>OZ026612.1:114802651-115415151 GCA_964020975.1 Hermodice carunculata
AGTAACTATTGGAGGCGAGGCTTGCGTCGTTGTAACAGCCAATCCCACAACGTTAACATGTGACATAGGCAGAGGGCCAGCTGGGACTTATGACATCATCGTTAATGTAGCAGATAAAGGTCTCGCTCAGCATACGGGTGGAACGAAACAGTTTATATATAAATTTGCTATAGATGGAATATCGCCCAGCAGTGGCGGTATTGCAGGTAATATGTTGTTGACTATAAACATAGATACAGTCTTTGTTAGTACAGGTCTGCAAAAATAATGTATTGCTGAAATGCCACAAGGTCACGTTTACACAACAAAGGTCTTGTTCATGTTTCTGCCCAGAAAGTCCTTGTATTTGACTTTTTACCCAGCATATTCTTGTGAGATTATAAGAACTTGCAAGACTCGACAAAAGCTGCAAGACTAGCTCATATCTTTAATCTTGTGTGGCACGCAAGGACTTCTTTCGTCTCACCGTTCGTCCAAGCACTATTGTCCTTACACCGGCCTGTAGACCAACACTCCATTATTACTTGATACCTGAAAGAATCGCATTACGTTATGGTTGACATATTTTAATATGAGGTATTGTCATCTCGTGCGTTAAAAATACAAAACCAAATAAAGTATGCTCTAAATGAGAAATTTCCTTTTCATAGGGGGCACTGACTTACTCATCAGTGGGACAGGTTTTGGACCCAATGTGACGGCTCAGGTTGGAGGGAAAAAATGCGAAATATCCAACGCAAATTACAGCACGGTGGTGTGCAAGACCCCGGCTGCTGTGAGTGTTGAATTGTGCTGGTCGACTGTGTTGTATATCCTAATAAATGCTCTTTGTCAAGTCGCTGTAGAAATATGTGCATGAGGTTTAGAGCGTAATTCAGGCAGCCCCCAGAAAAAAAGTTACTCAAAAAGACAATCATAATTTTACAAAGACATTGGTTACTCTGTCTGTTAGCTGTCTTTATGATCTTTCGATACTTTTGTACAAAATAGAGTGACACAAGTTCTTGTTACGTACAGTTTCATACGTTAATGTTGGGAACACTTGAGAGATAAATGAAATCGCATGGCAGTAAAGGATGTAAGAATGCGCATACAGGCAAGATTTGTCAAACTGATTATGTCTGCTTTCTTCGTTTCGAAGTATAGGGACTTCAAACACTTGCACTGAATGATATGATATTTTTGGTATGTAGAGTGCTGACGCAAGTGTTGACGTAAAAGTCGAGGACGGTCCGTCGGTAGCCACAAGTGCAAGCAAGTTTTCATATCAAACAGCTGTGACACCAGTAATTACAGGACTAAGCTCCAATGTAGGGATTGTTGAAGGTACTGGTTGTATCTCTGAACAGACATCGTCAATTGCGCGATAAAACAATTGTTAAGATGTAAATAGAATGAAACAGTCCTTTGAAAAAGGTCACAAAATATGCAGACTAAGAATTACTGGCTGTGTCTCTGCAGATGTAACTACAGTGGAACCTGTCTTACGGGACCACCAACAGGATCTGTGAAAATTACTCTTTTGGACAGGTGGTCCCTTAAGGCAGGTAAAAGTAAATTAAATATGCTAATGGGGATGTTGAAACTGGTCCTTTAGCACAGGTTATTCCTTAGCAGAGGTGGGCTCATAGGCAGCTTCTACGAAATTCAACTTTGTAAATGGTCACATGATATGCGTACTGAGAATTACTGTTTTCTGTTGACGAGATATCTGAGCAAAAACACCGAAGCAGACGACAATTACACCCGGGCGCTTTTGTGCCATTTTCGCGGGAGAAACGTAGACTGCCTTATATGAGACGAGATGCATATAGATTTACAAATGGAAGTAAAGTTAATTTGACTGTTGTCTGTCACGGCGTGTACCATTAGTAAAACCGAAACAGTGGACGAGTCTTCCAATACTATTAGTGCACGTACTGTTACAGGTGGTGCTTTGATCAAGATCAGTGGTACCGGCTTTGGTTCAGCAGCATCAAGTGACGATGCTGTCGTAGTTGGCAAGACACCTGCCATCATCACGTCATACAGTGACACGGCAGTAGACGTGACCCTGCCATCACTGGCACCTGGTTCATATCCACTTCTTTTCCAAGTTGGAAGCAAAGGCTATGCAGATACGAGGTAGAGTATACTGTATATCTGCAAGACGATTTGACAGTGATTTGTTGATAAGCTGTGTTGTAATTTATCTGTAAGGCTGGCGCATATTGCTTTTTATATTGATGCCCGGTTTAAGATTATATCACAGTCACAATTATTATCTATTACAGAACAAAGAACATACCCAACATTGACTATAAATTAAACGTAGCCAGCGTACACCCACAACGCGGATCTCTACAAGGGGGCACTGTTGTGACCTTGACCGGAGAGGGTTTCAGTACCAATAAGACCGCCAATGTCGTGAAATTTGGTGGTGTCACCTGTGACGTCACGTCTGCGTCTTCCAATAAGGTTGTCTGTGTGATGCAGAGTTCGGGAAAACTTCACAAAGTAACCAATCTCGGCGATGATCCAGGTAACAGAAAAATACGTCATTTGCAAAGCAATGCGATTATGTCTGGTTGTAATTTGCAACATGTTTGCCTTTTTTAAATACTGGAGATAATTGTGGATACATCTACCAAAATCGCAATAATGCCACCTACTTGATTTATTGAATTTTCACAGAGCAAACGATGAAATCATTACCCATGTTTCTGCTCCAGGTAAGAATAAGATAGCAAGAAAAAGAAATACTTTTCATGGCAGATCTGGTGGCATAAAATATATTGGACATTGACAGAAGATAAAACGTATAGAGGGAAGCTAAGAAAATGTTTTCTTATATGCTCGTACCATTCTTAATCAGAGGTACAAAACTTTCTTGTTTTGCATGCTGTATTTATAGCTAGTAACCCCAAAGTGTTTTCACATAATGAGTTTGTATGTATCCATTGAGTGCTGATGTGTTTTTGCAGCTAACGGTGTGGGGTATGCATGGGAACCGGCCATATTCGACATAGAAGTTGGTGATATTGTGGAATGGATATGGACGACGCCAAATGAAGTTACGGACATAGGTTACCTCGTACAACAGACAAAGAATGCCACAGACATTCGCTATGACGGCAGCGGATTTAGTAGCGGCAACACAAAAACGTCTCATGGTAAGCTAACCTGCACATGGGGACAAGACGCCTGCAATTCAAACATAAATGATATTACTGATTTTGATTCTTGCAAGAACACATAATCTGTTCTTTTCAATACATTTTGACAATTGTATCCTATATAACTAGGCAACTGGTCCATTATTCACTGGTTATTTTTGTTGCAGTTTCTTAACTAGTTCCCCTTGTTATACAGGTCGCTATCAGTTTCAGTTCGGAAAACCTGGAAAGAATTTCTACTGGAGTGGTCCAGTAGACGCCAGTGGTTCCATTGTTCTGCGTGGTGTTATCAATGTCAAGGACAAAGCCTCGTTCTCGGACAACCTCTCGTTCAAGATTGGCACTCACGAGGCCATTTATTCAACATCCTCTGGTAAGGTCGCAGTGTAATCCTTTCTGCAATGTAGAGACCAGATAGAGGCATGAATTTCTGAATGAAATTAATATTTCACTTGTACAAATATGTAGAGACCAGATAGAGGCATGAATTTCTGAATGAAATTAATATTTCACTTGTACAAATCTGGAGAAAAGCGTGCCAAATTTGAAGAGAACTTGGTTGTTTTTTGCTGTACAATAACAATTCTTAGCGACCTTACGTGTACAAATAGAAAACCTAAAGATCGTTTATTTTAACCATAGTTCTAATACGACTTTAAAGAATATGCGTGCCTTACACATGTTTTGAAAGTTTGTCATAAAGAGAATAATATATTTGTTTAAAGAGTATGGATTAAACCCTGTGGTAAATATACCATTATTCCTTTGAAGAAAATCAGTACTTGTGATCTTGTATGCATCTATTGTGCTACCTTACCAGAAAGAAAGACGTCCAACTTAGACACATATTTGAAATAAATCGATTTTGCGCACCTTTGGAGTCAAATGAGGATGCAAATGTTTTATGTTGGAAGTGTTTCGTCATTTTGAGGATCATAACATAAAACATTAGTCCTTCCAGGGGTCTGGTGTATTCACCCATATTCAATCAACATAAAAGCAATGCAGTATCTGTGATTAACGAAATGTAAATCGTATTTTTATGACCAGAAAGAAACAAACATGTATTCAGTCTCAGTATAAGAAAGAAAAGTGAAAATGATGAAAATAATATGCTAGCATTATGTATCTTTCCATATCAGGTGTGTCAAACGCAGGGGATACCAGCTCCTGTCCCGGTACAACCAGTCCCATCCGTGGTTGCTCTGATGCACAGCCAACAGGCACGGACGCAACTAAGTTTAGCTTTAGCTGCTGGAAGTGTGCTACGCCAACTGTAACTTCCATCAGTCCTATTCAAGGAGCGAGCACAGACTCTATAACAATCAAAGGTACTGGCTTCAGTACCACGAAGTGTCAGAATGAAGTGACAGTCGGCGGGAAGCCATGCGTAGTAAGCACCAGCTCAGCAAACTCCATAAAGTGCTCCACGGATCCGCAAGACAGCCTGACTGTCGGAATCCCACATGTTGTTAAAGTCAAGGTAAACAACTTGGGAACGGCCTTGAATACGCTGCCCAATGATCTCAGCAAACGATTTGTAGTTCTGCCCCATGTCTCCACTGTGACGCCAAATAAAGGTTCAACCGCTGGTGGGACCTTTATCACAATTGTTGGAGGTGGATTCCATGGAAACCCAAATCAGATAAGTGTGTCTTTGAGTGGCAATATTTGCAACTTAAAAACTGTTACCTATACAAAGATCACCTGTATTACGTCACAGGCTTGGACCAGTATTGCCACGGTGACCGTCTCTGTTAATTCTAATGGCGTCAATGTCAACTCTAAGTGTTCTGGAAAGTGTTTATTTGACTATGCAGATTGGATTACGCCAAAAGTTACAGGAACGTCACCTACCGCTATTGGCTCGCCAAATTCTCAGCTAACTCTTCTGGGAACCAGGTTTGGGAGTGTGGCAAAGGACGTTACCGTCTTGATTGGGGCCGTTCCCTGTGTGGTGACGGCTGTGAAAAACACACAGATCCTGTGCACTGTGGGATCTGTGATTGTAGGAATCCAGCCTCTCTCCGTGAATATTGCTGGGAAAGGCAGTGCTTCCACGTTCTCTCCAACCATTCCTGTAAATGCACAAATAAATAACATCACACCAGACAAGGGTAGCATCCATGGTCACACCATGCTTACGATTAGTGGACATGGTTTCCAAACTGCACAAACCAGTGTAAAAGTGGGTTCTAAGGACTGCTTAATCAAGTCTGTAACCACAAACGAAATTAAGTGCTCCACTCCTAGTGGGTCTGCAGGAACCAGCAAAGTTACGGTGACATCTAATGCTATAGGTTACCCAACCGTAGATTTCACTTATACTACCACGCAGACTCCAACGGTCAGCACAGTTTCACCCACTTCGGGAAAAACCGGTGACAGTGTTCAGATAAGTGGTTCTGGGTTTGGTACAGTTGTCAATGATGTCATGGTGACATTCGATGATGCTTCTTGTCAGGTGACCACTGTGACAGACAGCATCATTACTTGTCAATTAGGGGCACACTCTGCTGGAACGTTCGGCGTAGAAGTAGATGTGGGTACCAAAGGGAGGGCAACATCCATCATCACATTTGATTATGCGCTTGCTGTGGCATCGTTGTCTCCAAACCAAGGTATGGTCGGAATTGATGTTTTCTATGGTGTTATCCATTGCATTTTGAACTGTTTGTAGCTGCTTGTTACATTATTTTTTGACTTGTGGTATATCTAACTTGTAAATAACATTTAATTTTGATCAAATTGGCCATATATCTTTCATCTCCAAAGCCTTATCTCAATTCTGCAGACCTCAAGGTTTGGATGAATTAATTGTCTGACAGCTTTTACCCAACTCAATGTCCCTTCTCCGACAGAATGGGAATATAGGAAGAACAAAACTGCCATGAATAATACAACCAATGTGTAAATGGTGAACTTGTTTTTAACAGGTAGCTACGGCGGGGGACAAACAATTACCATACAAGGAACGGGCTTTGATGCCACAAAGACCAATGTTACTGTGTGTGGCTCTAAATGTGCAGTGGTTGGAATCCCGTCCCCCACACAGCTGCTGTGCAATGTCCCCGCGAACGCAGGTAAGTAACTCTTGTATAAAGGATCAAAAGGGAATGAATAGGCCCAAAAATACTAAACATCATCGAACGACACATTTTTGTTGTGTCTTTGCGGCGTCTTTAAAAAAAATTCATAAATCTGTTGGAACCATGTGTCCACACATAGTAACTAGTTTGAGAGTATGCAAGTTGGCAGACCATATTGCTTCAAATATCTCGTAAACGGTTCCAACTACGCCATGAATATGGGCCTTATATTCCCCCACCTACCCTCCCCCCCCCCCAAACACACAAACACACCCGCGCGCGCGCAGAGAGAAAGGGGGAGGTGACGCAACTCTTACACATTTCAAGTAGAGCCATCCAGAGATGTGGCCTACTCTGGCCTCGTTTGCTGGTCTTGAGGCGTCAACCAGAACTGAATGATTCCATAATATGATCATAAACGCAAGCCCATACGGCATTAAATAGGCATGAGAGCCAAACTACAATGTAACACTGTTACTCAAGTACAGCAATACGCTGTTCGAATGTTTTTATATTTTACACGCATTCCATTTCAGGGAGTGGGGCGTCTGTGGCCTGTGATGTTGTCGTGAGTGTTGGATCAGCGCAGATGAAAAAGTCTAACAGCTACACTTACCTAGCATCACAGACAGCAACTATAACAGGCGTCAATCCTAAACGCGGCGGAACTGGTGGCGGAACCAAAATCACAATCGATGGTACAGGCTTTGGGTAAGTCCACTGACTGTGACTCTCGACGGTAGTAATGAAACAAACCAGGTAAAATATATGCATACATGTACAAATCTGGTTGTAGTCTGCCTAATGTACTGCAATGTAGTTGCGGCATCAGATTGTCTATGGGGGTAAGCATAATATCACTATCCGTACATGATCCAGGGATACCTGTTGACTAATTTATTACAGAACAATACCTTATACTGCCCCCCCAATGAAGACTGCAGTAACTGCAATTTTGTCGAAAATGAACTAAGTATGCCATTTTACTTTGTGTCACCTGCGCTACCTATTGACACATAGAGTTACTAAATTTACCTTATATATACTGAGATAATGGGGTGGTGAAAGCACAGTATCTACAAAAGCAGTCCTCCAAACCACTAAAAACTGCAGTAAGTACACATACTGCACTTTTGAGTGGTGCTATGCTATAGTTCGTGTAGTTACTGCACTTATAACTGGTGTCAGTGCTTACTTTGAAAACGAGGATGCAGTTACTGCAAGCGTCCTTTGGACATCGTGTTGTGGAGGGAACATACAATCAGTCTATCTTAAAGATATTTTGCAAATTGAACACAATTATGGCACTATTTCGGGGGAGACGTATGATTGAAATGGCGTTGGAGAAGTCCAGGACATCGAAGGAAAAGAAAAAGGGTCAGAAATAAGATATTATTTGTCACTTTAAGGGTAAAATTACAAAGGCCTAATTCTAAGATTTCGTCCACGACTAGGCCTACTTTGGCTAGGCCTACATACATGTACATGCGGTAAAAGTTCACTATCTGATTGTCCCTGTCTGAATATGGGATGATGTGTTACGGTAGAGCTTCTCAGAGTGTCCATAATGTATAATATATGAAAAAACAAATCAGGTGAAATGATTCGCATATCCCACAAGTATGAGTCATTATTATTATTCGATCCAAAAAATTGTAGACTACTAAGTATTAAAGACTATGCTGTGATTTTCTTTTATTTTGCTTTTGTAATCTTTGAAGGGTGATTATTTTATTGAAAGTATTCATACCACTCCTCGTTGAGTTATTCATCTCGATTTTCAAATTGAACCGCAACACATGCCCTATGGAAACACGGACGCACGTTAACTAAAAGCCCCTTCCCGAATGTGAATTCGACAAGCAACTTTATTGTATGAAGATCAAAGTTGTCTATAACAAAACCTTGTCATACCGGTAAAATATCCACGAAACAAACTGTGTTAATGTCTAAATTCCAAATTTTTACCATTTTTAATCAGTATGATGATACCAAAAACAAATTTCTCATACAAAGACCTTAATCATCTTACGAACTAACAAAACATGGGGAGTATGGGCAGGTCATGAGTACACGTCGGGTCAATTTACTCAAGTGATTGCCAGGTACATTATTTCATAGACCAGCAGCTAGCCGCCTGTATATTTTTCCACATAGATCTGCTATTACAAACTTCAGGACAAGTTGGGTCTGGTTTTCTTTCTCTTGACTCCATGCATGTATCAGTTTTCTCCAACTAGGACTCTGTCGAGTGAAGACACTTCAGCAAATAAACCCTAAATATAAATGATAGAATGAGAAAGGGTGGCCTAATTTCTAGGTGCGTTATGCAGACTACTGAGATATACAGGAGTTTGAGATAACCAACAAGCCTTTCATGTTTCTGCTGCTGTATCTATTTATGGGTCAGGGCTGACCCCTGTCTACTGACCGACAGATACATTCTCACTAGATTTAGCCATGTCACGTGTTGATTTATTTTAATGTACATTATACATGTATATCTAACGGCTAATGAAGAACCATGTTTGATTGTAAAGGTATATGTTGTTTTTTTTGTTGTTGTTTTTTTTAATTTTTAGTGGCTGAATTTTCAAGGAAACAATATGAATGAAAAACGATCAAATATTGAATAAATTTGCCAGAAATACCAGGTTAATTATACACCAGTAAAATTCTTGTTTCCTTAGAAAAAGCTTTATTAGTGGTAGAAAGAATATAACTACATTTGCAGTCTTTAGAACTCTTTCAGTGATGAATTCGAGACTGAGTCAACAGCTTGCCTCTCTGCACTTTGCGCACAGTGCACCGAGGCAAGCTGTTGACTGAGATCATGATTTCTGAAACTGAGTTTATACTGCGCATGTTGGCATCTGAATGAAAGGTCTTTCCACTTGGAATTTGAATATGAAATCATCTTATAGGTAAAATTCGTTTGAAGACGACTGAAGTCACATTTGGCATTCAAAGAGTTAAAATGCCATCACCCCCATCCTCATTATGGTAGGCACCGTTACTTTGTCTTCGTGGAATTATCATTTTCAATTGTCAACCAATGTTCAAATCAATATATCAACGTCTTTCGCAACATCACAAAATTTACCTATTTGCTAATTCAAGCAAAAATTCAAACTATGTGCAATATCCATTATACAGGAAGGTCACTGTATGTGTGTAAGAATGTATGTATGTATGTATGTATGTATGTATGTATGTATGTATGTATGTATGAGTTCTAATATTTAATACTTGCGTACGTGATTTTTCAGGTACTGCAAGACGGGGTACCCACAGGTATTACCCATTTAAAATTAACGCTGCAAGTTGTCAGTCAATTTGTTATCTTATGATGATCAAACGCGAAGGACAATATGTATAATAAACAAATTCCTTTATTGAAATTCCGAATAAGATGTGTGCATTTAAGTCACCAAGCCTAATTATTCTATGACATGATCAATATCAATTTAGTGCATTAGATTTAATATTGCTCAGTCCTCTAGGGCAGTTTTAATGAATGTGAAGTTATGTAACTACCTTTTTTCCGTTATAAATCAAATTTTTTTCTATTAAAGTATATATTGTTGGGTATCCGGGTATTGAAAATGTCGGGTACCAGGATACCCCTTTTGAAGAAAGGGTTCAAGTTTGAACATCCACCAAAACTTTACACAGTTGCACCAGGGGCAAAAAAAATGAAATAGTACAAAAACTCTGCCCACTGATGCCAGTGACAAGAAGAACTTTCTGGGAGAACTTGGTAGAAAATGACTCTGTCAGCTTCGAGGCTTTAGATGATTAAGTGCAAAAATCTTCGGGATATCTGCAATTTCATTGTTAACCATGTGTCGTGTTTAAACTGAATCAAGATGGCATATTTTTATTGCAATATTGTCTTCAATATATAGATTCGGGCATACAGCAGTCTATTTTTACTCTTTCTTGCTTTGAAAATGTCAATACTTCAAAAGTTACTGCAGTCCTAACTTTAGGGTTCATGTAGCCTTGTCCCAGCCAAGAGTGCAGTAACTTCGTATTTTGTAAATAAGGTCATCCAAAAATAGACATCACCGAAATTTTTCACTTCTAAAAAACTTTTATGCCACAAAGTAATATATTCAAATAATAATTAAGAGAATCACAGAAATACTTTTCTGTGGCTGAACAGAAAACTTAAAGTGCGATTTTCTCAATTTCCCAATTTTGCAGTTACTGCAGTCTTCATTGGGAGGGCAGTATAATCACACGTCCACCGACATAGACCGGGTAGCTCAGTATGTTAGGTGGTTCTGTGGCCGACATGACGATTCATAAGGTTGACTGTTTTTGTTCCAAGAAACTATGTTCCAAATGTAGCATAATTTATGCTTTATGTGTTTTCGTAGAGTAAACTATCAGATTATCTCCATAGTAATAATAACCATGAGGGAAAAGTGATGCTTAGTAACCATGAACTCACCAGCATCAGAAATCTGAATTTCTTTCTATAGTATAATACACAATGTTCTACACGCCCAAGTCGTAGTTTTCATATCATATCAAATTGAATCAGACAAATGATAAGCTGAAACAAGTATAACAATCATCGCCAGAATATGAATTGAGAGAATGTTCCACGTAGTAAAACTTTTATGATATCTATGCAAAATTATAATGTATGCAACAAAATACGGAACATATATATTTGTTTCAAATATACTTGATGTTGTTTAGCACTAACAATAATCAAGTCAAGGTGACGATAGCAGGCACCCAATGTGTGGTATCCTCGCTAGTCAACACAAAGATCATATGCACCACTGGGGCCCATAAACCTTCCGTGGAGACCACTGTGCGAGTTGAGATTGGCAACAGCGGCATTGCTAAACAGGTACTGGGGAAGTGATGATTATTTTCTTGACCAAAGCAAACATATATACTCTCGAACAAATAAAACAAAGAACTGAATGAAGAATAGCTTTTGCTGATATACCTGCCTAAATCGTGTCCAGTACTTTATCATGACGAAAGTCATGCATCATCTATGATCTTTTGTATATGTCCAAAAAAGTTATATGGACAAGTGTTCCATTTCATGGGCCAATTTGAGCGACTTGCAATTTAAATCATGATTGGTTTTTATTTGAATGCTTTGTAGATTAGCGCAGACTTCCAGTACATAGACATCTGGTCCTCGGTGTACACATGGGGCGGGGTCTCGGTGCCAGTTGCAGGGGACTTTGTGGTTGTACCTAAGGACATGACCTTGCTGTTGGACACCAATACTCCTGTCCTTAAAATGCTTTTGATAAGAGGTAGATCAATTGCACTGTTTTTCTACGTACTTTATAATAATGGAGCCTTGTAAATATCGAGAAAATTCAATATTTCTTCTCAGATACGTTGCAATATGATAATTACTCAGTGCATAAATATTGAATGTTTCTCTGAGGCCCTTGACTTATTTCAATAACACATTAATATAAATTTTGTAGGCCTTTAGCATCAAACTTGGTAATTTTTTCCCATTGGAAAATATGTTTGGTGTTTGGGGTCAGCATGCCTAAGTAACAATTAATCTCAGAATTTCGTTAGAAAAACAGGTATGCAGGGATCATCAGGCTTTACGATATATTTTTCTGCTTTGTACAATTAAGATTGATGCGAAATGAATGAACTTCTAAAGATAATGTGATGGGATAATGAAGGTAATTATAATTGCAGAAAACAAGGGACTGTCAATGTTGTATATGTTTTTTGTTTTGTTTTTCAGGGGGCAAGGTGATTTTCGATCGAAAGGATATTCAATTGCAAACTGAAAATGTCCTGATCACAGATGGAGGATTATTTCAGGTAAAGGGCAGAAGCCGTCGAGCCAGAACTAATGGGGGAACAGAGTAAATATATATATATATATATATATATATATATATATATATATATATATATATATATATATATATATATATATATATATATATATATATATATATTATATCCAATAATCGGGCCCTTGGGAGGGTAATAAAGGTATGTGTTACGGCTATCACATCTGTTGTTCTGTATCACATAGTACCACATGACAATGCTGGAAAAATAGACCGATTCATCCGCGTGTGGCAGTGTTGGGTGGTTGTATTTTCTACGTTTTTCTGGCCTCTTTCTGCTTAAAAACTAGCGCTTGTTGTCTACATAAAGAGAATATTCCATAGAAACGTAATGGGATAAATACAAACCATTATTCGCGTGTGTTTCTGGCTGGGACTCAATGATTCTGCGGAAGGAAACCACGAGCGGCGAACCGCTCACGACAGTTTGCATAAATGTATAATAACAAAGAGACTTGAAGGGGTTTTGATATATGAACTAAAGCAATTTTAAGTTACTCAGTATCGAGTAATTAATTACATTTAAAGTCGCAAACCTTGCTTTTTTGGCTTCAAGCACATTCAGTATTTAATAGACTATGACTGAACATGGCAAATGTCTTCAAAAATAGTATTTTATGACTTCATAGGTTGGAACAGAAAACGAGCCATTCCTAAATAAGGCTGTCATTACATTGCACGGTAATCTCAGATCGCAGGAACTTCCTATATATGGCACCAAGACAATAGCTGTACGAGAAGGCACACTGGACCTTCATGGTAAGTATCGAACAAAAATGGAAGTTAACCCCATTTTGCAGTATGTTGGATCAAGAGTACGCCTTCCGTCATTGCAAATGTTGATTTAGTCCTTCATAACTCCAAATATGGTGGTTTGGGTGCATGGTTGGCGGAGCTGCAACACACTCGCCTTTCACCTCTGCAGCCGGGGTTTGATTCACGGTCGGGAATGTAAGTGGAAAGAGTTCCTGCCACTCTGACTGGGCGCGGTGGTTTTTTTTCCCCGAGTCCTTCGCTTTCCTCCACCAAACAGTTGGGTAGGAAAGTATACGCCAACATCTGTGCCATGGAGAATGATTAATGTGTGCTTGATCTGCTTCGCAATCCATGTAAAAGATATGAGTCTATACTTAAATCTCCATGTCTTTATTCAAAGTTAGATCTTATGATTTACGAGGTCAAGAAATTAAGAGGTCATTTCGATGGCCAAAATCGGCTCTTGTTTGTTATTAGCTTAACACAGATTCCCGTATCTTCTCTTTTGATAGGAAAACCAGTTGGTATCACGTGGACACGTTTGGGTGCGACAGCAACTGCTGGTTCTACTCAGATAACACTGGAGACAAAGGTTTTCTGGCAAGCTGGTGACCAAATCGTCATAGCAACTACAAATCACCGTCACAGCCAGCAGGAAAACGAAAAGCATGAAATTGCATCCATTTCTAGTAATGGTTTGACTTTGACACTCAAAAATCCACTCAAGTACAAACATTTGGGTGAGACAGTCAACTTGGGTGGAGGCAAGACACTAGAAGCCAGGGCAGAAGTGGGCTTGCTGACTCACAACGTGGTGGTGCGGGGTTCGAACCAAGTGCAGTGGAATGATAAGATTGAAGCCTGTCCAGAAGGATTTGATACAGGTATTTTTCTGCTAGATTATAACTCATGCAATTTGGCCGTTACGGTTTTTGTTGAAATGAATTTACTTGTTTTATGCATTCAGTGGTATCCGAGGAATGCAGGACTCTAATGACCTTTTGTTTTTCAGGTGAGTTTGCCGTACAGACCTGTTTCCAAGGGCGTTTTGGAGAGGAGATGGGTAGTGATCAGTTCGGTTCTCAAATAATGCTACACGCTCAACGTCACAGTCAAGGTCTTGTGGTGGGTCGCATCTCTAATGTGGAGGTCACCAACGCTGGCCAAGCCTTCCGTCTTGGACGCTATGCCATCCATTTTCACTTGAATGGTGACATGGCAGGTTCCTATGTGCGCAGTTCAAGTATTCATCGAAGTTTCAACCGCGCCATCAATGTTCACGGCACCCATAACGTTCTTCTGGAACACAATGTGCTGTACGACATAATGGGTGGAGCCATGTTTTTGGAAGACGGCATTGAAACTGGCAACATCTTCCAGTACAACTTGGCAGTATTCGTCAAATCAAGCACCAGCTTGTTAAACGATGATATCACTCCTGCCGCTTTTTGGTTGACGAACCCCAACAACACGGTCCGTCATAATGCTGCAGCTGGTGGTACACACTTTGGCTTCTGGTACAGAATGCATGCTCATCCAGATGGGCCATCCTTTGATCCAAATATTTGTCCACGGAAGGTCCCTCTCGGCGAGTTCCGTAACAACACGGTGCACTCACAGGGATGGTTTGGCATTTGGATCTTCCAGCATTTCTACCCGATGGAGGGTGGCTGCTGCAGCTGTAACGTGCCAAAAGCGGCCAAGTTCTATTCATTGACAGCGTGGAACAACGAAAAAGGAGCCGAATGGGTGGGTGGAGGAGCCATCCACTTCATTAACTTCCTTCTTGTAAATAACGAAGTGTCCGGTTTAGATATGAAACTCATTTCTAACGCGGAGCGATACACCGAAAAGGGAGCAAAATTGGTGGATATAACAGTTGCAGCTAAACCCGCATCTCCAGGGATTATGGCACAAAGTACCACAAAATCAGCATTTATCCTCCCTTATGCCTTTGGGCTGAAAGTAAGTGGTACCACATTCATCAACTTCAACGACAAGGGTAAAGTTGCTCTTGGTGTCACACAAATAGATGGCAAAACCGAGTCTCTAAACGGGGGGTTCCGATATCTTTTTGAAAGGACAACTTTTATCAATACGCCAAACAAAGTGTCCTTCAGATGGGAAAACGAAGCTGTCATTCACGATCTGGATGGGACTTTCAGCGGTACTGTAAATGGAAAGGTAGTAGCGACGACGCCGAGCCTGCCATCCTCCCAATGTACACAGAAATCTGAATTCAGCATAGGCAAGTCCGGCAGCGTGTGTGCAGGGTCGGTGAACTTTCATCGATTCAGTTTTAATGACCCAGCGCCCTCATCGTTAATGTACAAGAATGTCACCTTTACCAACCAATATGGAACCACCGTGAGCTTTTACAGGAAGAAACGGGTGACTCACCCGCAGGGCTGGATGGTCCTGCTGGTTTCAGGAGAGACATATGACATGAAATGGTCTGAGGCTGCTCAGCTGACCAATATCTCATACTTGGGAAAGTTCTACGAATTTGAGGTAAGTTTTGTACGCTATAGCTGTATGAGCGGAAAGAAACCTGTAAATTATTACTATTTGATCATGGTAGCTTACATAAGGACAGCAGGCTATATGGACGTTCCAGAATCCTCACAACCGTACCCTTATATCCATTATATTTTCCCTTGAATGCTATCAAACGGTGAAGCAAAATTTAAATAATTGTGAGCATAAATTACACGCTCGTCCTCTCTTATGTTGGCGTAGAAAAAATGACATAAAAATTGTGAATGATATAAACATAAATTCTTTGTTGTCGAGGGACATGATCATATTAAATGACGAGTCCGTTACTATACTCAAAGTCCTAACACCAGTTTTCATAGCGAACTTACAGTACAACTTGTGAACATACTGGTAGCGCTCTTCAGGCTTATGCCATCACATTTCCCGCTTATATATCGTTTTGATAATTTTTGTTTATGGCTGAGAAAGATTGTTCTGGATGAGACAGACAATAATACATTTTACAGAAAGCTTCATTTTGGATCTAACGACCATTTAAGTTATGCGTAGCATAAAAAATTCACAATTTATGTGCAAGTTTGCGAAGACGAGACACTATGGGCACAGCTGACCTTGCATTTTTGCTGCTTTAACAGCACACTGTGGCGCCACCTAATACACTACAAAAGTGAAATATGAAGCGTATTGTGTCTACAATGTATTTGTGGAAGGCATCACAAATTTGTATGTTGAGGGGGAATAAAGAGAAGAACATTAGCTAGTCTGTTGCTCGCTACATTTATAATCAAGTTGTGATACCGTGATATTTTCGATGCCTTGTTACCGCAGGATATTAATTTGACATAAACGACATAGGGTAGTTATTTTTACATAATAATCGTCAGAGGTCAGCCTCAAAAGTGGTGGTGTTTTTCCAATAAGAATTGATTTTCTTTACATCTTGATGTATCAATGTCGTGTCTCTTATTGCTTTTCTTGTTGTGCACTGTCATTTTTTATGGATGCACCATATGATGAAATACCATTTGCATTTTAACGTTGCTGATAAGTTTAAATATTTTTCTGTTTCAGCAAAATCAATACATGGTGATACAGCACAATTTTACTCAGAGACCAGACGCCTTTCACATTGAACCCAACGTGGAGAGAAATGAATCCGCGTCCGCTTTGACTTTTACTAACAATTATAATGGGGACTGGTTCTTTGATGACAAGCAAGCCATACTGAATTACTTTGGTAAGACAGCATAGTTGAAGATTTGATTGCACTGCATTAACGAAATAAACCTGTAAACCCGAAACTCCTAGTGGAGTTAATGCGGATTGAATAACAAATGTTCTATAATTTTTTTTAGTTTGCAACTGAACTAAAACTGTTCATTGTCTTCATGTTGTCAAGTGATTGCATGCTGGTAAACTGCTACAAACTTTATGATCGTTAAAAGCATTTCTTACAAGGTCGGTCAATGAGTTTTAAATTCTCATCAGAGATTAACCTAATCGTTCAATTACTGCATATGATTAAATTTATAACAACTGTCGGTATTCTGTTTATTTAAATTTCCAGAAAAAATTAAGTAATTCATTTGAAAATACAATTTTATTTATTTCCGTGCAGAAAAGGTTGTCAGGAAGTCTTAAGTTTGAATGGAAAGATTGTGTATGTTATATTCCTGCTAGATGGAAACCTGTAGCTGATTCAATATTATATGAAAGTGGTCTTTCACATGTGTCACTTGCATATGATAATTTAATACATTGCACATGTATATCCAAACAGTCTCCCAAAAAAAGAGAAGCAGCACAAACAACAAGGACCGATCTGTTCAGTTGCGAGTTTATCGTTGCCGCTACACCAACTGTATGCCTCCCCCGGATCCAGCAAATATCCCTCCCGCGGATGACCGTCCTAGCAACTTTAGTCGTTGGTCCAAACCCAGCAGCTGGTACACAATGGACCAAACTGTTCCTAAGGACGGGGAAGATTGGACCATTCCGTCTGGTTTGTCATTTTTAATCGGAGGGTGTACGGGGTCAATTCAGAGGCAAAAAAATTTTTCACACGAGCAAACATGATTGTTTCGGGAGCGGAAAGGAAAAAGCACGCGGATTGTCTTTGTACATATGGTTCGAGAATCTTTGCTGTTAGTTTTTAAAGCTTCGTCTGCACCCTTCTGTTGATAGCTTTTTTATAATTCATTCTGATGCTTCAAACTTTGTTTTAAACTGTTAGATTACAAAAAAAAAAAAAAAAAAAATCATTACATCGTTCATCCGTCGATGGCAGAAATTTTAAAAGTACATGAAAATCGGGATGCATAATTAGCGTTTTACAAATTCTGTTTTGATGTAAGTCCATCGAAAAGTGAAAATTGATGCACGAAGACAAAATGGTGCAGTGTACTTAGTATATGATGTCCCTTAACATGTGGTAAGTCCAGTGATAGTATAAATGATTATGATTATAATGAGCTATAAAGAAAATAACCGTTTACAATGGGTGTGACGAGGGAATGGGGTTAATTTCATGATACACTCCAGATATTTTTTATCGACATAAACTCAAATTGTCCACGAGGTTCAAATGATCATGCGTTCAGGCTGGACTGGTACTTTTGCCACATATCTTATCATGTTTTTTTTATCACTTACAGTGGCACTTGTCACAAGGACCACCTTGCAATAAAGATCACATGTCATTTTAAAGACTGCCTTTTCAAGAAACTTTATTTCGTTTCTTCGTAGGGATGGTCTTAAGTAGCAGAAACCACTGTATCTTTTTAGACTATTACAAGCTAATTTCTTTATGTGCAGGTTAAAAAATCAATATTCATATTTCATCTGCCGTGATTGCAAAATAAGCTAGTTGTTGATGGTATCATAAATATTGAGATTTTTAGGATACATGATAAGCAAGGCAATAAAAAAATATTAATACTACAAAACACGGTGTTTTTCCAGGAGTCTGGATGGTAGTAGACAAGGACACGTTGCCACAGTTTAACAAGATTTATATATATGGAGTGCTCGAGCTGGAGTTCCTCCCTGATCCTGTGACTGGAAAGCACCTTAACTTCAATATCAGTGCTACACATATCTTTATCAGTGGCGGCAGGTTCATAGTCGGCTGGGAGAAAAACCCCTTCCGCGGCCAGGCAAATATCATTCTACGAGGCGATCATTTCAGTCCTGACATGCCCTTGCACGACGGACCCAACGTTGGATCCAAAGCCATCGGTCAGTTTTATCGTGTCATGGATTATTTTGAAAACTATTAAAGAAAGAAAACATGTCATTTTCCTTCAGAGTAATTGATTTCACAAGTAGTTGTGGAGCTGCGTACTTGGCATGGACTCATGGTTGGTGAAGATCACAAATTTAAAGCCACGGCGCTTGTTTCATGTTTGTCTCACAGAAAAGCCATCAAAAACCCCACAAAAATGCCCCCGAAAATAAAAAAAATAAAAATTAATAAAAAAAACCCAAAAACCCATGCAAAGACAAAAACAAAAACAAAAAAAACCCAACAAAACAGACCAAAAAATCCCACAAACAATCAATGTAAACAAAACAAAAACAAACAAACAAAAAACCCCTAGTTTAATCACTGACGGCAGTACATTTCTCAAATTGTGGTTGTTTCAGGTGTATTTGGGGGTTTGGATATTCACGGAATACCAAGGCCAATTACCTGGACACGCTTGGCAAAAACAGCTAGTTCCGGGTCCACCGTCATCACTTTGGATAAGGCCGTTGATTGGGCAGCTGGAGAGGAGATTGTTATAAGCAGCACAAGTTATAGTGCTTGGCAAACCGAAACTTTCAAAATAATATCCGTGGCTAGTGACAAAAAAACATTGACGTTGAATGGCGCTCTCAAGTACAACCATATAGGTAATCATGTGCAGGAACTTTGTTATATTGTGACCATTTTCATGCGTAGAGTAGTTTCTGAGGACAGCACTGTGTTGTAGAATATTAGCCCAATGACAAAACGATAAAATTGAAAACCTAGATATTATTAAAGATGCAATATTAAATCTTAAGTAAGCATTTTTTAAGTTTTATTATCACTTTTAAGAATCTTTTTATTCTCATTCAGAAACATCTTGTTACATCATTAGGGCTGGTACATTTTTCTTTACTTCACTGACGCCCAAGACATAAAATATAAAATAATTTGATTAATATTTTTGGTGTTGCTCACTGGGTCATTTTAAAGTATTGAGCAAGCTCTACTTTGAGTTCACGGGCTCGATTTCTCATTTTAGTGGCGAAGGAAAGCCTTGGTGGAGGTAAGCAGGTATTGATGGCCGCAGAAGTTGGCCTCCTGACGCGGAATGTCAAGATCATCGGAAACGATTATCCCAAATTGACCAAAGAGTCTTTTGGAGCGCGAGTCCTTGTTGGAACTTACTCAGACGGAGAGCGCGACTGGACAGGTATGCTTCATACGTGTGTAGCTATAAATGTCGATTTTGCGCGACCATCGGAATAAGACCGAGTTAAACTAGAAGATTTGCTTCACTGCAAATCTGCCTGGGTGCCTTGAAAATGAGACCAGTTTGAAATGCTACACTTTGCCATTGTTCAACATAATCTAAATTTCGTGTATTAGCCTAATTTTTATAAAGTAAAATGCTACAACTTTGGTTCTTGGTTCATTGGATGTGGCCATGTCACAAACTTATAAAATGAAGTATGAATAAAGCTAGTATCTATAATAGTCTTGAAGCTATTCAACATTTTAATTTTGTGCATTTGCCTAATTTGCATAAATTGAAAGCCTCCAACTTTGGTTTATGGTTAAATGGATGGGCTTTGCCACAAACCCATAAATTGAAGTAGGAATGGTACCTCTATCTCTAATAGTTTTGAAGCGTTTCAAGATTTACATTTTGCATGTTTACCTAATTTGCATAAATTAAAGTCATACAACTTTGGTTCATAGTTCATTGGATGCGGCTCTGCCATAAACTTAAACTTAAAAGTTGAAGTTGAAATGGCATGTCTATGTATGATAATTTTGGAGATATTCAACTTTGAAACTGTTTTTATTAGCATCATTTGAAATTCTACTTAACTTATACTGTCTGTTATATTGGCAGGTGTCACAAACCTATACATGCACGTTAAAAGTTTGAGTATCTGCAATATTTTGGAAGATATGGAGCTTTTAAAATGTTAACTGCCCCTAAATTTGCATACTTTTAAACATCACGACTATTTCAAATGAGATGCACAATTCATTGGTTCGGTCAGTCACCATAGCAATTTGGGTGGTTTTTCGGATAAATAGTGCTTGAGAAAATCTCCAGACCAACTTGGTTGTGAAGAAGAAAGAAAGCAAGCAAGCAAACAAGCAAGAAAGAAAGAAAATTCCAGTGTTTACTAATACAGTGAAACCTCTCTAAAGTCGGCACCCTTGGGACCAGAAAAAAAGTCACCAATGGGACCAGAGAAAAGTGCCCACTCCTGAGAGGGTCAGCCCTTCTGGGCAGTATGGAAGAGTATATGTGCATGTATATGTACATTATTCATACATGCATATATATATATATATATATATATATATATATATATATATATATATATATATATATATATATATATATGTGTATGTATTTATATATATATATATACATGTATGTGTGTGTGTGTGTGTGTACAGTGTATACATATTATAATGCAAGGGGATGTTTATACATGCAATACAAAACTGTCTTTCTTCCTTTGCTACATGAAGAAATTTTAACAGAAGCTGTCAATAAACTACATACCGTCTTAGTATTGGCTATGAAAAACAGGCTTCATCTCACTCGTTACAAGAAAACAAAGACATGAAAGTGTCCACTGAGATGATACAAATTCTACCCTCCTTGGTCTGGCCGACTCAGCTCTGTATGTAGTCTATTTTTGACAGAGGGTACACTCAGGCTTGTTCTGCCTAGAAGTCTGGAACTTGAGATCCCTTGGGACTGATAAGCTCAGCAGACTGACATGGCCTCAGGCCAAAACAGGCCAGTTAGGACACCAGTTGCATTGACAGGTCTGTTCTGCACTAGTTTAAACAAAAGTCTGCCTGGCACATATGACAGCATGGAGTCAATCTGTTCCTGCATGAACAGAAAGACATACTCTGTATTTTATCGAGAACCTTATTACACAGTTGTTGGGAGCCTCCTTCTCCCTCCCAATTTGCTACAAAGCCCAAACCTTCCAAGCGTACACGTAGCATACATGGATAGAAAGCTGTGAGACAGGTTCAAGCTAATTAACTATGAATGCAAAACGGTTGCCTAGCACCATGGAGGTCAAGCAATCAGTCATACAGCAAGCAGTTCAAAGACTGTATGTGGATTGGTCAGAAATTTGGTGAATTTAGCGTACATTAAAATTTCCCAAGTTTTGTTTGTATGCTATTGGATTTGCCCGTTGTCTCAAACCTATATGTGTAAGTTAGAACTTTGTGTCCATCTCCAATAGTTTGGGAGATATGGAGCTTTTCAAATTTTAATTGCTCCTCATTTGCATAAGTTTAATCATCATGACTATTCCAAGTCAGGTGCCTAATTTCACTGGTAGGTCATTCACCATGGCAAATTTGGTGGTTTTCGGAATCGTAGCGTCCAAGAAAGAAAGGAAGGAAGAAAGAAAGAAAGAATTCTTGGAAAAACAATATGTCTGGGTTGGCACCCAGACATAGTTGGATCGCGTCGCAATCCGTCGATCCACAGTTTGTACTGAACTGGTTTTGAATGAGACCAGAAGCGTTGGACAAATGTATATCGTTTAAAGTTCAAAAACATTGCAAACGTCACGAAGTCTTCTGCCCATTTGGCGCGTTAGGCCGAGATAACTGTACACTGTCAAGACTAAATGACCAAAAAAAAAAAAAAAAAAGAAAAAAAGAACGCCTAATGGTGAAGGACAACGAGGAAGTCTCTTCATGACAAGAGTATTATAAAAAATTAATGGTAAGCACGCAGTGGAAAATATTATACCTGCGTTGTATATATAATGCAGTAGCATTCATTTGTGAGAAAACAGTGTCATAAATATAGACTTGATACTAAGTGGGGATGACTCTCTTTTGAGACAAGCTGTTTAAACTTTTCTTCTTTCTCAGGTTATGCTCGAATCAGTAACACGGAGTTCTTCCACACTGGACAGGAAGGCTGGACTGACTTCTACGACCCTCGGTATTCACTTGCATTTCTGGATGCAGGGACTGTTAGCAGCAACAAGCCTTCATATGTCAAGAATAACGCGTTCAACTACGGATTTGCTACTGCCATCGGCGTGTACGGCACAAATGGTATCGTCATAGATGATAATGTCATATACCGCACTGTGGGGTCTGGTGAGTATATTTAGCAGAAGTCGCTGGGCATTTGATCACTTACTTCAAGCGCAGATGCTAAAGCGTGTCAACTGATTTTATGTAGAACGTAGGCCTATAAACGTAAATATGCACAATCTGCATAGCTTAAATTTTTTGTGCCTTGATCACAGTTCATATGTTTGGCACACACCCTCGCAACTGACTGAATGGAGCCTTGAGTATGTCAGTGTAAAGCATACCAAGCCGGAGAGACAACTGTGCCTGAAAGATCAAGACGTATGCCAGCAAAAATAATTTCGTGTTAAGCGTAATGGGAGAACCATGTTTCACGATTCCTCACATCTTTCGACAAAAACCACTATCGCGTTGTAATTGGTCCTTACCAACGTGGGTGAAAAATATTGTATATAGAACTGTCTACGGTTTCCACGCGTAGATGCTCTTGTACTATTTGCAAGGGGGCGGGGATTATCTCATGACAACGTGCCAAAAGTTATAATGACATAGGACCGATAGAACAATGTACATGTACTTTATTAGGTCTGGTAAATTTCAGGACAATATGATGTCGTCAACCAAAACTCCCACGATTATCTACCAAAGTCTAAATATCCTGCAACAAACTCCGTTGCGCCAACACCAAAAATTTGTTCATCAAAACTTGCTCCTGTCCAGGTCCAGTCCTATCATTCCTCCAAACCACCAGACACAAAGACAAATTGCGAGGAATTTCATTTCAGCGATTTACACTTTCTACAGGCAATTTTTCAGATGATGCCATGTTGGTTTAAATGACTTTGAAACAATATGCTTCAAAGTCTGCACTCATAGAAGTCATCTTTTTATCATTCGTTGATTATATTGGACGTTACGCGGTTTTGTTAGTATGAAGTACATCATCATTTACCGATTTCATGGAAACACAGGTCGATATATATATATATATACATATATATATATATATATATATAGCTAGCATCAGTTCTTTTACCTATGTTCCTATTCTTCTATTATTAATTCATGTAAAAAATGTGTATTTCAGGTGTAATTGTCTGGGGAAGTGACACTAAAGTTCGCCGTAACCTTGGGACCTTGACAATATTCACAGGCACTTACAATGGGCGCACGGAAAGTTACAACGTAAATTGGTACGCAACGTTTGAAGTTCAGCAAGCCAAAAGCCTCGTTTTCCAAGGAAATGTGGCTGCTGGGTCGGAAAGAGCAGGCATTCATACTCATGGTGAACCATGTCCCGGAGAGGCAAACAGCGCCGAGCCGTGGATCGACAACGTGGCGCATTCCGCGCTAATCGGCGTGTATACAGAATTTCCCACAAAATACTCTGGTCGTTCAAGTTGCTCATTAATTTCGAACTTTACCTCCTACAGGAATTGGGACTTTGGCTTCTACCACCAGACAGTCTCTAGCCTTAAGTTCCAAAATATTATTTCGGTTGATAACACTCTAGGACTGTATCCAATGGTGATTGGTCCATCGGCAACCTCACATGCGTCGGCAGATAAATATGTGGATGTATCTGATTCTTATTTTGTGGGTACAAGTGATTCTTTTGATTGCGTGGCTGATGTGTTGTCTAGTTCAGACAATAATATTGAATACAGTAAAAATGGAAGATCCTGGAAGTCCGCATCAGGAGGCAAAGTTGGCATGTCTTGGCCCACCTTCTCTTCAAGTAGCAACGCGCAGCCCGTTAAACCGTTCATCAAAATCATGGCCTACCAAGCCATCAATGGAATCATGACGGTATCTGGTAAGGAATTATTTTGCAAATGAGAAACATTTCCAAAAGTCTACCTGTTGCATAATTTTCATTTTATAGAGGTAGTAATTTGCAATTGGAGACATGACGCGAACAAGCCACAAGTAACACAAAGCAGAACTGCGCAATATACACGCAATAGACATGTTGTCACGACGTTCTTGAAGGTGCATCTGATTTCGTATGCTTTCACAGAGAGCAACATGTTATAATATCCTTTGAATTTTAAAGGCCCGTTGTGAAATTATAAGACAAATAGTCTAAATGTCAATATATTCATTATCATTGATGGTGTAACGGTTAAATGCGGAAACAATTGGAGCTCCTACATGTATGTATTATTTCGAACCCTGTACATTAATTCAAGTTTACATGCACATTAGCGCAGTGACTACACTGTTGAACATACTTCCTGTTACTGGTATTTCCATTTTACGGTACGAACATCACATAACATTATTATATACAAGGGCTACGGTTCGTTGCACAGAGATTATTTTAGATTTACTTTTTAACTACATTACACAAAACGTTTGTTTTAAGGGGTAACATTTTCCAAATTTCGAACCAACTGCGGCAGTAAGGGAGATGTGATCGTAACTACGAATCCCAAGAACGATGACGCAATACATCCGTTACGTACACGTCAGATCTCGCTAATAAATGTAGATACAGACAAGGTTGTCTGGATTCACAGGCCTAGAGTTTCGTAAGTACACTTTGGGAACAATATATCTGTGCATCACACAATCACAATCACCTTTATCAGCTCAAATTGTCATTAATAAATATTCAAGTTGACTTCTTTGCTCGGTGCGCTCTTAGTGTTTATCAAATAAAAGAATTGACCGCTAGGTCTTTTTCAGATAAAGAAATCAAACTAGTCTGTGAAATATAAAAAACCGAAGGAAGAAATTTGAAACAGACAATGTGTGAAATTGGCGTGCATGTCGATCACGGAGCATAGCCCGCGCTAGTGGTGGGCAAAGCAATCAGTTGTCAACCATTAACGTTTCAGATTTTGCTCCATTTTATCAGTAATTATTAGCCAAAGTAAAGTTGTTACCTTGATGACATTAACTCTGAACATGCAGTTTCACAATGTCATATAAACTGATATTTAAAAACTGCCTTTTATCAATGAAGCACCTTGGTTTGGTAACGTGATAAATCTTTGAAAAAATGATACATATGAAATAGGAGAGTACTCAAATGAATTGCTCTTCTGACTTACACTTGTACTTGTAGTACGATTAATCCGGCTGATTGTGTGGATATGGACTGCGATGGCCTCAAGAAAGCCATACTGGATGATATGGACGGCAGCCTTTTTGGCGGCAACAGTGGCACCATCCTGTCGCAATCTGAATGGGAATGGGATGGAGACAGGCGGCGCGGACTCGGAGACTACCGTATTCCAAAAACGATGCTGACCAAACTCAATGGTGACCGTATACCTGTAGCAGACATTGCCCCAAACAAGGGTAAATGAAGATTTTTCTGAGCCGAATCTTTGTACAAATTATCCACATTTCAAAGTGTATTGGTGTGACAGCTAACAAGTTACAAGCAGTGCATATCGGTCGTTTGATACGAGCCAAAGCACAAACCATGGGATCAGGAGCACCAACTCCATGTCATCAAATTCATTTAGAGCATGAAAAACATGTGGATATCAATCGCAGAGGCACATCATTGATTTAACCGCGTGGTGTTGGAAACACTGTTGATTAAATCTAGTTCCATGGTACCCCCGTTTTAGATCGGTAGTTTTCCTAATAAACTGCCACAAGAAAATACAACCTCGAAACACCGTCCCGTGCAATTTCAAGTTACATTTAGTAATTTAAATAACATTTTTAAGAAAGCAGCTGTGGACTTAAGATAATTGCAGGTAATATAAAATAAAGACATCATGTTATGATTTAAATTCTTTTACGAAATGCTTTTTATCCTATTAGTAAGGGTAATGGCCTATTGAAATAGTACTTAAATGTACCTCTTAAAGCTACGGACAACAACGACATTCACTTATATTAATTTATCACATCTGTATGAACAATTTTAGTTTTACATATTTTAACATGGGACATTTTCATCCAGGTATTGTGAGAGACAACACGTGTATTTACAAGAGCAGCTACCAAGCGTACGAATGTCACGGTTTGGATTATGAGATGTTGATGCTGGAAAACCTAGATGCTGATACAGAGACGCGAAGGGTATCTCCAGTGGCAGTTTTAGCTGACAAATATGTGGATCTGGTCAATGGTCCACAGGACCACGGATGGTGCATGGGTTATACTTGCCAGAAACGTCTATCAACCTTCCCTATTATCTTGGCAATGGGTAATGATGACATACACTATGACGCATCATAAACATCTTGCATTTCAAATTTGACAAGCAGATTCTTCCGACACATGTCTGAGTTCATTGTCCAAACTATTGATAGCTAGAGTGTTCATAAATCGATGAAAAAAACAGCAATTTAGCATATTATAGTCTCACAAGAGACAAGCGCTGTTTTAAAAGCGAATACTATCTGGCGACAGCATAAATATATAACACGTGTGCTCTAAATTTACTGAGATGCACACACACACACACACACACACACACACACACACACACTCCCTCTCTCTCTCTCTCTCTCTCTCTCTCTCTCTCTCTCTCTCTCTCACACACACACACACACACATATATGTATGTGTGTGTGTGTTAAGTTAGAGACCTTTAAACCGTTGATTCCATATTTTGCTTCACAATATACCTGCCTACATTTTTTATGGATATATATAGTTTCATCAGGCGGTTTGATATAAAGCCTTGCATAACCTTGCACGACAGTCAGGATTATCTGCTAAAAAGTGCTGACAGTATTACCTTTTTTTCACAGAAACCTACCAGAAAGCAGAATTGAAATTTTAGATTTGGTGTGTCCTCTTCAAGACGATGTATAAATGATAGAAATCTTGTTTAAAAAATATGCATTACAGCACATCGCGTACTTTTTCCTTTATTAATAAAGAACATGACACATCGTCACTGGTGGCAATGTTGACCGAAAACATACTCATATGGTTCACATTACGAGTGTCTTGCTCATTCCAGACAAGACGTACCAGATCTTCTATACCGGCACAAGTCCGCAGAAGAGCAGACTTCACCTCCTCAATGCCCATGATAAACAGACAGTCATTGTTGGTATCTACTACGCTGACGCTCGTCGCTTTGACGTTTATGTTCAAGACAAATATGTTGTACCTACAAACGCATACTACAATGCACAAGGTCAACAACTTCGCAGAACACCTACCTCCAAAGGCCAGTACATGCCAGATATGACGTCAGATCCGGTTGGAACGAACTATTTTGATCGTGAATACAGTATGTTGCATGTGCTTTTGCGAGGCAAGACAGTTGTTGACATAAGGATGTCAGCTTTGGTCGTCGTGGCATTTGAAGTGCCTCCTATGACGGTAGATCAATTCTTTGGAGCCAATATGGTAAAAAATATCGCTCTCTTGCTTCAAATACCAGAAGAAAAAATAAAAATAGCAAGTTCGGTGAGGGCTACATCTCGACGACGTAGAGCAGTTGGTAACACAATAGTAACAGTGGAGATAGGCAACGAGCCATTGAACGGAACCAACGAAACTGATCCTACAAGCCTTACATACGCACAACTGAGCAATGTCACTGTGACCTTAATAAACTCCTTCCAGACCAACAATATCAACACTGCATTAAACACTTCCATTCTGTCACTGAGTATCGTGGAACCTTTGCCTCCATCAAACTCTCAAGCCTGGCAGACCTTGACCAGTGCAGGGTCAGCAGGTAAAGCTACACAGGTGCAACTGCCACAGAATATGGTAATGCCCGCTCAGCCTGTACCATTACATGAAGGGACGGCCTTCTCTGTTCAGCCTCAGATCAAAATGGTCGATAAGGATGTGAGTATACTTTTATTCCCGACAGCGTTGACCCAAGTTAAAATGGTTAGGCCTTGATATATATCTGAAGTTTTGCAGGGGCATTCAACAGGCTTTTCTTGAAACTTTCTTAATTACAGAACATTTGACATTACATGACCACAAACTTCCATTTTTACCCGGCTTCTGTGCGTGTTTGGCACGATCCCACTTTAAATCCTCATTTTATCAGCTCATAGGAGTTTTGGTAAAGAATCACTAAAAAAAAATGTCATTTTCATTTCGGTCCAAGCCATTCATCTTAACCAGAACATAAGGGTCTTGCATATCTTCAGGGTACTACAGTAAGTTTATCTGTTATCATAGAACAGAAATATTTTGTTTGGAAAGCATAAAGACTACATATACCACATTCTTACTTTCATTATGTTCACTCAAGTGCTTTGTAACGGTGTTGTAGGGCAACTTGGTGACGCAGCTGGGGTCAAAAGACCAGTCGTGGGAGGTAACGGCTAGTCTGCGAATCGGCTCTGGCAGCAACAGTGCTGCTGTACTTCTGGGCAACAAAACAGCGGTTTTTAGCAACGGATGGGCCAACTTTTCCGGTCTGGGTATTTCTCATAACGGCAATGGATACATCATAGATTTTACAATATCCCAACCAACGGGGTCATCTTTGTTGCTGGCATCAGCTGGACTTACAGTTAACAGGCGACCCCTGTCGGCCAAGGTAATATCATCGCCCTCCACTGCTTCTGAGAATACAGAATTCAATATGCAGCTTGAGATCGTGGATGGAGTGACTGCGGAAAAAATCGCCGATATTGGATGGAAGGTAGGCCTACAATATCAAATCAATATTGTCTACGTCAATATCACAAGTCTCTTCAGAACAGACAATGACATATTTAGTTTCAAATGTTTAGAATTATATGATATGCATGTCATAAAAGTTGACGATTATTGAGCACAAGCTGTCATAGACAAGTGATCACATAAAGCAAAAATCATGTTTTTGCTGAAGATATTCTTCGTTATGAAAGTGGCTGAGAAGGAGGAAATAGCTGCATTAATCAATGCATATACAAATGAAAAGATAGAAGGAAAGAAAGAAAGTATTCTTAAAGTGATGTCCATCTATCATGATGCAACTTCTTTTATTCGTAGTGAATTATTCATATAATTAATTATTTGAATTGTTTGTATATATGATATATTGCACAACTGTATACTTTTGGCCAAATAAACTGTTTCTGAGTCTGAGTAGTGGCTCGTTAATCTTGCACAAGTCACAAATGTTTCTATTTACTTTCCAGGGTCACAGTTGGACTTGTCTGCCAGCATTGTACTTTCCGGACATATACGCAGGTACATTATCTGGTGCCCTTAATACATCAGTCAGTCGGATATCTGGGATTGCAACTTTCACGGACTTGTCTCTAAGCAAACGCAACAAATACTTTGTGTCCGTCCGCTGTGTGTCAAGTCCAGCCGACTATGATTTCACAGTTGTATCGAACGCCATTGACATTACACCAGTGGGGTATGTGGCTCCAACAACGGAACGATACAGAGTTGTGACACTGACATTCAACGGAGACTTTGATATCGTTGCCAAAGGAAAGGAAATTTATTTTGCTTCGGCTGTCATCAACAATCTGATGGGACGATTTCCGAACGTCACCTACACACAGCCGTCTGCCACAAAAGGTAGAAAATATGACGCTTCCTTCAAAACAAAATTACTTTTTGCAACTTTCCATTTGAGAAAGTGAGTTTTTAATTTTTTAAAATGTTTTTTGCGTAAGACTGTATCTTGATCTTTGAGTATACCATTAATTCTGGTGAAATATGGACTGAAACTACTGTACCAATGAAGCGAAATTCTCGTCATTTTCTTGACATGTCTGTCTAAATCATAAACCATAGAGAATTATGCCGTGCGTGTCCTTAAAGATGAATTACATGTTACAGCCCCCCAAAATGATAATAAAAAGGAGGGGGTGGTTACAAAAGATAAAGGGCACCAGAATAAGACTCGTTAATCAGATGCTATAATGTAGCATCCAGATGAATGTTTTACCAGGAGGGAAAACATTTCCGCTCAGGTGTTTTTATGAGTCAAGGTTTGTCAGAATATATGTCCCCCTTATATTGAATTCTAAATATTGCGGTAAAAAACGTATGGTCTATTCAAATAAGAAACTTTTTGCGTTTCTTTAAAGTCCCGGTTTGAGTATTTTGCGAATATACGAAGAGTATGCATGTGCTTACCACACTAACTGTGACCAGCCAAAACTGACGAAACGTTCATTTGTTGATTCACTGTTGCTGCATGCTCTTCTGATATAAAGCAACTCAGTGTAACAAGTTTAAAATACAATGCATATGTTTACAGTTGATAGAAACTAATGTAGTGATTTTTTTTCTGGAAAGGGAGCATCAAGGCAGTGTTTACCATTCAAGGATTCTCGATTGATGTAGACAATACATTGGTTGGAATTTGGGGAGAGGTAAAGAGGCCTCTGTCAATCACATTTGACGGTACTACTGTGAAGACCTCCATGGTGATGTTGGTAGATGGAACACCCTACTATGGCAATGACCCACAAGCACCGGTATGATTTCAAACCCATTTTATTTTATCATATTATCAATTTAAAAATACCACGACAACATATTCTAGGTCATCAGCTTCTCCTACGTATTGCGGGTTGAACACTTAGAATCCGACCCACGCTATGAAAAGCGGTTGAATCTGGAGAATTATTGTTTATCTAAAACAGTTCCCCGTTACAGTTCTGTTTCTCTGTGACATTATGACGGTGAAAATAATGTTAAAGATCAGAGTGACCAAATTAATACGCATCAGATATCGCTTATACTGCAAGATATACATTTCTTCACGAATCACACAAACACGACACTGAGGTCGTATTATCCGTTTCAATATCAAAACTGAAATAAGTGTTAGGATAACCTGCTCATTCTAGTATGGACGCTTGGAGGCCAACGTTATCCACAGAATGATTGCGCTAACAGGCGAAGTTTTAAACATGTATGGCGTCGCTGATGATTATACTTTTTCTGCTTTCAGACCATAGCAATTGTCGGGTTGAGTGTAGGTGTCATAATTGGTATAATAGTGGTGGCATTGCTCATGGTTGCTCTTGTCATCGGTTTTATTGTTTGGAGGGCGCTCTATTTGAAAAGTGAGTTATCTTATAATTTCACTGTAGAACTGCAGCTTCCATCTGTGATTTTTCTGAAAGATGGAGAGGATCTCATTTTAAAAAAAATATTATAAGCACTAAATATCAGCACGATTTAGGTGTACTACTCATGATTTAAAAATAGAGATCTGTCTTTGACAAAATTTCGAAGCTTAGGACCGTTTATGTGAATTTTGTTTAAAACATGGTATGAACATAGTAGAAGATGAATATCACGTAGTGATCATTTGTAATTTGTGTCAATCGTTAAGGCTGAAATTTTTACCCCAAAAGTATTTTTTATGTCCATCGTATGAACGGTTTAACCCATTGATGAGTGCACAAAATGTTATAATTCTGAATGAACTGGCAGCTTACATATAATTGTTGTTTGGTACGCAAACAGTTCTCAACCTCATGATAAGGATGGAAAAATGAACATACTGATTTCTCTCACATATGATTATGTCAACTTTATTGTCTGTGTCCTTATTATGTACAAAGAGTCACTGAAGTACAATAAAACGAATCTGAATCTAGATAAAATTGGTTGGATGGTGTAATTACCAAACCATAAGGAAATTTATTGGGTACACTGGTCATGGAAAATTTTAATGGGTATGGTCAGGTCAGCGAACCCATTTTATAGTTGTTAGGGCTGAGCATATCTGTGTGTTTTAATAAGTTGATGTCATATTTGTATATATAAAGGGAATTAAGGAACTTAATATGCAATTTTGTTGATTACACTAGGCAAAGAGCCTGCGGTAATACCAAGTAAGGGATCGAAGGGTGACGTCATGATGGTACACTTGGAGGAGCAGGACTACATGTACACCGTGAAAGGAACGGCCATGGACGAGGAACCCATGGAAGAGAATAACCAAGAGGGCACCAAGATAGTGTCCAACGTGGCCCCTGGTAACACCCTATATCCTGGTAATGTCAATTATGATGCATGGAGATTAACTACCCCCAGACATAGGCCCTGGGGCAGACTGTCTCCTCTGATAGACAGAGGCCGCATCAGTCCGGTGACCCCAGTGACACCGATTCTTCAGTTCAGGGATGAAAACAAGAAACCGGTCTGGAAGTGAAATGAAGCGGCTTATTTCAGCTGTTCACATACGAACACGTTCAGCAGTCAATCAAAATGTGACAAATAACATGTGACTTTTCTGAACTAAGGTCTGCCTGTTGCATGATCATTATTATATACTCTGCCACATGTGATTAAGCAACAGGAGATCAGCTCTATGTCACAACAACGTCGATGCCTTTTACGCATGGCGGCCCTTTGTCTTTCATAAAACTTACATTATGCAGATAAACTGCATCGCTGTACAGTATAGCCGGCATGTATTGCGAGGATGACCCGAGGTACGAGACACTGTCATACAAGTAAAGACTTCTTGTTTTTTTTCCTAATTTTCATAGTACGCTTTTCTTTTCCCACCCGCTTATGGTGAAGAGTTCAAATGTGTGCTTATTAAAATTCATTTTATGCATCCAATAAATGCCTCTAACCAATTTGTGTTTTATTTGATTTCATGCCATTCATGACGGAAGCAGATTGCTGAGCAGGTTCAGTGTTATGTCTTCCAGTTTCAGACTGCACTGAATGCTGCATACTTGCCAAGAATGGTCCCCAAAGAATTACCTCATTAAATGAAAATAATCAATCAGTGGGAACAAAATTATCCTGGGAATCAATTCTATTTTCTGAGAGCCCCTGTGACACGGACATGCAGAAGTCGTCAGTCCTCATGGATACGGCGGAGACGTTGATCATTTTGCGCAAGTAATATTTTACCCCCGTGTAGTTGTTTCACGTAAAATGTGTCTTCACTGACAATGGCGGCAATAAATGTGAAACAAGTCAAGGCGCACATCAAAAAAGAGTGATATTTCCAGTGTAAAAGCGAAAAACAATGCTTGGCAGTTACAGTTGAAGGGAATGGTAGGGGTGGGTGGGCTTACCACCAGGTTGCTGTTGGACCATTCGGTATGTGAACACATAAACCAAAGAGCACCATCCCAGGCAACCGAACACAACCACGTGAAAACAAATCACTGTTTTTTCGAGAAACTACTCGAATTCATCTCTATCGTAAATAACCGTAAACCTAAAAAAAAAATAATAAAAAAATAATACTCGCAAAGGTATCTGGTGGCTGGTTTAAACACATTTACAGTGAATAACAATATCATGATTTTGAAAATCATGATTGAAAAACACGTTTTTGTTTTTTCTTAAAAGTCCATTTATCTGCGAGATTTTTTACAATCCCATTTGCCAGTCGACAAACTTTCAGCCTAACACTTAAAAACATTTACAATTGTCAATTTGCAAACTTTCAAGCCAAACAGATAAAGATATTTGTAATTGGCTATTTACAAATCTTCAAGCCAAATACTGAAAGGCATTTTACATGTCACTTTCAGCAACAAACAAGTTTCAACGGGTCCTCAAGGTTTGGAGTATATCTTTAAAGAAATAGACTTGTATTACGACCTGGCATTGACAGTGCCGACGTTAGTGCCATCTGATGGCAAATGTTCTCAACTCACGAAGTACATTTATGATCGTTAAGCGTAAATCCGGATGTCATAGAAAAACACCGAAAATTAGGATCACCGTTGTTTGTTTGTATTTTATATGAAAGCAGCGCATGAACCTCCTACAACTGTCATTTAACATATCAGAATTACAAATGGATGTGACTAATGGCAAACAATGTTTAAGATTTTATGACAGGAAATGCTGTGAGGATCAATGCTATTTTGTAGAGGAAATTGCTTTACAAATTTGGTTAAATATTACGCGCATGTAGTGCATCATTTAACTTTATTCCAATAAAGCCAGCCTGGTCCAGGAAATGCTGGGGAATCAATGCAAATTTGTAAAAGAAAATGTTTTAAAAGTTTGGTTAAATATTACGTGCATGTAGTGCATCATTTTCTTTTATATCAATACAACGGAACTGACAACAACGAGACCAAATTCACAGGAAAAAAATCTGACAAAACAAAAAAAAATGTTTTAAATGAAAAGTTGCATTAAATGTAGATTGTACATTTTTGTTTTGTCAGAATTTTCTATATAAAAAAAAACTTTCAGCCCATTAAGAATTGCCTGGTCCTTGCAATATTATTTGAAACATTCTAATGCTACCCGTTGGGAAACCAAAACAAAGAACACTTGACATGAATAAACATGCCCAAGAACGTCAGGTTACCGTCTGTAAAGGACGGTTGCATAACTGTTTTTGTTCCCACAGCAATTAAACCACATGCCCTACTCGAAAAACAACGTTGTACCGGTGCCACATTCAAATCTTTAACATAATAACGAAACACCCGAAATGGCGTAATGATGAGGTGGTGTTATTGAAAACTTACCCATGCCTACACCTAGTCTTTCGAATAACTCATGACACTGTAGTTCAAGTAGATATTGAAGACAAGATGACTGCGGTGGCCTTAATGCTTACTAGTGGCAACTGCCTGAAAGGTTGTCACCAGCATGTTGTGTTGTGACCGATCTGCACTGTATCTACAAATAATGCTGGTGCTCGTTAGGAAACGGATAAGTAAAGTATGTACGTCAAGGTAAATGTGCTATCATATTTATATATTAATTTTACACAATCCACTCACAGATATGTGTTGTTGATTTATTATAAAACGTTGGACAAAAACACATAGAGATATATTCTTCTGCAGCATTGATATTCTATCCATTTAAAATAATTTTGAAGATAACTTTAAAAACTTGAGTGTCATCCTTAAAACCGAGAACTGAAGTGTTCAGTCGCCACAATCCTGTTAGCACCTTTTCGTATATGACTCAAAAGTAATTCAGTTTACGTATTTAAAAAGAATAACATTTGAAAAGTACACCTGAATTGTACTGCAACATCAATGTAATTATCAAGTTGAAATAAATCAACCTCACCTATATATGGTTATATCAAATATCTTTACAGATTTTTAATTTGCAAAATTACAAATCTGGTAAAACTGACGGCAATCTGCACCACTTAGCTGAAAAGTACATATGGATGCTTTGAAGATATTTCCTTTCTTTGTTGCGATGTGTGAAGCAAAGTACTTTCCGAGAAGAGTTATTCAACAATGCGCCAATAAAATTTGTCTCAAAGTAACAGCTTTGCATTAAAATAAAACCATGTAAATCAATTTCAGTTGCTGGTTGGAGTGATGCAGGTACCAATAGTTTGTATTATAATATAAGGTTCAAACAACTATAATTACTTGAAAGTTTCTTTTATTGGCAGCTGTTAAAATAGATCGACTGAACGTATTTTTAATGATCACTGTTAGGCGACCGAATTTTTAGGAAAAATTAAACTTACTTTAATTTTTCTATTGTGATTTATAACAAATCAACAGTTTTTATATTTTCTGAAAGGAAATTGTCTGTCCATACGAAGTCGGGTAATGGCGCTCCAGAGGCAGTTATATGACATTGAAATTACTAGAAAAGAAGATTTGATTCAAAAGCAAATCTATCTGTGTGACTTTAAAGCTTGATCGGATCCTACTATAACTCAAACCTAAAAAATGAAGGAATGACAGACACGTTCTACATCATTAACTTGTCCAAGTGTCCCTAATTAGCATAAATCAAAGAAGCTACACAGTCTAGTCTTCTTGCATGAATTAATTTTTTGTGGACCATTGGATGTACGTATAGCACAAACATCTATCTGCATTAGAGTTAGAATGACACCTCAGCCTTTAATAACTTTTAATGTATTCAATATTTAAAGATTTCAAGTGCCCTAATTTGCATAAATTAAAATTCTACAACTTGCGGTTGTGATTCATTGGATCGGTCATTGAATGTACTAATGACACAAACCTATGACTAAAAGTTGGAATGGTGCCTCTATTTTTAACAGTTTTGAAGATACTAAACATTTAAGATTTCAAATGGGCCTGGTTTGACAAATCAAAATGCTTCAACTTTGGTTCATGGTTCATTGACGCGGGTATGTCACAAACTTATACATTGAAGTCGGATTGGTGCAGCTATCTGGAAAAGTGGTTACACTATTCAAGATTTTAATTTTTCGCGGTCACTTAACATGCCTAAATTAAAATTTTAAAACGTTGGTTTATGGTTCATTGGATGCGGCTATGTCCCAAACCTGTCAATTGCAATTGCAATGCCCGCTCTATATGTAATAGTTTCGGAGATATTTGACTTTTAAATTTTCAATGCCCAATTAGCATATCGTAAAATTCTGCAACTTTTATTGACTGTTCATTATATTAGCAGGTATCACAAACTTGGAATTTTGTGTCTATCTGTAATAGTTTTGAAGATATTGAGATTTTAATATTTTGATTGCCCCTAATTATGAACATCATGAATATCTCAAACCAGGTGCACAACTTCACTGCCAGTTTAATCACCAGGGTAAGTTTGGAGCCTTGTGGAACTACGGTGGCCAAGAACTCCAGGACAAACTTTGCTGTAAAGAATAAATGAATGAAAAATAAATGAATTGATTGATTAATTAATTAAAGGAAATAAATAATAATAATAATAATAATAATAATAATAATAATAATAATAATAATAATAATAATAATCATAATAATAATAATAATAATAACAACAACAACAACAACAACAACAACAACAACAACAACAACAATAATAATAATAATAATAATAATAATAATAATAATAATAATAATAATAATAATAATATTCTGGGAATCTGATTCAGCAAATGGTGTTTTTTTTAATGGCGCCCACTAAAATATGCATACACAAACACATATAAGGGTACAAGATAAAATATACAATTAATACACATGATTATAAAAGATAAAAAAGTAAAATGCAATCTAATATGGGTACTTAAAATGAGAAACACGTTGCAAATTATAATACGGCGCCTGGGTCTTTGCCTTATCTGAAATAAAACTGTTTATATATCTAAACTTAAAAGACAAAATGTCATCGCCACGTCTTATTAACTCAGGAATAGTATTGCATACTACAGCACCATTATGTGCAACGGAACGTTTAAATGCCAGTCTGTTTAGTACAGGTACAACAACATTTAATGAAAGAGAGCGTCTGGTATTGTGAAAGGCAACATCTGACACAAGGGTTACCTGGTCACACAAATAATCCGGTGCCAAACCATAGACACATTTATATATAAGGCACGCAGTATGAGACCTGCGTCGATCCTTAAAAAAAAAAAAAAAAAAACCCTTCCAATTGAGTTTTCTGACCAAATGTACACCTCTGGTACTTATAAATTCAAAGTTTTGAAATATAATACGAGCGGCATGTTGTAATCGCTGTAATGATTTGGCACCACCAGCTCGACAAGAGGACCAAACAGATAAAATAACTCGCTCATGATAAAACAGTATGTTTGTGTCAGCACAGAGACATAATATATAAATAAAGAACGAAATAAAGAATTCATGAAAAACCAATATATCTGTGTTAACACACAGACATAATAAAGAAACAAATAAACAAATAAACAAATGAATGAATAAATAAATAAATAAATAAATAAATAAATAAATAAATAAATAAATAAATAAATAAATAAATAAATAAATAAAGAAAGAAAGAAAGAAAGAATTCTGATAGAACCATATGTCTTTTTTAGTACAAAGATATGAAAATACAAGAACTGATCAGATACTGGAGTTCCTGTGAAGAGCAGATCTCCTCTCACGGGTTACAAGAAGGAAAATACACACTTCCTGCTTGAGGAAATAACTGGGGTGACAATGATCCACACACCAGTTCTGTAGTTATGAAGCCCATGAAGTTGTCAAAACAGTAATTGTGGACTGGAAGACTGTCATGCTTTGAGTGGTCAAACCAAGTTAATACACCCACTGCTGTGCTATTATTGATGGGGGTATATCATATTACATCAGTGGCGTATTCAGGATTTGTCGGGGGTGGGGATGGAGGTGGAGGTGGAGATGGAGGTGGAGGTGGGGGGGGGGGGTGGTGGCGTGGAGTGAGAATCTGAATATGAAATATGTGACAAAAGCTCGAGCTTCTAGGTGTGGGGACATGCCTATCCCTCCCTCCCCCGTCGAAAAGTTTTGCAAAAAGCAATAAAATTCTGCATATTGGTGCATATTAAGGGTCAAGTAAAGGGAAAAATACAAAAATATTTCTCGCACATAAATATGTTCAAATATATAGTTATGCTAATTTGCACATATATTATATACCATATATATATACATATATGTGTATGTATATATATATGTATATATATATATATACACATATATAAAACATATATTTATCTCATGTTTGGGTCGATTTTGGTGCTATAACAGGCTTGTATAAATTCCGTATCATAGGCCTAAAAGCTACAGTGCCGCGATATGATGTATCGTTACCCTTCTGGTGGTATCGGCACTATTCCGGTGATATCGGTACTCTTCCGGTTTCATTGGTAATTGTATTGATGAGGAGTAAAACTTTCTGCAAATGTCGTTCTTATTTTTGCTTTGTGTATTGAAAAGTGCAAATCGACCCAAACATGAGATAAAAATTTCATAGCATGCTTTGTTGACGATATGAAGTAATCAACTCGCACTCCAGTGCTCGTCAATATACTTCATATCGTCAACAAAGCATGCTATAATCTATTTTTATATATATATATATATATATATATATATATATATATATATATATATATATATATATATATATATATATATATATATATATATATATATATATGTGTGTGTGTGTGTGTGTGTGTGTGTGTGTGTGTGTGTCTGTATTGTGTGTCTCTAAAGACTTTTTCAGAGTGTTCCACCAATTGTTTCACATCACCCCAGGCGTGGTAATATGAAACAATTGACCATCGCTGATTTTCAAATAACTTTTTTTGCAATCAGATTTCACAGATTTTTGTGTGAAGCACACGAACGAGATTGTCGATACAACTGACATCACTGTGGATTGCAGTGCAGAAACATATAGCTTTCTAGAACCTGATCAAATATACGTCTGACTGTGCCCCACTCTTCCTAGACCATCCTAATTCTTCCAGTGCCAACTGCGACTTCAGTCGATCTACAGAATACGAATTGCTCTGAATTGAAAAAAGGGATGCTAAATTCATATTTAGTGTCTAGGGACTTTTCATTCAAGTACCAGCATGCTTAGAAAAAGGTAAAAATAGTCCTTGTCAACAGCGTTCCTTGGCGTGCTTTGAGTGCAAAACAACAAACAAAGGGCGCCGAGGAGAGCTGCTGACTCCAATATTTGACACAGGAGGAGTAAATGAACTACATGACTGAATGACAAGTCTAAGTATGTTGGGGATACACAATTTTTTTTCAGTAGGCCCAAGTGTTTGATTCTAAAATTTGTATGAGACATCAGTAATGACGACGTTAGTGATATAATGCCGGAAATGATGGTAAACTAAAAACAATTTGAAAATTTCTCAGCCATGAATACTAAGGAGGAAACGACTCGTGTTTTCTGTCGTGTTATGTTGACGTGGTGAAAACAGACCTTGTCAGCTGGGTCTATTATTCAAATTTAATGTAACATAGTTATAGTCAGTCAAGGATATTGTAGTACTAATTACACCTGGATAGCGTGGTAAAGCAGAATGCTGTCAAACGTGAACCTATCTTTGTTGAAAAACGCCAGAAGACTGGTTCTGTTTGCATCTGGGATTTATTCTTTGCGATGCCATCATGGCAGCTGCTTGATCATGGGATAATTTGCAGTGCTCTGCCACAGAAGTTGTCAATGGTGGTGTGCGTACGACTTACTTGTTTGTACGTATGCTTCAAATCAAACATAAAAAAAACTTTCAGGGTCGATACAAATGTTTGATTGACAAATTCATACTTTGAGCATCGATATTGCAGGATTTTTTCAATCAAGCCATGTAGAAATAGGTTATCCGTATTTTAAGAATAAGCAGAATTTCAAATCTTGCAATGCTTATTTGGACTTAGAACGACCGGCTCAAGTTTAGAGTCATCCATGGCTACGTCAAGTATGGGAGTCGGAACATTATGGTATTGAAAATTTTAAGCTCCCACATTAACCAGGTATTCATAATATTCTAACAACACAATATCTTTCAAATTTATTTCTATTATTATTTTTGTTGTTGAAGGGGCGGGGGGGGGGGGGCTCACCCTGTGCTGAATATGCCAATGGCAAGTAATAACATGCTTCTACTCACTGATCCATTGGTCTTTTATGGCTGGCTCAGATAGCCCCAGACAAACTGCTTCCTCCTACACTAGATGCAGCATTTTAATGGGTCACTTAGTAAGGTGGGCCCTCAGGGAGGTGTTCAACATGAACAGTAAGTGTTTCTTTATATTTTGTTAAGATCTTTAGCTTTTATACAGTTTTGAGAAAGTGTCCTCATTTGCTCTAAGACGTAAGCCTTTCAAAGCAGACAGTCTATTGTAATAAGGGTAGGTTGTCTAGAAAACAGGTTTTGACTGTGCACGCTAATTTATTATGCGTGTCAAATTTTGGCATAATGGCATGGAGGTAGATAGCATTGAGCGTTTTGTACATGTTGTGGCGGGAAGATGCGTATCTTGCAGAGTCTACGAGGTATTAAGTGAATTTAGCATTAATTGACATTCCCTTATTTCCGTTTGCATGCCACAGGAGTTTCCCCACAACACAAACCCATATATAAAATTGAAAAATGGCACCTCTATCGAGAATAGTTTTGAGGATATGGGCGATCTTAATGAAAATTGGACTGCTTGTAATTTGTATGATTTTGAGCGTACTAAATTATTCTAAATCAGAGGAAAAATTTCGATAATTGGGATAGGTCCATGCAACAATTTAGATTTCTAGCTATTGCCTTCTAAGAGAAAAGCTGCCGAAAAGATGTAGACGGAAAGAGATTAAACAAATACATACATATATGCATACATTGAATAATAAATGAATGAATAAATAAATAAATAAATAAATAAATAAATAAATAAATAAATAAATAAATAAATAAATAAATAAATAAATTAATTAATTAATTAATTCGAGACAAAGAATGTCAATGTTTGCAGACAGACATAATAATGATGTACTTCACGGAGCAAACCAGAAGGCTTTTGTTATTTCATTGCTGTGAGAACTCCCTTAAACTGGGTATAAACGTACAAATCCATAACACTTATTTGATCAGTACATGTAGTTAAAGTGTAGAATTCTTAGAAAAGGCTCCGGTAAAAATATATTTTCTTTTCAAGAGCCCATTCATAGCCGGGTAATGAAATAAGTAAAGTAACATTTACCCGCAACAAAATAAATCAAAATGAACCTTTTATGGACAACTAAATTATAAGAACACAACTTCACTCTTTGCAATAAGAATACATAATTGTGTGTGCTTCCAAGCAAGAGAGTAGTTTGCTGGGGACAAGACTCACCACGATGTATTCACTTGTCCCTAGGGTTTCAGATAAAACCAGTCCACAAAGTCCACAATTCCTACGTGGGCTAACTAGTATATCATGAAAATTTAGTGAGTTTGGGTGTGTGTTTTCGGGAAACAGCAGTGCATTTAGTAAATCTAATAGCTCAGAGATGCATTCTATCATCCAAATAACGCAAATAGTGAAGCAACAAAAAAAAAAAAAAACAAAAAAAAAAAACAAAAAAAACAAAAAAAAACAAAGCAAAATCAAAAAACTCCAAAAACACCCCCCAAAAAACAAAAACAAAAACAAAAACAAAATATAAAAAAAAAAACAAAACAAAACAAAAAACGAAACAAAAAACAACAAACAAAACAAAACAAAACAAACAAACAAACAAACAAGCAAACAAACAAACAAACAAACAAACAAACAAACAAACAAACAAACAAACAAACATAAATAAATAAATAAATAAATAAATAAATAAATAAATAAGTAAGTAAATAAATAAATAAATAAATAAATAAATAAATAAATAAATAAATAAATAAATAAATAAATAAATAAATAAATAAATAAATAAATAAATGAATAAATAATCCCCGAAGTGGACGTATTTGGCATTTGGCTTCCTAATTTTCTCTGAAACAGTGTCACTAGAAAAAAAAAGTGAAAAAATAGACATTTTCCAAGGCATTATACAAACTTCCAGGCACAGAAAAAGAGTTTTAGTGATTACTACGAAGATACATTCTTCTCTTTGTGGTTATTTGTAACCCAAGTCGGCGATTCGAGATGTGCAGTTTTGGTTTTATTATTTTAACTAGAGAAACTACAGATAATTTGATGGTCTCGAACATTTTTGCCAGTACAGTAGTAATATAAACGGTATAAGGTTGACTGCATGTCCTCATTTTTCCAGCACACATGTAATGTCATTCTGGATAATTAAAACTGCTGTTACTATAGGTTTACTTCGATGCTAAGCTATTCCTTAAAGACAAAATACATCATGGAAACAGGAGGTAGCTGTCTTGCAAAGAATGTGGTGGTCGCGTGCATTTCTGCCAGTACAGTATTAATGTAAACTGATGTTTTTAATTAATGATCGTACCAAACAAACTTCGGTATGTCGCTGATTCGATTGAAATAAATGCGTCTACAAACAATTGTCAGATCCCAGAACTAGTCTCGACAATTTTCAATCAAGGTTATTAAAAATTTTGCGTCCCCTGCTATAGCCAACAGCCTGGCTTATTTGTTCAACTTGTTTTTAAAATCAGGAAAAATCCCTGAGGACTGGCAATCAGCTAGGGGCAGAGCCATTTTCAAAAAGGGTTCAAGAACAGAACCCGGCAATTATAGACATATTTTAGTTTTACCCATTTTCTCTGAATTATCAGAGAGAATAGTACACAAACAGGTCTATAATTACTGTACCAAGCATAACCAACTATGCATGCGACAGTCTGATTTTAGAGCCAAACATTCTACCCAAACCAGCCTTCATAAGCTGACTGAATTTAGCTTCATGAAGTCCATCAAAGTAATGTCGTTGATCTAGTGGCCCTCGATTTAAAGAAGGCCTTCTACATAGTTGACCACAAATTATGAAAAATGTAGATACTATGGCTTCAGGGATAAAAGTAATGAATGGTTTAAAAAGTACAGTTCCGACAGGAAACAGATAGACTGAATAAATGAAACCACCGGTCATAGAAACGGGCGTGCCCCAAGGATCTATCCTTGGGCCGCTCCTGTTCATTTTGCATGTTAATGACCCCAATGTGTGCCTAAAAAAAACAATAGTAAATATGTTTTTGATATTTTAGTAAGCTCATCGTGCGCCAGACGAGGTGTCTAAAGTCTTACAAGAGGTAGATGCAACTATTGTTGGATTAAAGAGGGCGCTTGGGATCTTTTTCTAGAGCTGCCCGGTTTTTACAAGCAGAAACCAAAAACTATACCACATATCACCATTATATTACCCCACCTAGATTACTGTAGCACAGGCTGGCGATCCATCCTACATAAAAAAAGACTTAGTTCGTTTACGCAGAATCCGGAATAGGGCAATGAGAATCATACTGCAGTGCCACCACCGGGCGCATGTCCTGGGTATGCTGAGAGCCCAGACGTGAATGAGCATCAAACAGAGGCTCCTATATAACCTATACACTTTGCGGTGAAAAATCGTGAACAACCGAGTTCCTGACTCCCTAAGTCATATATTTACCCCAGTCTCGTATACGCATAACCAGAACACTAGAGCATCTAATACACGAAATTTCTTCATGCATCGGACATATCAAAGAATACCTATCGTGCCTTGGTGCTAAATAATGGAACAAACTGCCACAGCATGTCCCGGAGATGCGCTCGCTGCATGTCTGTAAGAAGTGGCTTCTTCGTTACATTTTTGATAACATCAAGCCTCTTTGATCATAGTATGGTAATAGTTTTGGGGCTTGACGATAGGTTTGGTGTGACTATTGACAGGCTAAACCTGAACTGGGAAATATTCTGTATTTCCTAGTCTCAGGTTGAATATAAACAAAACGCTCTCTCGGTTGGCCAGTGCTTGTATCGGCCTGCATGTCGGACTTGGATCAGTGATACATATATTCGAATTAATTGACATTCATGATCTGATGGTATCCGACCTATATTCCTTTACGTACAATCTTGATATTCTTATTTCATATGTTTTTAAATTATGTTGTTGTTATTTACTGGGCCTGCACGCTCAACAGTATGTAACTGAAAATGTACCGCCAATAAAATATGTCAAACTTGTCTTGTCAACGTTTAGAATACAAAAGCGATGGCGCAGTGCTCTGCCACCAAAAAACGTTACATTCGGTTTCAATCAAATGTCACTTCGTAAAATCGTTTTATTTTTATAATTTTACTAATTCTACGAATCATTAAAACAGTGATCTGTTAATTGGTGTTGACCAGATTTTTTTTTTTTTAAATAAATTTAAACTAGCTTCAGGTGACTGTCTTGTCATAAGTGTAGCATTTTGGAATACACTTTCTGGAGGACGGCTGCCATTGCGGCATAAACTGAGAGCATATCTATGATGCTTTGAACGGACACAACTTTGGTTCAACTAGGCTAATCTACACATAATAATTATTTTCTTTTCTGTGTGTTGTGAATTGGTTTTTCTATGAAAATATGGCAGGTGTTTTACAGTCAGCTTTTAGGAGTGTGGGTAGACGCATCCTCTAAACCCGCCGCACACACTCAAAATAACGCCATTATATATGTTTTTATAGTCTTGCTGGTGCTGCGGACCCCGGTCCATAGTCAGAATGTATCTGAAAAAGTGAAACATTTTGACTTCAAAATGCTTTTAAGCAGAAAAAAATCACATTAAAAGTTTTTAATGTGGGTTTTCATAAGTTAAAAATTAAGCACAACCTTCATAATGTATCCCACCAAACCAAAATCTGTCATCAAACATCTCATTGCCTTATGACAGTAGAGTAATTTTCCTGAAACGTTGTTGCAGGAATATTTACTATAAAATGAAAAGAAATCAAATTTCCTTAAGAACAAAAAAAAAAAAAAAAAAAAAAAAAAAAAAAAAAAAAAAAAAAAAAAAAAAAAAAAAACTTGCACAGCAACGCACTGAAACATATGCCAGTTCGTAATATGTACGATTACAATTCTCGAGATGCGCACTTCACATCATATAAGCTGTCTATTTATTTACATATCAAACCCTGTCTATCTCCTATGTTCAGGAATGATAGGATTAAACTTATTGGTTCTCTATCAGGTCTTACATCAGCAATATCCTATTGCTGCTTAGTACATACATGCTTTATGCTGTCTTAATCAGTGGGTTATCTTGTCCTGGCCGCATGTCGCATGGCTATTTTGTATATCTGGGGATGTACATACATACATCTTTGGCAAATATGAAGTCTAACATTGTAAGTATTGGTTGTTTGTCTGGCTTGATCGCGTGTTTTAGGTATGCATAATATCAAAGTGGCATGGGGCATTCGTAATTATTTAATATGGGTATAGATCTTTATCTTTGAGACGTATACCGATTGAATGCTTACGTGCCTCCATGTTATTAATGTCGCACTTTGGATATGTCATTGTACACAACTAAAGAGACATTTCGGTAATTTTGTCATAAAATATTGCATGGTTCTACGAGCACGATAAAAGTTTGATTTCGTTGAATACTGTCAAACAATCTTGAGAAATAGCAAACCGTTCTCAGGAATATCATATAAAAACTACAAAGGTACCTATTATCTAAACGTTGTACCTCCTTGTAATTTTTTTTTGTTGACTTCCAAAGATCCTCATGAGGTATAGATTCAAAAATTACACTAATTTTGCACTTATTATTTGAGTGTTGCCGAGACAAAGATTAGATTTTATATACGTGAGACACTGAATATACTTTTTTTTCAATGGACCAGATTGAAGGAACTGGAATTCTTTCCCGTTTTGGTTTTGTCTTGTTAGCATTACTTCAATGAAACTGTCAACTGTGAAGGTATAATTTTGTTGTGTGTTCTTTGTCATTTTAAATCACTGCATCATACTTGCATGTTTGTTTTTTTGCATTACCGCCCATGTAAACAAAAACAGTGTTGCATATTATTCTGGATGTAAACGTAACTCTATTATTTTCTAAAAGCACAGCTGCTCTCTAATGATCATACTGAGACAAACTCTGGTATGTCGCTGAATCGATTGAAATAAATGCGTCTGCAAACAATTGTCAGATCCCAGAGTTACCATAAACACAATAACTATCACTAGGTTGCTTTTTCTAATACTACAGAATGTGAAGACATACTTGTCCCTTCACCTATTAATTCCTATAACAAAGCACAGGTGGAAGGGACGTCATTGATCTAAAAATAATTTTGTGAACCAACGGTACATAATATGTAAGGGTTTTCCATGCTTTGATGACCTATCTAATGATAAAATTTCTTAATATACCTTGTAAGAAGATGCATGAGAAGTCGATGAATTACAAAACCAGTGTAACTCTACCACTTTTGTATCAAATGATCTCCATGTAAGGATAAATAATTGCGAAATATTTAGTGTTTAGAACTGTTCCTGAATGATTACAGAAATATTTTTTCTTTGAAAAACAAGTCTTAATACTGAGACGTAGTTTGTGATGTCTAGCTAATCTTTGGGTATGGAATGCTATTGATTATATTTAGTGCGGATGGTTAAATTTTATGATTCATGAGCTTTTCTGTCATCAAATGCGTTGTGCCATTTATTTTCATAGCGATGAAATATGCAACGTGACTGATGTTTGCAAAAAAATGAAATAGCTTGCCATAATTAGGTGTCCAAAAAAAAAATTCTTACGAAACGGGTTTCATAATGGAACATTTGAACTTTCAAAGTTAAAGACCATGTCATTACTACCATATTGTACTCTCTGGAGAGCCACCAAGACACAGACCCATACATAAAAGGCAATCAATGCATACAAAGCCATATAATCTCAGTGTTATGTCTGTTGCGTTTTGTGTGTTTGCCTGACAAATGAAGCGCCTAAACACTGACAAGAGACTGACCTCCAGGAGCAGTGATGAATACCTGCCACTTGCTTCAACTTTGCAAAGAACAAAATCCCCAGTGTGATCAAGCAGAACAAGAATCTCTTAATGGTAACGTCCTTTATTATTGTTTGGAGTAAAATTATTTGCAACAAGCCAATGCCCATTGGGGACAAGGGAAAGAGTGCTTAAGCTGAGTAAAATGAAGTTTTAACAGACAGAATATATGCTTCATTACTTTTTCTTTATTCATAGATGTTCTCTCAGGACCGCCTTATACATGAATGGAGAAGAAGGGACCTACTCTACTTCCAGCCAATAGAGCCGTAGCTCCTGTCGTGACGGAATAATCCAATATCCAATTACGGTGACAAATCATATTGTTGGACTGTAAACAAATACAGTCAAGAGAGTGGCATATATAAGAGGTACAAGCAAACAGAACATCGAGAGAGCCAACATCAAGAACAAGAACAATATCACACAGAGGAAGGTGCCAGGCTTGACTGACCCTGATCAAAGTCAGCCATGGGGTATCGAAATCCCGTTTGGGGTGCCTTACTCTTTCTGACCATCCATCTATCTGGTAAGAACTTTTTATTGAGCGCAATGTATGTAATCAATATATTTGTTAGCCTGAATCGTGTACTTGAGACAGTGTACGTTAACTTGTAGTGTGTTTTTCGTTGCGGTACATTTGTCTTTGTCCCATGCGGGCTGTACTGGTTGATCTGCTGGGATGATCATAGCATGGGGATAAGAGCAACCATTTTGCCAAGGTTTAACACACAGTCTTTGAATGTAGAATCTGCTTTTAATTAGTAGGAGCAGATTTTTGGCATAAAATAATGATTGTGTTCGCTTATCCATCGCAATGAGTATCATCGTTATTCTTCTTTTTATTGTCGGAAAGACAAAATGAGGATAATCTTTGGTATGCATATTTCGACTATAAACTATCAGTATGATCAACTTTGGATATATACATGTTTATATATATATATATATATATATATATATATATATATATATATATATATATATATATATATATATATATACATATATATATATACATATATATCTTCAATGTTGGATACAATACACTGAACACTAATCTTGCTCAGCGGTTATGATTTTATGGAGCGTACGAGTATGCCAAGACAGCTATACAATGGGCGCACCTCTACCATTTCATAGAGATTGCTCACCTCTGCAAACCATAAAACTCAATGCGTATTAAATGCCAGTTTTACTCAATGACTTTGACCTGGTGTTTAACATTATGATTGTCATATATTATGACTTAGTTGCGCCAACTTGTCATAGTGTGAACAAAGAATCAATATATGTTGTGCCCGCAAGGCTAATTAACGACAGAATAAATACTTTTCAGGACGGACGTCTCAGTTTTCGTAACAGTGTATCATGGCATGAAAAAGGTATACAATGGGCGCACCTCTACCATTTCATAGAGATGGCTCACCTGTGCACAAAATAATATGGAATGCCGCTCGTAGGTTCAATGAGAAACAAGTTGACTTTGATTGGAACTAATTTTTCGGTTGCGGCTCAATTATCGATAAATTTAATAATATGGAATGCCGGTCGTAGGTTCAATGAGAAACAAGTTGACTTTGATAGGAACTAAGTTTTCGGTTGCGGCTGTATTGCATCTGAAAAGCAGCATTGGTAAAAGATAGCACACTGGAGAATTTAGATTAAATAATGGGTGTTTGGGCTGACTCTGTCAAAGCTGAGGAATTATAAAAAAGAGATATGAAAAAGAAAAGATTTTTTTTTTTGCAAAGGAGTGCAATTCTCAATATTAGCAGGTACTATTTCAAAACATCATGATACTTGTTTTCAGGGAAAGAACGCATTCATATAATATAATGCTTATATTTTGCTGTTAACATGAAATATCCTATTAAAATTTTCTTTCAATGGCATATGACATTACAAAATACAATTTCTCTTTCATTCTGCGAAAGAAATATCCTTCTATCGGTAAGAAATGTGACTGCCAAAGTGTGACTTTCTGAATCGTAAAATGCAAAATGCCGCATATTGAACACTCCCAGACGCTGTCAATAAAATGCAAGTTTATTAACATTAATTTTACAGCACTGAACCAAACTTGTGGGAGTGAGGTTTATTGCAGTGATTTAAGTTTCAAGTTCAGACTAAGCATCGGCTTTAGTAGACTTAGAAAATGGACACACAACAAGTGAATTACTTCAACAATACATGCACATCCAAGTGATTCATGATTTATTGATAGCAATAAAATACCATGAACCACAAATTTCATGGTAACCCTAGGTTAGGCTTCCGAATGATATGTCACTGGGGTCACCTACTGTAATTCAACTCGATAAATTAGGTTTGGATCACAAAGAATTCAGAAATTACCGAAAATACAAATGTACATTTGTCATTGTAAAATGATGAGCAGGAAAAAATCATTGATTATGAGAGATGTGACAATTAACCTTGGTGTATGATTCAAAAGATTGGTTTACATTCAAGGAGTTAATATACTAAACACACGCGGAGTAAAAAGTGAGTACCAACTTGTCTCTGAATGGTTGAGGGGCAGAGCAGTTTTCGTTGGAGCTTCCATTGCGGATAGTCTTTGTAATGAACATCTTGACTTCCAATGGTGTATGGATGAGGAAGGTTGACATAAACTAAGCTCAAGCAATTCGTTTTGGTGGCATCGCTAATAAAATTCGCGGGCTTCAGATGGCATACACCTGTAGCATTTGGAGTTCTTATATTAGTTCCGTCGTAATTATGTGTTCAAATAGTGGTACTTAACTGGCTTGCTTTATTGAAAGATGTTACCCGTATGTTATAAACCACGCATACACAATTTGTATCGCGGTTTCGATATAAAATGCAATAAGTGTAGCCTTTGTAAACACTCACATGCTTGATTGCCGTAAAATGATGTGAGTGAGAAAAGTTTCTTGACGGGTTCAACAACATAGCAAAAACATCAAGTCTTACACGGTGATATAAGTCTCCGGGCTACCCGAGGGGGCCAATGTTTAGTGGATATTTGTGAACAAAGTACGTTTTATGTCTCACGGTTACTGGTGTATAAATATTGGTTGAACAATACTGTTCATCTTTTGGTTTCGGGTATTCAATGACACAAACGTTTATGATACTTAGCTTTGAACATGACCTAATTTGCCCCTCTGCTTCAAAATGTGACTCAAACACCTTGGACTTCGACCAAATTCAACCCTCAATAAAACCCCATTCTACAGCCTGTCACTTACTTTTTCTATTACTAGGGCATTTGAGTTCAGTGAACTGCTGACCTGTGATCGGTATAGAACAATAATTAAAGGATTAACAATCTTTTTGAGTCCGTCTTTACCTTACTCTGAAGTGGTCGTATTTCCGAGGTGAAAATGACTCATGCTAACATTTGTGAAAGCAATAATATTCAATTCTGCTAATGTTTCCATGACTGCCTGTCAATCAGGGGGAATGATCGTTGTAATTAAGAACATCACAAAACTAGGATCCTTTTTAAATCAGCGTGACTACACTTATTTTTTTCGTGCAACTATCGCAACAAAATGTAAATGTACTTCGTTTTCACATTTGAAAAAGATATTCTTCAATGTAAAATAAAAATAGCGAGGTTGATGATGATTGAATACTAACATTCCTTGCTTTATTATAGCATTAATAAGAGACAAAAATAATAACGCAAAGCATCGGCAATGTGCAATGATTACCAGTCCATCCCAGGACCCGGAAGTTTGTACATTTTTATTAGATGGTATAATTCTGGCTCTGTTTGCTTCGTACAACTCTTGTGCTGTAATAAGACTCCCTCTCATTAAAAAAAGACATACGACATATGTTTGTTACTAACCAGTTTCACAGTACTGCTTCTAGGATGTTAAGCTGAAACATTTGTTCATTACCACTTATATAAAAACCCATCGGTACTTTAGGACCTGTATCCACTATTGGGGCAACCTTCCCCACAAACTCCAACTTTGACTCTGTAGGGGGAGCTCTGGGCTGCTGTGCCTAGTGGTACTGCTTAATTTATAGCCTGTGGGCGACTTCAGTGTCTGGTACCGTTTCCTTATTCTGAGGCCCACTGCCGCCAACGACTCGCAATTTCAAGCTGTTGTATTTACATTTTAGGTTATGCTCACACTGCAAAAGTCCCATTATATACTTTACATTACATTCATTCGACAAATTAACCTTCCGTTAACACTAATCACACATATATTTTAGATATTACCTCTTCAAAAAATCCAATCGGGACTAACCCAGCGACATGGCTGCCACTTTGAAAATTCTGCATTCCGCACCCTATGGTTTGTACATGAGATAGTATTAGGACGATCTTGGGAGGTTATGATATATGAAACCAAAATTATATATTGTGCAAATATTTCAGAGCATCAATGAGGACATGATATTTGCTGTGGCCGTGATTCACTTTGATATCCGAATCAAATATATTTTTGTGCGACTGTCCCGCAATGCATTGCACCATGTTCAAAGCCCCGGCTCGAGGTATCGTGTTGCACTTGGATTGTAACTGACAATGATTACTGCTTCAGTCACAACCGAGCGAGCAGATTATAGTTAAGATAGTAAGTCATGTTTTTAAAGTATTTTAACGACCAGTTGCCCGGGTAAACTCGGAGAACGAACACCTGGAACCTAGCAAAATATTACGATAACAATCAATGAACAACCGGGGCTATGCTGTTTCACTAAACAACCATGGCTATGCAGCTTTGCTGTTTCCCTGGCCCAAGTTAACCATCCAGACAAGTTGAAATAAAATGCTGTTCTTGAGTTGACTTTACTGCAAAATAACAGCACACGACGGCCACTTTCTCGATAAAATCTTTTAGCCAGGATTGATCAATTTTTATCAGGGAAGGGTGGCTTGAAACTATCTATTTTTAATGTTTCATAAAATTTGTTTAGGGTCGGAACTCGGGCCTTTTCAGTGGGGTCAGTCTGCTTACAGGAACCACACATATACTTTTGTTAGGCCTTAGGTAACTTGGACATTTGTTGAAACATGTTTAAAATGGATGTTCTTTCTCCCTTTTATACATTAGCTCATTTGACATCAGTTTAATTTGTTACCTGGGCACAGCCGGAGGCACTTGTATCATATAAAGCTACATATTTTCTTCGAAAATGTATACCAATGCAATTACGTCTTGTTTTATAGAGACGTCTCTGGCTATAGCATATGTGCTAATAATTAAAAGTTTACACAAATTTGTGTCGGTACCCTCATTTCATTTCGGATCAACCTATCCTTCAGCTATTATGATTGGTTACGTTTCTTTTTACTGAAAAATTAGACGTTTCAATAGGAGGTAAAAACCAGGTGTAACGTGTTCTTTTGTTGAGGAGAAGTCACAAGTCTACAGTATAAACATCCCGCGGAAAGAAAAACATAAATTGAACTGGCGGAACCTATGGATTTAATTCGATTTCACTCTAAACAATAACTTACTGGAAAGTATACTTACAGATGTAAATAGTTGGAAAGACTGATATTCTTACAATAAAGCCAGGCATGCAAGGCCATACTTAGCAAATGCGTACGTCACACAGTACAATCAAACAAGTGACATAAATTTTTATTCTTGTTAAATTCGTTTTCACAGTGTACTGTCAAGCTTAGCAAGCTATACAATTTAGCCATTTGCTCTTGAAGCAAATTACATATTGATTACAAAAACGAAAATAAATGCCTTTGGCAACTAATCCAACACAACGGTCTGTATAGGATTAAGTGATGAGGTCTGCTTTTGATCGTGTTTACTTTATTTTAGGCAATTCTACAAGCACTGATTGTAACTGGTCGTCTTTAACCAAAACCAGGCAATGAATGGATAGTTAGATAGATAGATGGATGGATGGATGGATGGTTAGATAGATAGATAGATAGATAGATAGATAGATAGATAGATAGATAGATAGATAGATAGATAGATAGATAGATAGATAGATAGATAGATCGGCCTAAGTTGACGCTCAGTGGTTATCTATACAAGTTTGGACGCCATGGAAGATTGTTTTTGTAATTCAGGTCAAAGTAAATATCAAATTGCAAAACTACTTCTAGTTCAAAACTGTAGACGACCTAGATATTGTGGTTATGATAGGATTGGCCTGTGTTATCCTTGCTTTTCAATAAATTAGGCTATATCTGTGGTCCACAGGGCTAACTAGCATCACGCAGGACATATTTTTTAAACCATGGTTGCTGCTTCTACATTACTTTAGAAGAATAGCAATCATACTTCATAACATGAACAGCGGTTTAACTGAAATCATTGACGAAAAAACCACTGGTAGCAACAATAGGCATTACCCTGGTTGCAGTGCAATGATCTCGATGCATTTATGTTTACGTTTGCTCTCCAGTAATGTAAATTTTATCAATACTACTACTACTACTACTACTACTACTACTACTACTACTACTACTACTACTACTACTACTACTACTACTACTACTACTAATAATAATAATAATACATACATACATACATACATACATACATAAATACTTACATACGTACATACGCGCGCATATTATATCGTATCTGTGTCCTTTTGTCCAGAACCACTTCCTAGTAGTCATTACCCTATTCCGGAGTCCGAACTCTTTCCTCTCCATAAGCTGTCCCTGTGTAACCTATATATATATATATATATATATATATATATATATATATATATATATATATATATATATATATATATATATATATGTATATATACATAAATTACTGTCGTTATTGTGATGTGGTACGCGGGACACCCGCCCAGTTGAATGCTCAGAATAGGGTACCCGTTTTTTTTTTTCTTGGAACTGCCTTCTTTTTTTCCACAGACAGACAATACAACCGCACGACCGCGCTGTTTATGTTATGTAGGTCTATTTCAACTCATGGCGGATTTCGAGCACATTTTTCCAAAGAAACTGAGATGAAAAGTCTCTGTCTACGTACACACCTTTTCAAATGCAGTATACACAAATTCTTTCTCCTGTGCAGAGCGTTTTGTCTTTCAGCGTATCGAAGTCCACCGTCGAACTGTTTTAAAGTGTTCTGGCATAGAAATGCTGCAATTGTGATCTTATTCCAGCCATGTATATGTAGGCTTACGCACTGATGTGATAGACTGAACAACGCATGAAAAGATAACTTCTTTTATGTAGCTTTACAACATTGGTTAATGTTAGTACGTACATTTTAGTACTGTCTTAATACTGTCTTGATACTGGATCAAGTAACGGTCATCCATCAAATCTGACAGTTTTAGTCGCCCAGATCCAGCCTTCCTCTTGCGTCCTCTGGTTCCTGGAAATGGTCCCACCACCTTTTTAGGGATGGCCTGGAGCGACCCATTATCAACAGGCCAGCCTCCAACATCCCAGGGATTTTGCCCCTGTCAAATTCAGACAGTTGTAACTGACCCGTGTGCCGTACCATTGTGGATTCACGTTGGTCCCAGTAGTGCCATGGCCCACTTATGAAGCCTAAATACCACTTTTCGAACCTCTGTGGCTGGTGTCTTTTCAAAACATGTTTAGTGTGTATGTGACTGCTTAAGCATACCCTAAGCTATCCTGTTGATGTTACATGATTCCATGCGACACCCATATGTTCCATGTAGAGGCATACTTTAGAGTGACCCATATCAAACCAATTGGGGTGGCATTTTTCCCCAGGAGCGTAGAAGTACCATTCGAAGCAATGAAAAGCTATGCCTTCCAGTACATACCTCCTAATTTTGTTAGAAGGTCGTGGTATCTGGCGTCGAGGGCTCTTCGCATATCCAATACAATATGTTCATATACAATGACACCTGTAGTCTTTCTCTTATTTATATTGACTGCAATTTCATCACAAATTTCGACAAAAGTAGTGAGAAGTAGGTCCCAGATGCCTTAACCCGCATTGGAGTTTGGCTAACCGCTGTCTATCATTGAAATACATGCAGACTAACAGCATTGGAGTTTGGCTAACCGCTGTCTATCATTGAAATACATGCAGACTAACAGCATTGGAGTTTGGCTAACCGCTGTCTATCATTGAAATACATGCAGACTAACAGCATTGGAGTTTGGCTAACCGCTGTCTATCATTGAAATACATGCAGACTAACAGCATTGGAGTTTGGCTAACCGCTGTCTATCATTGAAATACATGCAGACTAACAGCATTGAAGTTTGGCTTACCGCTGTCTATCATTGAAATACATGCAGACTAACAGCATTGGAGTTTGGTTAGCCGCTGTCTATCATTGAAATACATGCAGACTAACAGCATTGGAGTTTGGCTAACCGCTGTCTATCATTGAAATACATGCAGACTAACAGCCCCCGAACGCTCCGATTTCCTACCACTGTACCACTGAACAAAACTTAGATAAAGCGACAGTTGTTTCTATCAATAGGAGAGCCTGATTTATATCAAGGGCTAATGTTTGCTATGCATGTTTGATTTACGTTTATAGTTGTTCATTCCAGGCAACCACATGACACTACTTCGAAATATATCACAATAGCGGCAAGTTCTGTTTGGCAATAGGTCATTTTCTTCACAGAGAAAAACAAAAGAAATTGAAATGATCTACGATAAATGAAGGTGATATTTTGAAACTTAAGATTTTCTGCTGTTTCGCATATGCAGCAAATGTAATTAACGATAACGTGGTGCACGGTATTGGTCTATCAGTTGATGTTGATAGGGCAGCCAGTCATTATCATCATTCGCTACAAAATGAAACGCAGTGCATAATATTGTCTTGTATTAGCGGATGCCCTAGGAGCTCTTTAAAAACGGGTCCCCGTCTCGGGTACCTGTGCCCTCCCAATATTTTTTTCGAAGAGTATTTTACAACACACACACACACGCACGCACACACAGACAGACACACACACAGACACACAGACACACACACACATATATATATATATATGAATATATATATATACATATACATATACATTGTGTTACGTTTATTGACTCTCTTCTGGATGATATTGAAACGATGGCAAAAAAAAAGCCATTACCGAAAAGCCAGATGGTCTTTCTTTCCAATGTAGTTCATTTTGCAAGAAAGTTAAAGCTATTAGTTCAAAACTTAATGTACAGGCATTTAGCGTTCAGGAAAAGTAAAGTATTTGCAAGGAAATATTCAACAGACTGGATACTAGTGTCAGGAAAACGATACAACCCAACTGTACTGTTTCTTTTGTCGTTGCTACGATTCTTTAAAAAAGGGTCCATTTGATCATTTAAATTTTTATAAGGGAACAATACACACACGCACATACACACATCAGTTATATATATATATATATAAATATATATATATATATATATATATATATATATATATATATATATATATATATATATCGTCATGGTATTTGTCTAACTGTTGTACGCAGCGACATTTCATAATACTTTATGAACCCTTAGTCTTTACCTGGTGCATTCGGTACATAAATTTGAGAAAAATGGTACAAGAAATGGCATTGCTTTTTACTGTGAAATAAATCTGCATGTCACTCTTCTGCTATGCATAAATAATCATTCAATATTGGTCTTTGGCTATATACAAAGCTAAAATTTCAACATGTTACATATGTGGAGGTCAAAGATATGTCATGCAATAATATATATAATGTGTATACGTTTCAGAGGGGGCAAAAGTAACACACGTAGATCCTCGAATAGGGAGTTTGAATGGCGCCAGCAGACTGACCATATACGGGATTGGTACGTTGATTCCGTTGACTTATGCAATATTTACTAATTGTTGATAGAAAAAGAAAATAGCCTGTAGATTAATTCGTCTATCCCGTCAGGTTAGACATCTTGGCGATATCATGAATAATTCCTCCAGATTTGTTCTGTATTGAAACGTTTTCCGCGTGAATCCCGCGAAAGTATACTTCTATATGGCCAGAATAGAACGTAAAAGAAAATCTTGCAGGTTAATAAACCACTCCCTAGCAGTTTTTCATAACAGTTTTAACTGCAGAACTTACAGCAAATCTGTGGTCTCGTTATTTAACCCGTAAAGATTTAAGGGGTGAAAAACATTGATGAGATATTATTTTTCTGGGGACACTTCAGTCACTTGCTTTGATACCTTTGCCAGTTGTAGCCAGAATGTCTGTGTTGTCACTTCAGTTAGTTGTGGCTATAATGTCTGTTTTGTCCCTTCAGTCAGTTGTGGCCATCATGTCTGTTTTGTCCCTTCAGTCAGTTGTGGCCATCATGTCTGTTTTGTCACTTCAGTCGGTTGAGACTATAATGTCAGTTTTGTCACTTCAGTCATTTGTGGCCATAACGTCTGTTTTGTCACTTGTGTCCATCAGGATTTGCCGATGACATGTTTAACTATGGACAAGGAAAAGAGAAAAAAGGAAATATAGTTGAACTGGTCTCGCAAACACAGTCGTACCCATGCGATGTCCACAAAGATGGCTGTTCAGAGACTCAGATTATGTGTTACACAAGGTAAGTATCGAGCACCATGCTTCTTAGAATTCTTAATTTCTTAAACGTTTTACTCCCACATTTCTGTGATTGCCTGGGCTTTAAATGTCTTTTGTTTCCCATTTTACCCGTATCTTTCATAGATAGTAAACATTTTGTAGATTGAACCGAAGATACAGTAGGACCTGCGACTGAGGTCCACTGACATGACAGATCACATACTCTTTGTTTTCGATTTTCCGAGGGCGTACGAGTCTATTGTACTTTTATTCGAAATTTAGGGGCACATTTTATGTGGTCACTTTGTTTAGCAGAAGGGATGGCCGTAACTGACAGGCACTACTGTTGCATACGCTGGGCTAACACCCTTCTTTGGTTCAAATTGGACATTCAGGACCCAAACTGTGCCATGTAAAAAAAGCTGTTAAAGCAGTCTCAATCGGTAGAGGTAGGGGATAAATTTTCATTCACGAAAGGTTAATTATGTACACCATACAAATTGAAACGAATTGGCATATCGCCATTTGTATGAACACAGATAATGGAACTGCGTCAAAAGATATATTTGAAGCATATTACATCATTTCATTATACTATAAAAGGGATGAGGGTCAAGCGAAATAATGTCTGGTAGTTTATATTAGAGTGTCCTGTTTTTTCACAGAGAAAGACACGTATACTTCCGATCCTGCCATATGAATGTGCAGACCAAACATTTTTTATGTCCGTCCGGACTTTCAAATACTCGGGGTTTTTTGTTATGTTTTTGTGTGTTTTTTTTCGACATTTATTTGAAAACCAATTAAATAATACAACACAATTTGGTCTGCTAGTAACCTTATGGCCTGATGAAATTGGCATGCGTCCCCTATTTGCAGGCCAATGCCTCCAGACACATACTACGTCAGGGTGTGGGTGGATGGCAAAAAACTATCCGACGCAGACCTATGTCGCAACAATCCATTCAGCCACTTATGCAGCTTTAGGGTAAGAAACGGGTCATATGTCTTTGTAGTACAACAAAACTGGGAACAACAAAACGATAAGATAAATTCGTAAGTGTTCAACATACTTTAACCAAGTCAAGGAAATGTTCCATAAAACATAAGGCACGTCAAGTCTTAATTAAAAATCGACAAAATTGATATGTTCTTTTTGTTACATTCAATTTTAATGAAATTGTCAGTATTGTATGGTTTCACAACATAATGTTCACTGATTAATGATAAAATAGTTCCAAATAGTTTAAAAAAATTACAACATCCTTTGCCTATTTACAATGATATCGACTACAGCCATGATTAACATCTTTGAGAGCCCTAGCGTCCTGTATCTACATGTGAACATTGGTCTAGATCTTAGCCGTGGTTAATTGCCGATGCTGCTTAGATTACTGTTTGTAAGCCTGGCTCTTTAATACCGTTCAATGACCCAGGCCAGCATGGCATTTGACTCTTGTTGCAAGCTGACGGTCAAAAATGTATATATTTGTTGGATGTTATTAACGTTGTTAATCACTTCTGTACATGTAATTGAGATGGCAGACAAATAGTAAGCATAAAGTGGTACTTGACCATTTTTTAAAATTAAATTTAATCCTTCTGTAAAAATATTTTAGACTCACAACCATAGAACGCCAAAAGTGGACACCATCACACCTGCATCTGGGCCACCTGGTAAGACATGTGTCGATACTGTCTCCAAACCGTCGAGATTTATAATCTCGAGGGGCTGGCGTAGATGTGTCGACATGCAACTTTGTACCGATTTGAATTTTCGATACATAGTTCAGCTTCACAAATGTCGTCTGCTTTTTTAAAGTCACCAATTCACTTGTTACTCAGTCTCCATAGTGTTAAACTTACCGATGTGTAGCAATTTTTGTTTCCTAACCATTATTAATGGATCTTAATGGATTGTGATAAGAGGCCATATCTTGGGCCATGAGAGTCAAATGTTGAACACAGAATTACAACTTATTGGAAGCAAAGTGACTAGCATTTGGTGTTTACCTGCTCCGTACCAAAATGTTAATATATCCATTAACCTTAATGCACATGTACATTGTAAACCATTAGTGCAAAATTCAGCAGCAAAATTTATCATTATTTTGTGTTTAGGATAAATGATTCCAGTGATGAGCCCACGCCATGTTGATTGTTTCATCTCCATGATATTCATTATGTAGGGACCTTAGTAAAGATGAGCGGGACTTTGTTCACAAGCATATATGGAAGTCACGAAGAGAAAAGCACCAATGGCAAGACAGTAAGGATATTGAGGTAAGGTAGCGTTGTGCTATAGGGTTTTCGCTGCACCACTTAGTGTATATATCTTCCCTTTATTGTAAAATTTTAATAATGGGTACCCAGTCAGCCTTTGATTTTTCTTACTTGGGACCAGTTACCTTACTACCACACAAAAATAAAAATTCTATATTCGACACAATATAAGAATGTAACTAAAACATACAATCAGGAACTCAAGTTCATATAACCTAGAAACATCAACTGGCAACATATATGTAATACAAATTAAAATATATAAAGACAAAGACAAAGCCAAATAAACGGAATGTAAAAGGGTAAACTATAGAAATCATTACCATGGATCTTCTCTAGAAAAGAACGGTAGCGGTTATCTAATTCTTGCAGAGATTCGGAATTTTAAAGGGAATAAAGAAGGGCTTCCCGTGTCACGGCTCTGTGATAGTAATGAAAACAGCAGTGGGAATAGGTTTTTTCCATTTATATGTGTAAAAGCTTATTTACTTTTAGAAGCCATTCATGTGACAATTTGGCACACCGGAATGAAGTTACGAAGTGCCTTATTTAAAATGTATCAGGATTTCGAAGAGATTATACATGATGTTATAAATGAAACCATTGATGTATATAAATACTGATGGCAGAAAAACGGTTAAACATTGAAGTCTCGCTTTTCAGGGTGTATATGGCTGGGCAGAAATGCGAACTTCGAAAACCAGACTCAGACGAACAGTAAGTGACATTGACATGCAGCTTAGTAATGTCGTTAGAATACAAGCTTCTAATATTGCAATTGCATACACATTTCATGACACAATTAAATATAAGAAAATCTATGTTGTCGTCATTAACATTAGCCACTCTTTCTCTTTGAATTTGCAAATGAAATGATCGACAGAAAGATAAGTGTAAAATACTAGAAATTTGAGAGAGTGTATTCCGAAATGCTTTGAGCGATACGCTGATTCGTCATCTCAGCTCAACATGCTCAGTCACAGTTCGACCTCTCATTAGGTCACAGGTCACTGGGGACAAATACTGATGACTCACCATAGAAAATAACAGTGGCTGAACTGAAAAACAAACGAACAGACCAACAAAAAAACAAAAAATAAACCGAAAAAGCCTTGGACACTTTAAGAAATGAATGCAAGAAGGCAATACTCTGTCTCCAACGACGTGCAACTCACATTCTGCCTCAGGATAGCTGTCATCAGATATCAACTTGGCTTATGAATCGTACAGTGTTTGATGAATGATAACGACTGATTAATGAATGAAATGAAAGAAGTCAACTGGAGGACTTGATGGTCACTGATATTGTTGACATTAATCTTTCAGTTACGATCTGAAACTGTACAACGATGGTACTTCCGATCGGGGTGATATGACGTGCAAAATGCAAGGCTCATATATAGGTATATACCACACGTTTAACCACGTTTACATCAAAAGAACTACCAATCGTCAGATGTTAATCTTCTTCTTCTTCTTCTTCTTCTTCTTCTTCTTCTACTGTCGCTTCTTCTGCTTCTCTTTGTCCTCCTCCTCCTCCTTCTCTTTGTCCTCCTCCTCCTCCTCCTCCTTTTGTTTCTGCCTTTTCTCTTCCTCTCCTCCTCCTCCTCCTCCTCCTCCTCCTCCTCCTCCTCCTCTCCTCCTCTTCTTCTTGTTTCTTGTTGTTGTTGTTGTCGTTGTTGTTGTTGTTGTTGTTGTTGTTGTTGTTCTTCTTCTTCTTCTTCTTCTTCTTCTTCTTCTTCTTCTTCTTCTTCTACTTCATCTATTACTATTTCTTGTTCACCTTTCTCACTAAAAATAATATACTATCAGGGAACTGTTATTCAATGATCTTCCTTCCTGAAGGTGGTGGTACAATTTTACAGCACTCTACATAGAAAAACACAGCTTTGCTCCTAGCATTTCCTTACATACACCAGACTTCTTATTTGATATCATATAAAATATGCATTTTTTAAATGTAAACATTTGGATTAAGCTATTAAAATTAATAAAATTCCTGTAAATGGTAAGAAATTGAATTGCAATTGCTCGGTTAATAAACTAATTTTGCCTGTTTTTGCGGAAGAATTTAAATAGCACAAACACCAAAAATGGGAAGCATTTTTTATGGGAAATGAAAAAGTACACTTCTAGCAGCAAAACTTTGTTGTAGATTTTGGATAAGGAGTTTAGTTAAAATACAGTACGGTTAAATTAGAATTTAATTTCAACATTTAAAAGGACACAAAATTAGAGCCAAGCCTTCAAAAATTTAAAATGCAATTTTAGAGAGCATTATGTGTTCTTTCATTGGACACTATCAATCAATCCCCTTTTATTTTTTTTGCTAAATGCTATGTCAAATTGTACGCAAAATTTTAAGAATTTTGATTAAAATTTAATTAAAATGATAGCGATACTCAAATTTTATATTTAATACCGGACACAAACTTGATGTCATGTTTTGTTTCATAAAATATATACTTTTTAGGATATTAGGTTGGAACCATAGACAGAAATTAGACATGTATAAATGAGAGTCATAAAGTTTACCACGCTTTTACGGACGAGGTTTTACTTTACAATTTGGGCGATAAGCGCCAGAATGTTTTTCTTTTATGACGTTAGCTGAAGTCAAATCAAAGATTTACTACTTCCTTGAAAATCAACCAATCACAGACAGGAAATTGTATGGATAGATGCCTTTGATTGGCTGTTTAATGACCAGCTTTTGAGTAGGTGATCAACAGAGGGGAAATTCACAGACTCTGTGGTTTGACTTGGGGAATAATTTACCAATCGGAAGGTGCAGGAAAAGTAATTTTCCACGTGTCATTATATCACAGCCGGTATTTACCTTATTCATAAAATTTGCCATTTAGTGCATGCAGGTCGAAATTTAGTTATTTCTTCGATAAATAAAGCTTGAGGTTTACTAACCCCAGGGCAAGACTCTCAGTTTACTATGAACCAAAGCTTATTGGTCCCTGAAACGCGGTGTGCCTTTCGCATGGAACCACATCAATCTATGTGGTCGAAAGGTTCTTGACAATCTGATGTGATGTTACCAATACGCTAACCTGCTGTTGAATATAGATTTGTATATTTCTTTCATACAGTTAATCAAATCTAAATGGGTAAAAATTTGAATATGATAATAATATAGGTATATGGTGGTGCCGGTGAAAGTTTTAATGACATTTTCCAGAGCTGCACGATGACATGTCATTATTTTACTCAAATAATGTTTTTTTTGCAGGTAACACAAATGGCAGTTTCATCATAGAAACATACGGGAGGTAAGACTTGTTTCCTTAAAGTTTGTAATAAGCTGTGTCTAATTGCTCAGCTGCTCTGTTAATAGGGTTTGGCTATTATTTGCTCAGATGCTCAGCAAACAAGGTTCGACACTGCTTCGTTCGTCCGGCTTTTGTACCGACGGGACTCAGCCGTTGTGTCAATAAAGTTCTATTGTGCTTTATTTTTGCCAGTTGTTGTGTCTATAAGGTGTGACCATGATTTATTTACCCAACTTTTGAGGCAGTAGGATTTGACTGTGCTCAATTTGCCCAGCTGTTGTATCGATACGATTTTGTTCATAGCATCTATCTTCCCAGTTGTTATGGCAATAGTGTTCAGTGGCATGCATATTTATCCAGCTCTTGCGCAAACAAGGTTCACTTACGCGTACTTTGCTCAGTTGTTGTGTCCATGGGACTCAGCCTTGCTTATTCGCCCACCTGTTGTCCTAATATGATTTGACCTTGCTTACTTTGCCCAGATATTGTGCCGATGGGATTTAGTCGCAGTATCTATTTAGCATGCCTTTGTGTTAGCAGAGTTTCACCATGCATATTCGCCCATTTGTTGGGCATATAGCCAGTCTCCGCTGATAAACCGTCACGCGACAGCATTAGTAGACAGGGTTTGTTTTATAGTGATCTCTTGTTCCATAATACGACTGGACTTGGCCATAAAAAGCACACACTTTTATTCTACCTATATCTATTGCATTTGTGTTAGCTTATTTCATGACCCCTGTTGAACATTCAGGAATGAGGACTTGACAAAGAAATACTTTTGACATATTTTTTTTAATGTTTTGTTCCAGATCTCAACCACAATTAGGAACTCTCAGAGTCACTGGCCAAAATAAGATAGCGATGTTCCAGACATATGCAGGTAAAGGCTTACATTTTTATATCCTGTAGTATATTTCCCTAACCTGCGATATACGCAAAGGGATTGCATCACTTCAATCTCATATGATGTAAGTCTGTGTGTACGAAGGGATTGCATTCCTTGTATCTCATATGATGTAAGTTTGTGTGCCAACCGATTGCAACCCTTGCATGTCACTTGTCTGTATGTACGAAGGAATTACATCCTTTGTATGTCATATGATATAAGCTTGTATGTGCGAAGGGATTGCGGCCGTTGTATGTCATTTTTGAGAATATGTATGTCTGAAGTAAGTGAGATTTTCTGCCCACTAAAAGGAAGAAAGAAACATATGTTATATATCACATGAATATGTGTGGAACATCTGTGAAAGTGGTGCGATCTTTGTTTGACGTGTATTGCTGATATTATTAAATCTGTCGCCACTTGTTTTATGCTATGCATCAATTTACTTTTCTTTGTACCTGCATTTAACAATCTTAGTAGGCCATCTCGTATTTTCTTGAAGGAATTAATTTGTTTTTTGTTTGTTGGGTTTATAATTCAACATAAGTAATAATGTGGGCAAAATTATTTTTTCACACTACATATACAATTGTAAAATGGGTCAAAAGAAACTTTGTAGTTTTACTGTATGTTTGTTATTTTTTTTTCAAAGATCCTAGGTACCATGTGTTCCAAGAGTGTCATGTCGTTGTTCGGTAGAAGAGACGCGCAAATGTCCACAGGAAAAATTTATTTTGCTTTAAACAGTTACATTTTATTTAAATGTTTTGATTCAAGATAATCAAAGATTTCACGTTCAGATAAGAAAGCATACATCTAAACATGTGGGTTTTTTTTCCTTCTCAGAAATTGTGAACGTCGTTCCTTCAACTGGTAGCGTTGAAGGCGGAACACGGGTTACAATCCACGGCCGTAACTTTGACGAGACAAGCACCAAGGCACAGGTAGAGATAGGAGGTAGGAGAGATGCGACTATCACTATTGACAAAGACTGCTATGGAATAAGTGTTGCCTGCGCTACATAACTTTGTCACTGCCAGTTTCGACAAAAGTCGATGTTTTCTGAACTCACATAACAATACTGGATAGAGATTCTTTGTAAAACCGACTTTTCATTAACCCTTTCCATCTTGAATTTAGGCTGAGTCAACAGCTTTCCTTGGCATGAGTTGGGCACGAAGTGCCCAACCCATGCCAAGGAAAGCTGTTGACCTGGGGCATGTGATCTTGATAAGTCTTATGTACATTCCTCGGTCAAATTGTTTTTCATAAATGTTGAAATCAGTTGAAAACAATGAAACAGTCGACATTTGACCACCAGCCGGTTTTGACCAGTTGAAGGGGGAAAGGGTTAAAGTACTGCCACGTCTACAGTTATCATAAGAGAGGAGAGACAAATCAACTACCCCGGTGCGCTTTTGAATCATTCACAGCTTGTCAAAGAAAGAGTTAAGTCAAAAGTCTGCACACCTTCAACTGTTTTATATGATGTGCCTCCAACATTTTGGACATCACTTTTGTTGTCAGCTTTGTGACCAAACTTTGACATGCTGACCTCATCATCTGGTTTTCTGTGTCCCTGGCAGCCTTCACTGTTGCCCCAAATCAAAGGCGGCTCCTTGTGACCACCCATTTGCTAATTTTGCTGATACTGAAATTGTTATAGTTCACACTAATTTACTCCTTTCACGTCAATCAGCCAGACTTCCTCCCTGCAGTGATATGCTGCAAGTGTCAAAGAGATTAGGCTTCCAGGCCAGAAATGATTATTTTGAAATTGAAAGTCAAATAGCATATCGAAAGAAATGTTTTGCTGTCAAATTTTCCAGGACTCCTGTTCTTCACGGCTGGTGTTTTATTGGTTGTAAATATGTGTCGAGGGATATAGACAAAGAATGAAGATCCTAGAATTTAAAATTCTGGCATAAGCATCAATTTAGCAGCCCACAATGGTATGACAGGTGATATAAACGATACAATCGAAGTGTTTTTTTTATGTTTTGCAAGAAGGGCTATTTGATGCTGAATATGTCATTCTTCAGTTCAAGGAACAGTCGATGTCCTAAAACGTTCCTTTGTTCCTTGGACATAAAAATTTACGTGTGATGAAAACTATGTGTATCCTTTCAGACACTGCTTGCGATGTAAAGGAGTTGAAGCAAACGTACATCATATGTGAAACGAAACCTAAGCCTCAAGTAAAGTTACCGGCATTCCCAGGTAAATATTGACAATTTATGTCATTTTATAGTGTAAAACTTGGTAGGTCAATGGTAATTTACAAAACACCTGAATTAATTGTTCCAGATGCAGCACGTTAATATTTTATTAAAGTAGTCTAATTTCCAAGCAATTTGAATGTTGCCATGGTTAAATTAGGTTGATGTCCATAAGTAGCTACCTATTTTTCAGTGCTAATCGCAACAAATGATGTGCTCATTTGAATTGTTATGATCCAAGGCTTTCTCAAATCCTCGTTAACATACCTTTTTAAAGTACCAGTTTGCCTCTATGTTACCGGTTGACTCAGTCTCTTACTTATCATCGCCAATATCAGCTGGCTCCTGCGCTCTGATTTGGCATCTAGTTGGAATCGAGTTGTCCTTCAATAGAACATTCACATCATGCTGTATTGAAGAGCATTAGGGTGACATTATGTATGGACTAATTATACAGTAGAACCTGCCTGTGAGCCATTAGCTAATTCATTTGCCACGTTCATATTTAATCTTTATTATGTGGGTTGTCTTTGCTGAATATTTAGCTTAGACAAGGAGCTGCTACTCAGAGAGACATGTACGGGTAAAAGGCTCCGAAACATGTTGAGTAGTTACCCGCTGAAGACCCTTTACTTTATTGGGCTGATACAGTCTATGTCAAAATGTTACAGAGGAACGTGTGCAATATGGACAATAGTAATTCCATATGTATATAGGTTAGACAGGGACAGGTTAGCTTATGGAGAGTAAAGAGTACGGACTGCGGAATAGGGTATTGACTACTAGGAAGTGGTTCTGGGCAAAAAGACACAAATACAATAGAAGTGCAGAAATTAAAATATGTGATGACCTTGGGTGATGGCAATGTGACAACCTGTAAATCAATTGTTAACTTCACCAATTAAGCATTTGAAAAAAGATCTAATGCTGTAAGCCGCGGTAGGGTATATAGTGTAATACACAAGTGAGAGAAGACTAAGCGAAGGACCATAATGTCGTCTCTGTAAATAGAGTCTTATAATGAATCATGCTATTATATCCCCCCCCCCCATTGCTTCTTTTTAAGAAGGACGCAGAAGTTTTGTATGTTTGGGACCACATCATATTCTTACGTAATGATTTATGTAAATCAAGTTCATTCACGATCACAAGCCGTTCTGGAGTAAATTGACTGGCGGAATATCCTTGCCTGTGTAACATATTTTCAGGTCCTTGAATCCTCGGACCCTCAATAGAAACTCATGCTCTATAGGTAATTAAGCCATCAACTTTTTAGTGCCCTCCAATTTGATGTGCCGGCAGTGACTTCTCTCTTGTCTCAATGACTTTTACTTTAGCGTATTAATTTAGTTTAAACATATTCATCTCAACTGGATGACCTAATAGTACAATAAAACTGACTAATCAAGAGGATCTCCAGGACAAAGAAAAAGACACACAAAGTATATACAAGACACACAATAAACAGTACAATACGAGGATAAAATATGATACATTTCGCTGGAAATGATGGCAAATTTTTGCTCAACGCTACGTAAATAATAATAATAATGATGATAATAATAATAATAATAATAATAATAATAATAATAATAATAATAATAATAATAATAATAATAATAATAATAATAATAATAATAATAATAATAATAATAATAATAATAATAATAATAATAATAATAATAATAGAAGAGCGGGAATAAATCATACATAGAGATACGGTATAGGTTGTGGTACATGTAGGTCCCGGGAGCAAATGGAATAGGAATTAAAAGTGAAATCTACGAGTTTGAATAATGTATAAACGGACAGCTTCAAATATAGATTCATTTATTTCAATAGGTAAATCCGGGTTTCCTTTCAGAAAGTATGACATTAGTATATCACTAGCAAGATGTGTGATAAAGGTGCGGTTTACTACCGGGGCACAAAGATGACACACAGTGTTCAACAATTTAAGTCTGTATTCAGTATTGTCGGGGGCAAGCGAGGAAATAATGCAAAGTATCTCCCGAGGGGCATTACAAGTACAACCGGGAGATTGGACAATATTGAAACTAAAGAGATGTGCATCTAGTCTGGAGTGGCCAAGCCGCAGTTGCGTTTGACAGATTTGCGGAAAACGTACAAATAAATATATCGAGAGAGGCTGACTATCTGATGTTAAGTGGGAGGTCGTTCCAAAGTTTAATACATGCGGGAAGAAAAGATGCACGATAGCGCTTGGTACCCAGTTGTACTTCTCTAATTTGGCGGCTGTTTCTAAGATTTAAGTTAGTGTTACGTATTATATCGTTAGGGATTGAATCACAAAGATATTGAGGGGTCATGGAGTGAAACATTTGGTAGAATAGCATTAATTTTTTATATTTGCGGCGATCGGACAGGGTTTGCCAGCCAAGCTCACTAAGGAGAAAATGGGGTGGGGGGAGGGGGGGGGGTGGCGAAGTGCGCCCGTGCAAATTCTAGCAGCTTCATATTGGATAGTTTCAATGGAATCAGACAGACGAGTGGTGCAATTAGCAAATAGGACACTTCCATACTCAAGTATCGGTCTCACCATGGTTGTGCAAGTTTAATTAGGGTTTTGCGGGATAGTTTGTATTTGAGGCGACGGAGAAGGGCGAGGCGCTGGTTACATTTACTGATAATGCGGGTAATATGTGCATGCCATGATAAATTACTAGACAGGGTAATACCTAAGTGAGTATGTTGGTGAGCTTCAGGAATGGGTGTATCTCCTAGATACAATGTCGGGTGGTCTCGTTTGTTTTTCCTACAGGAAAAGAGGAGTGAGATAGATTTCAAAGCATTAAAGGAGACACGCCATGATTTGCCCCATGAATGTGCTTCACCAAGATCAGTATTCATTCTTTCAGTAGATGTAATTTGGTTATAAACTATTTCGAGCATGGTAGTGTCGTCCGCAAATAATTTAATGTCGCATACTATATTGTCAGTGATGTCATTAATATATATTAAAAAGAGCAGTGGGCCCAGAATGGACCCTTGAGGAACACCAGCCTCAACTGGAAGCCATGATGAGCTTTGGCTACAGATGGTGACCCGCTGAAGACGATTTGACAAATAACTTTTGATGAAATTGACTAAATGGTCAGAGAAACCTAGTTGCCTCATCTAAAAGAGGAGACCATCGTGCCATACTTTATCGAACGCTTTCGAAATGTCAAGAAAAAACATTCGTGCTTCATTTCTGACTTCGAGACCATTGTAAATGTCATGTAAGATGGACACGAATTGATTTACTGTTGAATCATTTTTCTTGAACCCAGAGTTTTTGGGGGTTAGCAGGTCATTTCGGGTTAGATATTCATAAAATTCATTAAAGATAAGACGTTCAAAAACTGTGGACACATTCTTTTTCAAAACGGGACATACATTTGATAATTTCCAAGAGGTCAGAAACTATGAATGTTGTAAGCAAGCATTGAACAGGAGCGAGAGAGGATGGCAGATGCTAGAGGCCGTATTTTTTAAAAGAATGTTTCCTATGCCATCTGGCCCCGAGGCCGAGCTGGTTTTTAGTGAGCGTAGAAATTTTTCAACATTATTAGCATCGATCTGTAGAGTATTGAGGCGAGCTTCAGTACTGAGCATAAGAACAGGTAAGGGGACAGGATCATCTTGGGGAGCAAGTGTACACTGTTTGGCAAAGTAACTGTTAAAAATCTCACATTTCTCTATATTGCTAGAGATCACAGTACCATCGTTGATTACAGGTGGTATGGCCAGGTGAAGTTTAGATCCATGAATTGATTTGCTAAGACTCCACCATTTTTTCTGATTTATATCTTTTGAATCGAGATCTGATCTAAGTTTATCAAAATAGTGACGCATGGACTTTTTGATTAAATTTACAGTAAGATTGCACATTTTTTTAATAAAGCTGGAATGAACGTTCTATTATATTATGTACGGGAAGAGTATAGGGACGGGCTAGAAGAGTGAGGCGTTTATATCTTTGCCAAGCTCGATTACGTTTTCTCATGAACATTTTAATATCACAAGTAACCCATGGCTTGTCTATCGGTCTGACCAATACATTTTTACAGGGAATAAATTGTTTGCAAGTGTCGAGGAAAAGGTTGGACCAAAAGGAAGCTGAATCATCAACTGAGTAGAATACGGAAAGGCCTCTACCCCACGGGGCTTCATGCAAAGTTTTGTCACAATTCATTGAAGTCTGCGCGTTTGTAGTCCCAAATTGTACGTCTGTAAGGACGGTCAGATAAATTTGATAAAGAGAACGAGCAAAAGATCACAGAATGATCAGAAGTTGAGACAGGTGGTAGAACGCCAGAATTGAAAATAAAACCAGGACAATCAGTGAACATGAGATCAAGAAGGCTCTGGAAGTACTCAGTTGAACGGGTAGGACTGTTAATAAGTTGTAGCAGGTTATAATGTGCTGCAAGATCATATAAGCGCTGATCTAGTTCAGTATCGGAGTGTTCCGAATCCCACAGTTCACAGCGATCGTTGAAATCGCCAGTAACAATAAGCATTTTAGGGTTCATGTCGATAGCGGAGGCGATTGAGTGAGCCAGGGAGTCAAAAAATTGTTCTCTGTCAACAGCTAGTTGCCCAGGAAGGCGATAATACACTCCTAACAGGACTTTCCCAGAAGTTGTTGAGATCTCAACCCAAACGCTTTCAGTATTTGGCGACTCGAGATCAGTTCGCCTATAACAAGCTATGTTATCTCTTACATAGACAGCTACGCCTCGTCCAGAACCGCGCTCACGATCTTTACGCATTGGTGGCTGATAACCCTGAATTGACAGAAGCTCATCAGGAAAATTTACATCTAACCAAGTCTCGGACAAAGTGATAATATCAAAGTCATTTGAGGCTGCGAGTAAATATAGTTCATCTAGTTTCCCATCAGTTTTTATGCTGCGAACGTTAGCATGGCATATGGAAAAATATTTTGTTTCTGGACCGGGGTTAGGATGAACGTCAAAACTTAGTATGTAGCCTAGGATAGTAACGACATGTCTCAAGTTCAAATAAGAGTATCGCATAAATATTAGAAGAATGAGGGATAATATTGCAAAGGACGATACAACTTGGTCATGCATTTGTACAGTTGAATCAGACAATATGCGTTTAGAAAGACCATTCCGGTTGTTGAAGAGCCCAATAACGGACCTATATGGTAGGATACATATACCCATTACGTTGGCAGGAGGATAAATAATACAAGTTGAAAACTGTGTGATAAAATCCTTTCAAGTTCCGCAATTATTTGAATTTGACATTGTGTCTGAAGTACCGCCGTGAGGAATATAATAAGTAACAAATGAAAAATGAATATACAACCAAATATCGGACCACAGTTAGTTCTGACATGAGCGTGGCGACTAGAGTAATGATAAGGTTTACAGAGTTCAAAACATGTGCATAGTTCAAAATTTACAAATGCATGATAAACTGGGAGTGTACTGCAAGTAGAACACATATAATTGAATTTAAGGCATTACCAGTGAAGCGTGTATGCAGTGTCTGACAGTTGTTTCCAGTTTTCCAGAAGGTGCGGTGCAGATTGTTACTCCGTAGCACCAGAACAACGTAAGCGACATAGCTAATTTCAATGATGTTTGAAAGGTGCAGATTGTTTGTGAATAGGTCGACTCTGATGGGAGGGGCTTTTGAACAGTATACAACGTAAGTGCCAGAAAACAGTGATCCGTAAAACATAAAACATGTACATAGAAGAATAAATAGATAAAGGAAGCGTATTACGTCGAACTCATGTGGTAAAGAAACCTGAAACAAAACATACATTATACAGGGGACAAAGTCCAAATTGTATTGTCCATGGTATGTAGAGTCCATAATACTTCAGATCGAGAAGGTGGAGGTCGGAGAATCATTAATTGACAGATTACAGCAAGATTATGAGCATTGACAACGATATATACAACAAAATAATTTGCTGCATTTTGGATACTTTCATAATACATGTACTTTTCGGGAATTGCAAATTAAGTAGAAATCTATATAAATAGTCGAATATGTTGTCTATGATGTATATGAGTAGAACAACGTGTAATCTGATATTAAATACTGCCTATTGCATTCAATTAGCTTTAATCATTGATTTAAATTTTGAAAACTTTATATATATATATATATATATATATATATATATATATATATATATATATATATATATATATATATGTGTGTGTGTGTGTGTGTGTGTGTGTGTGTGTGTGTGTGTGTAATGTTTTATGTTAGTTGCTCTAGTTAAGTGAGTACTTAAACATCCATAGTGTCCAATTATTTGCATGAGGCGGTTATTCTGTGTGAGACGCGCTGTGACACTGATACACTCAGGTTTTGTTGTCTCAGTATCAGCGTATTTTATCTCCATTTTTGGCCAGATGTTGTATATTCCTGAAGCTGTAAATCATGTAAATCATGTAAATCACTGTTCAATGATACTCACAGAGCGCTACTTAAGATCAGCATGGCACTTTTTGCCATGAGCCAAATATTTCTAGAGATAACTTAGAAGTTTGCAATACAAGCACCCGTAATCTGCGCTTTGCTGAGGGATAAATTTCCATGGAATATCAATTCCGATTTGAAATGCTTCATTCAAACTCAAGTTCACTGAAGCATATGGACAAATTTGCTCTTACAAATGAAACACGCATTGGTTATTGTAAAGAGTACTGGTCCTGTTTCAATAAATGTCCAGATTACACAACAGAGGTAGAGTCGGTCAACTAAGCGATCAAAAAGTAAATAATTGCTGAGGCACCGCCACAAGGCGTACATGTCCTGTGTACACGCTTCCCTAAGGGGACAGCAATAATCCTTGGAGTCCATAATCTACCTTGTTAAGCATGATTAAAATGGCATTTAAATTATTATGGTCTTGTTGTTTGACGTCAGAAGTGCGTATTGCTTTCTTTCCAAGAGCCTTGTTTGACCAATGCGTCAACGTTGTTGATTTTGGCTTATGCAAGTGGTGTAGGTTGTAATCTGGGACGCACCTGGAGACGAGCTTGCACACTTCAGTAGGTACTGTACAGCTACGAATCCAAACCAGTCTGACTACACCTCTCAATAACGATCGTTCAGGGTATATTTGTTTGATAAACTAAGAACGAAAAAAACCCAAGAAGTTTCCATAAAGATGACGACAGAGCTGTACAGCTGCTTGTATTCATTTTACATTGGCGATGTCTTAACATCAAATTTTGTTTAAAACATTTTGCCTGCGGTGTGTTCTATAGTCCTGATATACGAATTATTCATCAGTTACTTGGTGTAAAAAAATCTACAACAAAGTAGAGCATAAATTAAATAAATGATTTGAACCCACGCTACCTTTTTATTACAAATACATATTCTTGAGACCAGTATGTTGAAACGGATGGCCTCATCAATTGTATCTTTCATAACCACTGTGTTGAAGCGGATAGCTTCATCAATTGTATTCTACATAACCAGTATGTTAGATAGGCAACCTCAACAATTGTATTCTGTATGAGCAGTGTGTTAAAATGGATAGCCTCATCAATTGTACCCTTAATGACTTGGCTGCTAAAATAGATGGCTCCATCAATTGTATCCTCGATAGCCAGCGTGCTAAAATGAAAAGCCTTATCAATTAAATCCTTGATAACCATTGTGTTAAAATGGATATCCTCATCAATTGTACTCTTAATGGTTTGGGTGCTAAAATAGATGACTCCATCAGTTGTATTCTCGATAGCCAGTGTGCTACAATGAAAAGCTTTATCAATTGAATGATTGATAACCACTGTGTCAAAATGGATTGCCTCCATTAATTGAATCCTCAATATTCTCACTAGATAACATTTGTGCTGCTGTGCAAAGAAGGTACATAGGTATCGACACTTTTGACATTCCCATGGCTTCATATCTAGATGGTAGACTTACAATGATGGTGCACATATGCGCCTCAATACCGAAAATACAGATGATTAATTACGATTCCAGATTGATTTGTAGGATGTGAAATGACAAAATTATAAAAGTACCAATATTTAGACTGATTCAATTGCAATTCATAATAACTGCAATTCTGTGGCATAGCATACTTTGAATTTTGGAGTATCTGGATGTTTATGCAATTACAAAAAGGAAAAGTTACAGCCTCTCGGCAAGGATAACATTTTTCAAAGTCGCACTGCTTATTTGGAATTTTTAGAAAATACAAAAAAAAAGTGTACTCTCAAAGACATTTGCTAAATTTGTTCCCGATGACAGGACATACTAATGTACAAAATGAGAGAAATTCCTTTTACTGAGTTACACAATAAACGAATATTCCCAGCATGTATATTATTATTATTATTATTATTATTATTATTATGCGGATGTACGTAGCTTACATCACACCAATTTCCACTATGCGTGCATTATTCATACCAATAGACATTTGAAACCACACTAAAGTAATACAAAGTTAAATGCAGTGTAAAGCTGTCGTTACTTATAACAATAGAACCCCCATTCAAAAGGCTATTACTAAATCCTAGCATTGATATACACCGGGCATTATTTGTACTTTATATTTTATGTTTATAATATTTTTGCCAAATAAGTTGATATATTTCTGAAATACTTGTATGGTGGAATTTGACGTTTACTTTATTAATGATGTCTTTAATTATGTTCTTGGATAAAGTAATTGTTCTCGAGCTGGATGTGTTAGGGATTAGGGTACCACACAGTGCTTTCTGTTTCCGGAGCCGAGTTCAAATATTCCCTGCTGTTTATTTTGGTCATACAGTGAATTATGTGGACAACTCCAAACTGCTAGAATATTTCAATCTGCAAAACGGACTCCCTCACCTACCCATTCTGTCATTATCATATATCTGAAAGTCTAGACTGAGATAAAAAATAAGCAAAATAACGTAAAAGAAATAAACGTCCAAAGATATACCGTGATTGTACCGTTTTTAGTTATTTTTTGTCTTCAGGAAACAGGGGATGGCTTCGAGAAATGTGGAATGATACAAGCAAATACAAGGAGCCCTTTTCTGCAATGGTCAATTTCACATCACCAGACTTGTCTGATGTCATCGATGAAACCAAATGGACAGACACTTCGGACGACCAGTACGTGACTCGTCATACGGGCTTTTATGTACCTCCTCTGAACAACGAGTATCAGTTCTTCATCAGGGCGGATGACCAGGCTGAACTCTGGTTTAGCAATACTGACGATCCAGCAGAGGCGGTATGGATCATTTACATTATGTAGCCTTTATTGAAAACAACATTTTAAAGAATATCAATGAACTTAATTTTATAGTCTCCAGTTTTCTCGTTCTCCTCACGCTAATTCTTTCATGTGCCTGCAAATTTTAGGCGGACCATTTTTTGTTACCCGGTGGAGGTTTATAGTGATTATTTAAACTAAAAGGGCTGGTCGATTCGCAAGAGGTCTAAGGGTAGCAGGCCTAACTCGTTCAGCGACGTGCAAGGTCTATCTTGCAAGCGATCGAATAGATGACCTATTCAGCATTCTACTGGTAAATCGATTCAATGACGTCTTATACAGAAAAGAACAGGTATCTGATCTCAAATAGGGGACATTTATAACAATATTTCGGCAATCCCGTATTTTGTAAATTACCACAATACGGAACATTCAAGCCCAATTTGACAATCATTGTTGCATGACGCCAAAACGATTATATCAACTTGTCAAGGATTTGCATGTGGACCTGTTGTGGACTGAATTTGACACGCTAATAAAAAGAGTTCATAAAGTTGATTAATGTGATCTATTTTCCAGAAAAAGATAGCTGAATGTACCAGTCATTGCCGGTCTTACTACCATAGAAGCGGCCAAATGTCAAGCCGAATGACACTCAAAGGAGGAAAACGGTAGCGACTCCATTTTACCTACATAGTAACTTACGTTAATCTATGTACCGTCTCCTTATCATTACAACGCCATGTTTAACATTAACCATGTAATCAAATTGACTTTGAATTGCTAAGCAGAATATTTTATAATGAATGCAGTATAACGAACAGGAACAAAGTTTGCAGGTTTTAGCTTACGAAACGTCCATGTTTTAGTAGGCAGGTTCGGATTGCATCTTGTTATTAGGCAAGTTAAAACCATATCATTTTCTTACGTGAGCATAATTAGAAGCATCTTTTGTTTTCTCAAAACAAGAAATGTTTGAGACTTTAATTCTCATGACCAGAAAGAAAATATATTTGTTCTCAGATTGTTCTGAATTGCTGTTTTAAGGACGATTTTCCACTATGTCCCGCAAAATATAATTTGTGTTGAGAAAATCGTAAATAATACTTTTTTCTTGCCAAACAATGAACATTTTTTATATGCTCAGCATCTTGTATGTTTAAAATTTAGTGAATGACAATCTGCAACAAGCTTTTGCTTTTTCCAAGTTGTTACTTCCAGTATAGATGTTAATTTGGCCCTGCCCAATAACTGTATCTGCCCTCCTCCCCCCCTCGCCCTCCCCCATTCCTTGCTGCAGCCTAGGTAGCAGCAGGGTATCCCAGTATATATGAAAACATCCTGTTAATATATTTAGTTGTTCTGTTTTGAGAAACAGATGTTTTATTGACAGGAAGGAATCAAGCTTTCGGGAAGTGATACATCATGATTTTGTGTCTGAATAAGCATAAAGATAAGAAATTTGAAATAAAACACATACTATTTCACATTTTCATTTTAAGAAACCGGCTGCAAAATCATGTTTTGACAAAAATGAAATATAAGTCAATGTTTTTTGTCACCGTTTAAGAAGCTCTTCGTTATTGTGTTGAGCTAGAGTGCATTCTGGAAAGGAAAACAAAACAAGCACCAGAATACCAGTATTCAAGCTTGTCGGCAGACTTTCGCAGAGCTTTACTGAAGCCCCTTTCAATTGCAGCAAAAGCAAATAACATTCTGATCTCTTTTACAGCTACTACATGGAGGTTCGTCATCGAGAGCATTCTGGTAACGCAATAGTCCGCGTGGCCGTCAAAATGTACAAAACTGTGTACCGCAGTACCCAGTCCGGCATGGTAAAAAATGAAATCCAAGTCCTGAAGACAACTTCTGACGTGGTGGATGAGAAACAGGTATACAATTGCTTGACATTTATGATGACTATATGCAGATTCCTAACTTTTTTATTTTAGCCTTTAACCCAAGCATAGACTTATAAACGTGCGGTTATCATGCACGTGTTAATTATGAATTTGCTTGAATAATTTTGCAAAGTATACGCAAGATGAAAAAGTGCAAAACTAATAAAACAGGTTCACAACGAACAGGATTTTTTCATTACTTTCGTTCAAATTATAAGAGTGAAACTTTCAAATAGAAAACATAACCAATTGTCTATATTTCTGTCGAGTGACTCAGTGTGTACGTAATTCCTTTCTGAACACCCCTCAAAGTTGGATCAGTGCACGACTTCCGTGTTTAAATTTTAATTGACAGTAACATCTTTTATTTTTTATTTCTATGTTGTGGTGGTATCAGGTGCTCTCATAGTGAAATTCATATAACAAGTAGGGATTATAAATTACAACATTTCAAGGGAAACTATGTCACTAATGATTTAAAGGCTTTTAGAATTATTTCATAACCACTGGGCAGTGATTTACCTGTGCGAAAAATACTGGCAAATAATTATAAATGTCCCTTAATTCTATTTAACGATCAGCTACACCGAGGACGTGGCGGAAAATTCTGCTGACGTCACGTCGGCTACATTTTGTAATTCAGTTTTGTGGTAAATTTTGTCAGTATATCCTGACACGGACATGTTTTGTACTTTTGTGAACTTTAAGAAATACAGTGTGACACATTAAATACAATGTGACACATGAAATCGATTTTCTGTGAACTTTAAGAAATACAGTGTGACACATTAAATACAATGTGACACATGAAATCGATTTTCTGCTCGCAAATTATTATATTTTGACCTGCACAGCTGCATTTCAGAGACCAATAATTTGACAAAACATCAGTAATATCTTTGTTTTGTGGATTCCACTTTATAACTTTAGCTGTAACAGTGCATTTTGGAAAATGTTCTAACAAAGCAAAGCATCTAACAGTATGTTTTTTTGACCACTAAATGTATTCTTGGTGGTGTAAGCTGCGATATAGAGATTCAGTCCACGTTGCTTTTTGGGAGCTGGTTAGCAAAATCCGTGATCGCTATCGACATTTGTTCATATTGAATCAAATTTTCAGACCATTACATTGAACAAGTGGAAAAAACAGCCAGCTGTGAGGGAAGTACAAGAAGTGACAGTTACTTACCAGGACGCCAGCTCGGCCAACTTCCGGCTGGGCATGTACGGGGTGTATACAGGTACGTGGTACCGAAGTATAGACGTAAAGACAAAGACATAGCTTGACATCAGACAAAGATGCGCCGTGAATAAATGTATATAAGTATGAAAAGGATGCATATTTCCCAATGTAAATGCATATTTGTAACAATTACGCTTACCTATCCGTTATTTGACAAAGGCCTTTTGGATGACAAAACGGAAATGTAAGCGAGGTGGTCATTGCCATTATCAGACAAGCATATTTCTTTCAATATACAAATTGATTTTTACTGAGAATCACCTTGAAAGAAGTTAACACACACAAACAGGCACACAGACACACAGACACACACAGACACACAGACAGACAGACAGACACACACACATATATATATATGTATATATATATATATATATATATATATATATATATATATATATATATATATATATATATATATATATATATATATGATTTTTAATGCATCATTTCTTTTACTTTGACTTTCAACAACAGTCCCGTTGCCAGCAGACTCTCCCGGTAGTCACGTGAAGACAGAGCTCAATAAGTTACCCGTCATCATCCCCGAAAGTGTCGATGTGTTCAGTTCATCGTTTAACGGGGGAATGAAATACGTTGTTACTTTTAAATCAGAAAGAGGTAGGAACATGTTATCAAATATCAAGTTTAACTGTATTTGACAGCATTAGATGCTTCAGTTCAACAAAGGTGTTCATTTCACAGATTTATGAGAATGGAGTATCATTCAGATCACCAGCCATATAAACAGTGATAAAAGCGGAATGTTTTGAAACACAAACTCAGTCTAAAAACAAGGAAAACTCTACTTTGAAAAGGTATGTGGAACGTGGAGCCAGCCTTGAGAGAGACGTTCAACCTTATGCTATGATTGTATTTTCATTAAATCTGCATACAAGCTGTGTCCTAGTTTTTATACATTGAAAGGTTAACTCACTCGTGCTTGTGCTTACCTTCTTTGACAATGAGAACAATTTATTTTACAGGTGACTGGCCAATGTTACAAGGAATCGGAAACAACTCTCAAACAGCTTTCAGAGAGAGAACGAAAGGCAAAACGTCAATGAAGTATTTTGTCTTGGATTTCCAGGGCGTTCCAGCACCTCCCTTATACAGCACAGCAAGGACAAAGGATGTATGTATGCAACACTCTTTTGCTCTGTCTGTCTGTCTGTCTGTCTGTCTCTCTCCATATATATGTATAGTCGAAATAAACGAGAAAACTTTAGTAAACGTTTGTTATGTAAATGACGCTTCCATCATACCTCCCACAATTTTTTTGGATTTTCTGTGTTTTAATCTGAACTTCTCTCTTATAGCCTGTAGTTATTATAGAAATGTTAGATTGTCAGGAGAGCAATATCCTATTTTAGGCATCACATAGATCCTTTTTCAATTAACCACATACGAGCTTGCCATGACCCATCACGCATTACACAAGTTACCGATATGCAGAATACATGTACAAAAAGTAGATTAAAGGACAATACCGTAACAATTTAATAAAAGTGATCACTACAACAGTCATAGGACCTGTCCGTAATTGTCTGCACAAAATTGCCTTTAATACTGGTCTGTCAATCGACAATATTTCCTTAATTATCAGGCTTCAGCCAAATAGGACATCCATGGTGTGCAACTACTCACCTTTATGGTATGGTATTAATTGTATGACTGGGTTCTTGATGTGTATATGTTTTAATTAATTATCCGTATGTCGACAATTTATTTATTTTTCACTCATTTATAGAATAACCTGTAGTTTTGCTAGCGCGAATGAAGATTTAATGATAACAATATTTTTTTCCAGGAGAAGTCAATTGTGTCTCCAAACTTTTTAACCGTTATTATCCTAAGTTTAAGACTATTTTAGTTCAATAATAGGGCTTTTTGTATTCCTTACAGATACAGATGTTCAATATATTGATAAGTGTGCATTGATCCGATATCAATGAACGATTACAATGTTTGTGCACGATACGCTGTTCTGTGCACGTGAAAGTGTGTCCATATGCACGCTAGGGGGCATCAGCGACAGACTACCTTCAATTGGAATAAAATAGTACGTTCACTTGACACGTGTATGAATAAGCTCCTTATTATGGAATGGAACGCTTCAAGAGAGCATCCAACCAACCACGCCCCCATAATTACGACCTTCACCTCAAGATTGACAGGTTATACCAATTTTACAAAAAATATCGCAACAAGGTTGTGACCATAATAAGGGAATCTGTCTCTTCTTACTTTTCCAATCTCCAGCTTCGACTTGATGAGAAAGACATTAATCCTAAACAATGGTGGAACCTGTCCAAGTCTGTTCTGGGATGCAAAATTCACCAACATATACCCCCAATCATTGACGATAACAAAATCGTATCATGCATCACGGAAAAATGTGAAATATTTAACTCTTACTTTGCCAGCCAGTGCAAAACACACCCTGACGCTGATGCCCCACCCCTGCCCGATTTCACGTTCCGAACTGAGGCACGTCTACGCAATATTACCATTAATGAAGACAGTGTGAAGAAAGTACTATCTTCCCTGAGGCTATCCTCAGCATCAGGCCCAGATAACATAGGGAACGACCTACTTAAGAACACAGCAGATTCGATATGTAAACCACTTACAAAAATCTTCCAACTTTCTCTCAGTCTTTCTTTCTTTCCCAATGCTTGGAAGAGATCCAACATATGTCCTGTTTTCAAAAAGGCCAACAGACAGATTAAAAATAATTATCGTCCTATTTCTTTGCTCTGTAATGTTTCAAAGGTGTTTGAACGACTGGTCTTTAATGCACTCTATGAATACCTGGCACAAAATAACCTACTCACTTCCAAAAATTCTGGCTTTAAGGCCAATGACTCTACTATCAATCAGCTTGTGTACATCCTTCACAATATCTAGAACGGCCTAGAACAGTCCAAAGAAGCCAGAATGGTGTTTCTAGACGTATCCAAGGCGTTTGACAAGGTTTGGCATCCCGGTCTCCTTTTTAAACTTCGACAACTCGGCATCTCCGATAATCTTGTAGCATGGATTGATAGTTATCTCTCAAACCGATCCCAACGAGTGATTATTCATGGCCAATCTTCATCATGGCTACCTATTGAAGCTGGTGTGCCCCAGGGTTCCATCTTGGGTCCACTTCTCTTTCTTGTCTATGTTAATGACCTAGTTGACAATATTACATGTGCTGTCAGACTTTTTGCTGACGACACCAGTCTACTTGAAGTTGTTAATGACCCAATTGAAACTTCTAATCACTTGAATATTAATCTCTCTGTTATACATAACTGGGGAAAGTTGTGGCGTGTTACCTTTAACGCTTTAAAGTCTCTTTCTGTCATATTTTCAACCAAACTTGTTAAACCACACCATCCACCCGTTCGTCTTGGAGACTCTGAAATACCTGCGGCAGACTCACACATTCATCTTGGTATTACTCTCAGTAGCAATCTATCCTGGCATGCTCACATTACTCGTATTACTACCAAAGCGAGCCAGCGAATTGCCCTTCTGCGTAGATTCAAATATAAACTTTCCCGCAAAGCTCTGATTAAACTTTATTTAACTATGGTTCGACCAATTCTTGAATATGGTTGTGTGCTCTTTGACAACTGCGGTCAGGGACTTTCCGATCTTATTGAATCCATACAGTTTGAAGCTGCCAAAATATGCACAGGTGCATTAAGGCACACATCACGCGCCAATCTCTTACGTGAACTTGGTTGGACAACTCTCGCCAGCAGGAGGAAGTATTCTAAGTTACTTCTTCTTTACAAAATGTATCACAACTTAACACCCTCCTATCTCTCTCAATTAACTCCTCCTACTTTTAATGCTCGAAACCTCCGCCACACTAGCTCCATACGTCCCATCAATTGCAAAACTAACCGCTGAGACAAATCCTTCCTACCTGACACTATCAAACTGTGGAACAATCTTCCCTCCGATATAAGAGACTCAATTTCCCTCCAAATATTCAAATCAAAGCTGAAAGCAACACTACTAGCAGTGGATCATGTTCCTGTTTACTATACCCAAGGACACAGATTTGCCAACATTTGTCATACCCAGCTTCGTCTTGGATTCTCGAGACTTAACTTTGATCTCTTTAAAGTCAACATCATCCCACAACCTACATGTTCGTGTTCCTACCCCACTTAAGATCTGCAACATTACCTGTTCTTTTGTCCAAAGTATTCAACTTATAGAATTAGACTACTCAACTCCATCATCCCTATTATTGCTCCCGGCGTCCACCCAAATCTGATTATACACGCAGCGAGTGACAGACTAGCTCATATTCTTCTCTTTGGTAGCGACCAATTGTCCATTCCCTTCAACATACAAATTTGTGATGCTTTCCACAGATACATCGTAGATACTAGACGCTTCATATCTTAGTTCTGTTATGCATAAGCAGTAATTTTCAATTGGGTTAGTCGCTGATAATTCTTACTTCCCAAATGTCCTTTATGAAATTTCCTACCGCTAGTCCGTATTATTGTGAACAGGGACGTATATGTGTACATTCTACCTGCAGTTAACTATTTTGCTTTGTTTTGCATTTTGATGACTACCACTACTGTGATTTTTGTATGCAGGGTACAAATCTGAAGCATGTGTACAGCTTCTCTGTTAATTGGGTAACTTTGTTCTTGTTTTGTCCTGTGTGTTTTGTAATATACATTTTGTGTGTCACTCTATGTTCTGGAGAACCCCTCGATTAGTGACATCTCGATGTACTATAGGGCGATCCAGTTGAAATAAATATGTTTAAATTAAATTATAATCCAGTTCAGAGAAGAACCGTAGGATAAATATAGATTATAGCATGGTTGCACTTGTGGATCATTTTTATCACAAGTGGTAATCCGAGATCATGAACGAGCGAGCGGAGCGTAAAGCAAGTGCAACCATGTTATGATTTATTTATTAAATTATTAGGTCTATTTTACTTGAGGAAAGCCAGAGGCGACTGCTTCTCCCGCCATCTTGTTGTCGTCCGTGCAGTTGCCGAGCGCTTCCGATCACGTACAGAACTACACGAAGGGACGGCGTATATCACTGATATCTTTAATCTTCATTAACATTATTTTTTTTTCAAAAAATAAGTAGTTGATTCAAACATACCGCCTCGGAATTACACACACACACACACACACACACACACACACACACACACACACACACACACACACATAAATATATATATATACGTGTGTGTGTGTGTGTGTGTGTGTGTGTGTGTGTGTGTGTAATTCCGAGGCGGTATGTTTGAATCAACTACTTATTTTCACATCTCTAGTTGTATTCCTGAGCAAAGCTTGTTCATTCAAGTGACATTTCCGCACTTGCTTCTCTGTCTTTTCATATGACACACAGAAGTGCATGGCATGTCATAAAGTTTCAGGCCACTTGTGGAAGAAGAATAAGTATATTTAGCTGTTCCTGCACACTGCATTAAACGTGCCAAATGAAACACATTCAGTGTTATGGACTGACATCGGGTTGCAAAAACTGAGTCAAAGGCTGTCAGGAAATATATTTAAGTAATAAGGAATGACGCCGAAAGAAATTCACGGATAACTAATGGTAGCATCTGGAATCCAGGTCTCTTCATATGTTGAAATTGCAAAAATGGATACGATTTTGAACGTGGTATGTGAGGCGTTGAAAACATGCAGGGTGTACAAAGGAAGGTACTTTCGGGGACAAGTTAATGTTTTGCTTGAAATGATCCTCAGTGACATCATGTTAATCAAACATACAATATACTACAAAGAAGATATCAACTGTCCTTGGAGCAGCATAAACAATGATCATTGAAATCCAATGATCATCGAAATCCTGGCCGTAAGTTATATGACGGATGTGTTTCAAGAATATGTACCATTGACCAGAAGAGGCCCTATTTGGATCAACGCAGGACGCTTTGTCCCTTTGCACGGAAAGTTCTGAGCATTTTTTCTTCCATTGTATCCTTTTAATGAACTGGTTTTAATAGTCTTTTTCATTGAAGGCATTGAAAGAACTTAAAAGAGACCTTAAACGCACCCAGGGTCCGCTCCTCCTGGAACTTCGGTTAAATCAGAAAATGTGGCTTCGCGTTGCTTCGTCATCCCTCACTCCCCTTTTGCAGTTTTCTCAGAGTTCAAGTCTGAGTTCTATCTGCACAGATCTTGAAATGATAATCATCCAGCTAATTCTGTAGAAGACTTTTCCTTAACACAGAGAAAAAGGTTTGCTCCTTGTAGGAGTCACTCAATTGGAATGGGATTTAACTCGCTACATACTTAGTCGAGTATAACTTCGACAAGATTATGTTGACATATAATAACCCTGATACCCATAGATGTTGCTTTTCGTGGTCAGACAGCAATCAATCTTTAATATCTTCTACCATATAGGCCACTGGCTTCAAGGCTAAATTTGTTTCTCAAAGGTCAATTGACATTACATCTTCAAACTTGTAGAAATCTCTGATATACTTTTCTGAAATGGAATTCGAGAAAGTCTGAAAATAGGCAAAGTACTCAAACTAGGTTTGCTAGCAATCCATACTATTCAGCTGTGTCCATCGATCCACATTCTTGGATTCACCATCCTGGCACTTTAGGCAGCCAGCCAATCAATAGGCGTGAACAACATGTATGGCTAACCGAGAAGTAGGGTCACACAAACTCATTGCAACCTATATATGTTCTATGTAAAACATGCTGGTCTGAAACAGTCAAAACTACACTTTCTGAGCATCAAATTATCCTTAAGGGCAGGTAAGACACCAAAAACCTTTGCTTGGCCGATTTTGAGATTTTAACGGTTTTTACAAGATGAATTTCCTTTCTATTAGTTGTCGAAATTTCAAGCTATTAACTAAAGTGGAAATATGAGAAAAATGCCAAAAACCACACAGACATGTGGACATGGAACATCCATTTGTCATTCTTTTGGTTTTCAGCCGCCAAACGGAGCAATGCCACCCGTCGATCATATTTAACAGCCTGTCACGTGGCTGCAGGCAGCAACGGCCCATGGCAAAAGGAGAGTGGTATCAGGGCGGCAATGCGAAATAAGGCTGCATGCCGAAAGTATGTTTGTGGGCAGGGAAAAGATGCACACATGCTAACATATCATAGCCTAAGTGATTTACTTGATAGTTATCTTGCCTGTTTTGCGTTCTAATGAAGGGGGACTTGAAATATTCAAGTGGAGAAGGAATCGTCAGAGGATGTCCCTGCAAAGGCCGTGCCGCGATGGGTTTCCCCAGTGGTCCTGCACACCAAAGCCAGGCGGGGGGGGGGGGGGGGGGGGGGACTGGCACTTTAATCAACAATACCCACGTACATAATAATGTTTTATCGAAACCCAGGGATGAGGAAATAAAAGTACAAATAAACACATCGAAATAAGCATAAACGCGAACAGCAGAGAAAACACAAAAAAGGGTTACAAAACTCATGTTGGAAAGAGAAATGAAACTCATTGAGAAAATAACTGCAAAATAATGACAAGCTAACTAAGTAAAGTGTACAGACAAGTCTAACAAGCTAACTACATAAAGTATACAGATAGGAGTAAATACAATAAAATACTATCCCTAAAAACGGGATGAAGAGGTTGGGGGCGGAAGACCAAACCCGCCATCCGTGCACTGACCACGAACGGCCGTAGGCCGCCCAACCGAAGCAAGGCAACGCAACTTTCGTTACCAGGCTTGAGGTCACAGGGCCCGAAGGGCCGCCTCCATGACGTCACACTTTGAAACCAGACTGTTGTTGTCGCCGTTTGACACATCGCTGAATAATGTTTTCCGTACTTCAAAGGCTCTTTTATTCATGTGATTGGCCAAGAATTAATTGATCACCTCTCAAAATGTTAAGGAACGATGTTCACTACCTTTTGTACAAATATCAGCTCAACTTGAGCAAAAGGTACTGTTTCAGACGCAAATGATCAACATCAAAGGCCTTTGAAGCTTGTTTTCTCAGAAAGGATAATAGGACGAGAACCTCGCCTAAGAATGGTTATTTCAAGAAAACGACTGGGGGAAATTTAATCCAGTTAACGGCTTTTGATTCTCTAATGTCTGCACTGCAGAACCAATTCAGCGATTTTCTAAATTTTGTTTCGTTCTTTTTCTATGAAATGAAGAAAAGGAACATCCTGAAAATCAAAGGGAAAATTGAAACGTCAAACTTTTAGGATGGATAACAGAAAAACGAAACCAAACATAAAAAGTGACAGCATCGTTTTTTGTTGCCAATATGTCAGGATTAAGATGCAAGTGTAATTATGATTTTATCATAAATAAGTAGTGACTTATATCGACATTTATGGGGTAGATGCTTTGCGGTCAACTTTCAATTGTTTTTTCAACAATTAACATCACAGACACCCAAATACGGAACGTATAAATTTGCTGGAGTATGACGATTACACACATATATGATATGTTATCTTAACGCAAATACATTTTGAGCTAGGATTGACTAAAGTTTGATTTATTTTTGGTGTCTTACCTGTCCTTAAAACCCAGGAATATACAGAGAAGGATATAGTTTATCAGCATCACTGATTTGCAATTCGAAAAGTATGTCCCGCTTTCTGTAAATTGCATGCAAGAAAGGCTAATTTAACATTTATTTATTTATTAAAATATATTAATACTGGGTGGCCGATTCAGTTAAAACTGTTCTTCCATCGGTCCCGGGTTACAATAAAAAATGTTTACAAACATTGTATAGCACAATACAGTTCAACATAGGATAATACATTATATATACATTAAAAGAAATAAATAGAACAGATATAAAAGTACATGTTTAAATACAGATACCAAGACACACGGCTTAAAACATGAACATGTATGACTCTGGTTCTTATGCCTGGGAAAGGTAGTTCGCTTTGAAGTCTAATAAGTCATCGACTTGTCTAGTGGATCTGGGGAGGCTATTCTAAATAAGCGGTCCTTTGTAACGAAGGGATTGCTTGAACTTTTCAGTGCGTGATCGCGGGATTTGGACATAGCCATTCAGGCTACCTCTGGTATTGATGGAGTGAACTGTATTTTTCTTAATAAATTTGGTTTGAAGGTAATTTGGAGCCATTTCGTTTAGGGATTTGTACATTAAAGTTGAAATATGAAATTGGCGGCGTTCAGCTAATTTGGCCCAGCCTAAGTTTTGAATAAGTAAAGTTGCACTGTGGGTAAAATCAAAATCACCAGTGATAATCCTAGCCGCTCTATTTTGGAGACACTGTAGAATTAGTTGTTGGGACTTGGAACAGTCTCCCCAGACTGTATCACAGTAATCAAATAGAGGTTGTATTATACTCTTATAGAAGATATTCAATAATGCGGGTGACAGTGTATGCTTTAGGCGAGATAGGAGGGATACTTTTGGACTTATTTTAGAGACCAAGTAAGTTATATGTTGAGACCAGTTTTATTTATCGTTAATTACCACGCCCAGTAATTTTGTGGAAGTTTCTTGTGTAAGAACATGGTTATTAATGGATAAATTTATGACATTCTCGCCTCGAGACTGATCAAAAGCCATGGCACATGATTTGGGGACATTGACAGAAAGTCTGTTTCGAGTGAACCAGTCAGATATATCATATAATCTAGCTTGTAGATTTGATTCTGCTTCTTTAAGAGTTTTGCCTTTAGCATACACTGTTGTATCATCTGCAAATAAGAGACATACAGCTGATGATAAACATTGGGGAAAGTCATTGATGTATAGTAGGAAGAGAGTAGGTCATGGGAATGAATGAGAAAACACCTGTGTGCCCATCCAGCAGAGATGATTAGGTCAGTGCCTGTGATGTTACTGGTGAATCCAAGAATACTATCCCTGCAAAACAAGCATTTTACTTCTTCGCGTGCAATCTAAGGGATAATGAAAAAGTGAAGCAGCCTACTTACAACACTATAACGTTTGGCAAAAATTCTCTGAGATACCAAGGGGCCAAGCTGTGGAACCACCTACCACCCCACGTAAAGGAAGCCACGCATTTGACTCAATTTAAGTCTTTAACTCAAGCATGGCTTGGCCCTTCATGCTCCAGCAATATATGTGTCCTGTGCCGAACCAGACACTAGGCTAATTTTTAATTAGTTTAATGTCTGGCAGGTTACGTTACCTTTATTTATATTCATATTGTTCTATTGCTTCTGTTTTATTCATTGCGAGTTCATTGTATTTTATCATTTATCATCTGTTCTCTCTCTCTCTTTTATGATCATCGTCGAAAAATAGTGCTTCAGCGCTAATGTTTTATCGTTTGTACACTCGACATGAAATAAAGATTATTATTATTATTATTATTATTGTTATTGTTATTGTTATTATTATTATTATTGTTATTGTTATTGTCATTGTCATTGTTATTATCATTATCATTATCATTATCATTATCATTATCATTATCATTATTATTATTATTATTATTATTATTATTATTATTATTATTATTATTATTATTATTATTACATGATGTTCACCAGCGGTCGCTCTCAGCTGATTAAATCAAAGCAAACATTTCCACACATTGCGACTGTCATAGATGGCGACAAAGCAAATACGTGTCAATACTTTGTATCAGCCGACAAGCTGACAACAAAGCAGATATATTTAATGTAACTTACTATGTTTTATAGGTAAAGTCAGCTCTAGATGAGTTGTTTGGTGTCCGGTGTCCTGTCGAGATCACGAGCCCATCTGCCAGGAAGTTCTACCAAGATTTCGAGACGTCCTCCAGTTATGCAGAGTCTGGTATCAGAACATCGGAAGTGGAGCCCTTTTGTGGCCGGACCTCCTCCAAAAACCCTTGGTTCCTATTCCAAGAAAACAGAGCAGCTAGAGAAATCAGCGCTATTCGATATCCGAAGGTAGGTGATGACTGGAATTTCCATGCTGACAATATAATTTGAAGACTTCCTATCGTACAGGTTTGAAAAAATACACGCCAAGGGGTATTCGGCAGATAGTGTTCAGAAAATAGTTTTTTCTCATGTCTGTTTCGTAAAAAAAATGTGAAAAATGGTAAAAATTTGTCAAAATGAAGTTTAATTTTGAAAATTGTTCCGATAAATCTGGTATTTAATCTTGTTGTTTGCAGCTCTGTTTTGCTTACTACGGGAGTCTGCAGCCCAAACTACGTTTTAACTACAGTTGTGATGAGGCGGGGAAGGTCAATATGTACACGGATGACCTGAAGGTTCCTATTCCTGCTACCACTAGGTACAGAAAGTACATCCACTTTGGTTCTTTTCCTGATTTTTGTTTGCTCATAACGTCTTGAATAGAAGCAAGGCATGACAATTCGATGTGCTATTGATGAGACATGTTAATATGAAATCTGTGTTTATTCTTTTTGATATTCAACACTCCCTGTAGAAGAGTTCTTTGTAATGTAAGACAAAGTGCATCTTTTTTCAAGTCCAATAGGTAATCAACAAGAACGTTTGGGAGATCATTTCTTGAAAATAATGAAATTATGTCATATTTTTACGCGTTTGTGTAATGCATGACGTTGAATGTTTTGCATTCAGCTGGGGTTACACCTGCGTAGACATGACGATTGTGCTTAATGCGAGGCGCCCTTCAGCTACGTCTTTCAAAGTCTACCGTATCCATCTCCATAAGACTAATCATTTTGATGACGTATACATCGACAGCATTTTCATTGGTTCAAAAGTTCCAACCACAGATGTTGAAGGTAAAAGTTATGGAGATTGTTCGAAACCGAATGATATCAGCGCACAGTATTTGATACTTAAATTTAAATACAAATATATGCTTGGCGCGATAAACGTAAAACTGTTGAACTTTTTCATGTACAATGTATTTCTGGACAAAGCTTTTACGTCTTGTAGCGTACTAAGTATTACGTGGTGTTTCATATGATATTTTCCTTGAGAAGATAAACAAAGTAGGGCGTATCGGACTTAATTACATTAGGGATGTGACGTGACTGACAAGATGCAGAGATTCAGGCTTTACATAAATTGTTCACAACAGACAACGATTTTATTCGTGAACTCAGCGGAGAACGTAAGGAAGTCGTCAAGACGATATGTCAAAAGTCATTTGTATGTTAATTATCTGCTTTCACATTCAGACCTATCACGTCGACAGTTTCGGTATACATTTTGTATCCATGAATCAAATAGTCATAATAATATCCCACTGTGCTCCGAGCAGGGACTAACATCTGAATGCACGTCCCTGCTCCCCTCAAATATACTGGGTATATTGATTATGACATTATGCATAAATGACCGCAGGGATGGTGAAGTATCGTCGACTTCGGCCTGCTGCCTGGGTTGCAGAGAAAGTGACTGTGGAAAGCAATGAAGATAAAAAATTTAATGTGACCATCAAAACGATCGACTGTATGTCGAACTTGCCTCTGTTCAAGGTCAAACACGCCTCTGTAAGTGTTTTACTTTTGTTACATCGCCCCAAACACGCAAAAAGTATCAGTAAGTCTAGTCGAATCATCGATCCCAAGTTTATTAGTGGAATTTACAAAATGGAATTATACAGCTACATGTAGAAGAGGCAAAGTGGGCCCATGCAGTTCAGTTTGTCACAAGAGGCTCATTTAACGACAACTTATGATCGCAAAATGGGGCATGTGTGCTTTTTAACGGGACTATCCAACAATTCAATCTGAAATATAGCTTTTTAACTCCAACAAGCCAGACCCTCCAGAAACAGATTTATGATGGAAATATTAACTGCATCATGACATGGAGAACATATTCACATATCAAATGGGATATACTTTAGCGGAACTTAAAACAATAAGATGACAGGTAAAGGTTGAAAGAAATAGCACATGATATAAATAACCTTTTTTGGTTCTATTTAACCAAATATATTGTCTGCTGAGGTAGACCTACAACTGTATGCAATTTCTTAACTTTGACACGGCACCGAACGGCCAGCAATCCCCCCCCCCCCCGAGTGACTAAGCGGGGCATGGGCATGCAAAACTCACGCTAATGAGGCAACAACATATTTAACACACTTCTGTATGGTGAGGTTTCTAAAAATACTGTATCCGATTGCTCCTGCCCAGACTGTATCATCCAACAGCAAACGTGCGGCTTATGGCGGCAGTCAGTGGCCTTCCGGCGCCCAGGTGCAGGTTGACAGGATTCACGCCGCATCTCCTCCCGTCGGTGGAACCTTTGGCTTAACGTTTAACGGCAACACGGTCTCAGGTAATGATCGATAAAATATCGGTTCATGTTGTTATCACCATATATAATGTTTCATGGACCACCGATTGATAACACTGCGAAAAATATGGTATCCATTATTGGTGTTTTGTTTGACAGCTTCAGTTTTGGGACCAGCTGGTTTTAGGTTGCAGGCACCTTATGTGACGACATGTAAAGTTGAAACAGAAGAACACTCACTGACTGTACTTGAATGGTCATTCTACAGCGATAAACAGGAAAATTTACTTCAGACACTTGGGGGACAATAATTACATAAACATTGCAACTTAATCCTCACCTGGTCCGGAGGTGGCGGTGCCAGGTGTATACATAAGATGTTTTTAAAGAGGCAAGAATTTTGAACATAACATAGACTGTATTTTACTTTTGTCATATTAAATTTGTACATTTGTATTTCAGTTTTGTAATGTTTTAGGCCTACTCGAACAGCGCGTGTTATTATTTAGAAATGACATGCAGGCACACACATTTTATTGTAGAGAAACGTCAGTTCTTGCCGATTTTGCGTTAAAAAAGAATATTTTCATTCTACGATTATTTAAATCAATGATCGGGCCGTTGTTTGTGACAATTGAATGATGTTACTTCGCAAAACTGCGCAAAAAAGGGTGATTTCATCATCGCCGTCTCATTTTTTTTTTCGTTTACTCTTAGGGGAAACCCCGCCAAAACGGCTTCTATTTTAAACTGATATTTTGTTATTTTAGGCGGAAACTCCGGGCCGGAATCAATCACATGGTATTCGCCGTCCACTCGAATGCGTCGTTTTTCTACCGATGATTCGTTCGGGAGTACTCGCTACCTCGTGTTATGAAGTCGGGCGTGAAAGATGGGCGACATTTGCATGAACACAAGTGACGTTTACGGACAATTTATTGAAGCAAGAAACAAAATTTAATGCTGTAAATTGGTCAGAATGATGATATACTACCAGTGTTTGCGTACAATAGAGCAGAGGGTCACTTTTTTTTTTTTTACGGAAAGTGAGTAAAATAGGCCAGCCGCAGGTAAACATGGCTCCGGTTAAAATACCGCTGCAGCATGTGTTGATCGTGTTCACAGTTCATCAGAGACGGCGATAAAGTGCGTTTAACAAAGTTACAAACAAGGTCTACCACTATAATTTTATGACAATCACGACACACAACCAATCTTAAGAAAAAAATAAAGAGGAACCATCGCTCGTGACCAAGGAAAATACGCGGAGCGTAGACTTGCTCAAGTCTCACTGGACTGTCTTCCGAATTTTATTTAAAATCAAATTCATTGCAAAATGAAATTTTAAGTAAACACACGTCGTAGCCTTATTCTGTTACAATACAGGTAGGCCCTTAAACCTAGCTAATTCAGTAATTGGCGTGGAACGTGTCTATAACCAGAAAACATTGACTCCAGCTGATAAGCGCCGGGCGGTCTGCACTGTTTCTTGTCACACAGACAAGCGAGCGGTCATAAGGCACCCCTCATAAGAAGCTGTTAATTGAGCTACTGTGTAATGAAGGGTTAATTGCAGTGCAGCGCGTCAGGCGGAGGGCGTCCAGTGAGACTTGTAAAACTTGCCAGCTTGTCGCTGCTATGAATTATCCATGAGCAGTCAAGCACGTGACAGATTCAAGACCGTCTCAAATTCCTTGTATTGACTGTTGTTTATTAATCTTTACATGCAAGCACGCACCTTTTATTGTAGAGAAACGTCAGTTCTTGCGATGGCTATTTCGATTTTGCGTTAAAATGAATATTTTCCTTCTACGATGATTTAAATCAATGACCGGGCCGTTGGTTGTGACAATTTGAATGATGGAGCTTTGCAAAACTGCGCAAAAATAGGGTGATTTCATCGTCTCGATCTCGATCTTTTTTTCGTCTACGCGCTATGTTGTTTATATCGTTAGAATGCTCAGAACCTTGTCTATTTTAACAACAAGCTCTCCCATTGACTGAAACAAAAGTATTTTAGGGGAAATCCCTTCAAAACTGCTTCTATTTCAAACAGATGCGTCGTTATTTCAGTCGGAAACTACAGCCTCCAGAATCGATCACATGGGGTTCGCTGTCCAATCAAAAAGTTTTTCTACTGCTGTTTCGTTCGGTAGTACTCGCTGCCTCATGTTGTGAAGTCTGGCTTGAAAATGAAAGATGGGTGACATTTGTCACTTTGTGTGAACACAAGTGACGATTACAGACAATTTATTAAAGCAAGAAACAAAATTTAACGCTGTAAATTGGCCAGAATGATAACATACTACCACTGTACCAGTCTTTGCGTACTCAATAGAGCACAGAGTCCTTTTTTTTTCACGGAAAGAGAGTAAAATACGCCAGCCGCAGGTAAACATGACTCAGGTAAAAAATACCGCTGCCGCTTGTGTTGATCATGTTGGCAGTTTTTCAGTAACTGCGACTATTTACTGCAGCAACAAGCTCTACCACTATAATTTATTGACAATTATAACACACAAACGATCTTTAGAAAAAAAAAAGAGGAACCACGTTCGTGACGCTAACCAAGAAAAATGTGCGGACCGGCACCCATGCAACTGTATTCATAATTCACACAGGTTTGACCGCTTTGATCAAATCGTGATTGAGATCGATATATTCCCTTTGTTAGGTTGCAGGGCACGAGTTTTTTTGTTTAAATTGACAAAAGAACCACATAGAAATGTAGAGGTCTTACTCAACAAAACTTAAATCAAGACGTGGATCATTTTGTATTATTGCAAAAATAAAAAAGTTGTGGCACTTTTACGCCAGCATATCGCATGTTGCGCAACAAAACAAAAAATGCCCAGTGGCTGGCTTTGCCAGATCTCCAAACTGCCCAGAGTGCCGGGGGGGGGAGGGGGGGGGGGGTAAATTAGCACAACACAATGAGACCACTCAAATATTCTGGGCGTCTTGAACTTGATCTGACCTCTGATTTGACTTCTCCCACCGAATTGATGGTAGTCCAGAACGTGCTTGTGCAAGTTTGACAAGTCCCTGGTGTCGGCAGCCGGAGGGAGACGGTCAGATTTGTCTCGCTTGAGTGGCCAGTGACTAGCCATGCATTCATTTGAAGACCACTTTGCCTTCAGCCTTATCGCGATGATAATGGGATTAGAACTGACTAGGACTCAATTGCTGCTAGTGCTACTGTTGAAACCGGCACGGCGACAGTGTCGACCAGTTTAAAAAAAAACAAAACAGAAGGACCTACTTAATAACACCATGTAGTTGGGATAATATTATACAGTTAACTTCGAGGAGGGGAAAATGTATCGCACTTCTGGGTGGGACCCCGGGATGGGAAAATAGGGACATGCACCAGGGACTTGTGCAAGTCTACGCGGAGCGGTACCCATGCAACTGTGTTCACACAGCCTCGACCATATTGACCAATTCCTGATTGAAATAGATATATTCACTTTGTTGAGGTGTAGGGCACGAATTTTGTTTAAAATAAAACTGACAAAGGAACCACATAGAAATGTAGAGAAGGTCTTACTCAACAAAAGTCATGTTGGTCATTTTGCATTAATTGCAAAAATTTAAAAGTTACGGCACTTTTACGCCAGCATGTCGCGTGTTGCACAACAAAACAAAAAATGCCCAGTGGCTGGCTGTACGCGATCCCAAAACTGCCCAGGTTGCTGGGGGTTTAAAATTAAATGGCAACTTTATCCAAGTTAGTACAGAATGCTTTACAAGAGGCAAATCTGAAAGTGACGCCAACAAAAGAACAATTGCAGGCCTTTTAGCATGTAGTTATACAAAAGTCGGACACATCTCTTGTGTTGCCGACGGGGAGTGGGAAGTCATTGTTCCTCCAGATACTTCCAGCCTTTTTGAAAGCCATGAACAAACCCAGAGCGATTATTTTGTTGGTGTGTCCCTTGGTAAGCCTGATGAAAAGAATTTAAACCTTGTTTTAGAACGCAGGCCTTTTAGACCTTTTCGGGGTTGACACACAACCGTCCCCATACTGCTCCATTACGAAATGATACACTGTCCATGCTTTCGTTTGTGTATTGGCGTGTACTCCAGGGAGCAAATGCCAATTAAATCCCATTAACAAGGTACCGGCGTGCTCCACGCTGCGCTACTGTTGACACCTTTCGCTCACACGTGGGCCAGCAAACTTCTTCCCTCAATCTTGTTTGTTTGTGTGACCCGCGAACCGGAAGTCTGATCTGATTGGCCCGCTTCGAGTTCATGAATAATATTTACAGCCGGGCCAGTTTGATTGGCTCACTGGGCTTAACAACCTTATCGTTTCGATCAACACAATTACATCTGTTGCGTAACAGAAACAATAGTCCCACGATAAACGGCAGACTCCGACGAGCGCCTACATCAGTAACTTTAGCGAGTCTGGGAGGCTGCTATGGAGGCAAATCCTCGACAGGAACTATCTGATTCTGCAGGTGCACCTTGTAAGGCACTCGAGATACCACAATGCCAATACACCACAAATTATAGGGTACCCCAAACAGGATCTAGTCAAGCAGCAAGTGAGAGAGGTGTTGCCACAGTGGGCATCAGAGTGAAATGGTTGCCTGTGCAGAGAGCAGCTGCATCATATATTGCCCATTTACAGGCCACCTATATTTAGAAACCCAGCGTCTGCAGCCATTTTGCTACTTCATCGGGACCTACTTATCTACAAACTCCTTCAATAACCTCAGAATTACATGTGTCCACCTCCTACCGTCTTAGCAGTTGTAAGAGAATAAGTTAACTTTTTAATTAAAGGACAAATTATCCTCATCAAGCCGCTATTTGCTGAGATACCATTTTCAGAAGTTTATGCCTTTGGGATGTTTTCCCCAGATATCACCCAGTGCTAACAATTCTTGTTTAAAAAAAAAAAGAAAGAAACAAGGGGTCGTGGAGATTAGCAGGCAAACTTAAAAAATGAATAATGTAGAAATATCACAGGAATTTTGTAAACAATAATGCTGAAGGACCGTCGGTTGAGAAGTATATTTTGTATATCAATATGTTACGCTCACTGTATATCATTTTCATGTAAATAACAGACATCACAGCTATGCAGAGACTCGTTCGTTGATGACCGTCGAGACACGCTACGGCTTCGTGCAGCTTGCAGGGAAAGTGACGCCATTTAATATTCATAGTTACGTCACAGATGAGTGAAGCATATTTGGGGTGACGAAAAGTAAAGTTGTGTGACCTCGATGTCAATGGGATGTCATGTTGGGATCATGCTATTTTTCGCGTGACGAGAAACTGTAGAACGAGAATTCAGTAGTGGCATGCGCAATGAAGTTTTCAGGAAACTTTGGCACAATTAATGTTGCACAATAGTTCTATTGATTATATATAAAATTATACTTGCTGTAAATGGTTGACTTTCTCCCATAAGATACGGGTATGCATTCAAAATGTGACACATTTTTAACAGGAATGCTTACATTGTCATGGTAATATGATTGCCAGTGCATATGCTTATTACCATTTGCCCATTGTTGAAATTATTCAGTTTCATACATTGAACATTGTGTTCATTCTTTTCTCTTCCTCATTATGCAGTACTTTCTGATACATGGATTAACCTGCATGGAAGGGCATAGCCAATTATGTTTATGTTTTACAGGATTTTCTATTCGTTATCCCTTTCCGAACTTTCTCGACCGTTTATTTTTAGAAAAAGACTTGTTTCAAGATACCTTGGCATACATATTTTATAGTAGAACACCCTACCATGTGTACGTAATGTCTTATGCTGAAAGGACCTGGGAGGAATTTCTCTTAAGTATGATTATGATACCATCTATCTTAATGGGTCCTCATACATGGGATCACTCCTTTATCCAGTAATTATAGCCGTGTTAGCCCCCAAAACAGGAAAATACAGAGTGGTAGATAACCCTATCCATATCCTCCGAGCAAAATTCCGTATCCACCGAGTAAAATCCATATCCACCTAGTAGATTCTTGTAACTGCTGTCAATCCCTTGTTTGGAATGGTTTTTCCATATTGGAAAGAACGTCCTTAGGTCATAGGTCAAGGCCACAGTCATACATGGCGTCATCACGTGATTCTTCGATGCTCTACCGCCAATAGCATTTCAAATATTTCTTACGCTCATAAAATAGTGCGCAATAATGTTATGCAGTGGTAGTAATAAGATGAGCATGCTATTGCCATTTGTGATTTTTGATCTTTGATTCATTAGTTATTTAATGAATACAGCAATAATTACTAGATAAAAAAACCAACGTCGTAGCGAATACTACTTCCAGGAAATGTCTTGTGCAAAGACCGGCTGTATTCCTCGTGCACTACGTACACGGCCGGTCATGAACTCGACATTTCCATTTCGCAGTATTCGCTGCTCGTTTAGTTTACCATTGTATCACGCGACAAAGATAGAAACCCCTTTTAATTGCCAATTAGGTATTCCTGCTGATATCGAGGAAGATGACCTGAAAAGCCAGTTAGAGACGCTGAAAGATATAGGGATTATGACAGTTACACGCAGAGGCTCCTGTGCCAGCTATCAATGGACTGTCGAATGGAATACCAAGACAGGCGACCAGCCGACGCTTGTGGTAAGATCGGTTGATTGCTTGATCGTTGCTCAGAATCTTGGATCTGGTGGAACCATTTAACATGCGACTAAGAACACAACGAGATAGTTTGCTCTGAGTATATGAAGTCTGAATCCTAAGGTACCAAGTAACTAGCTTAAACATACTACGATAACGAACTGCAATATGATGCATGGCATATGAAAACACTGTTATTCAGTAAACGACATTGCTTGCGATGTTACTAGTGCTAGTTGCCAGTAGAGGCTTCACCACAAGATGTCGCTGGCAGCAGTGCCTAATGCAACTATTTGCCTGGGCCATATATTTTTCCTTCATGAAATGAAGACATATAGCAATAGATTCTAAGTGTTTACGTATGTCTGTATTTTTCAAGCTGGATAAGAGGAGGCTAACGGGAGTAAACATAGACATGACTGTACATGTAGCCCAAGATGGCGGTGTTTTCTTTGATCCAATTGCCGGAGATATGCTGAGGACCGTTCACAAGGAACCACAGGTATAGTGGTGTACACATTTGTTCATTTTGTCGACTTATCTCCCCCCCCCCTGCCCCCCGACCATCCGAACCCCGTTTTTGGTTAAATATAGTCTACTCCAATCTTGTTTTACTCATAGAGGAGAGCAAAAACAAAACCTTTCACTGCTCTCATGTAGAGGGCATTTTATCATTCAGGGCAAGAGTTGTGTGTTCCAATTACTTTTCATTGTAATTTACAGCTTAATAACTTTAAAATCACTCGTTACAGAAACAGAAAATTTTGTGTGGTAAAATTATGTACATTGCTGAACTGTTCATGTAAATTTTATTCTTGCAGCCTTAAAAGTAGTATTTTAATTTGAAGTCAATTTGACTTGCAATCCAATAGGAATACACATTTCTAGCCCCGGAGAATTATGTGGATTGGATTGTATATTCAGCTGAATACACGGATAATTTATTGGTAATTGTGAGCTCTCCTTTGTCAAAAGTAATGAAGAAAAACAATTTTAAATGACAATCGGAGGGAACCTGTCCACACACAGTTCAACAGTTTCGTTGGCATGGGCTGGGCGACTAAAGGCAAGCCAAAACAAAGAGAAGCAGTTGAGTCAGTCTTAAACTCAGTCCTAATTTAGTGTGGAAGGGTTTAGATATCATTTATACGTGACTTGCTGTGTTCAACACATTATTCATGAAACAAAATTCCTTTCATCAGAAACGTGAGCATATTGGCTTTAAAAGTAGTTTTTCCAACAAAAATGAGGAGATCCAGTACATGTCAGTGATCAAGTACGTCACAAACCAGCTGCCTGTGGTGCAAGTGTCTGCACCATCTACTGCACCCTTATTACAGTTGTAGTTTAAAAATGTATGTTATGTTCGTCATTGTCTTACATTGTGCTGCACAGGTATTTGCAAAGATCAACCAAATCCCTACCTTGTGTGCCGGCAAGTGCTCGTTCCAGTGGACGACACAGGCAACGCCGACTGTCACCGATTCTAGTCCTGCTTCTGGTGAGTGTAAAAGTCATGCATTTTTGTGATAATTCTGCATCCAATTATATTGAAAAGCAATGAAGGCATTTCAAGTTGTGCCAATAAGAAAAAGTCCAACTTTTTCGTCTCAAATAATTGCAATACTATACCATCCAAAATAATTTAACGTTTCAAAAAAAATATTATTGTATTTATTAATTGCATACTTTTGTGCAGCGTTATTCACAGAACTAATATCTAACATTTGTTTCTAAGCGCCTGACTTAAATATCTGCGGCTTTTAACTGAGAGATATGCAGATAATTCAAATAATCCTTAGTATCTTCACTTTATCGTGAAATCCTACAGAGTAGCTTGCAGGTGAAAGGGCGTTTTCATTTGAACTATTCAGCATAATATTTTGGAGGGCATTCAAATACGTCCTTCTATGCTTGATGTTTTTGCTCCCAACATCCACAATGGGAACACCCATTCTACAGAGTGGAGAGTGAGATATGAGGCACATGTAAAACACAGAGAGCAAACGTTTCAGCAGGAACAAATTATTTAATACATGTTTTGGTACCAAAGTTCTACCAGGTACATACCGTTAATGGAAAAAGTAAATGAGTAGTTTGTCTCGGGTTAAAAAGACGTTTTGATGAGCACATAACCAGGCCCAAGCTGGCCTAATTTTTTTGGTACCCGGTACATCGTGGATGGTATCGAAGTTGTTTTATCGTTCCATGACCATCCAGTGGTGCAGCAAATGTTTACTGTATATGCATGTCTGTTCAGAGAGACCAGATGATTAACTTAGCTGATTTGTTGCAAATTTTTACGCATTTCAAGCAGCTTTCTTGGTCCAGTGTGGACCCCTCGCCTGAATATCAAAACACATACCAAAAACTCGGCATTTCAATAAAATTGTAAAATATTGTTATTTGATTCTTGTATCGTTTGCATTCTTTAACTCATTTTTGTGACAACATAAATATATATTGAGTGCACGTTGGCGTCTGTAAAGGTTCCAAACAATCTGGCGCCAGACTGGCGATCCTTGGCACTGGATTCAATACGGACATATCTAAAAATACGGTCTTGATTGGTGGAGAGCCATGCACAGTTGTCACCGCCACACCCACGCGGCTTACTTGTGATGTCGGCAGAGGTCCAGCTGGTACATATGACGTCACAGTCAACGTTGCTGACAAAGGTTTAGCTCAGCATACTAACATAACAAGGCAGTTTACTTACCTGTTTGCTATTGATGGTGCATCTCCAACCACAGGTGGCCTGGCCGGTATGTAATTGTCTTTATTCAACGATACATTACCGAAAAAAGGGACTTCGGTCGTATAGTAACGCATGTTGTTGTGTGGAATAAAATTATGGAAGATATTGAAATAGCACAGCTTTACTCCGAATAGAGAAGCCGAAGGATCGTTCATGACGAATTTCATTCGGCCCAACACTGATCTATAAATATAATTTGAACACTTAGCAAAGCTCAGTCAAGAAAAAACATCATTGTAAAGAAAAATATCACTTGAAACAAACCTTATTGCAATTTATTTGTAACATAATGTTTTTGTTTGGAGTCGAATTTTCTCGCGACTAGCCACTACATTACAAGTGTTTCATCAGTGCATAATTGTTTCTGCTCTTTTGTTATTGGCATTTGACAGACTAAGTAGTTCGACAAATGTAAAGATGCAGTAAATTGCAGGATACACCAAACACACGACATGACCATGTATATAGCGCCCATCAATAATAGTTTGAATTATTGCATTTTCAAAGGGGTGGTGTAGATTTTAACAATCAGGTTATTTCAGACCGTGGGAAATATATCCAGACGTAATTATTTTTAAAACAGTGAAAGTCATGAAGCTCCAGAAAATTCTAAGTGAACCCATGTATACAACGGCACTTCAGAAAAGCGTATATGAATTAAAATGATAAATCTGCATTAAAACACAACAGCGTCAAATTGCATAACCTATTCAAGGATATAGGGTTGCAGGCGCTGTTGCCGTCAAAAATCTATCAAAAAGCGTCCAAATCACAACCCATGAAGAGATTCAACACATTTTGGTTGGTGAACGTTAAGTAAAGGGTCGTTAACGAGTGTGTTTGAATGTTTTTTTAACAGCGGTCAGTGTTTCATATGTTCACACACCTCCTCATTTACGGTATGTGTATATGCTTTCTGCAGGAGGTACTGACCTGGTCATCAGTGGAACAGGCTTTGGACCTAACGTGACTGTTCAAGTTGGTGGAAAACCTTGTGGTATTTCTTCTGCAAATTACAGCCAAATTATTTGTAAAACTCCAGCTACAGTAAGTACAATGGTCTTTGTATTTAGCACCATATGGTCATTGCAGCAAACAGTGCCATGTTACAGTTGGGAACGTTTTAAATTTTCGTATCTCCAGTTGCGGGTGTCATGGGTTACCTTAAACAATCGAAAGTGACCTATAGAGGAAGCTTCCTTTTACTAGGGATGTGGACACATCCCTGCTTTTACCTTATTGACTATTTGACCTTATTCATAGGTATTACAGCTTGATGGTGTATTTACGTGAATACGTGCGTTGTCACACATACACTATAAGTCGATGAATCATACTTCAGGTGACTGACGCAACAGTTGATGTGACGGTAGAGGATGGGTCAAATAAAGCTACAAGTCCCGACAAGTTCGCCTACAAGGCGTCACTGACACCTATAATTACATCGCTTAGTTCCAATAAAGGAACAGTAGCAGGTAAGTTCGACACCAGAACAAGAGCATGGAACTTTTTCTACATCTTGAGGGTAAAGGAATTAACGAACCAAAATACAACTTGTCCAAAGTAAATGTGAAGAAATATGAAGGGTAGGACTAAATTTCCGTTGTTCCTTTTTATGCTTTAAAGAAAAGGTAACATGTCATGACTTGTGAAAGCATAGATAGACCAGATTAAAAATGTTAGCGCGTTTTTACGAGGAAAATATTATGTGTGTGTGGGGGGGGGTGTCGAAACAACTTCGCCCTCCTCCCACAGCGAACAAAAATGCTCTTGATTTTTCATGGACGGCTTATGAAGGCCTCCGGTAGTCGAAAGTAAACCCGAATTTCAGTGTCTAAGCCTTGTTTTAAGGGGGCGCCAGAATACAGATCAGCGGCAGCGGTTTTGGATCATCTGCGTCAGGCCACAACGCAGTGATGATTGGTAAAACGCCCGCCCTCATCACGTCATACAGCAACACGGCTGTCGATGTCACTTTACCTGCCCTGGGCCCCGGGTCATATCCACTGCTCCTGCAAGTGGGGGACAACGGCTATGCAGACAGAGCGTACGTGTGGACGAATACCATTGTCGTTCAAAAAGTAGTCAAGCCATAGTCTTAGTAAAAGTCATAATAATGGCATGCAACACGTTGTTGTCTGCATGTACATCGAAATGTTAACTTGACAAAAGTATACCCTGGCATTTATTAGATTGTTTTAAAGCGTTATCAAGTATGGCGGTCATAGGAGTACCACTCCCATGTGAATGATTTTCAAGGAGATGCATGTGTAAATGAATCAGTCCTTAATCGCGTCATTGTTATTCTTATTTTGCAAGTAATTATAAGTAAGCCCTGTAAGCTGTTATTTTAATCTCCAAGAAAATTGAAACTTTATTAGCACAATGTATTATTACTTCAACAGATGAAAATCACAAAACCTTATTACATCAAAATTACAGCAAAAACAACATTCCCAACATTGACTACAAACTCAAGGTAACCAATGTGCACCCCAGGCGTGGCTCTATGGTGGGCGGTACTCTTGTAACCCTGACGGGAACAGGATTCAGCACCAACAGTAGTCAAAATATTGTCAAATTTGGTGCTACTGACTGTCACGTAACTTCCGCAACGTCATCCAGGTTGATATGTCGCATGTCAAATGCTGGCAAAGTGCACAAAGTGACAAACCAAGGGGATCATCCAGGTGCGTACCTCTGCCTTGTAAACCTTGCGAAACTGATATTGCTTTATTGGCCTGAAAATATTTTATCATATATTATGGACCTGGGGACGGTTCCACAGGAAAAAGAATTAAAATTTTTACGATGTTCTTTTTAACATGGACCTCTTCTGTAGTACGTTCCGAAGGGCTTTACGCTGCTCGCTTTTCTAATGTAGCTTTTATTCACTTATCACAAACAATTTTTTGGCAAAATGTTGATTGACAAATGTCATAAGCGTTTACACCAAAAACCATCTGTACGAGTGTCACATTTTATAGAAGATAGAAGTGAAACCTTTTGAGCGATAGAACTGAGAGACTTCCACAGGTATTATAAGAATGTGTCTCTTGTGCGATGTAATAATCTTTTAAGATACGTTTTTCATGAGTTCACTATAAAAATCACTATCCTCTTCCGTATGCTACAGCATGCGAAAGAGGTCCATACTAAATTTCGCAAAGTAGATTGCAATGTGTTAATCTTTGCTTCTATGGAAATGCAAGATACATTGCATGTCCTGTTTTCGCAGCTTACGGCAAAGGTTATGCTTGGGATCACTCAACTCTGCAGATAGAAATTGGAGACACAGTGGAATGGCAGTGGACCACTCCTGATGACATTAAAAATGTTGGCTATCTTGTACAACAGACCAAAAATGCTACAGCCACAAGCTACGATGGCACTGGATTCAGCAGTGGAAGCACCAAGACTGCCAACGGTAATTTCGAAAACTCAAAAATATGATCAGACATATTTTGCTGAAGGTTTTGGCATTGTGGGCTAAACTAAATAGTTTTATGTGCAAACTACTTCATTTTGATAATTTCGTCAATGCTACAAAAACAAATATCGATGTTATCTTGCAAAAAGGACTCAAGTCCTGATGTTGATGAAAAAAAAATGGAAAAAAAAAAAAAACGAAAAAAAAAGTGAACTCTACACTAGAAGAGAAGAATGCGGTGTTTTCAAAAATGGGAGTGCTGCTAAACTTTAAAATAAAGAAACTGGAAAGAAAAAAGAGTTGTAAGTCATTTTAAGGAAAAAAAACTTGTTTTGCAAAAAGGGCTTAACTTCAGGCGAGCCATTCTAGCAGTAATTACTTTAAAGAAAAAAATAAAAGTTGCATTTGGCAAAAGGACTTGTCACAACCGAAGTCGTTTTATCACAAGGACACTGGCCTAGAAAGAGAAAATATTATTTTGCCAGAATGACTGAAGTGGATATGAGTCCTTTTAACATGATACAATATGAATTCAGGCCGTTTTAAAATCAATTGCAAAAGGGACTTAATATTTGTGGGTAATTTTAACAAAATTAGTTTGACTGCTGGTTTTGTAAAAAAAAAAAAAAAAACAGTGCCAAAGACACGTATTCATTCATAAGCCTTTTTAGCAAGTGCAGAAATACCATGCAATAATGTTAGGCTATTTTCAACCATTCATAATTGTTTTACTTTTTAGGCTATAAACCTGTCATTTGGAAAGAAAGATGTACTCCCGCCAGCTCTATTGTTTAGCAAAATATTTAAAAAACCGTAAAATTTTGACTTGAGTCCTTTTTGCAAATTACCACCGATATCAAAAGTAATTTTATCAAAATTAATAAAACATCCTTCACGATATCAGAATTGTGCACGATACTTTTGAAGTACTAAAATTTTTGGCATGCCGAGTGACAGCTGATAAATCCTGGCGTGCACCTCTCATTGGCTGAGATTGTAGGCTAAACTACACAATTTAGGGTTACATATTGTTGACACTAGGCCTTTATTTCGAAGCTACTTTGCTGTACAGAAAATTGCTTGTAGCCCTTTTCAGCGCCTTTGCGTTTTTTACAGGGCGCTATGTCTTCCAGTTTGCCAAACCAGGGCAATACTTTTACTGGAGTAGTCCTGTCAGTCAATCTATTCCAATTATCTTGCGTGGGGTTGTCAACGTTCAAGACAAACCGTCTTTCAGTGAAAACCTTACCTTAACAATTGGGAAACACGAAGCGACCTACGCCACATCTTCGGGTGAGTAGGTTATTAGCCTGCACTATTTCGTTTGTCGCTCTGACGTCGTGTTTAGTTTCATGTAGTAAGACTTTGTTTCAGCCTGAGATAGAGTTTTGATTGATTAGATGAGCAGAATGAGCAATATAAAGCTTTTACTCACCGATATAACTGATTTTGGCAAACCATCCTCACAATCATCGATCATTAAATATGCGAACGACTTTTATTTTACCTTTTTTTAATTGTCTGAGATGCAAGGATACCTGTAATTATTTGCTCTTTGTTACAGGGGTAAGCAATCCAACGGATTCGAGTTCCTGTAAGGGCACAACCAGCACAATTTCTGGTTGTTCGGACACTCAGCCCTCTGCCAGCGATGCCTCCAAGTTTGACTTTGCATTTTTTACGTGCAGTACACCCACAGTGACCTCCATCAGTCCAAACCAGGGAGCTAGCACTGACAAAATTACTATCAAGGGTAACGGCTTCAGTGGCACAAAATGTCAAAATGAGATGACAATCGGCGGTAAACCGTGCGTAGTCAGTGCTGCATCTTCCACGACCATTGTCTGCAATGTAGATCCGCAGGATAGTCTGCCAGTTGGGATCCCAAATGCCGTGGAAGTACGATTGAATAATCGAGGTTATGCTCTTAGTAAACTACCAAACGATCTTAAGAAACGTTTTGTTCTTCTGCCCCATGTATCAAGTGTCAGCCCAAATAAAGGCTCAACTGCTGGGGGAATTCTGATCACAATAACTGGAGGTGGATTCTCTGGTGGACCAAGCGCAACTACTGTGTCCATTGGTGGAAGTATCTGTGCATTAAAGACGATTACTTACACAAAGATTATCTGCCTGACGTCACAGAGCTGGGCCGGTGTGACTACCGTGACCGTAGCAGTCAATACAAATGGTGTTGATGTTAATTCCAAATGTTCTGGCAAATGTAACTTTGATTATGCAAACTGGAAGACCCCACAAGTTACTGCTACTTCTCCTGCAACAATTAGCTCTTCAAATTCCCAGTTGAAGATATCGGGATCTAGATTTGGAACAGTTGCAAGTGACGTCCTGGTTACCATTGGGGATGTCCCATGCACAGTTACATCTGTGAAGAATGCTGAAATAACATGTACTGTTGGCGACGTAGTGGTTGGGGCTCAACCTTTCTCAGTATCTGTGACGGGATCAGGCAGTGCCTTAATGTCGTCACCAACCATCGCTGTGGATCCGCAGATCACAAGCATAAGTCCCACCAAAGGAAGCGTACATGGACACACACTTCTTACAATTAATGGTCATGGTTTCAAAGATGGCACAACGAATGTTAAATTGGGGTCAGGTGACTGTACAGTTAAGTCCGTATCAGCCAATCAGATTAAGTGTACTACGCCTCCCGGTTCAGGACTGGTCAAGGTCGCTGTTGAGTCAAACAAAGTGAAGTATCCAGCCGTTGATTATACATACACGGCTGGATCGTCTCCTCAAGTTACATTGGTGACTCCTATGTCTGGAAAAACAGGTGATGCTATCCAAATATCAGGCTCTGGGTTTGGTACAGATAAAAATGACGTCATCGTAAGCGTTTCACAGGCAGTATGTCAGGTGACGTCGGTTATCGACACTACAATCAGTTGTAACCTTGGAGCGCAATCTGCGGGTACATACAACCTTAATGTGGATGTTGGTGCCAAGGGCAGAGCTATCTCAAGTGTACAATTTACATATACCCTCGCTGTCTCAGCAGTTATTCCCAGCCAAGGTACGTTACAGACATATAAAGCAGTTTTTGTTAATTAGGCCTAATTCATTAACGCTACCTGTTGAAGTTTTATAAATAGGTAACCGGATCCTGGAATGGAAAATAACCATAGATCCTGGAGCAAGGATGCACGAAATAACCCACAAAATACATGTACATGTGTTCAGGTGCCCCGCTTTCCACATCGAAGTCGCATTGTAACTGATATGATAATCCATGAAATACTATTAACTTGTTTATAAAGAAACAACAAGAGGGTGAATAGAATAACTTTTTCAGTCAGAATAGATATGAAAGGACTATCCTGATATTCACAATATAACATTCCGTGCCCTAGATTTAATCTCTTCCGAATCCTTGTTTTTATTTTCACCAGAATTTTATGAAACATTCACGGTCAGTTATTTCTTTGACGTACTTTTCCCCATCACCTAACAATTTCAGACTATCAGTAGCCTCATCAACACCTAATTGCTGCAACAAGGATTCTAAATATAGGAAATGCTGCAGCTGCCTTGTCAGCTGTATCCTCCCCCCCTTCCCCATATCATCAAGGTAATTCAATCCAAAATAACCTGCATGCTTATATAAATATACATCATATCATTGGTATCCGGTAACTCTTAGACATATAAATGCCTTCAAACGCAAGCCAAATTGAAGTTCCACGTGTCTGAAGATGTAATTTCTACATCAGTAAGAAAATTAATATCTCCTGGATAAATCATCATCATCATCATCATCATCATCATCATCATCATCATCATCATCATCATCATCATCATCATCATCATCATTATCATTATTATTATTATTATTATTATTATTATTATTATTATTATTATTATTATTATTATTACAAATGTATGGCTGCATATGCGCTCTTGAAAGATCGGTCCTAAACAAAAGCTAACCAGTGCCAAATTTAACAATAAGTTTAGCATAATCATCAACCGATGGATAAGTGACCTTAATATGTTCTCCAAGATACAAATTTTTACAGAGACCATCATTAACAGATTCTCCTATTGGCCAAGACAAATCAAATATGATGCACCTCTTACCTGCACTACCTTTCAATTAACTGAGTTAAGAGGAGATGTATGTAACACCGATTGTAAAGGATTGACAACAAATGGTCCCAATGTTGCCCCCAAATTGTATCTATTTAACAATGAAGGCATCTACAAAGTGAGAAAAAGCATGTGCGTCACTGTGATTCCTGGCACTTGATCGAGGCCAACTGTTACGTTCATAACTAATCGGGAAACAAAAACCAAATTTAAGAAAGTCTCATATCTGTTGATCTTCACAATCAGTATGTTTCAGCATTTGTTGTTACATGTTAATATTTGAAGTAACAGACAATCTGCAGCCCAAATAATCATGAGTACCAGATTCTTTCTATGAAGTAAAATGTATTCACTAGAACATTCACAGTAAGTTGTTGACCAGTCAAACTGTGATTCTTCCAAATTGATGGGAACTTTAGCATGTAAAATGGAAGCATACAGAGAGTGTACAAGCACCTCATTTGACACATGATACAATGGCACTGTAACACTAAAATACGCAGAGGAATTATCTTTATATCATTAGAAATATATGACCCACCAGAATTATCAAGACCCTGATAACTGAATTCAGCTTTATCAAACTTGTCTCATTAGTGGCTGCAAAATCACGAATTATAATTTCATTATGATCTGAATTTGAAACAAAATTAGAACCGAATGTTTCTGCAGATTGAGTAACATCCCAACCATTCAATCCACAATTTACATCACTAATGGGAACTTTCGCGTGCACAATAGTAACACGCAAAGAGTGTACAAACACCTCATTTGACACATGAATTGATGAATTCTCCTTCTGACATTAGAAATATCTGACGCACTAGAATTATCAAGACCCTGATGGCTAAATTCAGGTGGTCAAAATGCCTCCAGAGTTTCTGTACACAATAGCTTATGCTTGTTGGATAGTTGAGATGGAAGAAATAACTTGTGAGCGAGGATTCTGATGACAGGATGTTGATCCCATCGCCCCGGTACGTTCCGGGATTTTACCACCACCCTGTTGTCAGAACTCTTTGCAACATGTTGTTTCTCCTCTTCATTGTAATTGCAGGTAGTTTTGGAGGAGGGCAGACCTTGACCATACAAGGAACTGGATTTGATGCCACGAAGACCAATGTAACAGTGTGCTCTACTATTTGCCCGCTTCTGGGACAGCCGTCGCCCACAGAATTAACCTGTGAGGTCCCTGCAAGGCCAGGTGGGTAGAAAAGTGGGATGTGTGTTCCTGATTGATTTATGTACTTCTTGAACGTGATTTGAAACAAAGTACGGGTTGTTGCTATTCCACCAGGACATTTAAATTGGTGACCCAGAGTTGAAGGAAATACAATTTCAATTTGTTTCTCTCTCTGTATCTCAATTGGAATTTAACGTTGGCACAATTGTATTGACGTAACGATAACCCTAGTGTTTTATGAAATGTTTCCTTTTTTGTTTTTGTTTTTGTTTTTGTTTTTTGTTTAGATTCTTTATCCATTTAGGCATCTGGAAACTCTACGAGCAATGTGTTTGTTTTATATATAGGTAGTGGCGGTTTTCTACCACCGTCTCTTCCTTGTGACGTCACTGTTAATGTCGGCCAATCCCAAGTCATACAGCCAAATCAATACACATACGTGGCATCAAAAACGGCAACGATAACGGGCGTGACTCCAAAACGCGGAGGAACAGGAGGAGGCACTAAAGTGACAATAGATGGCACTCGTTTCAGGTATGCATGACTTTTATCAGAAATACTCTTGCCTGTAAGTGCGAAGGATAGTGTCACGTAACCTTGACCTATTTGCTTTCATTATTAACACTTGTTGGTGAGAACTATGGTAAAACAGGTAATACATGTGTAGAAACAAGGAAAGTCTTGTTATAATTTGAATTGAAATATCAGGCAATCTGTTAACTTAATTCAAGTACAGTGATGTGTAACCCAGACTTTCACCAGGTGCAGATTTTTTTATTTCGAGGGTCGATTGTCACTTCATTTCTTACTCGCATCAAGATAAAATGTCTTATCGTAAAAATGGCCGTAATGGCCTGCAGTAACATCTGGTAATTATGATAATATTCAGCAAAAAAGCGACTCAATTAACTTGGGTGATGTCAATACAATATATATATATATATATATATATATACATATACATATTGGAATGTATGAAAAATATTGTACTCAGAACTGTGTGAGAGAACCCTGTATGTATATCCAGTAACCGTTTCCGTTTGAAAAAGGCGTAGGTTTATTTTCAAGCTTCTGTAAAGACTGAAATTTGATCAATCCGATTTTTAATTGACACTTGTAGCTTCAACAGTGAAAAAAATTCCAGAAACGCCACCTTTATAACATTAAAAAAACTGTTCCCAGTGAACAGACTTAACCCATGTTCTTTGCAGCTTAAAACAGATACAGATAAATAGTCTTTATTTATAGTCAGTTTTTATAACGAACAACACGAGCTACAATAGCTCTTGCCATCGACATGTTATGAATATAAATACAAAGACTCATCAAATGACATTCATACATACATACAGAATAGAACTATCAATACAAATGATGATTAATACACTTTCAATCATACAGGTGTAAAATACGAGTCAGGCAGTTTGATGCGTATTTACAATTTTGAACAGTTTCATCTAGGTTCATTATATAATCTTTATTTCATGTCGAGTGTACAAACGATAAAACATTAGCGCCGAAGCACTATTTTTCGACGATGATCATAAAAGAGAGAGAGAACAGATGATAAATGGGAAAAATACAATGAACTCGCAATGAATAAAACAGGATGCAATAGAACAATATAAATATAAATAAAGGTAACGTAACCTGCCAGACATTAAACTAATTAAAATTAGCCTAATGTCTGGTTCGGCACAGGACACATATAGAGCAGGAGCATAAAGGGCCAAGCCATGCTTGAGTTAAAGATTTAAATTGAGTCAAATGCGTGGCCTCCTTTACGTGAGGTGGTAGGTGATTCCACAGCTTGCCCCGTTGGTATCTCAGAGAATTTTTGCCAAACGTTATAGTGTTGTAAGTAGGCTGCTTCACTTTTTCATTATCCCTTAGATTATACTTAGTATCCTTACTTACATATAGATTATGCAAAAATGACGGACTATTTTTTGCTAGTATTTTGTGTACTTCTATTGAGATTTTTCTGAGTCTACTTAAGAGTAATGAAGGTTTCTTTGCTCGTTGCAATAAGTTTGTATAAGAAGATAGGGAGTCATTAAATATAAATCGGAGAGCTCTTTCTTGATTTTTTTCCATTTTACTTGTATCAGCAGGGCCACAGAAATGCCATACTAGTGGGCAATAGTTAAAGTTAGATAGAATAAACACATTGAAAATGTGAAGTTTCTCCTTTTTATTTAGGATATTTGAGAACCTCTTTAAGACACTTGTTTGTTTGGCAGCCTGCGTGCAGATGTGAGATACATGATCATGAAATTTAAGTTTGTCGTCTATGTAGACACCCAGTTATTTGACACATTTCTCTGGCTTTGTAGTTACACCATCAATTCCAAAACAAAAGTCGTCTGCGATTTGAGAGCAGTTAAAAGGGAATAGGGTCATGGCTTGGAATTTGTCGGGATTTGCTTTCATGTCATTATCTTTAAACCATTTAATACCTATATTCTCTGCAGCTTCTAGAGAGAGTTTAACATTTTGTAAATTTTGACCGTGATAAGACAATGTATTGTCGTCAGTGTAATTGTAAAGTTTACAGTAGTCTTCCATGAAATAAAAGAAATCGTTCATAAAGATGTTGAAGAGAATGGGGCCAAGGATGCTACCTTGCGGCACTCCTTTTAGAATATTGGCCCATTTACTATTCGTACCTCCATATTTGACCCTTTGCTTCCTATCTGTTAAGTAATTGCCAAGTAAACCGCATGCATTTTCTGATAAATCATATGTTTTAAGCCTGTATATTCATAAGTCATGTGGTAAGCAGTCAAACGCTTTAGACAAATCCATTAGTATCACTCCTACAGTTTCATGGTTGTCTAGTGCAGCTTTCCAATCTTCAATAATTTTCATAAGTAAGCTTTGGCAGCTGTCGTTTTTGCGAAATGCGCATAATAAGAAATGGAGTATTTCATTAAAGAATTCTGTTATTTGATCATTCATCAGACCTTCAAATACCTTGGATATACAAGATAAGATACTTACTGGGCGATAGTTACCCTTATTTAAAGAATCTGATTTTTTGTAAATGGGACGAACGTCAGCCTTTTTCATATCAGCAGGGAATTTCCCGGATTTTATAGACATGTTAATGATTTTGGCCAGAGAGGGACATAGGACCTCTGTGCCGGCCTTAAGTAGCTTTGGTGGAATTTCATCAGGCCCTGTGGCCTTCTTATGATCTAGTTTCTTGATACATTTCAAAACTTGTGTTTCAGTTACTGGGTGAAAGTCAAATTTCGAAATGTTTCTATCTTTCATCTTTTCAGCAATGGCTTTTACGCTAGCATGCGTTTCAGGATTAGGATTCTGTATTGTAGAAGTATTATTATTGGCTTGACTTTGTTCTCCAGCAGAAACAAAGAAGTCATTAAAAATTTGCCATACAACAGTCGGGTCATGATATAGGTTATCTTTTTCCATAAGTATGATTGTACCATTACAATTTCCTTTAGTCTAAAGTTTAGACTTATTGGTTAGAAAAGGTCGGATTGTTTTCCAAAAAGAATTTTGATTGCATGTCGGACCACATCGGTCATTAAAGTATCGTTTGATAGAAATTTTACGCAGAGAAGTTACTTTGTTTCTCTGGACTCGATAGGCTTCCCAATGGCCTTTGTGCTTTTTGCTGCGCTTACATGTACGTAGGGTTCGTTTCAATAGCCCTTCGTAGCTCACCACTTATGAAAGGAGCTTGATTGGGTCTGGCACGCTTACGTTTCTGTGGCGCGTGCCGGTCAATTACCTCTTTAAGTAAGGTGTCTTGGAACCATACCGCATCGTCAACATCGTCAAAGATGCCTGCAACGTGGAACGGGGCTTTGTCCAAATCAACTATAAATTTCCCCTCGTCAAAAGACTTGTAGCTGCGGTATTTTATATCCGCTTTGAGAGGCCTGGGCATTTGGATTTTAGTGCTGGTAAGGACCATGTTATGAAAATCACTAATCCCCGTGTCAACACAAATAGATTCTGCAACCCTGCTTGGAGAATTTGTTAATATAACATCTATGAGAGTGGGAGTAGTACTTTTGAAGCAGGTTGGAGAGTGTATAACATTCAAGAATGATTGTTTCGATACCACATTTACAATATTCTAAATCGACTCTGCGCCTGTGTGGAATGTCCGATCGTATGAAAGCCAAGAGGCCTCCTCCGTGACTATTTCTATCTTTTCTGTACATTGTAAAATTGTCAACATGAAATTGTGAACTTATAAAATCACCATCTAGTTTTTATATAATCATTTATTAGGAAAACTTCTCCTTTACAGCGGGGGCAACAACGGAACCGGGGAAATTCCATGATGCGTCCAAGATAAACACAAATAATCAGGCATCCTTATTATCAATCAAATAATCTTCGTATGTTGAAATAAGTATAGTAACTATAAAAGTACAAGTAATAATTTATGTCCTCCGCACCAAAACTAGAAATAAACCACTCATTGGGACAAAACTCTAGAAAGCGTCAGGACATGTACATTATACATGTTTCATATACAATGCAGAACATATAGCCTCCAGCGTCATTATTAAGAAGAAGAAATCAGGTATATATACATTGGAGCGATGCTGTGCCTCACACTTAAGCAAGGATGCGCATCATAGGATTCAGTAAGGACGCAGTTAGCTTAGTCCAGTGATATGAGGCACATGAACGCAATAATACTTCATCACGTGCTCGTAGTCTTGGAATCACCAATCCCATGTTTATGCATTGTGTGCACCATATATTTCTCGTTGCTCAAATGTTATAATGTAAGTTATATTTATAAGCTCACACAGTATGGAATGTGTAATCCAGATGTTCTTTAACCATGGTTGTCGGTTGTAACAGTTTATCTTCTAAAATTCTAAAATCATCAACTGCAAACTGATTGACAGTTTTTCCCCTTCTGCTATCACGTTGTGGAACCTTCTCCCATCGGAAACTAGAAATCTTCCAACTTTGTTCCAATTTAAAAAGAAAATTTCAACTCCCAGACAGCTTTCTGTTATATTTCCCGAACTTCTTAATGTAGGCAAAAGATATCTGTCTATTTTACATTCTCGTTTGCGTATGGGCCGCAGCCAATTGAACGAATATCTTTTTAAGATTGGTGTAAAAGATTCAGCAGCTTGTTCATGTGGCGCCACCACCGAGAGTATCTGGCACTACTTTCTCACCTGTCCAAACTACATTGTCGCTCGAGATGCATTACATACAACCATTGGTCGTTTGGCTCCATTTTCTATTAACACAATTTTGTTTGGCAGTGCTTCTTGCAGTCTCGAGGACAATATTATCATATTTTTATCTGTTCAAGAGTTTATTGAAAAAAGTAAACGATTCCAAGGTGAAACTGTAACTTAATCATTCATATCGATAATTCGAAAATGCAAATTAATAATATATACTGGCAATATTGACAAGTTTATGAGCCCCACTATCTGTGTTTGTTCTGGTGGCGTCTATCCTTTCGTTTGTTTTTCCGACCACGCAGCTCATCAAGTCCCCTTGGACTTGATGAACGGTGGTTCATTGGAGTTGTGCTGTCAAGTCAGTCCTGTGTTTCCGTCTTTTCTCCACAAGAGGGATTAATATAGGGCTTTGCCCTTCTTCCCAATTGTTTTTCTTTTGGAAATAAAATACGTTTAAACCAAACTGATTGCCAGGAAAAGATCCATCAAAGTTAGTTTCATTGATGCGCATTATGTCTACTGTGCATCTACGTAACACTTCCTTGATGAGAGGTGCTTTGTAACGATAGCTGTTAACGTTCAGTTGTACAATTATAAGAATCTGCTTGTTCAATTAACGGATTGATAAAAGTTTGTAAATGTCATATTGATCATTTGCATCATCTGACAATGAGATATTCTCTGTATATCCAGCTTAGAAAGATCAGAGTTTTGATAATCATTCAAACTAGAGTTCATAGAACTTTCAACTGAAGTGTCCAACGTGGAAAGGTTCTGAAATTGTAGTCCACTCAGTATGCATGATGGACATCTCCAGTCAAAATCATTGTTACTGTCTTGGTTATGAGTCTTTGAATAATTGTGTATGTCCAGCTATACATCGACACACTTGATGTGCTTTCATTTCGTACAATCATAAAATTTCAGTGCTCTGTGGGTTCTTGTTTCATAACACAAGCCTTAGGGATTTTGAATCGGACTTCGGTTGGTTAAAATGTCATTTGACAGCTTTAACTTGTCAAAGGTGTGGATATATATATGTATCCCTCATAGCCTGTGTCGGTACTGCACTTATAGTATGGGAGAATGCAGGTATGGCAATAAGTGTCTGAAATACATTGTTACTCACAGTTTGGTCAAGACCAGCTGGTGGTAGTTTTAAAGTTAAGCGGCATTGTGAACATAGCTTTACAGCATCATCAGTGGGTATTGTCCTCCTGGATAGAGGTAGGGTAGTGTTTGCTTGTGCAGTAACTAACCAGTGACTATGTCCCACTTTAGTTTGCTGTGCTTTCAGAAAGGCTGCACATGTAAAAATGAAGTACAATGACATAACAAGTCCCAGTAAAGTTATAACATCACATGCTTTTCTCTGTTTTCTCTGTCTGGGTCTGCACTTTCTGAACACATTTTTTCTAATTTTTTTGGCGATATGAACAATATCAACTCCCATAATTTCCTGGAATCTTCTCTAATGGGTGATTCTTTTCACCACGAGAAATTGGTGAAATATCCTTGCATAAAACTAATGTAAAATAGCCAACTCAGGAGCTTTTGATATCTGTTATCTTTAATGCATGGTTAATCGGTTCCAGAAACAAAGGGTAAGCAGAGCAAACAAGGGACAAAATCAGAAATACCTGTAAAGTTTTGCATCCAGATTGCAGCCAATCAAAAAATTTAAAAAGTGCACATCCACTGCAGTCTCTGATCTTTCAAAAGCAAGTAGAAGCATAATATTACTGTGATCCAGTTGGAAATATTAGAAGCTTCAGAAACATCTGTAGGGCAACCACACAGGCGCACGCCAATGTTGCTGATCATGGGTTCCTGTTCTTTTTCTGTTCACTACCTTTATATTTGTTCTTTGGTTTTTTAAGCGATTTCCTTTCAGGTCACACATTTTTGAGACTTGATATCTCCAATGAACTATATTTTGATACAAATTCCACAAAATATACAAAAAACATTTGTTTGATTCACGCTAATTTAGCTAATCTTTTATGGATTTCGTTTATCATTTAGAATTACTCAAGTATGGGACCTCCATTTCTTTTGGTGCCCTTTTTGCTCTCTGTTTTCCGTTTACGCGTGCCCTATCAAACATAAGTTTCCTTCGCTGTCTTAAAAAGCTGAAAAGATGTCCGGTAACCTCATATCCCGTACCCTTGGGCATGAAAAAAATGAAAATTTTGTGGACACATTAGTTGAATTAGGGCTAATGCTAAAATTCTTTGCGCTTTTTTGCTGAGAGATTTGGCATGTCTATATAGGAATTTTAACCGACCATTTGACTTCCTAATGATATTGTTTACAGTTTTTTCTCCTCAAAGTGTTTCATCGAAAATAATGGCTAAATAATTCACTGATTTTGTTTGATTTATTTCAATATTGTCACATGAAACATTAAAATTTTGAACCTTTTTGAGTTTTCTTTTAGAGCCCGACAGCATAGACTCAATTTTCCCAAGGTAGAGAGATGGTTTGTATTCTATTAGCCATTGATGACAGGAGTTTAATTCTGTTGTTAAGTTCTGGGCTATTGCATAGGGATATTTTCCTGGAACGAGAAGTGCGCGGTCATCTGCGCAAAGGAGCAGTTTACAGTTCACACTAATAGGCATATCGTTGACGTAACGTAAAGTCTTTGAATTGAACATGCCAGTGTTTGTGATTGAATCCAGGGAGCGTAGATGCTTCCAGGTCGAGTCGTCATCATCATCATCTTCATCACTTTGTGCTTTATACACAATTATCATTGTGACAATTATTGTCAGTTACATCACAATGTTAGCCATTGAACATGTGTGCTGGAAAAGTGACATGGCAAATAAAATAAAATGTATGTGGATCAACTGTTTTACATGTAAAAGTAACATTGTGCCCACCATTTATAGCACGAACAACAATCAGTTGAACATAACGATAGCTGGCACGACGTGCGCTGTTCACTCTGCCACGCCGACGCAAATCGTGTGTATAACAGGGGCACACAAGCCAGCCATAGAGACGAAAGTCCGTGTGGAAAATGGTGACGAAGGTATGGCAGTGCAGGTATGTATCCGTCTGTGAACATGGTGGCTGTGTACTTTTGGCGGATTTATTCCATGTTTTTTCACTAGGTTGCTTGCGATATATCATTATAAAGGAGATTGGATAAGTGTTTTAAATACAGTCATATTTTGTGCACTAGATAGTACCTATTAATACAACATAACCGGTACAGAGTTATGACACCTCGTTAAAATATTGTGCTAAAGCGCCATATAAATAGATCTTATATCACATTTTATTTAGTGCGCTTGAATCTCTCGTCCTCTTGTGTTTTTTCTTCTTTTATGGTGGTCTTGGTGTTTATTTTGTTTGCTTCTGATTGGAGTGAAATTGTATACTTCGAACATTAGTTACACACTTAACTGAGTCATAACACTGAAACACACAAAAGTTCGGTGAACAAAAGAGAACTTACCAGAATATTTATCGTGGAACATTGAAATTTCCTCATTCCAGACAAATGCAGATTTTCAGTACATAGACCTGTGGTCGTCCAAGTTTTCTTGGGGAGGAGGCCCTCTACCAGTGGCAGGAGACTTCGTTGTAGTACCTAAAGACATGACGCTGCTTCTAGATACTGACACACCTGTACTTAAAATGCTTCTCATTCAAGGTAGATACCCACATAAAAATGTCAGCAGGTGGAAAGCGCACGACATTATTGACTATTATTTATAGCGTCACACGTATCTGTAATCTGCAATAAAACACATATGATGGTACAGACTTTCGGCCAAGCCTGTGAATCCAGTCGACAACTTAATTACCACTGTTAATGACCGCTGTTTAGCGTTTAGGTTACACATACTGCATACATTTTGCGTCGCAAACGATCACTGTACCATAGTACGTCTCCAAACAACTTCTCCATTTTTTGTTTCCACTTTTCCAACTTTTCGAGCATTAACATCAGGAAATGTGCGTTTTAAATTTATGACCATGGCCAGAGTAGAATATGTGTGTTTTAAAACGAATCTGGGTTAGCAATTCAATTGGTAGCGGTCCATCATAAACGTTGCCTAAAGAAATGTATTGGTAACAATCAATAAGATCTCCGCTATCTTTTTTAATTTGCGGTGTTCTGTGGCCCTCAGATGACACATTTCTTATGTCCCACAGGTGGGAAGGTCATCTTCGACGAGAGAAATGTAGAATTACAGACAGAAAACATTCTTATCACAAACGGAGGAACTCTTCAGGTACTACTGTCTATGTTTTCAAAAATACAATAATGTCCAGGCCCTGACTCATCGTATTTCAATTTATATCCCATGTGTGTAAAATATCGGTGATGTATGATTTGTCTATATTTGTGAACAATGCTCATGAGAGCTCGAGTAGCCATGGTAATTAGAAGCAGGTAACTCATATGATCTCTGTTCTTATTGTTGGTGTCCTCCGCAGTCGGACCAAAATATATTGCATATAATACCAACGCTACATACATAAGACCAAATTTAATACACACTGTAATTAACTTGTATGGTAGTGTTGGATAATATACTTGCAAAGAAATGCATTACATAGCTGTATGGTATATTGTACCACCAGGTGGGTACGGAGAACAAGCCGTTCCAACACAAAGCGATCATCACCCTCCATGGTCATTTGCGCTCACAGGAATTGCCCATATATGGAACTAAAACACTTGCTGTTCGAGAAGGTACTCTTGATCTTCATGGTGAGTACTTTAATTTTCAACAACAACAACGACAACGATAATGATGATGATAATCATAACACTTGTTCACTTACAGTTGTAAGTAATAAAAAAGATGTACAGTTGATGACCAGAGTTATTGATCATTATGACGTTCAGAACGCATGCCCAGATCTTGTCTTTTTTCGTTTGATTTAAATCCGGATTTAATTTATCTTTGAAAGTACAAAGTTTCTCTTTATGGTGGAAATATATTGTGAAATCATAAGATAAGTTCTGCGTTTTGTACATTCGAAATAGACACCTGCGAACTGAAGGCGTACATGTAGTCAACAGGTATATTAACTATACACACAGGAGCAACAGTGCTATACCTTCTGCGTAGTTCTGATAAAAATACGATCCAGTCTCTCTACACTCCATATCTAATGCAGTAACTGTCTATGTCTAAATCCATACATGAAATTATCACTATTGTCACATTGGATGCAAAATTTTGAAAATTGGAGGCTTCAAGCATATGTCGCAGCTTCAAGGGTTAATGTCTATGGGTGTTTATTTTGATTCCTTAGCTGAATGATGTTGCTGATGCATAAGCAAACCATATTTTGCTGACAGAGGTTTAGCAGGTTTTAACGCAGTTTAGGCATTTTTTTTGATGAATCACAGTTTATCTTTTCTTCAAATCTGAACTGACATTGCACATGAGTGCTACCATTAAATCTCCAAATTTTGATATAAAATAATGAACAAAACAAACTAATGTATTGCATAAATTAAATCTCTTGAATCATGTACATCGTAACATAGAAATTTGTTTACAGGAAAGCCAGTAGGAATTACATGGACAAAACTCGGAGCGACTGCGACGGCAGGAGCGAACCAGATTACTCTAGAAACTCCAGTCTCGTGGCAAGCGGGTGACCAGATTGTCATAGCAACTACCAATCACCGCCATAGTCAAAAGGAGAACGAAATGCACGAAATAGCTTCAGTATCTTCCAATGGATTGACTTTGACGTTGAAGAGCACACTGAAGTACAAGCATTTAGGTGAAACAGTGGCACTGGGAGGCGGCAAGACATTAGAAGCCAGGGCAGAGGTAGGACTGCTGACCCACAACGTGGTGGTCCGGGGCTCAAATCACGTGCAGTGGAACGACAAGATTGAGGCGTGCCCGGAGGGTTTTGACACAGGTTTGTTCTGCAGATGAACTAAGTACCGAAAGTAAATGCGTTTTTCTGTTCATCGTCTTGCTCAATGGTCTTCCGTGGAAGATATCAACACCACGATTTTCAATTTCTGATTAACCGAGGGTGCTGTAGGAGTGTTCTGAATTATAACTGTTAGAAGTGTGCTGCCACATACTTTTATATTGAGGATGTATGGTAAATGTCGCTTGCCACAATGAATGCCTTTTGCCATAAAGTTACCAAAGTGATTCCAACTGTATAAAAAGCACGGGTCTTGCATGCAGGATGTTCTGCCACCCCCTCTACTTGCTGTTTTGTATGGAAGTACGCATTCATACGATTATATTTATTCAATACAGGTGAATTTGCTGTGCAGACCTGTTTCCAGGGTCGCTTTGGTGAGGAGATGGGCACTGATCAGTTTGGATCACAGATAATGCTGCACGCTCCGCGCCCCAATGAAGGTCTCGTGGTTGGGCGCATCTCTAACATAGAAGTCACTCATGCCGGTCAAGCCTTCCGCCTTGGACGCTATGCCATCCACTTTCATTTGAATGGAGACATGGGTTTTAGTTCCTACGTACGCAGCAGCAGTATTCATAAAAGTTTCAATCGTGCTGTCAATGTGCATGGTACTCATCGTGTCCTGTTAGAACACAATGTATTATATAACATTATGGGTGGGGCCATGTTCTTAGAAGACGGTATTGAGACTGGCAACATATTTCAGTACAACTTAGCAGTGTTCGTCAAATCTAGTACCAGTCTACTCAATGATGACATTACACCAGCAGCATTCTGGGTGACCAATCCCAATAACACAGTTCGTCATAACCATGCCGCCGGTGGTACACACTTTGGCTTCTGGTACAGAATGCACAACCATCCGGATGGCCCGTCCTTTGATCGTAATGTTTGCCCCAGAAAGGTACCTCTTGGAGAGTTCCGCAACAACACTGTTCATTCCCAAGGCTGGTTTGGCATCTGGATCTTCCAGCATTTCTACCCAATGAAGGGAGGCTGTTGTAGCTGCACTGACCCGGAGGCTGCTAAGTTCTACTCCTTGACGGCCTGGAATAACGAGAAAGGAGCAGAGTGGGTTGGTGGAGGCTCTCTACAATTCCACAACTGCATGATGGTAAACAACGAGAAAGCAGGCATTGAGATGAAGCTGGTGTCGACGCCAGAGAGATATAACACTAATGGTGCAAGGATTGTGGACACCACCATTGCTGCCAAACCTTCCACTCCTGGCATAATGTACCCCAGCACTACCAATGCAGCCCTTGTGTTACCCTTTGGCTACGGTCTTTCTATCAGTGGGGTTACTTTCATGAATTTCAATGACAAGGGCAAGGCTGGCCTTTCATTTGCGTCAATTCAAGGAACGACGGGCAGCTTTAATGGTGGTTTCCGGTATGAAATAGAAAGATCCACTTTCATTAATTCCCCAAATAAAATTCGCTTCAGATGGGAGAACGAGGCTGTTATACATGACCTGGACGGAACTTTTACTGGAATCACCGATGGAAAAGTTGTCCCATACTCACCCAGTCTACCACCAAGTAAATGCACTCAAAAGGCAGAATACAGTGTGGGATATTCTGGAAGTGAATGCCAAGGTTCTGTTGGCTTTCATAGATTCAGTTTCAACCAGCCATCTCCCAGTTCACTCTTGTACAAGGATGTCAACTTTACTAACGTTTATGGAACTGCCGTGTCCCCCTATCAGAAGAAACGTTTTACTCACCCTAAAGGGTGGATGGTTCTTCTTGTTTCGGCTGAACAGTACACCATGGTGTGGCCAGAAGCATACCAACTTACAAATATATCTTACGATGGCCTCTTTTACGAATTCAAGGTAATAGTCAAGCGGCTTGTGGAGAGTACACTCATTCTGGTTTAATTAGGGCGATTTCTATATGAACGCGATGCCAAATGTAAAAAAACCCAAATAATTTCAGGAAGATAAAAGGGCGAGAAAAACTGAATTCATGTGCAAATAATGTTAAGCGATCCAGTACTTATTCCGAACAGCAACGGTTCTTCCTAAAAAGCTAATTGAGTATAAATTTTATTTGTCAAGGGAAAGAGTAACGGTACAAAATATGATGGCTGCTTATTGAACTCTTGACGTTATTGAATTACATCATTTCTTGGCTTAAATTGTTGTTGTGTGGAAACAGTATAGGAGATTGTAGTTTCTGACTGAAAGTTTTCAATATAGTTCACTGATCTCCTTTCTTTTGTTTCTATGTAATAGAGATGATATCCGGCCAAAATGATTCGATCCCAAACCTTGTTTCTGTAGCCGAATTTTGATCGGCTTTAATTAGAATGTGTTTTGATTAAAATAGCGGAAAACACAAGCAAAATGTTCCTAATCTATACGTCTTATTTCGCCTCTTATGTTTCCTGCAGCACATGATTTTTTATACTGTCACTCATGTATTCGCTGATTGCGTCTTCTTTATTCGTCTTTTTGGGTTAAAAAAGGACCCTTTTGGTGTAACCATCTTATAAACACCTGTCAACTTTTGATAAAAAAAACTCAAGTTTAATTACTTAAACCTGCATGCCCTTCTTACCTTTAACGTAATAGAAATATGTAAGTTTTAAGGACACGAGTTGCTTCAATTTACATATCTATTTTATATATTTTTCACAACAATTTTACCGATAGCTGAGATGCCAACATTCAAAATGCCATTTCAGAGACATTTAAGTGATAACATCAGGGACACAGCATATTTAACAAAGAATATATAACAAAATACTCAGATTCAATGCAGGACTAACATCGTAAATTGGTCAAACTTTCAGCTAATTTCAGGGACCGTCCCTGATAATGAGGGAGAGTTGGCATCTCTGCGATAGCCGTGGGCCAAGCTATGGCTAAGTTCATGTTTAAAGTTTTGGGCTGGCGGTCTGATTTTGAGACATTAGCCGGCTTAGGCGCAGCACGGTGAAGACATTGTTATCTCTGCTATCTTTCAAATAGTTACCGGTACTAACGTTCAAATAGTTACCGGTTGCGCCAAGAACTAATAGTGAGACAGGGCTAGCAAAAAACTGCACGTGTTTGGCAACATATTCTGAGTTTATGATTTTTGTATTTGTTACACGTGATTACGCCTGCTTTTTACACACCAACTATTAAAAAGCCTGACTGTGTGACTATTTTTACGGTTTTGTTTTTAGGCTTCTGATCATCTTATTGTGGCCCACAACTTTACACAGAAACCAGATTTTTTCACCATTGAGCCGGGAATTGAAAGAAATGAATCAACCAATATACTATCGGCCGTGAACAGTTTTAACGGAGACTGGTACTTCGACGACCAAGAGAAAATGTTAACCTATATAAGTATGTTGATAATCGCATATTTTGTATCAGTATCTATAGTATACATACAACACTGCCGTGTATCGTTTATGATGCTTTCTAATAGGTTTGAGACATGGGTTCCGTCTGGAAGTAGCTGCGATATAAACCTGGATTAATTTCTTTGATGAATTTGAGTGGTGGGTTAAATGTATGATTTATTGTTTAAAACTACATATATATATATATATATATATATATATATATATATATATATATATATATATATGTATGTATGTTTGTATGTATGTATGTATGTATGTATGTATATATATATATATATATATATATATATATATATATATATATATATATATATATATATATATATACATATACTTATACTAGTATATATGTTAACAAACACACATATTATAGGTACAGCACTGGATGTCAGGAATTAAAGTACTGTGAATGTTTCATGTGAAAAAGTATGGGTGATATTCAGAAATAAATTCAGTAAAGTTGCATTGAGGATAATGAAAAACTCCTTGTGCATGTAGGTACGACATAAACTCCCTAAAAACATAGCGCTAGAGGAGTCTATGGGTTTTTGTTCATTTATTTTAACGGACAGTTAATCCAGAAAGACAGCCCCTTGCACTTGGGCTTGAGCAGGTTCCAAAGTGATCACATAGTTGGTGCTATGGCCTTCTATGGTGCATGTTGACTTTTCCTGCCATTCTACATGATAAGCCTAGACCTGCAGTCAGAGATCTCGAGGAAAATCTCATCAACGGTCTCAAACCATGATACTCAATCCAGTAGACCCATGTTCCTAGTTGAGAGGAATTTTACAGCTGACCCAACAGGTCAACTCCTTACATATGATGACGTAGTAACTGATACTACCTGGTATGCTATTTTTGTTGGCACGATGAACCAGATCCCACGTTCGCAATCCGGATTTCTTTCAATATTTTCAGGCAACCAGACATTTTTGTTTTTCTTTAATCGTTATAAGAAAATGAAGAAAAAAACAATGCTCATCCTTATGAGAACTGAACAGGGTCGACAAGGTGACTTGAACTATTTACTGAACCGCAGATCTCTCTCTCTCTTTTTTTTTTTTTGCAAAAGCATATACAAAGCTGAATCGTACGCTTCACCAGTCTGTGTAACTGTTGAGCTTTGAGGACGCTTCCTCGTTGTCGTCTCTACGTCCAATGAGCAATGTTGCGACTCTTCCTAAAACTCTTTGACTATGTGGGAGATGCACCTTGATTATGTCTGTTCAAATGTCACGCTCCAATATTTTTCTCGGGAATTTTGTGCTCAATTTTGTGAGAAAATCTTCAAAAATTTATGTCTATGAAAGCACTTAATCCATTGCTTGGAAATTGCATAGGGACACTTTCCGGATTCTGCATGAGCTTAATTTGTTCAGAATGTATGCAAGGGATGTTTTCTGGTTTTAATTAGATAATTAAATTACTTAAATGACTTTTCATATGTTCTGTTATTTCCAACCTCTCAAAGTGGAGGTTCGGTTCGCTCCAAACTTGATGGCAACGTAGCTTAACGTAGTCTCTATTAAGGTTAAGGTGTTGTTGCTGTTATTTTCTGATCTTTAAAGTTTTAAAATCCACAAAGAACTGTAAAACGTAATGTATGGTTGTAAATCTGTAGAAATAAGGGGGTGGGGAATTTAGAAAATATCTTCGAAACTGCTCGGCCAGTTGGTATGAAATTTGTTCTGAATGTTTCATGGTTGTTGATTTTCAAATTGTGAACATGACCCTTATGGGCTGTTGGTTGATTCAAACACATTTATGAATTGAGAAGCACAATATACCCTGTATTAATCTGGTTTGTTGAAAAAGGAAGCACGATTGCACAGCTCAACGATAGTAGGGACAAAGGCTTCTTGCATCAGACCTTAATATTACAACTGATCAAGAGTAACTGTACATTAATGCCACAGGTAGAAGGCTCTTAAATGGTGAAGCACAAAGGACAAGAGAGAAGCGACTGGTTACCAACTTAAAAATCTCCTCGTGTCTCGGACATACAAATGAAGTGAATGAACTATGTGTTGATTTGATTCAATAGTACTTTTTACAGATCCAAAAAGTACAGTTGCTAATGTAAATGGCGCATATACCAAGAATTTACCCAATAATAGCCCCCTTTGGTAAAAATATTTTTTGCAATAAGAAAAGTTTTTTTTCTGTACCGGCACCACAGGAACAGAGAGAGAACAATTGTTCATCTTTGAACAGTAATTGAATCCAGGGCATTCCATTCACATCTGTGCATGAATTATATATATATATATATATATATATATATATATATATATATATATATATATATATATATATATATATATATATATATATATATATATATATATATATATATATATATATATATATATATATATATATATATATAGTCACATAATTTCCAATGCAAAATAGTAATGAGCTTCATAGGTTAGAAAAATATCATGAAATAGACCGACAAAACGATACTGTGCTGCATTGTACAGAGGTAACGTTTTTTTCCCCCAATTTTGCTTCTCATAATGAGTACAGTAGTTTCTCTGGGAACACTCAGACGTTGACTCTTAATCATTTTGTATATTGCTGGTAGTTTTTTAACATCCCATTTTCCTAAATCATACAATCAGGCGTTGAACTATTAATCATTTGTACACTGGAAGTAGTTTTTGAACTTCCCGTCTTTTTGCAAGTATTTCCTGTCCAGTTTCTTCACACAGTTTGTCTTTGTGTTGAGCCATTCAGTGATAAACACAATATCAGCAGTTAAACTGCAAGCCGGACATATCGGATTAAGTACGTAAATGTTAACGGTTATTTCGTCGGCAAACAATCGATGTTCCAATGAACCACATCAGTATATATATATATATATCTGTGTGTGTGTGTGTGTGTGTGTGTGTGTGTGTGTGTGTGTGTGTGTGTGTGTGTTTTGAAAGAAACATCGCAAATCGAATATCGAATAAGCATTAATCTTACAGTATCTGGCAAGTCACGGAGTAAAAGGAGTACACCACGGACAGACAAAGACCGCCACGTCAAACTAAAAGTCTACCGTTGTCGATATACCAATTGCCTGCCTCCCCCTGATCCAAATAACATCCCTCCTTCTGATAGTCGTCCCAGTAACTACAGTACTTGGTCCAACCCTTCTACTTGGTACACCATGGACCAAACGGTGCCAAAGGATGGAGAAGACTGGACAATTCCATCAGGTATGTAGACTAAATTAATAAAACTTCAGTAATGAAAACTTGAACAAAAATTATTTATTCCTGCCCACATTCCGTGAAGATTGCTTAATTTGTGACGAAGGAACGTTGCTCCAGTGCTATTTGTGTTCAGATGTGCCATTTCTTGGTCAACGCAGTTGTACATAAACCTTATTATAAAACAAGTGGTCCATGTGATCTTAAACAAGGTTTATGTACAACTGCCTACCTTTAAGGAATAAGTTGAAAAACTTTTACCCTATCTATAGATATTTGAGAACAGTGGGATTCGTTGTGGAATGATGCGATTTATTTGATACGACACTCTTTCAAAAGGGTCTGCGCTTGGGCAAACATGAGTTCTTTTTATGTTGGACGATAGTACTACAAATTTTACCAATATTCTATCTTTACATGTGTGACTGTCTTACCATGTGTGACGTACAGCTGATTCTGAAAATGTGCTCGATTCAACAAGAAGCATAATTTCTGTTCAGACATCTTTATCTTGAAAATGTGACAAAATTGGCAATGGTAATTGTGACTCGTCATTATCCATTTACAAGTGTGCAAACTGAACGCAAAGAAAGAACCTTCAATGAATACAAGACTACACTAGGAAAGATGATTTGCTGCATAGCAAATCAGTTCGTGTGTCTTCAAAGCATATTGGTATGGCAATGTACAACTATTCCATAACACAGGAGTAGAAGTTGGAATGGCATCTCGATCTATTATAGCTTTGAAGTTTCAAGATTTAAAATTTCTAATGCTGCTATTTAGCATAATTTAAGTTGCTACAACTTTTATTTTTACTCATTAGGTGTGCAGTTGTCAACAACCCCCTAGAAGAAAATTGGAATGACATCTCTATCTATTATAGTTTTGAAGATATTCAAAATTGAAAATTTCGAATACTGCTAATTAGCATAATTTAAATCGCGACAAATTTTGTTTTAGATTCATTACATGCGCAGTGTTCAACAACTCCCCAGTAGAAGTTGAAATGACATCTCTATCTATAATAGTTTTGAAGATATTCAAGTTTTAAAATTTCAAATGCTGCTAATGAGCATAATCTAAATGGCTACAACTTTTGTTTTAAGTTCATTACATGCGCAATGGTTAATAACCCCCTAGTACAAGCTAAAATGACATCTCTATCTATAATAGTTTTGAAAATATTCAAGTTTTAAAATTTCCAATGCTGCTGATTAGCATAATTTAAATTGCTACAACTTTTGTTTTACATTCATTAGATGGGCAATGGTCAATAATCCCGTAGTAGAAGTTGGAATGACATCTCTATCTATTATACTTTTGAAGATATTCAAGATTTAAAATTTCAAATGCCCCTAATTTGTATAATTTTAACATCTTCATTCCTCTGTATAAAACGGTCAAACTTCTTGCATGGAGGTACAATCATGCCTAGTGTGGAGTTTCTATGTATAATAGTGTAAGAGAAAAGTGTCGGACAAATTTGCTGGGAAAGAAAGAAAGAAAGAGAGAGAGAGAGAGAGAGAGAGAGAGAGAGAGAGAGAGAGAGAGAGAGAGAGAGAGAGAGAGAGAGAGAGAGAGAGAGGGAGGGAGGGAGGGAGGGAGGAAGAAAGAGAGAGAGAGAGAGAGAGAAAGAAAGAAAGAAAGAAAGAAAGAAAGAAAGAAAGAAAGAAAGAAAGAAAGAAAGAAAGAAAGAAAGAAAGAAAAAGAAAAAAAGAAAAGTGTGTGTTGACACACACACTTTACATATCAGACCGACCTTCCCGACACGTTTACCTCAAACTCGTGTGTTGAGCCTGGATCATGCCTTGGACGATTTTTTTTATCAGCGGCACGTTATGTTGTATGTTTCAGGAGTTTGGATGGTGGTCGACCAGAACACCTTGCCAAAATTTAACAAGATCATCATCTATGGCGTGTTGGAGTTGGAGTACCAGCCTGACCCAAAGACAGGCCAGTATCGAGACTTCACAGTCAGCGCCACACACATCTTTATCAGCGGCGGCAGGTTCATAGTCGGCTGGGAGAAGAACCCCTTCCAAGGCCAGGCACAGATTATCCTGAGAGGAGATCATTTCAGTCCCGACATGCCCTTGCATGATGGACCCAATGTTGGAGCTAAAGCTATCGGTGAGTCTTTAAATCTTACGTTAGTGTGTGGCAATTCTTACAACATAATCTGCTCAGCCGAATAGCTGCAGGGAATAATAATTAGTGGGTAGTTCGAAGGGAATTGTTACATTCCATGCGTCAGGAAATGGATGTTTTCTAGCCCTGGTGCGCATTGATACATTGATAATGTTTTCTAATGTGAGTGCACATTCATGCACCGATGTTTGTTTTCTAACACCAGACTGAGTGCACAGTGATGCATGCAACGCATAGCATCTGCGAATACCAATGTCATTGATAAGTTTGCAAAACTTGGTAATAGCTGGTGAAATGTGAAAGTACCAAGCTAGAAATTTGATTGGAAAAGTGCACTAGGACCGTTCTTGAAACGATAATTTTTTGTACCCTAGTTTCTTCGTTTTTCTTGAACTTGCGTCTATATGGCACCTAGTCCAGTTTGTGGCACCGGCACTACCAAAATTTTAACAAAATTACGTTAAAAGATAATTCAATGCTTTCATATGCCACAAGGACTATGTTGTATAAAAGGAGGGTTCTTAAAATTACAGTGTACTATTGACTGCAGAATTTACCCGTGGTTCAACCCTCGCGAAATTACACTATATTGTATCTGCTGTTATGCACGTGCAAATTAAGATGATTTTTTAGTTTAAATAAAAACAGTAATCCATTGTAGATGTCTTACTATGGGCCATTGTTAAAAAGGCAACTTAACAGTCTACCCTCATCATGTATCCTCGAAACGAAGTGCCATGAATAATTTTACAGGTGTATTTGGTGGGCTGGACCTCCATGGGAAGCCTAGACAAGTGACATGGACGCAATTGTCACAGACTGCTGCAGCGGGATCCAACAGTCTCACCTTGGAGAAAGCTGTTGATTGGGCAGTTGGAGAAGAAATCATGATCACCGGAACTAGTTATAGTGCATGGCATACTGAAACATTCAAAATATCGGCAGTGTCGAGTGACAGGAGAACGATTACCGTAGACAGTAACCTTAAATACAACCACATAGGTAAAGTATCACCGTGCACTTACACAATAGCAGCGTGGATACCTAATGCCAGTTGAAACAATTCAGTTCTTCAGAACGTAGCGATGTTTGTTTACCCAAACATGGCATCGCCACAAGGTTGCTTCATCAAGGAGAAAATGTATTCATCTGAATTTTATCGTATTTCGTCCTTGAAAAAGATACCTCACTTTAAAAGGCCACAGTATTTTGTGACAGAATGTCACAACTGCATAATGCTATTTAGAATGCTCTTAACTGCACGTGTTGCCAATATCTGTAGTTTCCCCGTGTATGAATTAAAAGCATTGTAACTTTTGGAAGAGTGTAAAAGTAATTGAACTAACATGACACAGCACCAACACAAACCTGCACAATAAATCTCATCGCGCCTATTTTAATAAGAAGGAATGAAAGACTGGTGATCTTTCAAGGCTGAATATTTCATACTTAATGTACCCATTTATAACAGCCGTAAGTGAGAATCTTGGGGGTGGCAGACAAATACGGATGGCGGCAGAGGTTGCGTTGCTCACTAGAAACGTTAAAATCATCGGTAATGACTATCCCAAGCTGGAGAAAGAGTCGTTCGGCGCCCGCGTGTTGGTCAGTACTTACTCGGACGGTTTCAAAGACTGGATAGGTAAGTATAATGCTTCATGCTCACAAAAGGCAAAACACTTTTTGTCTTCAAACTATAAAAATACGTAAACATAGAATGCATTAGAGGCGAAAACTACAACTGAGGACTATTTGCCTACAAAGCAATTTGTTCATTGAAATTAAAGCTCAGATTATAGCAATAAATAGGTAAAATTATGTCTCCCGGTGGAAGCCGGGGGAAATATTGTTTTAGTGCCCGTTTCTTCCGCTTCTTGTTGTTGTTGTTGTTGTTGTTGTTCAGGTACTTCAACACTTGGTTTCCGTGTGATAAGTCTTGAAGGACTTGACAGTATTTGATGAAACTTGGTAGGATTATGTGTCTAGGCAAGACCTAGGTTAGGATTGTATTTGGGTGACCTTGAACTAATTTTCAAAGTCACAGGGTCACTTATGTGAAATTGGTTTCCGTTCGATAAGTCATGAAGAACATGATAGAATTTGATGAAACTTGGTAGGATTATGTATCTTGGCAAGACCTAGGTTGGGATTGCATTTGGATGACCTTGAGCGAATTCTCAAGGTCACAGGGTGGCTTATGTGAAATTGGTTTCCATTCGATAAGTCATGAAGAACATGATGGAATTTGATGAAACTTGGTAGGATTATGTATCTTGGCAGAACCTAGGTGAGAATTTGTTTGGATGACCTTAAGCAAATTCTCAAGGTCACAGGGTCACTTATGTGAAATTGGTTTCTGTTCGATAAGTCTTGAAGAACTTGATGGAATATGATGAAACTTGGTAGGATTATGTGTCTAGGCAAGACCTAGGTTGTGATTGTATTTAAATGACTTTGACGTAATTCTCAAGGTCACAGGGTCACTTATGTGAAATTGGTTTCCATACGATAAGTCATGAAGAACATAATGGAATTTAATGAAACTTGGTAGGATTATGTATCTTGGCAAGACCTAGGTTGGGATTGTATTTGAATGACCTTGAGCGAATTCTCAAGGTCACAGGGTCACTTATGTGAAATTGGTTTCTGTGCAATACGTCTTGAAGAACTTGATGGAATTTGGTGAAACTTGGCAGGATTATGTATCTAGGCAAGACCTAGGTTGGGATTGTATTTGGATGACCTTGCGCGAATTCTCAAGGTCACAGGGTCACTTATGTGAAATTGGTTTCCGTTCGATAAGTCATGAAGAACTTGATGGAATGTGATGAAACTTGATAGGATTATGTATCTTGGCAATACCTAGGTTTGGATTGTATTTGGATGACCTTGAGCGAATTCTCAAGGTCATAGGGTCACTTATGTGAAATTGGTTTCCGTGCGATAAGTCTTGAAGAACTTGATGGAATATGATGAAACTTGGTAGGATTATGTATCTTGGCAATACCTAGGTTTGGATTGTATTTGGATGACCTTGAGCGAATTCTCAAGGTCATAGGGTCACTTATGTGAAATTGGTTTCCGTGCGATAAGTCTTGAAGAACTTGATGGAATATGATGAAACTTGGTAGGATTATGTATCTTGGCAAGACCTAGGTTCGGATTGTATTTGAATGACCTTGACCTAAATTTCAAGGTCACAGGGTCATTTATGTGAAATTGGTTTCTCTGCAATAAGTCTTGAAGAACTTGATGAAAATTGCTAGAGTAATGTATCTAGGTGAGAGCTAAAATAGGATTGTAATTTTCAAGCAAACTTGGTCTTTGTAATTTGTTATCAGCTGTAGTTTATTCAGAGACTTAAGTGTTCCACCGGGAGACATTTGATTTTCTGTCGGAAAATCAGTTTGTTCTACTTTGTTTTATGTTTGTGCGTGTTGCGTAATATGATTAGATGTGTACAGTTGACCTTAATGTTTTTATTTCACTACAATGACATTTAATTTTGAATCATGTTACTTCCAGGATATGCCAGAATTAGCAACGTGGAATTCTATCACACCGGGCAGGAAGGCTGGACCGACTTTTATGACCCTCGCTATTCACTGGCCTTCCTGGATGCCGGTAATGTTGGAACAGTAAAGCCTTCGTATGTACGAAGCAATACATTCCACCACGGCTTTGCCTCAGCAATAGGCGTTTATGGTACAAACGGCTTGGAGATCGATGACAATGTCATTTACCGTACAGTCGGGTCCAGTAAGTGTCTCTGAAAGATTATTGATGATATCACTAGCTAATAAATAATTACAAAGATTACGGTTCACTGAAAAAATTTGCAATTTTAAATAAGAGTGAAAATAAAGGCAAAATTAAAGAAACAGAGTTATAATAATAATAATAATAATAATAATAATAATAATAATAATAATAATAATAATAATAATAATAATAATAGTATTGTTATTATTATTATTATTATTATTATTATTATTATTATTAATAATAATATAACTATTGTTAATGTTATCATCATCATCATTATTATTACCATCATTATTATTATAAACGACAGCATTTACAAGAAGAACGCCTGAAACAATTACGCTTTAATCCGGTACTTAAAAATGAGCGTTCTCGTGATGACACCGTTTTGACAGTTGGAATACATTCAAATGGGCTTTCTGATCATGTCGGTTTCTTGACAGAGAAGTAATCCTTCATGACCAGAATCTACACGGATCCCCATGGCGAGCCTGTGTCGTCGCGATCAATTAATGCAGTAATTGTTTTCACGTCTACCCTGGTGATAACCATCGCTGTTTAAGGACTACTTAAATATTCATCGTAAAATGAAATGCAATTAAACATCATTTCCAGTCTGGGGCCACCGTGATGCATTCCATTGGATGATCGTTTAGGAGAGATACAACTGATCACAACTCTACTTTCACTTTTTGCTTTTTCATTTTCTTTTTTATAGGTATCATTGTATGGGGTGACCGTGTCAAGCTTCGGCGCAATCTTGTTTCTTTGGTCATTTTCACTGGATCTTATCGCGGGAGATTTGAAACATTTAATGTTAACTGGTACGCAAACTTTGAGATTTTTAAAGCAACAAACGCAGTACTACAAGGGAATCGGGCATCAGGTTCGGAGAGATCCGGCTTCCATACAAGTGGCGAGCCCTGTTCTGGTGTGACAAACCCGGCAGACGCTTGGTACGACAACGTGGCCCACTCCACTCTCATAGGTGTCTACACGGAGACTCCCGGAGGCAAAAGTGGCTGTATGCTAATTTCAAATTTCACATCGTACAAAAGCTGGGACTTCGGCTTTTATCACCAAACAGCATCAAGCCAAAAGTATAAGAATATTGTCTCAGTGGATAATACACTGGGACTCTTCCCATTTGTTCTCGGACCCAGTGCCACAGGCCACGCTTTTGCTGACAAATTTGTGGAGGTTTCCGACTCCTACTTTGTTGGAACTAGTAGTGCGTTTGATTGCACCAATGACAAGATGGACAGTTCAGACAAGAATATAGAACTGAGTAATTTGGGCAGGTCCTGGAGGTCCAGCACCGGCGGCAAAGTGGGCATGTCTTTCTCCACGTTTTCGTCTGGTGGGAACAGCCAACCAACCAAACCCTTCAAAAATATCAAAAAATATCAGGCTATCAACGGGCGCACGACTGTCTCAGGTCTGTTTTCACATCACATTTTACCTTGCACATATTGACAACGATTTGTATTTTCACTTTCTAAAAACGACCGCCCATAAGACCCAGTATTGTTTGTAAACCATCTGGAAGGAGCGGGATATTCCTTTTTTTCTGAATCGCAATATCCCTACACGATGGGAAAATGCCTCCAAGACTTTTGGATAATCGCTTCACTTTTCGAGATAAAGCTATTGTCATTTATCAGTTAATTTAATAAAAGAACTATTTGTATCCAGATTTTTCATCAATCTGCCCTACAAAGAAAATATTTCCTTAAACACAGTAATGATAAAGGGTGTGTCACATGACATTTATTCTAAAGCAATTTGTGATGAAACAGGTTATTGCTGCATTTTCACATTTTTTACATCGGTGATAAAGATACAAATATGGGCAATGTGGCATAATTGAATATGGATGTCCTCATGTGTCACATCTCAGGCATCTATCCATGTGCATTAGAACAATAGATGTAAATCTCACACAGCCCTGTGATGACCTCACAATATTTTACCATCCAGTGTTCCAGAAAAAATATCAAGAGATGACTGGATAAATCGAAAAACGTGGTATGATGTAACTTTGTGAGGACATTTCTCCAAAAATTATATTGAGGGTCATCAGTGTTATTGACAGATCTATTTTGGTGCAATAAATGTACATTTTACGTTGCAGGTGTGACATTTGCAAATTTTGGCACCAGTTGCGGTACCAAAAAAGACGTTGCTGTGACCACAAACCCAAACAATGACGACGGCATACACCCCATGTATACCAATCAGATTACCTTACGCAACGTTGATACAGCCAACAAGATCTACCTGCACAGGCCTAGACTTGGGTAAGACTAGATCGAATCGTGTATTCGTGGGCGCAACCTTGTCCACTTTCTATAATATTTGTGACTGGTTCAATTTTTCATTTAAAGTATATACACCCGCACTGCGTCACGTCGCAGAGGCTTGATATCATCGTTCTGTGTGCGTACGGGTGAATTACGTGAATGAATGAATGAACTTTATTGGCTGCACCACAGTATACAAAAAGTGCGGCAGTATGCCAAGCAAAACAAATACAAACTTTTCAAACGTTGATTGCAACATAGAAACACGACATCAACAACAATCCCTATATAAACAAAGTGTTGAGACATAATAAAGTGATAATAAATTACAAGCACATCAGACAACCCCAGGAGACAAGTGCTACCATTCGCACCTGGCAAAAGGAAAAAAAAGAGAGTTCTGATTAATTCAAACGTTGATAGTGATTTTGTAAATAGGGCTGACATGAGAGAAAGTATCCGATATCGGAATATATATATATATATTTATATAATTGATTTCCTCTGATAGCCATGACTTCTTTCATATAAATTCCAAAATTTCTGATCACTTCATAATCTGACGATTCCATAATAAAGATAATTTTTTCCAGATCAGTACAACCTGTAAAATTCTGGAAACATGTCCCAAATTGAATTTAACAATTTTTCTTGGTGTTAACGAAACTTTTGACAGGCGACAACAATGTGACACCCATCCTCTAAGAGATTACATTGCTCGCAAAGTCTTAATTGTAAAGGTAATTTTGACGGACGTTTGTGCCTTCCTTTTTCGATCGCCAAATAATGTGCACTGATTCCCAGTCTTGAGATATTTTTCCTTATGGTAAAATCTTTGATCATATGCATTTAATTTTCGAATCTAAATTCTCTTTTATATGAAACATAGCTTCTCAATTTTTTATCTTCTGCTTCATTATTATTCATTCCTGTTTCCATTGTTACGAAAATAAAATTTGGGATTTTTTTAATATATTATCCGGAAAACAGCCCCTTTTGTTTCAACAGTTGTCCCATAAATGTTTCATGTCTATACCTTGTAGCGTGTCCGAAATAGTTTGCAACCACGTACTTTTCCCTTCAAATGGCATCGTGACATTACATAAAAATGGGTCATATAGAAGGCTATCGGGTGGTAAATTAACAATTCTCAACCAGTTCTTACAGACAAGTCTAAAAATTTTCAGTAACACAGGTAATAGGCCAAGTACACCAAGAACTGCAATATTTGATGCTTTGCGAAGCACACCGAGACAATGTTTTAAAAAACTGATATTGAATATTTCGTAGTCAAGTTTGAAATAGCCTGCAAAAGAGTCAGTTGAGAGAGTTTTTGATGGGCAGAGTGAGCACCCCATATTTCACAAGCGTACATAAAGATTGGCATCACAACCTTTTCAAACAGATTAATAAGGAAGTTAGTGCTCACTTTCCCAACAAAATATCTTTTGAGTCGCCCGAGTGCTTTTTGGCTTTATCACATAGTCGCTTTATAGCACCTTCAAATGAGCCACTTGCGGAAATATATACCCAAATACACATATTTTCTGACACATTCTAACTCATCTTTACCTAGAACAAAAGTTCTTTTTATTAACTTACCCGTCTTATTTAAAATCAAAACCTTAGACTTATTGATATTAACTTTCAATTTCCATTCATCACAATACGCCTTCAATTTATTCAAACATGTTTGTAACCCATATTCAGAACTTGATAATAAAATTAGATCATCAGCATACAATAAACAGCTAATTTTCTTGTTGTATAATACTACGGGATCGCATGAGGTATCAAACTGAGTGGGTAAATCATTTGTAAAAACATTGAACAAGGTTGGACTCAACTCGCAACCGTGTTTAAGGCCTCTTTTGAGAAAGAATTGATCAGTAAGGCCGGTATCATGCTTGATTTGTAAACTCGAATCAAGATACATATCTTTTATGATATTAAACATCTTTCATTTGATACAATAAGTTTTTAAAATAGTCCTTGGTGCCAAACTATATCAAAGACTTTTTGAAAGTCTATGAAACACGAATATAAGAATTTGCCTTTGCTTGTCGGTTTTGTATATTTGTCTTAGTGCTGAGAAAAAAATATGTGGTCGCTATTTCTACAGTTTACCGTAAATCCTATATGAGTTTCATTCTTGAAATTTTTATCTTTAAAATAACTTTGTATTCGTTTCTTTAAAATGATACAAAAGAATTTTGAGACACAGCTATTAATAGATATACCCCTATAGTTATTTGGATCTGATCTCTCACCATTTTTATATATTAAAACTAAAAGACTAGTTTTCCTGTTCTTTGGAAACATCCCTAAAGAAAAAATTATGTTGAAAATCTTCAGTAACATTGGTTTCAATATATCGTAACTAACCTTTGATATTTCATTTAGAATTTTGCCTTTCCCAGGCGCTTTCTTATCTTTTAACTTCAGAATTGCCTCTTTTAATCCGGGTTCGGTAATAACGTAATCTAATACAGCCTATGAAAGATCATTGTCAGCTGCCAAAACTGTTTGCATTGCAATCGGTTTTTGCTGATTTTCCACCATGGGAATGTTTGACATTAAACTTGAAAATGGCGAAATCATTGTGCTGGGTCAATATTTGAGTTCAGTCTGTTTTTTTCCAAGGTTACATCTTCCAACTCTTTCATCAAATCCCAGTAAACCTTTGGATTTTTGTCCCGTACTTTGTCCAGAGAACACATAATTCTATCTTTGAATTGTTTTTTACTTTTCTTTCCAAGTAGTCTTAATTGTTTTCTTGTAGAATGGTCAGATGTCTTGAACAATAATAATGAGGGTCCTTTGACAGTTTTTTTTGCCATACAGGCAACAATGATCAGACATCCAGCTAAGGTCATGTACCGTCATATGAGGGATTAACGGGAACCCAGTGTGGTCAGCTATTACATACTCTATACAGGTGGGGTTCCTAGCGTCATAACTGAAACATGTATACTTGCCAGTCAAATTCCCCATTTTTCTACCATTCAAAATGCGCAAACCATTAGTTTGGCACAAATTTAGCAGTAATTGCCCGTGCTCATCTGTTCTTCGCATATCCATATTAGCTCCAGCAAGAGGGGTATCTAATTCAATGTCGTGTGGAAGAGGTATCAGATCATAGTCGGCTTTGTCATGCAGAATAAAACCAACACCAACATATGTGGCAGCATAAAAGTCTCCCTTAAGTATACAATTTTCTCCTTGTGAGCCATACTTGCAAATGTCTGCTGAAAGTTTATCAAAGACATCTACATCACTTACATATAGAGAATTTGTTGCAATTGGAGATACATATACTGTTGCTATAAAGATATCGTCATCCAGACCAAAGTATGCCTTCTTTACTTTGATTCAAACAATTTCCGGATCAGAAACTGGTAGTAACTAGACACACTTTTTAATATCGTTTTTTTTATGTAGACGGCTTTTCCACCTGAGTTCTTAGTAGCGCTAATATATCTGGGTCTTGTACTTTTGTGTAATGTATATCCCTTTATTGAGGGTCGGAAAGGGGTTGCCCGTACTCCGATCTGGGGCTTTTTTTATTTTTCGTACAGCGTAGAGAGAAAAAATTATTCACCGTATAGCGTACTGACAGCAAACCATGTACTCCATACTAATCAAAATTTATTATGCGTAAAGTGTAACAGCAACACATGTAATATTTGTACCCGCACTGAAGAAAATGAATAATGAAAAAAAAGTCACATCTCGGCAAACTCAACATTATTCACACTTTGCCTAACTGGCTTTACCGAAATGCTTTCGCTTTGTCGAACTTGCGCGTAACAGCTGGGGCACACTTCTGTGGCATCTTTGTTCTTACGGGTTTTATAACCATCTCAATTTTGGAAATGGATATTGCGGATGTCTTATTTTCTGTACTTTGTACTGGAGAAAAATTTGTTCCTGTACTCTGTACTGGCAAATTTTATTTTCTGTACCAGTGTACCAAGACCCACGGTCTGTTGCTGCCGTTGTTTGGACGCTGCTTTCGTTGCTCACGCAACTCTGGTTTGTACGCATATTTTATATTAGCAGCGAGCAGAAGTGTCCCTTGTTCATTGGGATGTGAGTTGTCATTGTAAACCCCCCTCATTGTATAGCTGGGCTCTAGGTTTATTGCTCCGTCGAAAGCAAGAAGAAACCTAGGACGAAATTGCGTAGCACATCAACGTACGCTACCAGCTGTCCCTGGCAAGGCAGGCTTCAGAAAAAGGTGACTTAATTCCGACGGTCGATGGTGCAAAAATATAGGCACCAACAACGTCAAAAATCTTTTACTTTTTGTCATGTACAAACCCCAAACGCACACAACGTTGTGAAAGTGTATGGTTTTATTTTCACAACTCAAAAGATCAATGTTCAGGCACCATGTACCTGTGGGTGTGTCGAGGTAAGGGCCAGTAAAGATTAGTGTATCACGCAGTTTTTATCTCAGTGCGCAATGAGCGGTTGTTGCTAAAGCCACCCTATGTTACTTACTCGTCTTTTCAATGAAGTTCAAAAAACATTTTAGCCTTTGCCCTAGGGGAAATTTATTCAACAACTAAATATTTGTCAAACAAAGCACTGATACATGTATCCATATATCTACCGTTTCACGAAGCATTTTAAAGCTGGTAATGTCTGACCATTTCCAAGTCGATTCTCTACATCTTGTGATGTTCGTAAACGATTATGGTGATGCGAAGTTTCACCCTTTGAATGAGGCCCATATGGAAAAGGAATCAGAGTGCGGTTATTCTGTATCATGATATATTTTCAGAAAGCTAAAATATGAAGAGTTTTATTCTTCCAGAACATTCCAGAGAAGCATTATATCAGTAAATCGTAATGTAATGACACATTTTTGTTCACCTGCAGGCAAATCAACCCCTCGGACTGTGTTGATATGGATTGTGATGGTTTGAAGAAGGCCATACTGAACGATCAAGACGGAACCTTCCTGGGTGGTAGCAAAGGTTCTATCATACCGGAGTCTGAGTGGGAATGGGACGGCGACCCGCGCCGAGGATTAGGGGACTATCGTATTCCCAAAGTTATGCTGACTAAACTGAATGGAGACCGTATTCCTGTCAAAGACATTGCTCCCAATAAAGGTACACTCTACAAGACGCATAATAAAGACCATAGATATTTTTCATTTTAAGTAAAAGCCATGACGTTGGGCTAATTTTAACTTACACAGGGCGTTATTGTGATACACATGCACAGTAATGTTGGTGTCCACTGATATTCGATCTTAAAGTAAAATATTTTTGCTGTCTTTGGCTGAGGTTAAAGCCCACTGGGTTAATTTCTTTTAAAGTACAGGAAAGAGTGCTTTTATGGTCAGGATGAAATGCAAATGACATAATGGCAGTGCTGGAAATGGTTTCAAATCAAAGAGTAGCTTTTATCAAATGACTTAATTATTAAAAGGGTGATGAACAGCTTGTACAACATAAGGATGTCTTAAACGGAATCTACTTCTTGTGACAGACCTTTGTGAAATATAAAGTCGAGGGCTCAATTTCATTATCTAATTTTCTGATTATTAGACACGACTAAATATACGATTGGGGAATGTGCACATATGAGAAAAAAATGTATCACCTGTATTTTCAGGTATAATTCGCGACAGTACATGTACTTACAAATCCAGTTATCAAGCCTACGAGTGCCATGGGTTGGACTATGAAATGCTTATGCTGGAGAGCTTAGATTCCGATACTGAGACGCGTAGGGTATCCCCAGTGGCTGTGCTTGGTGATGGATATGTGGACTTGATCAACGGTCCACAGGACCACGGCTGGTGCATGGGTTATACATGCCAGAAACGTCTATCAACATTCCCTATCATCTTAGCATTGGGTGAGCCCTGTTTATCCCTATGATTTTTAGCAGTTATCAATATATATATATATATATTTATGGATGGATGGATGGATGAGAGAGAGAGAGAGAGAGAGAGAGAGAGAGAGAGAGAGAGAGAGAGAGAGAGAGAGAGAGAGAGAGAGAGAGAGAGAGAGAGAGAGAGAGAGAGAGAGAGAGACTTTGTGCAGACAAGTCAGTTATTGTGTCCATCTGGATACACTGCTAAATTTGTTACATGCAACCTTGGTATCAATTGATCAATTGAACAGAGAGAGAGAGAGAGAGACTTTGTGCAGACAAGTCAGTTATTGTGTCCATCTGGATACACTGCTAAATTTGTTACATGCAACCTTGGTATCAATTGATCAATTGAACCGAAGGTCTTGATCGTCTTGCCACTCTGACAAACCTGGAGTCTACATCATTATCCGCAAACCATAAACATTTTGTTGCCAGTGAATATATTAAGTATCATATAATCATACTCGCAACTTTTGATGGTACAGCTTTGTGTACACACTCTAGTATTCCGTTTCAGGCAAAACGTATGATATCTTCTACACCGGAACAAGTCCACAGAAAACCAGGCTTCATTTGTTGAATACAAACAATCAACAAGCCGTTGTTGTTGGCATATTTTATTCGGATGCGCGGCGATTCGATGTGTACCACCAAGACAAGTATATAGTTCCTACCAATGCATATTACAATGCTAAAGGCCAGCAATTGCGAAGAGCTCCCACTACTAAAGGGCAGTACATGCCAAATGTGAATTCTGATTCAACAGGAACGAATTACTTTGACAGAGATTACAACATGCTTTATGTACTTGTACGTGGCAAGATTCCAGTAGACATCAGAATGACACAATTAGTTGTGGTGTCGTTTGAGATGCCACCATTGACTATCGACGAGTTCTTTGGACAGAACCTTGTGACCAACATTGCTCTTTTACTCGAAATTCCTGAGAACAAAATCAAGATTGCTAGTGCCGTAAAAGCGAGCAGGCGGCGCAGGGCAATCGGAAACACAAAAGTAACAGTCGAAATCGGCGATGATCCCATGAATGGCACCAACGTTACCGATCCCACGGCCTTGACGTCTTCGCAGCTGCAGAACGCCAGTTGGACACTGATAAATGCATTCCAAACGCAAACTATTAACTCGCATTTGAATAACACCATAATTTCCCTCAGTATCGTTGAAGCACTGCCCTCACCAGGCTCGGAGGCGTGGAAGACAATGACCAAGAATGGGGCACCAGTAAAAGCTCAAAATGTAATCATTCCTCAGAACATGAAGATCCACACACAACCCGTACCGCAGCATGAAGGGGTAGAATTCTCAACGCAGCCACTCATCCACATGGTAGATCAAAATGTAGGTAAATTGTTCCACCTGATTTAATTCCTCATAGTATGGTCACAGCTCTATACTTAAAATTGATTATCTGATCTCAAATGATTGTTATTTCCAAAATTAAGCAAATTGCAGGCAATAGAAATTTTAAGCCTTCCATATCTTTCAACTATATATTGGATAGAGGTGTCATTTCCAGTTCTTTATTTGGCCACTTTTATTTCCAACAAGAAAAGAAAACGATTGAAAAACAGGCAGATCCAAAATATCTTTATTTGCCCTTCGCATATCCAGTGGTACACAAACAATTGTAGAATTTTAGTTTGTGCAAACTGGGGACACCAAAAAAATTAAACTGTTCAATATCTTCAAAACTTTTTAATGATAGTTGCGTTTATGCAATTTCAATTCATAGATTTGTACTTCCAAGGAACCATTAAAAATGGAATTTTTATATACAATTTATACCTATAAGGCACATCTTGAAAAATTTAATATCGAATATCCTCAAAAGTATTTTAGTTAATGGTGTCAATACAACTTAAGTTAATAGGATTGTTCTGTGGAATAGCCAATGGAATGGAAATGATAAATGGAAAATTTCGATTCACAGTAATTAAGTACAGTTGGAAAACTTCAATGTAAATGCATGCCAAAATATCCGAGATACAAGTGTCTATCCAACTTCAACCTCACCATCTGAGACTTAATATTTTTGGTCCAAAACAAATGACAATATCTAAATATTCTAAGTTTCTGTATGTTTTTAAAAAGAGATGAAAACCGTCTTCTAAGCTTCCTGTCTTCTCAATTGTCACTTTTTATTAGCGAAACACATTTAATCCCGCTTAATGCAGGGATCTGCCTTCCTTCCTCTCATGTTCCTTACTGTGAGACAGGGAACCGCAAAAACCCGCAGTCCATATGAAGTCATTTACCTCCTATTGTCACTGAACAAGCGTTTTGACATTTTAAAATTTGCAACTTTTTTCAACGCTAACAGACAGACTTTCCATTAAAAAATCTTATTTCTCCAGTTTATCATGTTATTGTCGTATTCAGTTTCTTTATATTATGTGTTCTTTTTGACTTCTTGTTCATACTTTTGTGTATTTTAAATAAAAAGGGTAATGTAGTGACGCAACTGGGATCGCGTGACCAGTCTTGGCAACTGACAGCGACACTACGTGTGGGATCCGGCACCGACAACAGAGCGCAGCTGACTGGCAATGCAACCGTCACCTTTCAAAACGGATGGGCCAACTTCACGGATCTTTCAATATCACACAGCGGCAACGGATACATCATAGATTTTGCAATTACTAGCCCCAGTCAAGGCGTATCCTCCTTTACGGTCTCTGCTAGTGGACTGACAGTGGCCAACCGTCCCTTGTCAGCAAGAATCGTATCGCAGCCGTATTCTGTATCCGAGAATGCACAATTTAACATGCAGCTGGAAATCGTAGATGCGCTATCAGGAGCAAAGGTTGATGATGTCGGTTGGAAGGTAACCTGCGTAACTTATTATTTTTCTTATCAATTGATATCGTGTTATATGATGACAAATTATGGGGTAATTTTTAAGGAAAATAATTATCTCAAACGTCTATTTCTTCAAGCGGATAGAGGTAAATTATGTCTGTGTGCCAACACAGACATTTTGTTTTTCCTGGAATTCTTTCTTTTGCCCTGATTTTGTCCGGAGGTTTTCTGGTACACAGCGATGCCTAGAAATGCCAAATTTGCTATGATGATTGACCTTGCAGTGAAATTGTGCATATTATATTCAGCAGTCACGATGTTCAAAATTAATGCAAATTAGGGGCATTTTAAAATTCAATCTTTGATATCTTCAAAACTATTATAGATAGTGACACGGTTTTAAAAGCTAGCTGTAGGTTTGTAAGGATGGACTCTCTAATGGAGATGTTTTAAAATTTGTAGCAATCGAAATTGTGCAAATTAGGGACATTTGGAAAGTTAGATCTTTAATATCTTCAAAACTAATATAGATAGAGACATGATTCTAAATGCTAGCTACAGTTTTTAGGGGATGGGCGATCAAATGGTTTATGCTTTCAGATTTGTAGCAATTGAAATTATGCAAATTAGGGGAATTTAAAAATTTTAATCTTTTATATCTTCAAAACTAATATACATATAGAGAGAGACATGATGCCAAACGTTAGCTGTAGGTTTGTGATTATGGGCTATCTAGTGGATTTGTTTTCAGATTTGTAGCAATTAAAATTATGTAAATTAGGGGGCATTAAAAACAGATAAATCTTTAACATCTTCAAAACTAATACCAATAGAGACTTTTTGAGAATTTGAGTGCGGAGGAAAAATTTATATTTTTGATGAGGTGAAAATTTTGAGACTGTTTCACTTATGATAAATTATATAAATGAGACTGTTGTAATAAGGGGATCCTTATGAACGTAGGTAATGTATTTATTTAAACGTCAATGTATATTCTTTGGTTTCTTTTTGTGAGGTTGGATTGTGTGTATTGGGCATGTACTGTGTTATATTTGGCAAAATACCTTTTCTGTGTATTGAAGGTGCAGCTAATAAAGATTCATTCATGATCCCAAAGGCCACCTATAGGTTTGCGGGGTGGTCTATCTAATAGATATGTTCTTAGGTTTATAGCAATTGAAATTATGCAAATTAGCGACGTGTAAAAATTTGAATAGTTAATATCTTCCAAAATTAATATAAATAGACATGATTCTAAATGCTACTTATAGGTTTTGAGAAACGGCTATTTACTGCATAAAAAGGGTTATCAGGAGGTGCTGTCACCTGGTGGGAAAGGCAATAACTAAACTTTGAAATTCTTGGTTTTCTTAATGATGGCATATATCCATGCATAACTTGCACATTCTCAAGTTTGGTGTATTAGAAACACATGTTGGAGGCAACTATTTCAAGGCAGAAAAGCTTCATAACCCTAGTAGATGAAAAGCCTGCTCTGGTGGGGGTGGGGGGTGGAGGGGTCCAGATAAGGCTTTTATCTATACCATATGTACATTATACATGGAATGCTGAAAAGAACAGTAGTGTGCCCACTATACCCATATGATAGGCAAAAGGTAATAATTAAAAGTCACTGTGATCTGGTACTCCGGTCACCAATTGAATGCTTTTCCATTTAACCATTTATTGGTCGTAAAAGAGACAGTACGCTGTGCACAAACATACAGCCAGTTGTTTCCAGTTTTAAAAGACTATTTTCAGCATGCATTTTCAACTTGAAGTTTTTGTAGCACACAGATTTGCTGTAAAGCATATCGTCTTTTCTAGTTATTTGTTTGTCCATTGAAAATGTTCATAAGTTCAAGTTGTACTGAATATTCTACTCTCCAAGCAAAGCTAGAATGACAGAAGATACAAGGTCATTTATGTTTGTGGACTTTTTTGTGTTTAAACAGGGACACTCATGGACATGTCTTCCATCTTTGCACATCCCCAGTATCTACAGTGGTAGTCTTTCTGGTATTACCACAGCCCCTGTCAGTCGTATTGGCGGCACTGCCACTCTCAGCAACATGGCGTTGAGCCAGCGGAACAGGTACTTTGTATCCGTACGCTGTGTGACAAATCCATCCGCATACGATTTCACTGTGGTATCGGACGGCATAGACGTGACACCAGTAGGCTACGTTGCACCGACTGTTGAGAAATCTAGTGCGGTGACATTGGTATTTGATGCCGACTTTGACTCTGTTGTAAAAGGCAAGGAAAAGTATTTCGCTGCTGCTGTCATCAATCATTTGATGACCTTGCACCCAAATGTCACCTACGCTAATCCATCTGCGATAAAGGGTAATTTTTTCTTTCATTTGCTCAACAGACTTGTCAGTTAACTTTAGTTATATGATCGGTAGTCTTCTGTTCACATATACATTTTCGGCTTTATCAAAAAACAGAGGGCCAATAGTCACCAAACTTGGTGCGAATGTAGCTTTTTGAGAATTGTTTCATGGGTGCACAATAAGCCATGCTCCAATGATTTTTTTCTCGTGATTTATCTTATAAGCTACCGTTGCTGTCATTTTTTGATAAAAAACTCAAATAACAAGATCACGACGAGTACATGTTACAATGGCAAGTATACTCATGCAAGCGTCAGTCCATGTATATGTGGCATTACTTATCTGCATGTCCTTTCAGAGACCATTTAATACTTCACTGAAACTTCGGTCATTAAGCATAATTCAAATGAGCACAGCATTGCCACATTTGTTTGCTATTCAGGGCGATCTCAACTAAACTTAGGTTGTCATTTTCTACAATGAATTTCTCTATGGACTAAAGCATGAAAGTGTTTCACCAAGATGCAAATATTGTAATTGTAGGGTGGTGAAATGGCTAGTAATGACGTCCATGCTATCACGCACCGGTGTGGGTTCACATAATACGAGAAAATAAAGCCTTGTGGTATGCAATAATATGTTTAGTATAAGTTAAAAACGCGAATTTACTATTTAACAGGAAGCATCCGCGCCATGTTCACCATTCAAGGCCCCACTACAGTCGTTCAAGACACACTATTGGCAATTTGGGGTGAGGTAAAAAAGCCACTGACTCTCACTTTTGATGGAACGACGGTCAAGGCTTCCTATCAGATGATGGTAGACGGCGCCCCTTACTGGGGAAACGATCAGCCACCGGTAGGCTTTAAAATGACAAACCTCTGTATCTGAATGTGCTATTAGAGTTTTATGCACAATTGAGATTTTACTGTGTGGCTATATTTCATTTCCTCCAATGCAAAAGCAGCCATCGAACCATCGTGTTTCCAGATTTTTAATAGCAATAATGTATAATCATGAAAGGTATCATTATGGATTATTGTTTAAATTCAGCCAACATAATGTCTCTGTGCAAACACAGAAATCCCGTTTCTTCTTCTTCTTCTTCTTCTTCTTCTTCTTCTTCTTCTTCTTCTTCTTCTTCTTCTTCTTCTTCTTCTTCTTCTTCTTCTTCTTCTTCTTCTTCTTCTTCTTCTTCTTCTTCTTCTTCTTCTTCTTCTTCTTCTTCTTCTTCTTCTTCTTCTTCTTCTTTTTCTTCTTCTTCTTCTGCACCACTAGCAATTTTGATCTACAGTTTTCTCGGACATTATTACACTCAGAAACTCCAAACTTGGTATGATTATAGATCCATACATGAAGTCGTGTCACTACAAAGACGGTTAAGTGCATTTATTATGCGATTAGGGGTATTTGAAATTTTAAATCTTGAGTATTTTCAAAACAATTATAGCTAGAGATCTAATGGCAAGTGTTACTCTTATGTTACTTATCATTGTGCATCTTATGAATAGAATGTGAAAGTTGTTGCGTTTTAATTAATGCTAATTGGGATTTTTTCACATATAAAATCATGAATATATCTTCAAAACTGTGAAAACTGTGTAACTGTGTAATTCCACGTTTCACCCCTGTTATTGAGCTTTTAATGAATACAAATTAAAAGTTGCCGCATTTTATTCATGCTGATTCGAAGCAATGCAATGTTTAATTGTCGAATATCTTCTTTGGTAGACAGAGATGCATGTCCAACTTAACACGTTATCGATCAATGTTCATTTAATGAATACAGAACAGAAGATGTTGCATTTTAAGTAACGCTAATCTGGAGCAATTCGAATGACAAATCTTGAATATTTTCAAAACTTAATGCGGGAGGGGATGCAACTGCGCCACGCACAACCAGAGCGACAGATTTGTACACTATCTTTGTGTAGTCATGGAAATGGTGTAACAAAGCAGTTTGGGGTGGGTCACTTAAATGCAGGTATTGCTTACGCCTGGCAGGCAAGGCACACAGACAGTGTCTCTAGATTGGTTCGTTGAGCTTTCTGACTTAAGTGACACTGATGCTATCCTGATACTAATATGTTTCCCGGAGTTGCTATGTCTATTATATTTCATACGATCAATTGAATTCTTTTACACCTTCGTCTCAACTTGAACTGTATGCTTGTTGAAACTGCCTGTCGATGGCCTATTTGATTTCCTATACTAGAAGTATTTTCTTGGCAGGAGCCCCATTCACAATTATGTCCAGAAAACATAACATTTTCCACTGCACTCCCAATGCCATTTCATCACGTGTTTGGTTTGTCTTTTGTCTCTCCGTCAAAATTGCATTTGTAATACAGATAAAAAAGTAAGTTTTCTGAGCACTTCAAAGTATTTACAGTTTGAAGGCACAGACAGACTTGCTGTGAAGCAAATCATCTTTTACTATTTCAGTGCCTTTTCACGCCTTAGCACTGCTTTCCAAACCACAATTTTAGAAGCATCGACATCAGTGAAATATGTTTGTTGAAATTGGTCCATCCCAATGAAAGCTTAATTTTTTTGCGAGTTGTGCTTTTTCTGTTCTTGACTCCGAGATATATCTTTACTTAGATACAGAAGATTAAAAACTATAACCCCCCCCCCCATAAAATATGAATGTTCTATTACAATGTTATTTTTGCTTGTTAACTTAAATATTGACTTGAATCTTTTGTTTGAATGATCTGGGGGTCATTTGGCAAGAGTTAAAAGCATTGTGAAAAATATATTACAGTGGAATCTGCCTATTAAGACTACATAACGAACTAAAATGGGGTTTTACTTAGACAGTAGTGGTAATAGGGATATAATTTAACAAGAATGAAAATTTGGACTGTAAATTGCTGATTTTAATCTGGAAATTGATGCTACGAACATGGTCTTCATTGGAAATTCCACCGTATATGAATCGTATGTCCCAGAAGGTAAACCATCATTTTACGTTTTCTGCAGACTTTGGCAAGAACGGGACTGGAGACAGGCGCCATTGTGGCCATAGTGCTCGTTGCTGTCGTCTTAGTGGCCCTAATTGTAGGTTTCCTCGTCTGGCGTAAATTGTATGCTGGTAAAGGTTGGTACAATCCATTTCTTCATTTTTCTGTGTAGGTCTGTAAAATTGTCAGCTCCAATCCAGGTTGCTGGAACAGCCTACGTGACATTACCTGGCGCAATGGCAGCCTAGCGTAGCTGAGGTGAGGCCATGCCTTCCCCACAGCTATCTTATGCCAACATAATTGGATAAGTCGGAGGATAACCCATCGATGCCAGAAAGCACTGCTTATATTATCCCACCAAACTAGTTCAGAAAAACGTTACCCGCAAGATACGCAGGGTTCCCGTCCCACCCTGTTACACTTACACTGGCCTACGCTTTAGGCGACACCCATCGGTGGATGCTATCCCAGCAATTCAGATGGTCCTCACTGTGCGCCATGGTGTGTTCATGGCTACAGATAATCAGCTAAGTTGATTTTTAATCATACAAATCATTTTCCTAGTGGCAGTTCGACACCCATTATGAGGATCCTATATCACTAGACCCATGCAAGTATGTGCATTACAAAATTAAATATGTCCTTTATGGTCATCGTCGGATTGTATTAATATCGAAGCACTCTGCACACAGAATACATGGGAGATAGGAATCATCGTTGAAAAATTTGTCTATTGTAAAATGTGAATTTGCAATTACTCGAAACATCCACTTGCTTCACCACATCACCGCAATAGGCCAGTGTTCTACGAATTTCAATTTGGATAGTATAACTGCGGTTAATGGACTCTACAATTTTTGTCGTTGTATATATTATGTTTTAGCTGCGTCCGAAGGAAAGTCAACTAACGTCTTGATGGTGCACATGGAGCAACAGGACTTCCTGTATACCACTGAGGGAGAGCAAGACATGGAGGCTACAGCCAAGAGAGCCGGTGGCAGTAGCCTGGTCGTGCCAAATGTGGCCCCTGGTAACACGGTCTACCCGGGCAGACCCACCTCAAGCCAGTGGAGGCTCAGAACACCCAAACATCGGCCAATGGGACGTCTATCTCCGTTGCCAAACAAGATGCGAGCCACTGTTTCGCCAACCATTGATATTCGCCCGCCAAAAATGGAAGCACTGTATGATTAAATGTTCATTCGAGGATCCATTCTTCGGTTTATGTTTATTAAAATTGATAAACGAAAAAAAAAAAAAAAAAACAAAGACAACACAAAAAAACGTATTGTCATGGGACGGTAATATTTTTACTCTTAATCTCATTTTGTGTCCAGTCGTAATATCTTCCCATCAGTTACGAAGTATTCGAACTAATCTGTGTTCAAAGAAAAAAAACCGACGAACTAAATAACAGTTCAATATCTAGCATGGCAGTACATCGCAAAATTTGCGTGAATCCAAAGGTGGAGCCATTATGTGCACAATGAACATGTGCGTCATAAGAGTCGGTTTTATATATATATATATATATATATATATATATATATATATATATATATATATATATATATATATATATATATTATATATATATATGAGAAGACAAAGACGAACCCGATACTAATCGCATGTGAATGTAAGAGAATTCCATTTTTTCGGCGTATTAGACAATATTTTGGCGAACAATATATATCTGGACTCTAACTATTTTCGTTTCCTGTGCTGAATTAGATATATCGACAACAAATACGTTTTGGTTAATTTGCCGAACGCATTGGGACTAAAGTATAAACTTTTTGTAGGATATATAAAAAAGCGCTTTAAGTTATAAAAGTAATTCAAGTCGAATAATGGCGACACTCGGTATCAAGCCTGGTGGTCGATCGGTTGATAACCAATCCCGCTCAGGAATAATAAGATAACTAGAACACCTTTAGAACGCAAAGAGTGGGAATGATCCACGATATTATATGGTGGTGACATGCAAGAAAGGGTAACACCAAAGCGTCCTAAATATGATACTCCCTCTTCAGACAAATTTGTCCTTGATGGTGAATAGTTAACGCCTGTGATATTCTTCAGCTGTGATATTAAGATTTTGACTTTATACAAAATAAAGTATATTGTATTTCCATTGTAGCACACTTTGAATAAAAAAATTGATATCAGAATCTGGTCAATTTTTAATTTATTCTAAGCAGTACTATTTTAATAGGCAATGGTCATGTCGATTCTGTTTTCAACAGCTCATCTGCAACGTTCAGTTACACAGTTTCATGTTCCATAAGAACTGCACTTCTGTCTTGTAAAGGACAACAAATACTGGTCAGACACACACTTTTGTGTCCACAGTTAGTTTTCTCATATGGCCCACATTGGGAGCATAAATTAATGACTAAATAAGACCAATTACGTGAAACTAACATCTATTCCAATTGATTATTCCGTCATCCAATTTTTTTTGCACAACAGTGTTCTATGGATTATGTAGAATGTATTGAGTGTGCAGAAATAAAATGAACTGGTAAAATAGTGTGAATGTGTCTGAAAAAAAAATCAACACATATATAAAAACAACCGATCAAGGATTTCCTTGGCACCAATTCCCCAGGCATACGTATATGAACAGATAACATTTAAATTTCCACTGGAAAATACGTCCATATTAATTGTTATTCCATGTATATTATAATTCTGCATTTTTTCCTGTTATGGCATTTTTCTTGCTATAACGACTTTTTCTTTAAATAAGAATATCTGGTGTTCATGATAGTTATTCAAGTGCTTATCACTCGTTCTTCTTGCTATTACAAGATACTTCTCTTGTCATAACGACATTTTTCAAATAACATTTTGTGACGCAAATAGAATTCTTCAACACATTCAAATGCAAGTCATTATTACGTCTGTGTGCAAACACTGACATTCTAATTTGTGAAACTTCTCTCTCTCTCTCTCTCTCTCTCTCTCTCTCTCTCTCTCTCTCTCTCTATCTCTATCTCTATCTCTATCTCTATCTCTATCTCTCGAGATTTTCTTTTTTTTTTCAATCCTTTCTTTCCCAATAAATTTTTCACAAATATTTATCGGAGACCGTCATATATAAAAATCAAAATATCTACATGGTTAAATTCCAAAAATTGAAATTTATCCTTTGATTTAGAATTATCAATATTCTAGCACTATGCAGATTACAGGCAATTGAGAATTTACACGTCGGATATCTTGAAAAGTATTAGAGATAGAGGTGTCAATCAAACTTCCACTAGTATGGTTGTCCTGTTAGCGTATCCAATGAAATGAAAATGCAATCTGTGAAAGTTATTGCAAACCAGGCACACCTAGAAGACTTACATGTCGAAAAATCTTACGTTTTATAGATGAAAGTGTCAATCCAACTTTAATTACCAGGTATGTGCTACAGGTGCAGCAAATGAAATGAAAATGAAAGTTATACAACTTTAATTGACACTAATTTTTACACTTCAACAACTTGTATGGTGAACATCTTGTATTAGTAAGTATTATAGGCAGAAGTGTCAATTCAACTTGAATTCGAAGGTTTGTGCTATAGGTACCTCCAATGAACTAAAATTTTAAAACATACGTTGTAAATAGAACCAGAAAACTCCGAGCCCTGTCATATTTGTCATAAAATTTGCTCAGTCTACCCACACGGTTGACAAGTTTAAGGCCTATGACAAGCACCGGGATTAGAATGTTACACGTGGTACAGGTCTCCAGACACTAATGCTTCTCTCCAATTCATGAAATAGTCTCCTGGCATTTATTTAAAATATGTAGAATGATCATCAGCTACACGTAAAAACCGTATAGTTTTGCATGGTGTCAATTTTTAGCGCTCCAGAACCTTAGATATATATTATTGCTGTAGATCGTCAGCATTTTCTCTAAGCAACAAAGTAAATTGAACGTGGGTCTTGAGTGTAGACATGCCCATGTTACACGTGTCCGTGGAGCCTCCCCAACATAGGGGACAAGTGTGTTGTATCAAATTGCAGTAAATCGAAATAAAGACATAAATAAAAACACATCTGATCTGTGAAATTACATTTCAGTTTCGCTTCAACTTTGTATAAAGCGCTCGCGTGTTTGGGGTATATTTTCAGATGCCAATCACAATCTTCCCGTTTTGTCATGTTGATCCTAGTTAGCCTTAAGCTTTACGTTGTCATGTTACAAGGCTCAGTCAACAGCTCTTCACCAGCCGCTCTCCGTCTTTTGACGAAAAAAAGACAGAATTAGAGAAAAAAAGACAATGTTGAAGACATTTGAAGCTACCGGTGTCTGTTGACACAGTTCAAGTGGGAGAGGTTGAATTTGTTCAAAGAGTTTTGCTGGTGAACTTCTGATGCTTGCCACTGTGACCCAGCTGCCATGCATTGCCACAGGCATGACATTTAGTTCAAATAACACCGCTGTGTTTGACTGTAAACGCATAAATCTTGCCTTCCTCCATCTTTTCCCGTTACTTTATCTTGGGCGCGCAATATATGTTTTAGCAATTACAGCTCATTTCCTCTTCTCCAGTCTCAGTCTGATGCCATCCTTAGGAACCAGTTGAAATTGGTCTATTACAAGCGGAATCTGAAAGACAACCAATAATAATAAATGTAGAGAAGCCTTAGTTGAGCGGGATGGCAATTTTCATGTGCCCCACGCGGGATTTGTAACAGAATACAATATCCTTTGGCTGAAGTTTATGTGTTCATGTAAAGTACTGAAGTTCAATTTTATTACCATACCGGTGAGAGGTTTCACAGGATTTAAGTATGCACAAGATTACTTTAAATATCGAAATGGCGCTAAATTGTTTGCTTTAAGATAAAAACTGACTTTCCTAGCTTTGGGTTAGCCTGTCGTGTTGACTTTCGTTAGAGTTCTAAGGTAATACATTAAGTCTACAAACAAAGTAAAGGTATGCATGGTAGAGCAACCACTGTTATGAAATCATAACTCGTAAAGACGGGGTATTTGACACTTACAGTTCACCTTTTCCTCATAGTGACAAAAAGTGACATTATTTCGACAAGATTTGTTTCAGATGTTTGTGAGGTCTCCCTTCTACTCAGTATCTGGCGTTGGGTTAACTTACTGAGTTAACAAGTACCGAGTTAACGAGTCAGCTTACTTGAGTATCTTCACAGGTAACAAATTTGTACTGCCTCAGAGTTTGTACGATAGCCATTTTGACTTCCAACAGTGCCAAACGAATGCCCACGCAGTTACGCGGTCCGACACCAAATGGTAGCCAAGCATACATGTGCCGTTTCGCTTTCTCCTCTGCTGAAAATCTGTAATTAAGACGCATACGAAGCACAAGCTCACATAAGTTACACTTAATATCACGTGGAGAAACAGTATAGATAATTCGATGATTCATTTATTTATCGTACAATTAAATGCTTTAAAGATTATAGAAAAAAATCTTCGTGTGGTAGAGCATTATTAATATTGGTTTATAGCATTAATACTTGATACTCGAGTTTCAGCAATTGCCGAACAAACTATGATTGTGCGTCGTTAAACTTCGCTGCACAATGCTTGCATGTGAAAATGGGGAGGAAAGGCATGTGTTGAAGCGCCATTTCGATCTGGCACACAGTCTTCAAATTTATAATCCAGAAACCTGCCCTGCGGAACTGACATAGAACAGGATATCTATCTGGTACGAAAATACATGGTAATGTTCTGACATACAATATAGATTGGATGGGCAAATTTCAAAATAAATGCCTCTCTATAGTCTACATTTGTTTACTTAAAATTACTTACAATATCTTCTGTGTCCGTTAGATAAGCAAATGGCCTTTAGGCCCTTATCACTTACGGAGAAGGCTTAGCGTTCTACGTTTGCAATAGTAAAAAGTTACCCGACTGAATACCAGTGGTTTGATTTGACTAACCTGGAACGTTGAAAAACGTATCTGTCTCCATGGTTATTAAAAAGGAAAAGAAACTGGGGGGGGGGGGGGCAGATTTTTGGATCTGAAATCATTTCCATATTATCCAGGGGGAGGGAGGGATATATATATATATATATATATATATATATATATATATATATATATATATATATATATATATACACATATATATACATATATATATATATGGAGAGAGAGAGAGAGAGAGAGAGAGAGAGAGAGAGAGAGAGAGCAGTACAAACTGTACAGCTATCAAATTAAAATCTGTTGCAAACATACGGGTAATGCTTACACCTGATAATGTACCGGTATTACACGTTGCGTCGATTTCATTATGATTCGCGGTTGTGAAGGTTACCGACTGAAGCAGCTGAGGTTAAATGAAGATGACTAATCTTTCAATGTGTGCCAACTGGGGACTTCGTGTCCGCATTTTACACTTCAAGCAATGTAGACCTACCAACCATGAACTATCTATAAATCTATGTGACATGCAAGATGCTAGTTTCCTCAACATGTGAACTCAACATGCATAGTCTGCAAAAGGCTCGGTTGTTTTAAACGTATTTTATTAAAAAAAAACAACAAACAAACATACAAACAAAAACAAAAAACAAACAAAAAACCCCCCAAAACAAAAAACACCTAACAACAAACAAACAAACAAAAAAACAAACAAAAAACCAGTTGGAGGAAGGATCGCCATCCGATATTTGGGCCTCTTGCACATGCACATAAGACAACACAGCAATGAAGTTAAAAGGCACCATTACACAGATAGATATACAAACAGGACCACAATTACGATCAAGGGGAAGCGTAATGAAGTAATGTGTGAGATAATGATTAAAAATCAATCTTTGAAGTACAGTAGATATAACAAATTATTTCGACATCGTGTTTTGATAATATTACAATCCTCAATAAATTATGTAGAGCTTCAAAAATTTGCTCCTTTTGCTTCCTTATATTTCTTTTACTTTGGATACCAAATAATGCTGTTCTAAAATTAAAGTTTCCATGCACTATTAGCTTTGACTGTAAGTCATTTCTCAGAAGGACATATTTGTGACACTGAAAACAGAAGTGGGACGTACTTTCTGCATTAACACTACATGAACATAATGGAGAGCCAGCAATACCTATTTTAAAGAGGTCTTTGTTCAACTGTCTACAGCCCATCCTCATTTTAGAATAAATAACAGCAATTTTCCTTTTATCCAGTCAGTAAAGATCGCTACGTTTAGATTGGGTTTTATTTAATTTCAGGTGTTCCAAATTTCTAATGGACCGTGTTAATAGATTCCATTCACATATTGGTGATGGAAAATATGAATTGTAAAGTGCACTTTTCTTGGCATCAATGCCACGTATTTGATTAGTCTGCATTGACGTTTCTCCAGGCAGTAGATTACTCAGATATATAGGGGTAATGCCATTTACGATTTTAAACATAAGCACCAACTTTTGTTTTCTCCCACGTTCAGCAAGCGTTTCCCAACCGATCTCAGAAAAGATTTTCTCAAGGCTTGTATGTGAAAGTGCACCTGTTGCCACAGAGACTGCAGCCAGTTGGGCAGCTTCCAACCTGTTTTTATCACCCTGTGTGCGTCCATCCCACACTACACTGGCACATTCTGAACATTGAAGTACAAATGAAAACTAGAAAAGAAGATTTGATTCCCTGCAAATCTGTCTGAGTGCCTTCAAAATGAGACCAGTTTGAAATGCTACACTTTGCCATTGTTCAACATAATCTAAATTTCGTGTATTAGCCTAATTTTTATAAAGTAAAATGCTACAACTTTGGTTCTTGATTCATTGGATGTGGCTATGTCAGAAACTTATAAAAGGAAGTTTGAATGAAGCTAGTATCTATAATAGTTTTGAAGCTATTCAACAGTTTAGTTTTGTGTATTTGCCTAATTTGCATAAATTGAAAGCCTACAACTTTGGTTAATGGTTTATTGGATGGGGCTTTGCCACAAACCCATAAATTGAAGTAGGAATGTCATCTCTATCTGTAATAGGTTTGAAACTATTCAAGATTTACATTTTGCATGTTTACCTAATTTGCATAAATCAAAATCCTACAACGTTGGTTCAGGGTTCATTGGATGCGGCTTTGCCAAAACCTATAAATTGAAGTTGAAATGGCATGTCTATGTATAATAGCTTTGGAGATACTCAACTTTGAAACTTGTCAAAGCCCCTTATTAGCATAGTTTGAAATTTTACTTAACTTATACTGTCCATTATATCGGCAGGTGTCACAAACCTACATGCATACACATTGAAATTTTAAGTATCTGCAATATTTTGGAAGATATGGAGCTTTTCAAATTTTATTTGCCCCAGAATTTGCATACTTTTAAACATCATGACTATTCCAAATGAGAAACACAATTTCACTGGTTAGGTCAGTCACCATAGCAAGTTTGGTGCTTGGTGCTGCTCGGAAAAATAGTGCTTGAGAAAATCTCCAGACCAACTTGGTTGTGAAGAAGAAAGAAAGAGAAAGAAAGAAAGAAAGAAAGAAAGAAAGAAAGAAAGAAAGAAAGAAAGAAAGAAAGAAAGAAAAAGAAAGGAAAGTCCAGTGTTTACTAATACAGTGAAACCTCTCTACAGTCGGCACCCTTGGGACCAGACAAAAGTTACCCACTCCTGAGGGGGGTCAGCCATTCTGGGCAGTATTGATGAGTATGTGTGCATGTATATGTACATTTTTATACATGCACACACACACACACACACACACACACACACACACACACACACACATACACACACACACACACACACACATATATATATATATATATATATATATATATATATATATATATATACATATTATAATTCAAGGGGATGTGTATATATGCAATACAAAACTGTCTTTCTTCCTTTATTACATGAACAAATTTTAACAGAAGCTGTCAAGAAACTCTCTATATATATACATGTAATTGTGAAGCAAGACAAAACTATACTGTCTCAGTATTGGCTATGAAGAACAGGCTTCATCTCACTGGTTACAAGAAAACAAAAACATGAAAGTATCCACTGAGATGAAACAAATACTACCCTCCCTGGTCTGGCCCACTCAGCTCTGTATGTAGTCGTTTTTTAACAGAGGGTACACCCAGGCTTGTCCTGCCTAGAAGTCTGGGGCCTCAGTTCCCTTGAGACTGATAAGTTCAGCAGACTGACATTGCCTCAGGCAAAAGCAGGCCTTCTAGGACACTAGTTTCATGGTGCAATGACAGGGTCTGTTCTGCACTTGTGGGAACTATAGCCTGCCTGGTACATATGGCAGCATGGAGTCAATCTGTTCCTGCATGAACAGAAAGAGGTACTGTGTATTTTATTCAGAGCTTCATTACACAGTTGTTGGGAGTCCCCCCCCCCCACCCAATTTGCTACAAGGCCCAAACCTTCCAAAGCATACACTTAGCATGCATGGATAGAAAGCTACCTGTGAGACAGGTTCAAGCTAATTAATTATGAATGCAAAATGGTTGCCTGGCACCATGGAGGTTAAACAATAGGTCATACAGCGCGCAATTCAAGGCATGAATGTGGATTGGGGAGAAATTTGGTGAATTTAGCGTACATTAAAATTCCTGAAGCATGCTATTGGATTTGCAAGTAGTCTCAAACCTATGTGTGTAAGTTAGAACTTTGTGTCTATCTCCAATAGTTTAGAAGACATGGAACTTTTAAAATTTTGATTGCCCTCATTTGCATTATTTTAAGCATCATGAATATTCCAAGTCAGGCGCCTAATTTCACTGGTAGGTCATTCACCATGACAAGTGTGGTGGTTTTCGGAATGGTAGGGTCCGAGAAAACTCCTGACAAATCTGGTCGTAAAGAAGGAAGAAAGAAAAAAAGAATTCTTGGAAAAACAAAATGTCTGGGTTGGCACCCAGACATAAATAGAGCGATTCTATCGAGCGCTTGTTTAGTTTGTATTGTAAACATTTAAGGATTCCAGCTAATTTTTTAGATTTAGCAACAATATGATCAATGTAAGTTGACCAGGAGAGATATCAACACAACTAGTGACCCAAGTGTTTGTGTACAGTAATATATTCAAGACTACTATTATTAAATGCCAGAGTAGGGTGATTATTAACTTAAATTTTCCTGTGTACTACCATTAACTTGGTTTTGTGGGTATTAAATGAGAGAAGCCATTCATCAGAACAATTAAAAAGTTCAATTTCAGATTTAACAATTTCCACAAAATTATTCATGTAGACCAGTAACAACAATGGTTCTAAAACTGAATTTTGTGGGACACCTGCTCCGAGCCCCCCCCCCCCCATAATTATCCCGTAAAAAGTTAAAAATCTGCTTAAAAACAGCACACTCAAAGACCTTACCCACACAACTTAATAGTGAGATGAGCATATAGTTACTGCATAAGTCGTGTGACCCACCTTTAAGAATCGGTGTTACAGGTGCGGTTTTCATTCAGATGGAAATTTACATTCTTGGAGAGAAAGGTTCAATGATTTAGTAAGGCAGGAAGCAATGCTTGGTGCTGCCTCCTTCAGGAGTATCGGGCTAATACCATCTGGGCCTCTTGCTATGTCGGTGTTCAATGACGTCAGGATATCTAGTACACTCTCTTTATCTAGAGATGTACTTTCCAAAAAAGTTTGTGGAGATTGGGATTCTCTGAGCAATGTGAACCCAGAATCATCAACATGGCAGTGTTTAAGAAAGAATTCGTTGAAAGCTTCAACCTTGGATTAGCTGTCCGATATGACCTCATCGGCATCATTTATCAAAGAAGGTAGGGACACCTTAGAATTACCAGACAAAAATAAATTCTACCATTTTCCACCACTTTTTACTTTTAAACTGTCCATTATTCACAATATCGCACTGCTTTGCATGATGGTCCTCTTCAGCTTTCCTTAAGTCCCTAATACATCTGTTGCGTAGTTCACGAAAATAACCCAACACATATGGGTTTACATAAGATGCCTTTGCTTTATCATGAACTCTATGAACTTTACACCGGAGAGAATCAGTTTGACTGATACAAACATGTTAGTCGGGATGCAATGCCGAGCTACATCCAAAAGCTTATTGTATCCAAGTGCGACAGGCCAGGTCAACATTCGGTACACCAAACCTGGCATCCCAGTCGGCCTCATTTAGTTTTTCTCTACAGAGAAGTACTAAATGAGGCCGACTGGGATGCCTGCTCTGGTGATGTGTTTGCTTCGAGCGGTGGGATTGTCCGTATGGCAAGCCAACACGCAAATCATCATGAATTGTTTGCAGATTTTTTAATTCTCTGCAGAGTGTTTCCTTTCATAGAGTTTCGTGCATAAACTCCATGGAGCTAATACAAAACTATCTGCATCGAGTTAGGGCCTCTCTGCTCAGAATGGGAAAAACTCTCTGCAGAGAGTTTCGTGCTCTTAAAGGCTCTGTGGCCTACTTATCACGATATGCTTCAAGATTCAATTTTCTGGAATGACACGTCAACCATCTAGTTACCACCACCTGTAACAAAGCGGGATGTCACACAGATGTAACATTGACTTGTGGTTAAAACATCACTCCTTGGCGTTCGTATGGTCTCACTGACCCAATCCTTAGTTACGGACTCCTTTCCACGTACATGAAGGTTCTTATGGGTCTATCTTGAAATATAGACATAGAATTTGTTTTGATATTAACAATGTTCCTTTGCATAGTAAACTTTAATTTCTCTTGCGCAGTGATGCGGGATTCAGCTGCCGGATACCAACAACCAATTAGTTGGTTATTTGTCCGCTGTCATAGTCATTATAATAAAATAAATCAATAATAAAATAAAAAACGTAAATGAAGATAAAACTCATTTTTAGAGCGCTTATTCCATACAAGGTGTCCTCATAAGCGCTTTACAGTAGTACCAGTCCATCTCAAAATCGATAAAACATGTTAAAAGAATGAAATGACGGAACTAGAGTGCATAAAAATGTTCATAATAAAATGTCCACTCAGTCATAAAATGCTTGCTTGAAAAGGTGAGTTACTTGTAAGTAAAAACTGAAGTTTTTACTTACAAGTAGTGAGTGGTGATACCGAGGTTTGAATGTCAATTGCTAAATGGCCCCATATTTATAAGAACCAAGTCAGTCAGTCAGTTATACCATTTTGAAGACATTGCGGCATCAATGCACTCCCCTACCCCGCTTCCCCGAGGGTAAAATGCGCCATGCAATCGGCACAAAGTTTCTATCCACAGAAATGTAGCAACTTGTATCAGGCGCTGAAAGTTGCAAACATTTACATAGTTTTATAAATCAGACGGTCTTGTCCTATGTCTGCTCAAAGTAAAGTAATAAAACTCGTTTCAAGTGAAGAAAAAGAAAAAAAGGAGGGGGTGAGAGAAATAAAAACGAAAAGAGTAACAGTATTATTCATTGGTGTACCCCTGCTCACATACAGGGACGAGTCCTGCTCCGTTTGGATATAACTGGCCCGATTTGTAATAACGACCACAATCATAACCATTTATTACAAGTGCCCCCCCCCCCCCCCCCCAGTTTACTCCGCTTTGTAATAACTGCCCCAATTTGACTGTGGCTCAGACGGTAAATTTCACAACTGTTTGTTCTTCTTGTCCCACGTCTTAATTATTTTTACTTTGAAGTTTCACACATTTCTCTTTTATTTAAGCAAGTGTTTAATGATGCATTTTTTAGGATGAAAAAAATAAATAACGAGCTCCCCATCTTATAATGTACGCCCATCTGAAAAGGGAAGAATTTACTTGTCGCAGCTCATTTTGCCAGACCCTTCAAGAAATCGTTCTTTGAGGTCTATATATAGATAGATCTATCTGGGAGGTTTTCCGTGACTACATTTTATCGGCCTGGCATTATATGCACACAAACAAGTTCCCCGTGCAGCGATATATTGTATAATCATTTAAATTCGCGGGCACAAAAGTGCCCGAATACACTCCAAATCAGAATAAATTCACGAGTTTCATTTCCCGATTTTATGCAGGTTTTCATGGAACACTCAATCTGCTACAAGTTTCTCCAGCTTAATATTCCCGAATCGGGTTTTCGCCGCAAAATTTATCCCTCGCGAAAATTTATGATTTTACGGTAATTTTTTTTTCTGATCGAAGTTATCACAAACTGAGGAGGGCAATATGGAAATTGGTATTAGAGAGTGACCAGTCTATATATAACTGAAAACAAAGTTATCACTTTATCATATTGTTTTTCTTCATCCGTCCAACTTGAAATACACAAAAAATAAGTTTCTCCAACAACTTTGTTATCTGGGTATACTAAATTGGGCAAGCGCGAAATGAGATAACCAAATTAGGCAAGCGCCCAATGAGGATATGCTTTTGTTATCGGTCCAATATAGAATTCGTTGAAAGCAAATTGGCCTGATAAGGATACATTTTAAGTTAAGTATTACAATTTCGGGCGGGCGTAGCTTTGGCCCGGTTCGAAGTAAGTGGCACACTTCAATACCCAAATTGATAAAAAATGTTGATTGTTCTAATAACGTGGAGCTGATGTAGAACAACTAAAAAATACTCTTTATCAATTAAGAGACACTGATACAGGCCAAGCACATTTAAACCGCTGAATTACCAAAATAATTATAACTGGGGTGGCTATTACAAATCTGGCCATTTAATTACAAAACGGGGCAAGACAATTGGACCCAATTTGTAATAAAATGTTAAATTATGGTCATTACTAAAAATTGGACCATTTATTGCAAAGCGGAGCAAGTTAGGGACCTGATTTATAATAAATTGTTACAATTTGCATGGGTGTTATTACCAGGGATATATCCCTGTTATTATAAATCGAGCCACTTATTACAAAACGGGGCAGAACTGTGCCTGCCCCATATTGTAATACTTATCAACTTTGTAAAAACATGAAACAATTTATATCATTATCAGGAATATTTTTCCATGCATTTCGCGTCGGACTCAAATAGCAAAAATATTGTCAAGAGAGGCTTGGTCCCACAACTGGAAGGCAAACTTATTTTTTATGTCCATTTTAAGTTGGACTAAAAGAGAAAATATATATTCTCAAGTACTAGTTATAATTTCAGATATACAGACTGGCATTCCGAATTTATATGTCTTGTACGAAAATATCGTCACCAGGGAAAATCGGGGAATGCTTTGTCTTGTCTAGGTTTTAATAGTATATGGTCTTCATTGCATTTGCATAAAAAATCAAAACTAGGCCAAAACGATATGATTTTGTCTTCTCGTTTTTCGCTAAAAGGTATTAGTTAAGTTAATGTAGATTTCTCGGAGTATATATGAGTATTTCTACTTGCAATTTTAAAGAATACAAATTACTGGATAAAAATTATCTGAAGCATGCCTCCATCTTTCTTCCGTCCGCAGAAAACGCCATCTTCACCTTGTGCCTGTTGCACGCCTGGGAAACTTTGAACATGGACCGTTCATGTAACGTGTGTGTCACGTAACGTCATGTTTATACATGCATGTCGTTCCCTTTTCCGCTAGAGGAATTAATATAGGACATTGCCATTTTTCTAATTGCTGCATATTATTTGATGTATACAATCATTGTTTGCCTGAATATAAAATACGTTTAAACCAACTGTATCAATAATCCCCTTTCCTAAAACTAAAAGGAATGGTTCAATGAAGGCAGGTATGCGTGAATGCCATAATCACACGGCCCAGTTCATTGTATTTTTCCAGTGCAAATGAAGGACTTATCTTATAACTATATATCATATTTCGGTCAGTTATGTGACCATACGACATATACCATTTTGTATAGTCTCATAAGTGACCGAAATATGTACTTTATTTAGTGCAGATATTATTTTTCTGTATCAGGTAAAGTTTGGGTCGCCTTTCCAACGACACATTCTTTTGATGCGTTACTTCCGCGTTGAGCCAGCAACGTTTTTGTCATAGGCTCATATTCACAGTAGTGCACAGGCCAAAATGAATTTTAGCATTTCTTTCCTTCTTTTCTGTTGTAACCAAAAGATACATCATCCTCTCATGTTAACGTAACAGTAGGAATTGGCACTGAGAAAGCCAAATAAAAGTTAAATGCCCGTACAAGCTGTCTGGTTTTTCAGGTTGACCACGCCCACTGGGGTCAATCAGACGGTATCTGAAAACAATGCAGCTGTGGTCAAGAGGACATTGCTCATCTACTTATAATTTGCCTAGTGCTAAACAAGATAATGGACGACGGTTTTGGGCAGTTGAAAAGTCAGTTTCGTTCTAAAGAGTATTTATAAGGGCATCACTTTATGAGCTCATCCGTTCGTACCGAAGTGAGTATTTTTCTGTTGAATGAGATGTTTGCAAATGTATGCAAAGTCTCCTTGAAAAGAGCTTGGTCGTACCCAGGCGAAGTACTAAATCAGTTATATCGTACCATAGATCACTCTGAGCCCCCGCTCCTCAATTTATTTGAAAAAAAGTCGATCCTATGTGCTATTAAGTACTGGTAACATGACAAATTCTTCGTATGTAGGTCATGCCCTGCCCTCTCTCGGGGTGATGCGTGGGCTTTTTGCGTCCTTACTAGCTGCACCCTCTCCCCGTTTTTTTTTTTCTTGGCGAGGTTGGGGCAGCATTTCCCGGGGACAACCCCTGCTTGCCCATCGCCCCGTATTGTAGGGCGGTGATTAAGTATCAAATATTTTATTGTAGGTGGATAGCAGACACGTTTTTATGTACATGTAGAAGTTTCATTTATATTGACTATGTATTTAACGCACCGCAGGTTCTATCCCGTCTGCAGTGCACCCGTTGTAAATGGGTAGTTGCAACAATATATTATTACATAATAACAAGTGCCTCTGGCGATTCATAAGGGATGTTGTACTCCCAATGGCAGGGTCTTTCATGGGGAAAGGAAAGCTTGAAAATGCTCAGTGCACGTGTCCCCCTTTTATTGGGACATGGCCGAGGACGCGCTGTGTAGCTAGTAATATTTAGTCGCCATTTCTTGTTTGAGTGTGTGTGGAAATCTACCAGCCATCCGGGTGCTCCAATGCAAGACGAGAGCTCCTGCTGGTCTTTGTTTACATATGCGCTTTGAATGTCAGCACCAACGAGTCATGCATAGGAAGGTCAAAATTCTTACAACCTCAAGTTAAAGATCTGTAAAAGTTGACATTCAATGGTTTGAAACACATTTATGCGATTCAGTTATCACAAAAACGTCCTTGCTTGCCAGGTCCCAATTTCAAAACCCCTAGCGAGTCCCGCTTGGCAATGTTTCGGAAAAATGATGGTTCGCATTGTGATTGGCTGAAAATACGATGCTGCCACATGACAGCTCGCTAACGCACGTCTTTCGGTATTCAAATTTAATTTTCTTTCACTTTTTATCACGCTCTCCACCTTTTCTGGATGACTGATACAATAATTTTAACGTATCCGTGCATATTGCATTTATAGTTTCGAAAATTCGTGAATCACCTGAGTGTGTGTGTGCGGCCGTCACACTGTTTAGGTTCCACGGGGGTAATTATGCCTGTGCTGAGGTAACATGATTGGAGAGTGCCAATAAAATATCAGGCCTAGGGATGCAAGGGGCTGTATATTAAAAACGTTTGCTACCAGAAAGGTCGATTTTGGCTTGATAGTGGAAAACAATGTATACTTTGAGCTGACATGAATATTATAAAGGTATGTACACTGGCACCAGTATACACAGTGATTCAGCTGGAGTCAACACTGTGTGCGCGCGATGATACTGCAAGTAGTACTATGCAGAGTTGGTTGCCATGGCAATTTGCTGAAAAATGTCCCATTCATGTCCATGTTTTCTGGTGTTTATTTGATGTAAAAAAATCTTGGGAACATTTTGGTGTATAAAACATACATGTTTGTAATCCATTGAGTGAACTAGAAGGTGATAGCTCTGTTCGTCTATGTTTCCACAGGTCGAATTACTGGCGTGAAACCTTTACAAAGCTATCCTGCTAACCGGAACTTCAATGATTGACAGGCGGCCGGGTTAAAGGAATGTTACGAAAAGCGATAAAAATGATAGAAATTAGTTTCTAAAGCCAGTTTCACGAATATAGTCTAATAGAGTAGCCAATTCACTATTTGGTTGGGTGGTCACTTGGTTGTTGGAAATTTTCATTTACTCCCCTCAGCGTGAAATCACTTCGGTATGTGAAGAATGTGGGTTGTCGTCAGACGTGACGTGTGCATGTAAAAAATTGATCGATTTTGGGTAGATTTGAAACCTTAAAATATGAAAAGCATGCGTAGTCAATTACATTCGGGGCGTGGCATTATGGATTTGTTCATATATAGATAGCATAGAGTGTTTGGGGGCCAGAATATGGGTCCAAGTTTCAGGGGGCGTGGCTTCATATTTCTGGGAGATTTTTAAATATGGTGTAATAATTGATATTTCCGACTGCATTTTCATATACCAGTGCCAGTAGGGAGAACTAAATGTTTGTTTCATAGAGTTCATTGCATCAACGTTATGGTATTTCTGTCCATTATGACTCACCAGTGAATGGCAGTAACATGACTAGAATTGCCATTTGAATATTGGACACATCTAGGTATACATGCCATTAATGCACACGCTCAATTTGTCACCAAACTGATTTTTTTTTTCAAAACAAGTCTTTACCGCTAAACATGATTTCCTGAATACCCATAGCTATAATCCTGCAGTCTACAGAGTCAGCAGAAATAACAAAATTACCTCTCTGGTTTGAACTCCTCAGGCTCCGGATAAATATCTGGATCCTTGTAGATGGCCTGCATAGGAAAGCTTATCATCGTATCTTTTGGTATCTTGATACCATTGACCACCGTACTTTGTGTCGCCACACACTCTAACCTGAAAATATACAACCATAAGCTGGTAACATGGTTAAAATTAGAATGTATTAGTGCGGATCCGAATTTCATGCTTCCTGGCGTCTACCTTCAAATCACCGTTTTCATTCTCTGTCTCCATCATAAGTGTGCATAAAGTACTAATATTTCACTAAAGGTGTGGGTACGGTGATCACATCTTGGAGGACAGCAAGTTATCATCCAAGATGTGATCACCACACCTTTTGTAAAATATTAGTACTTTGTACACTTATGAGGGAGGCAGTGAGAGAAAGAAAAACGGGGATTTGAAAGTACATCTATACACAGGTACTGGCAATGTATATGTACTCGGTCCTGTGGGCTATTATCTTTAATGTTACAAGATCACCACGATGAATTATGAAAGTGAGCACACGGTAATGTCAGATGAGCTGAGTTATGCTATACGTTACAATGCCTGTTTGTGAAATTGTATGCTGCGATAAAAAAAACACAGAATAAACATAATTTAAATTGACAATTTGATTATAATCATTACTTTACATCAAAGCTACGGCTATGCTATTATATACTTACCTGGAAGCAACTGCGTACAATCTCATTGATTCATTCATTACCATGTCAAGGTAGGACAGTTTACTCAGCTCCTCCGTGGCAACATCTCGGTCCTGGAAGGTTGTCAAGGGCACTTACATATCAATTACAACCAGTAAACTTTGAAATGTGGCATAGAGACACAATCGTCCATGCAGGGCTGTAAGTCAAACGCAAGAAACAATATCGACATCATTCACCCTGCATGTAGTTCCCTTTTCTGTTTGTACTTGCCACATGTTGCCACTGTATATATTCTTGTGCATTTGCTCAGGGCTTATTATTGGCTACTGTGACCAAACCGATCTAAAATTTTGTACCAGTTGAGAAGGTGTCCGACAAGCCAGTGTTGTTTTGTTCTTAAAAGGTTAAAGGTGGATAATTTGACGTGGTGCTTGCAGACATGGTGCATTTTTATTTTTTCCGACATGCATGTGACGAGACTGTGAAGGTGATTTACATGAAAATAGTTATATAACAGATGCAAGAAATCCACATTCCTACAATCTAGTCGGACCAATGTCGCAGGAGTGAATAGTCAGACATATAAAAAAAGACTTATTTGTGCAAACTTGGCACCAGAAACTAGAAATCGAATCTCAGTCCTAAAGTCAACTTCGTAATGGAACATGGTGGGATTTTTTTTTCAGTCCGTTAAAGTAGTGATGCGATAGAAGACAAAATCAGGCAAAACTAATTTTTTAAGTATTGGGGCAAGAATACAAGAACACATACCTAACCGCTTCTCTCCTGACAGTCATGAAGACAGACAAAGAATTTTGTTAATCGACATCAGCCCCCACATGACTGATCTAATATCATCGTTATATGTAATACTGGTAGTTGGGATACTTCATTGAGCTGTGCTGAGAATGATTCTTCTATGGATAATCTCCCCTAAAAGTCTGGACAGACGGACGGACGCCGCCTCATTTCTAATATAGCACATGTAATGGCAAAATTTACGTCAATAGAATAAGAGTACCATCACTCACCTCATCACCCAGAAGTTCATCAATTTCTTGACAGAGTTTGTCCTGGACATCTTGATGTACGGCCAAGTTATAACCGAGAAAACTGATAGTATAAGCTGTAGTATCATAACCGGCCAAGAAAAACACTAATGCTTGAGCTAACATCTCTTCTCTCGTTAGGCCTGAAAACGTTGAAGATATTTCTAAGATGAACATGATGTTTTCATTTTTCGTGTAACTCCATTTGTTTGTGTGATGTCCTCTCCCCCCCCCCCCCAAGAAAATTCATTGAAATAATATCTGAACAAAACTTAATATAATCCACATAGATGACACCGAGGACACAGCCACACATTGCATTCAGAAACAATTTACAAGGTGAAATATTCTTGTGAACTGATCTTTAATCTTGCAGCTTTGTTCCAGGCTCCATTCCCCGACTCCCAGGATATCCACAAATCAGTTTTTGACATGCGGCATAAAAGTGCACGATTTTCTAAATTGATCACTTATGTGCTTATTAGATCAAGATTAGATTTCAGAAAAATTTCTTCTTCCAATTTATTTAAATCTGACATTTGTTTAACTCATTCCATACCAGTCCCTGATTTTTCAGTATATTTACCTAGATTTAAGATGACAATTGCATATTTTAATTCTTCATGAAAAGAGCTTTCGTTCAAGTACCAACATGCCTATAGTCTTCAGTCAGTGGTTCTGGCACTGCCTGGCAAGTATTGATGCAGCTGCCGCAAGGGCAGCTGCAGGATGACTTGCGAGGCAGTGCCAGAACCACTGACCAAGGCCTCTCTCCATAATATGGAGTGAGTTAATGTTATAGATTACATATGTGTCCCCTATTTAACTTTCTTTTTGTATGGTAACTCATCAAAAACCAAGAGTAGTCCAGCTTATTTTCAGAAAACCAAGAGTAGTCCAGCTTACGGGCCCGTCGGTTTATGTGCATTGCTCATACAGTAACCAGAGTTGCAGTTTCTTGTAATCAACGAATTTATTATATCTGAGTTTTTGTTATCAACGTGTAAATCATCTCTCAAGTTTATTCTAATCACCAAAGCAATTACATCTCAATTTATTGTAATTAAAATGTATAATATAGTTATGGTCAGTGCCCGCGTAGTTTATTCTTTACAAGTGACATCGGTTTAACTGTTGCGCAATGTGTACCACTTTTCATTAATCTCTCTATGCACAAGATACATTAATAGAAGGCATTGTCTTGATTTCCAACTGTTTTCGATAAATATATGTTTTACTCAACCTCTTTTTTTTCTACTCGAAGGCTCTGAATTCTGGCTCAATTCGCATTCTTCGCCAGCGTCATCACCGGTAACATCTTCATTCTCAGCGTCCATCAAAAGCTGAAGGAAATCGGCCTGTTTCTGGTATCAACAGACAGAGAATATTGGTGAATGATTTATTTACGTAAGCTTTTCAGAAAACAAAATTTGCACATATTGTCAGAAGGTAAATTTGACTATATAACAATCAATGAACTTTGTAGAAGTGAATGTACAGCACTAAGGCTGTAACGGATATACCATGAGGCGAACATGATGTGCATTATAAACATTGAACACACACACACAAACACGCGCGCGCGCGCGCGCTCGCGCACGCACACACACACACACGCACGCACACACACACGCACGCACGCATGCACGCACACACACACACATATATATATATATATACATATTCATAAATACAACTTCTCATGTCACATACCTCTAGAAATTCCACGATGAATAAAGACATTACTCTTGTAATGACTTTAGTTTACCTGCTTGCGTTACTCTCATGCCAGTGACGCACATTGTACACGCACACACAAGCCATCAAAATGATGACGATAATGACGACGACGACAAGGACAACACAAAGTATTGGTAAAATGTGTTACTAACATAGATAGGAATGTCCGCATTTTGAAAATTTTTAAATGCATGTTCAGTTTACTCCTGTTCGCATTGTGCAGTGTTGAATGACGACCATCGCCACTTTTGATGATACATGATCAACAAAAAATTTTAATTTTCACAACCTGATATTGGTAGTGTTCCTCTTCATTTGTTTAGTTTTGTTAAAACAAAGGGACTCTGATGATCATATATTACGCTAGTTTTTTAACTAAGCCTCTCACCCTGGTCGTAACGGGACAGGATTTAGTCAACCACTTAACGATGCGTGTTCTGAACTGAGCGCTTATCTGGTAAAACCGTTGACACGGGGACTATTAATCCAGTGAATTTCCATTCATACTTTCATTCCAAACTTTGACGAAAGCACAACGTTAAAGAACAAACCTACACCAGTTTACATTTGCGGCTACCAATCGCTTTGAGCAGGAAAGTATAAATACATGACAGCGGGGATATCTTCTCTAGGTATTTTTTCAGCAGTTTTGATAACGGTGCACCAACAGCAAGCATGCCTGAAAGCTTCAAAAACTACACGATTATCCGATTTTATGTTGTTGCGATTACTACCAAACACACACATGAATATTTTTTATTTCTGTATTATGTATCGTCATGAAAATTTTTTGAACATCATTAAGTCATCAATTTTATTTGATTTGTTACTCAACAATACCCTGATATCTGCCTTTCATATCCCAATCGTTAAAAGTACAGTATATATCAGTTTATGCGGACCCGTCTCTTCCTGTCATATTATATCTGAGCAAACTCACCATGCCCGTTGCCTTTCTCTCTTTTATTGCTCGATCCAATATGTCAACGAAGAATTTTATAGCTTTTGTGTCGCAAGAAGATATGTTGAATTTATCCATATAGGGCCCCAGAGAAGGAAAAAAGACTGAAATAGAAACATGCAACATTACAGCAATATTATCCCCAAGGAAACCATAAATCTTTATCATTGATTGATAAAATATTGCAAGGGCAATTGCAGAAAACTTAACTAATGCTTCAGAGACTTAAATTACTAAAATGATAAAAGTATGGGTGGTTAAAAGTAATGAAGCTCAACTGTTCCAATCTTAGGCTTGAACGTTTCCATTTTTCCTAGTTAACAAAGATTTTCCTCGATCTTGGTGGATGAATTAAGCATTTAGAAACTAATTTTAGTTCCTAAAATACACCATTTTGCACTTTGAATTTCAAAACTTGTCGGGGAGGGGGATATCCCCCCAAGCAAGATTTCACAGCCTTTGGCTGCTTGCAGGTCCATTCTTTATATCATTTGAACCATCAATCCAAAATCCTGCCTACGTAACTAGTACGTGGACTTTAATTCATTCATTTTAAATCCTTTTACATAGTCTGAGGTCAAATCACGATCCAAGCCCTGTACTCATCGCATATGATGCTTTCAAGACACATGACGTTCATGGACTCTTCTCATATTATACTCACAGAGTACGAGAAGTCCAATATTGAAGAGGGAAACATCGTTCAACCGCTTTGAGTGCAGCACGAACGGATCATTTTCGTCCTTCTGGGAGTTGATTTGCAACCCGAAGGCAGTTCCAGCTATGGCATCAAGTACGTATGAAGTTGCCTGACTACAAACACACACACAAGAAATTCCGCAAAAAACACCGACTTTATTTTAAATATAACACTTGTCCTGTCCGTTGAGTGAAAGCATTTTTCAAACTTGATAACTCAGCGCCCATAAGGAGTTGGGTAAGGCAACTTTTTTCGTTGTGTGAGGTTTACATTTTTTTTTTTTGCAAATTTTTTTTCTCCGGGCACGAAGAAACAAAAAACAAGAAGTCCTAATTCATATTTTCTCTTGACTCTAATAGTACTTGAACACAAAGAGATTATGCAGAGTTGGATAGCCAAAATCAGTTACTTTATATGCAAGTATCAATCATGTTTATTCTATGTATTTCTGCAAGAACGTATCACTAAAGAATGGTCCGCAGTTAAAAATTTCATTGCACCTGAGACATGAGACCCTGTTTAACAAATAAAATATGCAATACCAATGTGTATATATACATATATATATATATATATATATATATATATATATATATATATATATATATATATATATATATATATATATATAATTTCCCTTGTTTGCTCTTATCTTGTTATCTTTCTCTTATTGCTATTGTGCACTGAAAAAGTTTCAATGCATTTCTTACTTACTCTTTGATTGCAAAACTACGATTTTGTTCCGATTTGTTATACATGTGCATCGCAAACTCTCTGGCACAACGGTTCAATTCCGGCCCCATCTGTTCACAAATAAGGAAAATATACGAAATTATCAATTTCATATTTGAGTGTTATCGTGCGGAACATGGTACATTAAAGTATATATATTTATATATATATATATATATATATATATATATATATATATATATATATATATATATATATATATATATATATATCCTACATGGCAAAAATTCCTGTCTTTGGTTATGCTCACTGTGTTTTATCTGGCTGGTTGAATAGTGTAATCTTCTTCGATCATTTGTCTAACTTACATAAGCTTATTTCTGCATTCAATTGTGTGTTACAAATATACAATATAAAGACATTTATTTATAATACACATATGCTCACAATATATATCTTCCACGGAGACTTATTCCACAACAAACTGTCACTGTAATTTTCATCATTTTCACTTACCGCTTTGAGTTTGCCGGCAGTGAAGCATGGGGTAATGTAGGTCCTGATATATTTCCAATGGTCGCCGTCCAAGTTAGATACGTTACTTCGAAGTGGAAAACCTAGGCCTGGGAATTTCTGTAAGAACGTGGTGCATCTCCACATATCTGTTTCACTCTAATGCGTATACTGGAGCGTCTCCAATATACGCATTATACTGAAAAAGATATGTGGGGATATTATGCATATATCGGAAATTCTCCAATATAAGCATTATACTGAAAAAGATACGTCTCGCTTTAGCAAAGGTAGAGGGGGGGGGGCAGTGTACACTGATCTACACCCACCATGTTTTACCAATAGACAAAACGTAAACAACTTTATTAGTAGATCAGTCGACATTTTACGACGACAAGACATACGTAGTTGTCAAAACTCTGTCAAGCAGCTAAAGATGTAAAATGCTTTCGGGTGATTCGGTTTTCTTAGTCTGGTAGTACACAATTTGAAATCACAATGAACCTTAGAGAGCCTAGTAAAGCCGCTGAATAACTCAGTCTGTTCTCAAATGGACCCAGGAAAGATTGGTGAAGCCACTTGGTAAGCCCTCTTCAATTGTACTGGAAAGTGGCGCCTGGTGAAACTGGGGACTGGGGGCACATATTCTGACGTGCTTCTCTTTTTTATTTCTTTCTCTGGCCTGAATTTTCTGGAGTATGTAGGAGTTGTAGGCTAATTCTAAAACATCCCCATAATGGCATTATAGGAACGCATTTTAGATCTACTGCGATCAAACACTTATGGCTGTCAATATGCAAGTTGGAGATTAAAATTTTATGTATTACTTAGAACTGCACATACTTAAACAGTAAAGCTGCATACCCGCCTGCTGCTGAAGTTGTGAAAGTCTTTTACCATGATCTGTTTTATCATATTTAAATCTGAGATCAGCAATGCCGGAGTGCTGCCTTCAAACGTTCTGAAAATGAATCGGACATGGGTTATAGAGTCATAAACTTGATCTTACAATAGCAGAGCCACTGTAAATTCATATAATCTTAAAATCATAAAATTGTCAATTTACGGTCATTTATAAAACTTAGGATATTACCAGCATGATTAATAAACAAAATCTGCGAGCAGTGTGAAATATTTGCATAATCATATCCACATTGTCCATAATAAGTTTCGCGGGCGGCTAACAGACTTTATTGTAGCCAAAAATAAGCACTATAGTTATTGTATCGCTATAGTTTAATGTAAACAATATGATAATTTTGTGATTATTTGGGTCAATAACTCGTATAAACTAGTGTAACTGATACGATGCATGCAACTCTCAACTATAGTGCTGCATACATTTACCGTCACATTGCTGAGTATAATTAATACGCGCTCACAACCTCCTTTATTTAACTTTTTAAATCCGACTTATGTTTGCGTAATAAGACTCATTTCTACAGACAAACTTCAAACATGATTTAAAAAAAAAAAACTTCATTTGTGGATATCCCTGTTGTACCAATATATCAAATCAAAATGTAGGACGGAAATAGAAGTTGTCAAAATCAAGCAAGTGCAATCAATCGTGACACACAGACGCCATAAGCAGGCCAATCAGAGTATTACTTTCCGTGTGATGGAGATTAACAATATTAAACTGAAACTGATCTCGTTTGTCATACAGTTTAAACCTTAATGCATCATCATCATGATCATTAAACATCATTATATCCAAGTATAGACATTTCGAGACATTTTTTGCAGTTTCCATTAATCACTTGGGTATGTGGATGAAATGTATTGTTTAAAGTATTTATTATTGATGCTGAGTAGGTCATCAATATATCCAAAGGGCAGTCCAAAACATTTACCGCAATGTTCTTCCATTGTTAGACTTTTCAAAAAATGATATTCGTGGTAAAATAAATGTAAATTAGCTAGCAATGGTACGCAATTTGTACTCATTGGAATACCTTTTGCATGATGACAGAACCTCTAAATTTAACATAATTGTTATCTATCAAAATTCCAACTGAACAAATTCATTGTATTCAAATGCGCACTGTTCATCCTCCACATTATTACCAAAATATGCATTCTTAAATGTAATGATCAGTTTACGTTGTTTCAGATCTATATGTGGAATTGCTGTAGAGAGTAAGAAAGTCCCACGATGAAATTTGTTCCTATGGTAATTTATTACTTGCACCATTCAACTGTTCTAGCACAACTTTGGAGTCGGGCAAAATCCAAAACCTGGTTACACCAGAATTTACGTCTATTCGGTTGCAGTAATTTAGCCAAAACTCCTGTATCTTTTTCAAACCATTTGACAGTAAAACAGACAAACTTTTGGACCTGCAATAAATCGGAACTTGTATGACATGCGTGTGTTCAGATAATAGTTAGCTGAAAAAAAATTAGGCTGTATAGTTCCGGAAGACTCTGGGCAGGAGCCACAGCAGCTGCGAACCCAGGTCGGCTGACTGGAGGACACCTGCTAGAGTTTCTTGAGAACGTAGGAGCCTGCGAGCCAAGTGAGAGATGGCGCAGAAAGAAGGCAGCAAGCTGCTTATATGAAACAACCAGCTCTGACATGAGGGGAGAACCTGTGGGGGTGGATGTAGACAAAGTCTCCATCTGCAACTGCTACTCCTCACAGAGCTCATGTTCCACTTGTCTCTCCAATGTGGGAGGCAGGATATCCAACTTGAAGGAAGGGCACAGTAGGATTGCCAGCAGCTTGGCCCAGGCAGGACCAGAGGGAGAGCAGCGGGCACTGGCAGAACAAGGGATGGCGGCACTAGAGTTTGCCCTAGGGTTACAGAAGGGGCCACAACTGCAGAAGCTAAAAGGCCCTTTAGCTCACTACAGCTAGACACTACCACAGACTTAGGTACTGTCTCTGGTGCTCTGAGATACTGGGACATTCAAACCGAGGTCTTGGACCTGGAAACTCAGAAAATCAGCAGGGGTTCTGGTGCTCCCGATACCCTGACATTAGACCTGAGGTCTTGGATCTGTGAGCTTGGGGCATAGTGCAGGGTTCTGGGATGCCCACTTGGAGACCTGTATAGGTATTCATTGTGACTTCACCGGGGCTGCATTGACATCCAAGTGCTGGGATTAAGAGGTCCAGGTCAGAGGATCCAGGTGGTGCTTTGCCTGCTTCTTTGGATAGAGATCCAAAGTAGCTGGCATAGAGGGGGGTACAGTTGCTAGATCAAATCCATGTGCAAGTGTCAATTCTTGGCCATTGCCTCTAAGACTGCAAGAGTCTCACGTCAGCAATGAAGGCACATCTTGTCATCACCTTAGGTGTCAGTAACTGCTCTGGGCCCTCATGAGTGGATCTTTTGTGGTCTGACTTGCAACTATGCTGCGTCTTATTCATATTCTCCTCTGGGTTCCAGGAAAAGAAGCAGCAACCACATGAGCCTGCATGCAGGCTGGGGGGGGGGGGGCGGGAGTTGCTCCTGCTTGTCTAGTGGTGTTGTTGGGGTAGAAGACTCAGAGGAGCCAGACTTGATGGCTAGGAATTTGGCAGCATGCTTATGCCCAGCCCTCTACAGGACTGCTCATTCAGCAGCCACTTGTCTCCCCACCTAGCACTAAAGCTGCATGTATTCTCCCCAGAACACACACTGCCAAGCTGTTGACAGTAACAGTGCTCATGGTCTTCCTAGGCTGCAATGAAATGGTTCTGTGAGTCCATCTTCTGCCCTCTACCCAACAAAGGAGAAGGTGAAGCAGTCTCCGGCTCCACAACCACAGCATGCTGCCAAGCAATGATTGCCTGTATACCACTGTCCTGCCTCTGTCTTTGATTCGTCCTGGCAGATGCCATATTAGAAAAGATCGGTTTTGAGCCAAGACCAGTCCTACTTCTACAATTTTCACCAATTCACAGGTCAAATATAAGCCATCCCTGTCTAGGAAGAGACTAGGAGAGCTTAGAAAAGAAGTTCTGCAGTAGAGACAGTGCACACTGCAGCAAAATAGTTTCTCCTGACGAAAGCCAACAGAGCTCCCAACTCTTACGGCAAGTCAGAAATAGCACCCGAGCAGGAAGGAAGAAAAGGGGTGCATTGGCCCCAGGTGTCACACACACACACACACACACACACACACACACACACGCACATGCACGCATGCACGTACGCACGCACACACACACACACACACACACACACTGAGTGGTGACAAAGACCACCAAGTCTTCAAAACAATTGGGTACCAACTCAATTGTGTCAGCCATTGTGGCCCAGACATGGAGTTCTAGACAATAGTGGATGAGAGGTAACGTTGCATATTTTGTGTTGCTATTATCGTTTTCTTTTTATACACTTTGGAGGCTGTAATTTCTAGGCTAATCTGGGCGGGGGGAGGGGACTCTTACCCCAGGTGTTTGTAGCCGCCTTCAGTAGCCACCTGGTGAACATCATGATTTATTTAAGCAGTGGTTTATGTATGTGCCATCACATTGCTATTCTCTCTCCTTTTTCTCTATAAAATTAATTTTTCTAGGCTTTTCATGGAGACAATTAGCGCCATTGTATGACATTGAACCATTGCTAATATGATGTTATTTGGATTTAAGATTTACTTTTCCGCCCAATTGTCAAAAGATACATAACTTTTAAGTCTACTATTATAATCACACGGAAGCCAAGTCACTACATGGCCACCCACTGGCAGATTTAGGCAAAAATCAGAACCAACCTCGGCCCATTCAACCTTCTCAGTTGTCTTGGTAACCAGCATCACACATGTCCACTTAAGTAATTTCTTCGACTATTACTTCCACAAAATTCAGATTATTAATTGCACGTTGATTAAAAACGACGGAAACTCTAAGTAAACTGTGTATTCACTGAAAGAATCTTTCATAATTTCAAGTCGGACCACTGTATCTTTCTTTGTTGAGTGACAGGAAGTTGTATCCAATAACTTGTACACTGCAAACAGACCAAATTTCAAATTTTGTGCTCAGCGGAGGTACCGATTTAGTTTATCAACTCAGTGCTGACAGGCAACTGCTGCACTGACGCGCACAGACTTCCGTAAATCTTACCCAATAATCTTTCCATATATCTTCACCAAATGCATGTCCATATCGATAAAACCCTGCAAGTGAACAAACAGTGTTGACATCCTCATAATCTTCAGTGAAAAAGGTACAAGAATTACCACATTATATATTCTTTTTATGTTTTGATCACTTTGATCAAATATTCACAGATCACTGCAAATATTTCGCTGAAAACAAACATATATATACTTGAAATACAAAGATTGTTTATTGTGCAACCACCATAACTTCAATTCACACCCTTTCCACGGTGGGCGGTCGGAAAGGATCAACCCCAAAGGAGCATGATGATGATGATGATGATGATGATGATGATGATGATGATGATGATGATGATGATGGTTACTACTATTATTTGCATAAGGTAGGGTGTCGGATTTGCTTTTAAATGAGTCAGACCTCTCAAACGGCTTAATTACTTTTTCCAGTTGTAGCAGTCCGACATACTGGACAGTTTATTCGTTTAGTTTTAAGTTCTGTACATTAATAGGTAGTTATCATTCTTGGTTTAAACATTTTTTATTTCCGTAGGGATACCATTGGGAAACGGGGCAAGGCCCTAAACAAATCCCTCTTGTACATGAAAAAGATTAAAGAAGAGGTGTCATGTATCACAGGTTAAGAGACAATTCACTATAAGGAAGAACGCCAGAAGACGAGGATAGATAGAATGGCGGCGCCACACGAGCATAAGCGGAACGACACAAGACGTACAGAAGGGAGATTAAGTCCGCTTTCACTTAACCATATACACAAACGATACACTTCTGGTCTCAAGATTTTGACGATAGTATGAACTTCGTCACTGCTCCCAGTCTGTCTGTTGTTTTGATAAAGTTATGGACTGCGTCAAAAATATTTTCCATTTGTTTGGAGGTACATGTTTTGGCCCCAAATAATAATGTTGAAACCGTTCATGTTGCACAAGACATAATTTTGTTCTAAAGTGTATTTCTCTGAGTTATATAAAAAGGACACTCGCAACAATAATGTAAAACATCTTCATTTCCGTTTCCACAGGCACACTGACGGGAGTCTATAAGACCCTTTTTGAACAGATCCGAGTTTAGTTTGCTGCATCCCATACGCAACCGTGCACAGGAAACAGCAAGCCTTCTGTCACCTCTGCAATATAGCTTGTTTGCACTTTTTCCCCTGGTCTATTTTTGTTTCTTAAAAAAATGTAAGGTCTTCGGAATTACGCACATCAGCCGGCAAGTTAATCCACTATCGAACAACCGATGGAAAGAAAGAAGTTTAAAATAGGTTTGTTCGTGTTCGAAAAACAGAGAGATTCATACCAGATTTAACACTTTACCTGTTTAAATAGGTTTGTTCGTGTTCGAAAAACAGAGAGATTCATACCAGATTTGACACTTTACCTGTTTCTTTCATTGACCAGGTTAAGAATGAGATTGCATACATGTGAAGGAGCTACACCGTGCATTATCTTATAAAATAGAATCAGGTTGCTTTTTTTCGCGGCGCTGAGATAATGTTTCCAAGCTTGTTTCTTCATAAATTAAATCATAGTCCTAGAAGTGGCCCCAGTAATAACTCTGGCTGCTGCCAATTGCACGTTTTCAAGTTGTTGAGACTCCTGCAGCGTGCAGTTGTCCCATACCACTGATCCATACTCCAAGAGAGGTCTGATAAATGAAAGATAAAGGGTCTCCAAGGATTTCTATTAAGACGAAGTTGCAGATATTCAATAATATTCACCATTTTCATTCCCTTAGTTGTTAGATTTTTGATATGGTTATACCACAACAGATCACTGCGAATTGTTAAGCCTGAATGTTTGTGATAAGAAATTTCGGGTAGCTTTTCATTCATGAATACAAGAAAAGAGTAATTTAAAGGATTTCTTTTCTTGGAGATGACCATACTGGCAGATATCACAAGGTTAAATGACACAAACCATTGCCGCGTCCAACCTTCAACTGCCTGCAAGTCAGTATTGACAGCATTGGTCACAGCAAGGCGTCATCCACTTTGATGAACAGAGTTGTGTCATCGGCAAAGTGCCGAATGCATGAACAAACTATATCTCTATATTACTATCATATATATATATATATATATATATATATATATATATATATATATATATATATATATATATATATATATATACATACATACATACATACATACATACATACATACATACATACATACATACATACATACATACATACATACATATATATATATATATATATATATATATATATATATATATCAGGAACTTACGCGGTCCTAAAACAGAACCTTGTTATCATTCTTAATCTACACGTTTGACCACTTTATACTGACACACCTGTATACAAATAGGTATCATATAGCAACCCCTCTATGTGGCTTACCTTTGTGTAGTAAGGTATCATTGTTCCCACCAATGGCCATGGTGTTGGTCCTGGTATTCCTTGATCTTTAAATACACTGAACTTGCGGTACGATACGCTGCAAGGGACATTCAATTGTTAAGATTTCTGAATTAATCAAACTAGTACTACATTGTTTTTGTCGGTCTTGCTGTATGGGACTATTTGTGTACAAATTGGAAGAACAGTGCACAATTTAAATTTAGTTTCAATTTCATACTTTTTTGCAACATGTCATGAAGCACTTTATTTACGACTGTGTGCAAAACACGAGTATCCTGATTTCTCAAACTTATTGCTTACTTTCTTTCCGTCTACACATTTTGTCTGCAACTTTTTTCACAGAGCGTTATAGGTATAAGCCCAAACTTTGCACGGCCAGAGTCCTATTATTTAAATTATTCCGCTGAATTGGAATATTTAACGTTTTAATGCAAATAATAATGCAAATCAAGTGCAATGGAAAATTATAATGTTGAATATCTACAAAAGTATTATAGGTACAGGTGTGAGGTATGAATCCAACTTTGATAATCCAACTTTGATTTACAAGTGCGATCTGAAGGCCCATCCTATGAAATAAAAATGAAAGTTGTAAAACTTTAATTCACGCTAATGAGGCACACTCGGAAATTTTATCATTGAATATCTACAAAGTGCTTTTGTTGAAGACACAGTATCACTCTAACGTCAGTTCGTATGTTTCTGCCACACGTACATACAATGAACAAAAAACAAAACTTGTAAGATTTTAATTTGTGCACATTAGACACGCTTCGGATATCTAAATGTTTCAAAATTCAAACCTAATGCAAACAGCCATTTAAATTTCAATTCAAAGAGTTGTGTTTCAGGTACATCAATAGGACAAATTCATATAAACAAATGTTCATTACGGCTCTGTTCTGCTAGTGAAGGTTGCTGACAACACAACTACATCTCCATCTGATTAGGGCACATCAGCAAGTAATGCAGCCTATCCATTTGCAAATAATATTTGTTTTCTCCAAACAAAGGACAATATCTAAATGTTTTATCCCCTATATATTTCGATAAAATAACTTCTTCAAAGTTTAGTGTCTTTGTATTGTCACCTTTTATGAATGGAACGTATTTGGCCTTGCTTAATACCATTGCATGGATATGCATTTCTTCCTCTCAAGTTCTTTGCTGTGAGAATACGACAGCTCAAGGGAGCCGTATATATTCACACATCTATCTCCTATTGCACAGTTCGAACATTTAACATAATGCTAATTTTTCAAGGCACACAGGCAGATATGCTCTGAAGCAAATCTTAATTTTTCAGTTTGTGGCTTGGCGAATGCTTTTGCGGGTAACATTTTTCTTCACTATTTCATGAGTGCTTTATTGGCTATGTTGTGCTGTGGGCTGTGTTCTCCAACGCTTAGTTATAATGGAGGTATAGTGTTTTATGGTGTATCAGATTCATAAATATCACACAAACGATGTGGACCCACCTTTTTTTCTGTTTCCTCAGCTGACTGAGAAGTCAGGTGAATTCAAAAGTCGCAGGTCACAATGTCTCTTACATCTTCGGCGCAAGTGATAAATTTTTGGTTTTAAGTTGTTAGGCCTCTATGTTTTGGAAAATACTTAAGTCTGTAGTTAACGAAAAATATTTCAAAGGTTGAGAGGACCAGTTTGAAAACACCGGTTACCTTTTACGAGAAACTATCTGTCTCAAGTCAGCAATGATTTTATTTTTTCATATTGGTATTGAAAGATGAATGTTGATGTTTTAGTAATTCTCGAGTCCGCCTTTTGCTGTACTTTACTTTGCTGTCATTGTTGAGTTGAACTCCACTAATGTCGGTAAAAATTTTCTCCAAATATTTGGTCATTGTTCTCAGATACACCTTAAACTCGTTGTGCCATCAGATTAAGTCTTGCTCATTCGAAATTTTTATCATAATTTGAGGTTTAAATTCCTCATAGAAAGACCTTTCAATCGGGTACAGCAAGCCTATCTCAATCGAGAGTTCCATAGTTGGCCCAGTTGGAGCATTGAATCAGTCTGCAAACTAGTACTGAAGTGGTCAACTCCCATTTAACAGAAATTTCACAATGAGTAGGTGGTTCCTTGCACCCTTTTTCATGAAGGTGCTAGCACACTTACTCTTATCATAAAAGGGGTACCCGCTGACGGATAAACCATGTTGTATAAATGTTCAGGACTCTAACAATATTCGCAAACGTAAAGTCATACTTGAAGATGACAATAATGTAAGGGGCCCGCTGCCAGTTACGCCTGAGCTAGTTGTCCGGGTGAGCAATTGCCAACCCATGTGGTCACATTGTGGGAACGATAATTATGTCTTTGTGCAAACGCATACCATCTGATTTCACAGAATACTTTTTTCTTTCTTTATGTCTCTGAACAAACAGAGACATTTTATTTTCTCCAAATTGTTCATATTTTCTTTCTTTCGGCAAAAATTGTGTTACGAATTTTCTCAGAGACTGCTGTTCCGAACAATATCAATATATTAAAGGGCCATAATAATATCATTGCAATAGAGCCTTTAATTTTGAAAAATTTATGTTTTCAACATTATGCAAATACGGGCGTTCCGAGTTAGGGATTTTTTTTAACACCAGGCTTCGCAAGGTAGATTTTTTCCCTCCGCGCATGCCCGACATGCCTGGTAACGCAATTCCGCGGTCAAGCTTTCCCGGGGTAATAGTAGGCCGTGACCAACACAGCGTGACAGCGAGACCCATAAGAGAATCGACATGCAACAGTGATCGTTCTGGGATTGCCCCATTCAGGACGGTGGCCACTAGGCTCTACCCTCCCCCCCCCCCCGTAACCTGCATGAGGACGCCCACGCCTGCGAGGAACCCATATTACAAATAATTATGATTAAAAAAAACAAAAAAACAAAAAACAAAAAAAACAAAAACAAACAAAAAAAAAAAAAAACAAAAAAAAAAACACTTTGTCTAGCCTGTGGAGCGGGTTTGTCTTTCAGGACGGTGGCCACTAGGCCCTTGCCCCCCGTGGCCTGACGACTTCCCCCTCCCCGTACCATACAATCAAATATACTCAAATTTTCTGCACTACCGGAACCCATAACCTACTTAAGAATAAAAAAACCCATCCTGGCTAACTTTGTCATATCGACAGACAGCCAAAAAAATCCCACCACACAACAGAACAGAACAGTGATCGTTCAGTTTCAGTGAACATGGCGGGAAATACGGACGACGGAGCGGCAATTAACGTGATTGAACAGACGGAAAATGAACTACTCGACAAATTCTCAAAGATGAAAGTGGTTGACCTTAAGAAGTTTCTAAAGATTGCCTACCTAATAAGCAAATGTGACTGGACACCCAAGAATGTTCAGAAGTACCGCGAATCCAGGGGCTACCAACTTGCGGAACAGGGGCGCATCCATGGGGTTAAGCTACAGGTGCTGTCCAGCTTTGTTCCATGCAAACTTTTGTATGTGAAGGCACTTTGTATAAGACCAACCTCGCAAGGCGAGGCACTGAACCAGGTCTGGGGAATAGTCACGGAAGAAGGGGTCATCCATACTGGCTTTAATAATAATTATTCGATATTGATTTATTGTTTAATGTCGCCAATCTTAAACAAATAATAACAGCTGATCTGAAAATGCTTGAAGGCCTACAGTGTGCCAGTGATCAGGTAACAAAGTTTGCAGACAGTGTATTGCGAATTTAAGTCAGGTGCTTTACTGTTAATTTCTGATTGCACCCGTCAAGCGCTAATCTGGCTAGTGGTCAGCCAAGCGCGAGGATCTTCAAAGCACTGGCAGAAGTGCGCCCTAGGCTAATCCCTCAGAACTCACCGAGTCAATCAAGGGTGACTTGATGCATGGTTAGTTGTGCCACAATGCAGGCCCCAATTTGTATATGTTTTGTCTCAGGTTTTGTGTCAATATTTTTCATAGTGCGATCTTTGGTACATCCTGGTATCTTACAGGTGTACACTGGCATGCTTTCTTGTAGTTACACTTGTAGGTTATTGAAATAACCGGCGCTAAAAAAATGACACCAACTTTCCCGTGTTAACCCAATGGGGAAAAATGGCGAGACTTGAAAGTGTCCCCCGAGACTTGGAGAAACGTCCGTGACTTCGCGGGAACATAGTAGTCAGCGCCACCGGTGGCAAAAATTGTCCCTATCTCGGAACTAAGCAATTGAATGTAATTAAAATCTTAAAATTTCTATACCCCAAAATATTCTGTATAGATTTGTCAAGGGTACTGCAATTCATAGGTTTGTGCTACAAGCGCACCAAATGAAATGAAAATGAAAGTGGTAAAATGTCAATTTATGCTAATTTTTCAAATTTGAAAATCAAGTTAAAATTATACTAATTTTTCAAAGCATACAGACAAATTTTCTATCAACAAAATTTATCAGGCCTGTTACACCTGCACTCAACAGTGCCTGGTTATTTGCATAGGCAACAATATTAAATCTGTGTGGACAAATAAAAGACCAAGTTCTGACCGAAATGAATTAATTATGCATGGTATACATATATTGGCATAATGATAATGCATTTAAATTTAAAGTGTCAGTACGTTCGCGATTTCGGAGCAGAGCCATTGCTAGCATTGCTCGGGAATAATGAGTGGAAAACTTGAGCGTACTGGTTACGTAATCGAATGCACTAAAAAGATTATCACCAATGGCTCCACCATTTAACATAACCTCTCTCCAAAACCATTGCATCGTAAATTTTACGTACAGCTAAAATCGAATCTAGATAGATACTACCCTGCACAGATCGTTGAAGTATATGTTCATCAAGTATATCTATTCTATGTAACCAGTATTTGAAAATTATGTCTGTGTACTAACACATGCATGCTCTTTCTTTCTTTCTTTCTTTCTTTCTTTCTTTCTTTCTTTCTTTCTTTCTTTCTTTCTTTCTTTCTTTCTTTCTTTCTTTCTTTCTTTCTTTAGCTGCAATTTTGACTGATAACTTTCTGAGCACTATTACACTTAGAAACTCCAAACTTGGTACATTTGTAGATCTAAATAAAGTTGGCTTGCCTACAAAGTGGAAAGAGCATTTTTAAAAATTATGCATATTAGGGTCACTTGAATCTTCACAACCCACAAACATGGTCTCGTAGCTTGGGACATCTGGTGACAAAAAAAAGATCAGTTCAGGGTGTGACAAGCTTGCTGAGCAATGCACTGGTCTGGTCTGGTAGCTTGGGACATCTCGTGGCTGAAAAAAGCAGTTCAGGGTATGGGAAGGTTCCTAGGCAACAACTTCTCTGTAAATGGGCAGCAAACTAAAACGTCAACAAATCAATACCTTTCTTTGAAGTGTTGACTTGAGTATTAAATATCTTATGTATGAAAACATGCAATTGAAAGAGCGAGTACCTGTCAATGTCTCCATATTCCCCCAACATGTACCATGTGTATGGCGGCTGGCTATACAGATGGGACAGTCATAGATGTTGAGTGTAGTATTTCCTGCTATGTGGGCAAAAAAATCACACTTTGAGGTGTCATTCCTAGTTGAATATATGGCTTGTTTCATAGGCATGTCCTACGGCATGGAAACAAAAGTTGAGGAATTTTAATTTGTGCTAAATTAACGGAATAGCTTTCAGACTTTGTCCAATACACAACATCCTTCTACCACTAACTGTTGTCCACCTCCATGATGTAATACAGCCATCTGGCATCATAACTAATTAGCTTGCACAGTCAGAACCTCTCTCCTAGGCAACTTGCAATCCATGGTAAAATTGACTGCATGCTTTCAAAGCTTAGGTCTTGTGCACAGCAAATGAGAAATATAACTTCCCAACACTTGTGTAATAACTTAGGTTCTCCGCAAATTACAGAGCATCACTGATCATGTTGCACATATCTCTATGGCCCAAACCACTTAGAGGCCCCCATAATAAAGCTGTAGTGCTATATTTATGCATCGACGTGCAAGATTTATTCGATTTTATCTCCGCTTTTTGTGAAAAATGAGTTTTTGATACCACCATGTGAAGGCCACCGTTTTATCTCCAAAAGCAGTATATTGTGCACAATACAAAAAATTAGACTTATAATAAAACAAGTTAGCTGTGTACTGTGTGCCCAGGGCACAAAGTACAGAGTCATTTTGAAACTGAGGTCCTTGATACACCTCTAAGCCTTGATATACCTAAGGCTTCTGGCGCTGATGGCATACGTGCTTAGCTCTTCAAAGAAGCTGCACCTGCCATCTCCCTTTCTCTTACCAAACTGTCCAATTTTTATTGAAAAAGGCAAATGTTTCACCACTCCACAAAATACGTTCTGAAGAATTATGTACTTAATATAGGCCTGTATCATCACTCAGTTGTGTCGGTAAGGTGTTTCAAGAAAATAGTTTTTAAGTATTTTTTTTCCCGTTACAATCTTCTCATGGCTGCTCACCATTCTGGTTTGGTGTTCAGGCGACTCAACTACCAAAACAGTTCCTTTTATTACATCATGACTTATGCTGGCGGTTGACAAGCAAAAAGAGGGGTGGTTTTTCTTGATATATGCAAGGCTTTTGACAAAGTTTGGCACTCGTGTTTCTTGTATAAATTAAAGAAAGCTCGTATTGTAGGTCATTTACATGAATTGTTCTCCGATTATCTCCATCATCGTTACCAACGTGTTGTTATCCAGGGCCAGGCCTGCAGCTGGGGCAAAATATGTGCTTGTATACCTTAAGACTCTGTTCTTGGCCAATAAATGTTTTTAATCTATATCAAAGATAGTTGATATTGTGAGATCCAACATCAAATTATTTGCTTACGCTACTTATCTTTATTTAGATTGAAAATCCAGTCCTAGCTGCTGAAACAATTCACTTTGATGTTTCTAGTATTTATTAGAAATATCTAGATTGATTTTATTGTACAAAATTGCAAATAAGCTTGTCCCTGGTATCATATGTTTAGTTTGTAGTAGTGTCTCAATGTATGTCGATCCAACCCATTTTACCTACAACAGTCATATTTTCTCCACTTTTCGCTATAGAACTGATCTCTTTGACTGTTCGTTTCTTCCACTCAGAGTCTGACTATGGTGAAGGCTAGATTATGAAATTCAGAACTTTGTTTCTGTACAAATATTTAAGTAAAAAAATAATTCCACATCCCGGCTGGCCAATACGGTTTCTTGAACTTATAATATTGCTAACAGAATTTTTTATCAATTCAACATACACACATCCGACCTGAGGCCAGTCAACTAAACTCGTTTTTTTAAGATTGGTGTTCAGGAATCTCCAAAGTATTCTTGTGGTTCGTCTAGGGAGGACACAGGGCTCTATTTCTGTACCTTGTCCCTTATATTCTGCTGTAAGATCAACATTACATACACATTTAATTTCTGCATTGCTTCGTTTCCACTACAAAAGGTGTTATATGGTTCCCTATATACGAATAATAATATGGACATTCTTGCAGCAGTGCAGTGATATATTAGTAAGACCGACCGTTTCAAAACAACTGGTAACCGCTAATTTTGTTACTTTTATTTATTGATGACTTTCTACTTTGTGGCATCGAGATAACAGGTAGTATCATTTTGCCCTGCTGTCTACATTGTTCTATTGAAGTCTTCTCTTGTATGTTTTTGTGAGTTTGGTATGTCCTGTACCCTTGCACCTTCTCGCAAAAGGGAATGGGAAAAGGCTTATCAGTCTTTCCCAATTGTTTTGATTGTGACTTGTTAATGTATTTTCTGGAATTTTGTTGAACAAAAATATGTTAAAACCAAAGGGCAGATCATTTCAGGTTTATCTGTTCTAAGTACATTATAAAGGTCGCGTTCAGACACAATGTTCCATGTCCATGACACCAATCAGATCGCTATATCTCGAAGAGATAGGACTACAGCCAGTAGTGTTAACTTCTCCTGTAAGCCCATTACCGGATCATGAGGACCTAAACCTTGAAGATCCAGATATTCAAAAGCAGCTAGACATAATTGAAGGGGCTCAAACCAATACAGAGATGGCCGATAATATGCACAGGAACCTAACTGAATTGGAACTCATAACAGGAACAGTCTCCTCTGTCAACCGAAGTTGCCAAGATCGGAGCCTTGTAAATCGTAGCATTTCATCACCTGAAGACAACAGTGAAGGTCAGTCATTTAATTCCACACCAGTTAATCCGAGTGACATGAGAGAAAATACGATCCCACAATCTGACAATAATGAACAAGAAACAAGAAGGGGTAAAATGTCTGCACACCCTCTAAATGGAAAGTAAATTAAAAAAAACCCAAAGTCTATCAGCAGGGTTGAAATGTGTTAATAACAAGGACAGAATTAAAAGTAAAAGATGCATAAAAACTAGAAAGGCGCGAGAGGCAAAGTTCGAATTCAAGCGTGCCATCAAGATCTCTTCTGAAGAATGAAGATATTCAAAGATTTTAGGATATTGGCAGATACAGTGAAAAGACACTATTTCAGTGAAACAGTGGACAGATATATCAAAAAAAACGCAAACAAATGACTGGCTCATCATGACGAAGGTTTAGCTTCACATCCAAGTTTCATGTGGATGAAAAGCCTATAAAGGTATGTAAGGAGTATTACTTTACATACCTGGACATTTTCCAAAGAAAAATTCCATACTACTTTGAAACCTTGATGTATGACGTAACAGGAATTCCAAAACCCAGTACTCGCCGAAAACACAAGGGCAACAAGAAATACAAAAATTAACAGATCCAGTTTGTGGAAGACCTGATGTATTCATATTGTTCTGTTCTGCCTGTTTCGCTTTAGCATATCTAGTCAGGTAGCAAGCCAAAATAAAACTGAATAGTAGAACAGAAGTGATTAATAATGTAGTTTCTCATAGTAGCCCTACTGCTATGTGCTGGTCTCCTCTCTACTGGCTGAGATCCCCATTTTCAACTAATTTCATGTTGCCCCCCCCCCATTTATACCGTCCCAGGCCATCTTGCAAGTGGTCGCATGGACCACCATGCAAGACAGAAGTTGCGCTGACCTGCACAAGGTAGGGTTGGTGTATTGCCCCCTCCAACTTACATAGTCAGTGTGGCATCAAACCACCGGCAAGTCAGCCAGGCTGGACCCTTGGTCCTTGTCAATGCTAATCTTACAGGTATCAGGTTGCTTGTGGACCCCTGAACCGCCAAACCTTCTGGATCCATTAGCAGGAAAGGAAGTGCCAAGTGCATGGGCCTGCTGCATGAAATCTTCGGGCGAGCGTGAAATTAGTGGTTAAGAGACTTAAAGGCTGCTTTTATAGAGTCAAAAGTCATAAACTGGCGTCTTTAAGGATCCAAACATTTTTAGTTTGCCGATTTTCGTTAAGGAGAAATATTCCTGGCCTGTGATAAACGCGTCCGTCTACAAAATCCCGCTAAAAGTACCTCTAATGTTTCGTATGAAGCCCACAAGAGGGCAGTTTCAGGATAAAATTATTATCATAGAGAATTCAAGACAGTTAAAGCGTGCCCGGTCAAACGTTATTAAAAATCATTTATTTCGTGTGTACAAATTGTACAAATTATATAACGTATGAAGCACACATCAACAGTATGCGGGCCATGAGGGTCTTCACAATATACCCGTAGTCACGGCCGCTATGTGGAAACAAATGCGAAGGGCGGTCCCGCAAGATCCACCCAACCATTGGACAGGCCGGTGCCGCCTTTAAGAGTTGGACGCCCCAGAGCATGAAAATCGTGTCCGGCTTTAAAACATATACGACCCGGAGCGTGAAATGTACGTCCGGGCGTGGAGGTATCAGATCCTTGAAGAATGATCTTGAAGGGTGGAATTTTTTAACCAGTTCTCTTTAACGAAGGTAGTTTTGGACGCCTTTTTCACTCTGCAGGGCCTGCCTGTACTCCAGGTGCAGTATGGTCCATCAGCCAGAGCAGACACAATGTCAACACTGCTTGAGCACCACAGGAGCTCCCCACAGCCCCACTGCTGTACTGACTGCAGCTGTGCCAACATCAACACACATCCCATGGGGAAATTTGTTAGGCTGGCTACCAGTTGTTAGCAGGCTTTCATGGCTGTGTGCCTTACTGGGCAGACTGCCTCCACTGACTAAGACCACAGTGCCAGGACAGCCCCTTCTTTTGCCCCGCACTCTTACTCTTTTAGAAGAACATGAGATGGGACAAACTTATATTCTCAGGGCAGCAACTCAACAATATCCAAAAATGGAACGTCATAGCTGCAGGGCATCAACAACTAAATAACATCTGGAAGGAGAATTGATAGTAAATGAGATGTATGATGTGTACTTGGACTGGTGTCTCTTAGAAATAAGAGAGGCTGTAAAAAAGACAATTGTATGGCGTTCAACGTACCAAAAAGACAGATGTGACCTCTGTGAGGAGCACAAAATACAGACAGAGAAAGTGGTCATAGACAATGACCTACAGGACAGATGTCAGAAACATGTGGCGGGAAAACTAGCCACAGAAGCAGAAAGAGGACCGACGTAGCGGTAAAGTTGTAATTTGTTTTAATATGCAGAATCCGTTGACTTGCCCTAGGGCCAAAGAGTTAATTTTTTCTATAGGAGAAAACTAAACATTTTCAACCTGACGGTACATTTTTCTTTGAACAACCACAGATACACTGCCATGTGGGTTGATACTGTATCAGGGAGGTCTGCAAATAATATTACAAGTGCACTGTGAAAAATATTGGAGAACATTGCTTTTAGAAGGCTTACTGGGCTATACACCTCAGACATCCTGAGACAAAATGGTTTATCTTGTGGGCTGACTCATGCATACTCCAAAACCGCAATCAAGCCATGTCCCTAACTCTAGACAAATTCATGAAAGTTCATACACACATTGAGGTAATCAAGCAGAAATTTTGTGAACTACGGCATAACAGCATTTTAAAAGGTGACAACATTCATAGCCAGAACGTGTGTCAGACATGTCTGAGGCGTATAGCCCAGTGAGCCTTCTCAGAACAATGCTAAAGGCAATCAGAAAGAAACCCTTCATCGTTATTTAGATGAAACTAGGTGCCTTTTACAGTTATATGAAGTCGGCAAAAGCTCTAAGATTTGAAAAGCATCTTTTTCAAAACTGAAAGGAATAATTTACAAAAAAAGGGCAGACTATGTGAAAATGCTAAGTTGGACATTGGATGCCGCTCACTTATTCTATTGGTTGACCTCCATTAATGTAGGGACTCAACTAAAAAGAAATGGTAACAAATTCTTAATGTCACTACAATTGATACTTGGATTAAAGCGTGGTAAATTGTCCCAATATGTTTTTAAATGTGTTCCCTTTTATATTCATCTGACAAAATTTTAAACAAAAATAACCCTTCTTTGCATCATTTCCACCCAACAACATCTCAGTATACTACTCAGGGTTGAGCACAGGTACAATTTATTGTGCTGCCACCAAATACCCCCTGCGGTCTTGGCAGCCCAAGTTCCCCTTATTAAAATGGTCCTGCATGTCTTCATTACCATTACGTTTTGCAGCCTGCAAAGGACGGACCTCTTTTATTCATCCCAATTGCGGTACATCCCTACAGCCCCAACTATTCCCTTCTGTTTACTTTTGATAAGTATCTGTTTGGGCCTCAGCAAGCAACCAGGCCACAAGCTGCTTTGATGCATATGTTCGTAGCTACCAGATAACGCCTCTTGTGTGGTGGTGGTGATGTATTGTTTTATGGTCATGAGGTCCCAAAGGACGATTAGTGGGGTTATAAAGGGAGGCTGGTGGTAATATGCTAATCAGGTTAACCAGCATTGCTATTTCTGGGCATTGCAGACCTCCTGTTAGCCAGTTTTTGCCCTCTTCAACACACGTGCTTCGTGATGCCCATCTGTACCGTTGAAACACTTTCCTAAATAAGAAATGTAGTATGTTAGATATCAAAAACCATACAGGACATTATCTGCCATATCAAAATTGAGCTGGCCATGTCACCTGGATTGCATGACTACTTCTCTGAAAATAAATTAGTATATCAATTCCAATCAGGCGTTCATGTAATCTATTCCACCAATACTTGCTTGATTTACCTACATGCCCACAGTAAACAAGAAATTGAAAAAGGAGACCTTGTAGAAAGGGTTTTCCTTGATGTACGGAAAGCTTTTGACTGTATAATGCTATGAAATTTTATTCCAGAACTTTCTGCACGAGAAGCATTACATCTACGCAAAGGTACATTTCCAGCTTATCTGCAAGAAACCAAACTGTCAGCACGTCATCTCAACATCGACAGATTATAAAATGCATCCCACAAGGCAGTATTTTATGACCAACTATTTTCCTTTGCAAAAACAAATGAGTCGCTCGCCCACCCACTCAGTATGCAGACGATAGTGTTCTCTTGGCCTCTGAACAGGATTAGAAACATTTGTTTTGCATATCAGGAAAGAATTTACAACAATACGACCACTGGCCTATATAAATGTTCTTTTGATATGGGCAAGGCAGATATGATCCTTGTCCAAAAACATATATCAAACGCTTAAAACTGGAATCTTCTTTGATATTTTGAAAATTGCAAACTTTCTACCAATCTACAAAAAGATGATCCAAGATATTTTAATAATTACGGACTCTTTTCTATGTTGTCTACTTTTTCCAAATTTTTAGAGTGTTATCTTTAGCCAAGTGCATCAGTATTTCATGTCGCGCAAAATTATATTTCGATAGTCAATATGGATTTTGGGATGTCACTCAACAGAGCTCACATCTTGTCAACTTTTAACAGGAGAACACTTCTCCTGACGAGAAGGGGTGAAGAGCCTATCAATATATTCCTGTATTTATCTAAGGCTTTTGATACATTAAATCACCACATCACCTTACAGAAACTAAGATATTATGGTACAAAAGAGTCTGCCGTAAATCTATTCTCGAATTACTTAAGTAACGGAAGGCAGCAATTTGTTATTAATGATGAAGTATAGTATAAACCAGAAGACTTGTCTCAATGATCTGATCATCAACGCATCACAGTGAACTTGTTGGACCATGGTAAAGTCAATATTCTGCGTAACCACCTCGGTTGCTATGGCACTGCTATAAATCAAACGCCTGTGCACTTCTGGATATGATAAAAACACGGTAGTTCACAAACATGCAACTTGCTGAGCAGTGCTGGGTGTATCTCAGTACACAGCGAAATGCGGTACAATAACACACCTTAAATGTATGACCTTGAGCCCTCGAGTAGTCGACCCACAACAGTGAAACATACAGAGTGGTGTAAAAAGCTTAGCATAGTTGAATTTCAACATCATGTGAGCATGTATGGAGCGGTACTGTCCAGAAATATTAGCATCATCGGATAAAGAAGAATATATCCAAGGTATGTGAATTTTTCAAGAAAAGCTAGCTTATCTCCACACAGACATACCACAGGTTCAACATCAAGATGCCAGCCTTGTGGCTTAAAGTCGTACATGTACACTATGTCTTACGGGTGTTATAAATTTTAATATGTTGCACAGCATAATTCTAACAAATATACAAAAGTTTACGCAGTCCTTTTACTGAGGGGCACATCAGAACTAAATCATCTGCGTAACTTGGGTTATTCACAAATTCTCCTGCAGTGTTACAACCAATGCCACGGTTAGAATGCTCCATGCTTGAATCACCCACGTACAAGTTAAAAAGATGCGGAGAAATGATACCACCCTGTCTCACACCGTTAGTAACTGTGAACAAGTATGCAATACCTGGTCCCCAACGAACACAAAACTGCTATATTAAGAATCAAAAAACATTACCAACCTTCCAATATACCCTGGTGTGCTTTGTTTTAACAATTTATACAAGAGTGCCCAATGGTTAAGTCGATCGAAAGGCTTCTTGGCATCAATGACAGGAGTAAAAACTGGACTACCATGAGTCATATAGTATCGAATAGTTCTTTTAAAGTAAAAATACACATGTCTATACCCTGTTTATTTTTTTAAGCAAATTGACGTGAGGTTGTAGAAAAGATAATACTAAATCTACACACGAACTGTTTCTCTTAAACCTTGGAAAGTAACAGCTGGCCAAAGCTATGGGCCTGTAGTTGTCTAGAACTAAAATATATCCAGCTCTGTTCTTATAATATAATAACCTTTATTTCATGTCGAGTAAAATACAATTAGAAACACTAGCGCTGAGGCACTATTTTGCAACACAGGGAAAAGATAAAATGGGAAATGATAAATACAATACAACGGGATAAGACAACTAAGTTAACTTTAACAAGGCCAACTGGTATATAACCATGAACCATTATAGATATAAATATGGACACAAGGTCACATATCTTATCACTAACATATTAAGCTCTCTGCTGTTAGGCCATCAGGCCCAGCCGACTTGCCACATAAAAGATCTCTAACATTTTTTTCTATTTCAGACCTGGCTATTATTATACCATCTAGACTGTCAACCAAGCAGGTCTCATTAATAACCCTTTGCTTTAATATACATCGTTTTATTGACACAATTTACCAATGAATTATAATGATCAGGCCACAAATTTATAATAGCAGTATGGCCAGTGGCTCCACCTACATTTTAAGAGGGTGAGGGATGCCTGTTATTCATGGCAGTGACTGCTTTCCAAAAAGATTTTAATCATCTTTTTCCATCATATTTTAAGTTTTGGCATAAGCCCGCATCCTGTCGTCGTTACGTCTACATGTTCTCAAGTGATACTTATATTGTGCCCGACTTTTCATCATTAGCTGATACAAAGGTCCATGCCCGATTTTACCATTCTCATTCCACAGAAAGAAAGCCTGTCGAGCTGCCGAGTACAGATTTCTGACGCATTCGTTCCGTCAATGGCACACGTTAAGACATGTGCTACTTGCTTTTCCCTTAGCCTCATCACTGGCCGCATTCAGTTCCTAAACAATATCATGATAGGTCTTCTCTATGATGTAGGTCATTACAATTAACATATTTGCACCCTATAACATTCATTGGTACATGAACACGTGAAAGATAATCATGAGATAACGATTCAAATAATTCACGCTGGTTAAACCCAATGGGACGGATCGACGACGATGCTGACTGCGCAGCACAAATTCTGTCGAGAATGAGTTGCATTAATTTTTATGATCGAATGCCCTGAATTCAATGAGGAAAGAAAGAAATTCTTTAAAACGTCACTTTAACTGTACTGGGCACTCTTCCTCCAAACGGATCATTTCTAGCAATTATGCCCAGTAATAATGGGGATTTAGAACTTGCAAAACATGACTTAATTTATTGATAAAATATGTGATCGGAGGTTTTGAAGTGTCTGAAAATAACTTGTCACCAATTTGTCCATGTTTGCACTCTATTGCCTATATTGCACTTTATTTATTGCATTTTATACAATGTACTGTATTGTACATTATATAAAATATAACGTTTCTGAAAAAAAACTGACAAACCCCGTATCTCTTCTCATGTAAAGGAGGCTAAAAGACGGTTGGTGATGGTTGGAGCTTTATCTGATCTGATAAATTTGTGCGCCACCTGTGGGGATAACGTGTTTGCTCACACGGACAAATGAGCAGTATCTTGCATACTCTGGGTAAGTCATTTTGGCAACAGATCACAGTTATAAATCCTGTTACTTTTAATGTTAGCATTTGTAAGTCTAAAAAATCAGCATTTTGGTATTTTAAAATCCATGAACGGCATTTAACAAATATAAGAAAAACGTGGACGGATTTTTGTCATATAATTTCCACGTAATTAACTGGTGATAACTGAAGTACGAAACAACACCTGGATGTCAGCTATAAACAGACGGATGAATTGTGCACTGGCTTTTGTGTTGTGTTGATTATATCCTACTTTGTGTAAAGTGTTTTGATATAAATATTTTATCCGTATTGTCTATTATTGACCAGTATTTAATGGGGGAGGGGCAGTGAACGCTACTGGTCGTACCAAGGTCACTACATTGTGTAGGATTTTGAAGAATCCAAATTCAGTTGTTTAAACGTTTCAATAGTTTTGAATGATATATAATACCTGGGTATAAGTGCAATAATCTCATTAATTGGAGAGTACAAAACACTCCGAACCTAATGTTTCCATGCACTTGATTCCATGGAAATTAACTCGTAAATAGCCATCGGATCACAGCAGTGGAAAGGGAATTAGTAACGAGTGTGAGGTCGATTCGTGCATGTTGCACTTACAAGACAAGATCTACCCTAATATGTCTGTGTGCCAACGCAGACATATTTCCTTTCTTTCTTTCATTCATTCATTCTTTCTTTCTCTCTCTCTCTATTTGTTTGTTTGTTTGTTTGTTTGTTTCTTTTTCTTTCTTTCGTTACCGACAAAATTGTCCGACATTTCATTTGAAAAAAAAATATACGTAGAGACTCCAAACATGGCATGATTATATTTCCATACAAGAAGTTTTGAGTTTTTACAAAGAGGTCCAACGGTTTTGAAAATTATGCAAATTGGTGCCATTTGAAAATATAAATCTTGAATATCTCAAAAACTATCGTATGTACAGGTAATCAATCCAACCTAAATTCATAGTTTTGTAACATGGCACATTTTTGTCATTTACATGTGACCTCTAAAAGTCAATGGTCATGGCTATTTGGACCTTTGAAATTTTAATCTGGCCATAACGTGGTCACTTTTCATTCAATTTCAGTCATGCTGGGCTTAAATTATAGGTATTGCAACACTACAAATTGTAATTTACATGTGACCTCCAAAAGTCAAAGATCAATGTTATTTGGCTCTTTAAAATTTTCAGTTTTACGTGATTTTAGTTCATGTTGGGCTTAAATTGTAGATATTGTAACAGAGTATACTTACGTAATTTACAAGTTACATCTAAAGGTCAAAGAGCAAGGTCATTTGGGCCTTTGAACTTTTCATCTAGCCATAACTTGGTCAATTTACGTCCAGTAAGAGTCATGTCAGGCTCAAATTGTAGGTATTGCAAGAGTACACATTTTTGTAATTTACATAGCCATATTTACAACTTTTGAAGGAACACAGATAGATTTGTTTTCAAGCGAATCTTCTTTTCTAGTTATTCTTGTAATTCTGTTAACGTTATGAGTGGCAAGTCCCACGCTCTTGTATGATGTCGCAACCTGTGGGGTCTCAGTATCATGAAAAGCTACATCGTTATGGATGGAACAGCCCCCAGCAACGCCGATGACCAACAAAACGTATGACATAGTATACAACTTACAGAGCAGAACAGTGATACTTACTATATATAGGTAGCAAGCAAAGCCACAAGAACGACAAGCCAACCGACCAAATCGAACCCAAATAATCCCATCTTGACAACTGTTCGAACGTTTGGAATATATTGATCACACGAATTGCACTTTGTTCTAACTTTTCCAGGCAAGCGTGTAGGTTCAAGCAACACAACTTGACTCTTCACAGGCTGCACTTGACTCAAACTCCTCTAAATAACAGGTAAATATAGATTGAGCGCCTGAATTTACACGCTATAAATATAACTGTTCAATGTTGTCTGAGACTATCAAACATGGCGAAATCTAGTCCGTCTTCCGCGATTGATATGACCGATTGCGGCATTGATCTGGTGCAGCGGTCACGCTCGAAGATTCAGAGCTTGAATAAACACGATATTACATAAGACTACCAACATTGCAACGTCAGTGGACGAAGTCCATGTTTGGATTACCGCTTTGGGCTGTTCCACCATTGGACTGCCGGCTCAAAGTTGCTGTGTGGACAAGGTTCAAAATTGCTGCGAAAGTTGAACTAAACAGACCTGCCACGTCCCAATTGGGGAGGGGGTAATTTTTATGCATTTTTGTAAGGGCCGTCCATAATTGTCAACATTTTCATCTATGTTCAAAATGACCATAAATTTTTGCCCCCCCCCCCCCCCCCCGTTTATGGCCATCATCAACATTTTTTCCGGACTGATTGGAAATACAGACACTCGACCTAATATAATAGGACCGAAATGCTCAGACAAGGAGTGTATAGAGGTTTCCTCGTCTAAGCTTAATGAAGTAAACTTATTCTTGTGTAAATATTTAGCAAATAAAGAGGACAAACAAAATATAAAACTTTACTTTGATATTCATTTATTCCTTTAAAAAGGTATCGGCATTCTACAAACTCTCCTATTTTGATTGTAGCAACAACTATTATAGTATATGTAGCATAAATTATGTTTTTGTAGACAATATTAATAATGTTTGATCAATGAAATTGATGCTGAATGTCCAGTCCATACGTCAGTACACATAAACACAGTTCCCAGTTGACTGAATGGGGATCACATCAAGGGGTTAATGGGAAAAAAGGATTAAAATGACAAGTGACACCTGGTGGCAGGTTGAAATTTTACAGGGGAACTGAAAATGTTGGATGTACAAAATCTGTCAATTTTTTTTAGGGTTGAAAGTTATGGTAATCCGGCTCTGACCCCCTCCCCCGGGCTATTTTGGACATAGATGAAGATGTTTTGATAATGATGGTGATAATGATGATTATAATGATAATGCTGTGGCTCTCCGCTTCTGTGCCGCGGTCCTGTGTGACACAGGTGGCCTAGGAAAAAGGAAAGGAAAGAAAAGAAAAATAGATGAGGCAGAGGAAACAATGATTATCCTAATCAGCTCATGATGCCATGTTTTCCATGACCAGAGCCGAGGCAAAGGGTCCACCACACACCCTCTCAAAGCTGTGGTGGGCCCCTGATCCTGGATATATTCCCATACGCTTATCGCTTGTAGTCCCCCCTCCCCCCATAAAATAAAAAACCCTTCCCTCATATACCCTATCCCTGCCGCTAAGGCATTTCCCATGGGGGACCCCATTGGAGCCCTCATAAGTTTCCCTGTCGCTATCAAGCCCTATCAATTAATTCACCTCTGTAACAGTCCTACCTTGATACACTTTCCAGTCATCAACCTTATCATATCTTTTCAATTCATATCTGTCTGCCAACTTATTTATTTCTTTGACCCATCTTGTTTGTTCCTTGACTACTTCATTGTAAACTTTCCTGACCACTTGTCTTCATTTACTGCTTGTAAATGCCCCAAGTACTTAAGGTTTGATTTGGCAATTCTGTCTGTGATTTTATTCCATCCTAACTCTCCTAGGACTGCTTCTGTTGCTGCACATGCTGGTGCTACCAGTATCCATTTCCCCATCTTATTCTGTGCCTTCTCCATTCCCTGGATATCTCCCTCACTTATTGAAATCACATGTACGCCATATATCATCCCTGGTATTGCAAATCTATCCCATGGTACCCTTGCTGTGTATGCTGTGCTGAAACAGTTCAGTGCAGTAGCTTTAATCATTCGTTGTGAACAGTTCAGTTTCTGTTTAATCTTCTCCACCTGATACCTGAATATGACTTTACCTGTTGCTTTTATCTCAACACCTAGGTATTCATACCCATCAACCTCCCCAATTCCAATTAAACTGTTCCCTACCTCCTGGAATTTGGAACTGCCCAACTCTCCATTTTTTCCCATCTGGTTTCTTCCTAAGAGTCATCACTTGACTCTTATCCTTACTAAATTCTAACCTCCATTTATTCCCGTATTCCCCTGCTATGCTCAGCATCTCTTGCAGTTCTGTCTGGGACTTTGCCATGAGCACAATGTCATCTGCAAAAAATAGACCTGGGATTTTAGGTCACCCTACCTTTATTCCCTTATTACACTATTCACTGGTCTCCCAACTTCTTAATATACAAAGCATACAAAATCGGGCACTCATCCCTGCTTTAGACCTATATCCAGGCCTGCAATCTCTACTTCTACCTTTCCTAATGACAGTGTACAGTCTACATCTTTATACAATGCTTTCAGAATTTCTAGAAAGTTCCCACCAAATCCTAGTCCACTTAGTTTTCCCACAGGGCATCTCTCCATACCCTGTCATAGGCTTTCCTTTCATCTAAGAAACCCATGAAGACTTTCTTCCGCTTCTGCCTTGCCAATTCTAACACCTGAGTCAATGTGAAGATGTGATCACCTACCCTTCTGCTTGGTCTGAATCCATTCTGAATTTCCCCTAGAAGTCCAAGCCTTTCAACTATTCTACTTAGTCTCCTTTACATTATCCTACTAAGTATTTTCCTCACATTTGATGAAACGACAATACCCCTACACTTATCCAATTGGCCTCCTTGGCCCTTCTTTGGATTATATGAAATCCTGAGTTTATTCTATTCCTTAGGTATTTGTCTTTTCTCAATAACCCTGCTGAAAAGCAATTGTAAACTATCCTCAATGTACTCTGGTCCTCTCTTTATGAATTCCGACACGATATTATCTGGTCCTGGAGCATTGCGTAATAGGAATCGTGACTCTGCCACACATCTCTGGATCACATTGATCCTGTGTGTATTCTGCTTGACACACAAGCACTGTTCGCTGACGCCAGCGCGGATTATTAACTTATTGCCAATACTCCCTTAAAGCTTTCTGTATTTCTTCCTTGTTATCTGTCCTTTTTCCTTTGTGTGTGATTTCCTGTGCTTTGTTCTGTTTACGCCAATTAACCTGTTTCCAAAAGATGGTTGACTCTTCTCCCCCATTCTCAATTATTTTCTTTGTCATTTGTTTATTATGACTGGCTGTCCTTTCTGCTTTCATCTCTGCTACGTTCCTTCTACATTCCATATACTGTCTCTTAGCTTCGTCTGTAACACCTTTGGGGTATATGTGTTTTTCTGGCTAATCTCCATGCTCTATTTCCAGCCTTCTTAATTTTTATGGCTCCTTTCAGCTCTGGGTCTATTCTATACCCTAGACTTTCTAGCGGGACTCTCTTTCTACCTATCTTTTACTGTGCTACCTTAAGAATCCCTCTGATCATATCCCCATTCATTTCCTGTACTTCCCCTACATTCTCCCATCTATTTTTCCATTCCTGCAATTCCAGGTTCAGACTTTTTTGATACTCTGTCTAGTCTGTTTCCTCCTTTATATCCCACACCCATTTAACCCCCTCTCCGCCTCTTCTTTGACACTGCATGTTAATCAAGACTGTCATCCAGTTATGGTCACTGCCAATCCAATCTACCTTCCTCATCTATTTTGCATCCTTGTGTTATTTGAAATACTTCACTCTCTACTAGAATATAATGAAAGTGTGGATTATGGTCTTCCTTCCCTATCAAATAACAAATGAAGTAAACGCATAATGAACACTTTTCACACATTAGCATTGCTACTTGGTAGAAAAGAAGTAAGTGACAATTATGGACGGCCCCTAACATGGGTGGCAGGAACGGACCAATAGGGAGCCGGAAAAAGTGTTGATCATATCACATAATCCACTCTTTATGTGAAACTTGTGGATTATGGTTTTCCATCCCTATTAAATAACAAATGAAGTGAACACACAATGAACGCTTTTCACACAATAGCATTGCTAATTGGTCTCCATGACAAGCTTGAATCCTAGAAAAGAATATAAGTGAAATTAATTTCAAAAATTGCTTGCTCCTTTTACCTGCAGTAGGTTTCTTGTACCCTCCACTCTCTTCATTATAAAAGTGTGGATTACGGTGAAATAAACACATAATGAGCACTTTCACACAATAGCACTGCTTATCAGTGTCCATGGCAAGCATGAATCCTGCAAAAGGTAAGTACATTAATTTCCAAAAATTGATCGTTTTTTACCTGCGACAGGTTTCTTGTAGCCTGCACATGTAGCTATTGTAACACTGCATATTTTTGTAATTTACATGCGACCTCCAAACGTAAATGATCCAAGTCATTTGGACCTTTAAAATTTTCAATTAGACATAACTTGACCAATTTCCATCAAATTATTACGGCGTTTGACCCGAATTGTAGGCATTGCAACACTGCATATTTGTGTAGTTGATATGCACATAACTGCCTCCATTGAAACATTCTTTTTAAGAATGGGGATTTGGTCGGGTGGATATGTGCCAAAGGTTGCGGGTTCGAGTCCCGCTCGTTCCGAACACAAAATGTAACCTCTGAAGGTCAAGGTCTTTGGACCTTTTAAAATTTCATTTATCCATGACTCAGTCAATTTTAATCCAACGTTGATCATGTTGGGCTCAATTGTAGCTATTGTAACACTGTGCATTTTTCATACTTACATGTGAACTCTAAACGTCAAAGGTCAAAGTCAATTGGACCTATAAGGATTTTCATCTAGCCACACGTAGGTCAATTTTCATCCAATTTTAATCATGTCGCAATAAAATGTTAGGTATTGCAACACTGCACATCTTTGTAATTTGCATGTGACCTCTAAATGTCAAAAGTCAATGTCATTTTGCCATTTGAAATTTTCTTCTAGCTTGGTCAATTTTCATCCTATTTTGATCATGTGGGGCTTTTATTGTAGATATTGTAATACTACACACTTTTGTAAGTTACTTGTGACCTTTTAAGCTCAAAGGTAAAGATTATTTGGCCCTTTGAATGTTTCATCTAGTTGTAACGTGATTAATTTTCATCTGATTTGGTTCATTTTGGGCTCAAATTGTAGGCATTGTAACACTGTAAATCTTTCATTACATGTGGCCTCTAAAGGTCAAAGGTCAGGGTCATTTGGACTTTGAAATTTTCATCCAATCATAAACTTAATGGAATGTTAAGCACCAAAGGACAAAAGTTGCAGCAATTAATATTTACAACTTTTGAAATCACGAAACTTCTACTTTCATGCTATGCCCGTTCAATTTTGTTTGTTTAATGCATATCAGATTATGATAGAACGTATGTAAAACACCTTCTCATATGTGACTTACAACAAAGCATCTCTATTTCTTATGTTCTGCATGGTATTACAACTTGATTGGACTTTTCTAAAATATCCAGGCCACTTTCAATTTTGTTTGCCAAGTAAAGTTACCTGCAGTAGATTCTTTTCTAAGGATGGGTCTGGCCTCTCAAATTAGAAGCATAGGATTTCCCTTAATGTGTTAAATGCAGTTCGGACGCGTTAAGTATCCCGGGTATTGGGAAATGGGGAATTCATTTCCTGGGAATCGTATAATGCTGCACGGATTTCGTAGCAACTGGGATCTGGAATCTGCATCCCCTGGTAATATGAGGAGCAAATAATAATAATAATAATAATAATAATAATAATAATAATAATAATGATAATGATAATGATAATGATAATGATAATGATAATGATGATGATGATGATGATGATGATGATGATAATAATAATAATAATGATAATAATAATAATAATAATAATAATAATAATAATTATAATAATAATAATAATAATAATAATAATAATAATAATAATAATAATAATAATAATAATAATAATAATAATAATATATCCACATACACAAAACAAAGAAAAAAATATCAATGGTGCGTTTTACTACCGCACACGGTGATATCTGCCTTCCAAAGTTGGATTTCCATGTAAGTTGTACATGTATTCATGCATATGACCAATTTGTTTTGAATTGCTCCAACGCAGTCGCAGACAAGGTTTATTGCGAGCCATGAGCCTGTTTCCGACACACTGACAAACACTCCGAAATTCTATGTAATTAGGGTGGATTTCCACTGCATCCGATCCGTCTAATCCGATGCGTTGCGGTTAACGGTTGCGTTTGCGTTACAAATGAAACAGTAGAAATCCAACCATCAAAACTCATTTCACGTTTTCGGATATGATGGCATCCGTTTGTTTAATTTTCAGCGATTGGGATCAGAATTCACATCAGTCGTAATAACCATTGAATGTTACATATTTTCTATTATTTTCATGAATATAGAGCCCTAAAGAAGAGCATTGCAACTAAAATTTTATAATATCAACAGAATTAAACCAGAATCCTTACCAAAACCTGTTTAAGTTTAAACGTATTTATTTAAACTGGATTGCCCAATAGTACATAATATGATGACTAATCGAGGGGTTCTCCAGACACGGAGACGCACAATATATGTACGAAACGCACAAAACGATACAATATAAAGGAAAAGGAAAAAGACTATGCACTTGAACAAAACAGGCTATGTACATGGATAAATTAAAGAGATCACAAATTGAAAATGGATATGTACATGCGTACATTATATATTGCCTACACTCTAAAACTCTTACCATGCCCCCGTGGGTTCACGCTACTGGGGGCGACTGAAGGCGAGGGTCGCACCCAACCTTAGCCCGTCCATCCTAGCCGGCCAAGCCACAGGCATTGGCTCGCTCGATAGGCGAATGGCGCGTGGGAGGAAAAAAAGCATACTACCGGGCGCGGCCGAGGCAGCATGGCGACATACGCACCCTGCCACTGTGGAGTCGCAAATGCGCCCAGTAGCTCGGGTGTATGGCAAGCCAACAGGGCCATAACGCATAGGTCTTACGCGTAGCCGAGCCTCCACTACACGTAGTCGAGGCTCGGCAACGCGTAGTCGAGTAAACCAATCAGATTGTAGTCTCTACTACGCGTAGTCGAGGCTCGGCAACGCGTAGTCGAGCCAACAAATAAGATTACAGTTTCCACTACGCGTAGTAGAGTCTCGGCAACGCGTAGTCGAGCCAACCAATAAAATCACAGTCTCCACTACGCGTAGTCGAGGCTCGGCAACGCGTAGTCGAGCTAACCAATAAGATTACAGTCTCCACTACGCGTTGCCGAGAAAATGTTCTTCTAGAACGCGTCGCCGAGCCTCGGTGACGCGTAGTGGAGAAACTATGCCTCCCATAGCGTGTAGCCCAACTATCCAATCACTGATGCCCTTGTAAACTGTATTAGACCTGTTTGACTACGCGTTGAGAAATTACTGGTCTCGACGACGGGTAGCCGAGGGAACCAATTAAGTTTGGTTCTCCACTGAACAACGCGCCCCTGTGCTGTCTTCAAAAGTAAAATTTGATACCCGTTCAACCTCCGTTTTGAAATATGGGTTACAACCATTCGGCTTTGCGTCGTAGAGACCGTAATTTGATTGGCTGCCTCCACAACGCGTTGTGGAGAATTTCAAGTCTCGCCTACGCGTTGTAGAGAATTTCATGTTTCCGCTACGCGTTGTAGAGACTCTTATTTGATTGGCTGTTTTAATATCAGTAATAATTGTAAAGACGTAAATGATTGGTTTGCTTTTCTTCAGCCAAAAGGTGCCATAAGTTGCTCGACTACGCGTAGCCGAAGCTCGACTACGCGTAGTGGAAAACATATTCTCGGCAACGCGTAGTGGAGACTGAAATCTGATTGGTTGGCTCGACTACGCGTAGTGGAGGCTTGGCAAAGCGCAAGACCAATGCGTTATGGCCCTGTTGGCTTGCCATACGGGTGCATCCTCGCCGCCTTGTCAATGTCCACCTCCAGCAGCAAGCCAGCCCAATGGAGCAGTAACAAAACTCGAGGACATAATTCACACCTGAGGTATTTCTCTACACATGTACTCGCATAGTAGAGTAACAGAAACGTTTGAGTGGAACACTACGGGGAGTTGATTGCGGCAACGATAATTGATTAATATACAAAGCGTCTCGATTCAAGTGTAAAGTTTTGCACAGCTTTAAAAATTATGGCGTTACATTCATCTGAAATGTCCTTACTCCCGAATAAAAAGATATTAGCTAGTCTATCGTTTGCAACATGTAAGAATAAATTTGGATGTACACCGGGGGCTAGCAATGGAATCGTAATATTAAAAAGCTTCATTCTTTCATGGGCGTATCTTGGACAATAAAAACAAAGATGTTTGAAGTCCTCGTTAGGGTGGAAGCAGGCACACGGGGGTCTTTGGATTATGTTAACTTTATGGAGGTCGGAAATAAGCTTTGAAAAGCCAAGTCGTAGCTGAGTATGGCAAATACTGGCAAATCGCTGGCCATGAGAATAAAAAAGGGGAACGGTGTGAACAGCAAGCAAAGTGGTCTTGAGTTGAGACTTGAAGATCTGTAGGGATAGGGAATCTCTTATATCAGAGGGAAGATTGTTCCATTGTTTGATGGCATCAGGGAGGAAAGATTTTTCGAAACGCTGGGTTCTGCATTTGACAGGGCGCACGTTGCTGGTGGACCTATGATGGAGCATACGACCACCCGGACCAGGAGGAACAAGGCTGGAAAGATAGGTCTGATTTAATTTATGATACATTTTGTATAAAAGAATAAGTTTGAAGTATTTGAGTCTGCTGGCCAGTGTTGGCCAGCCAACTTCCCGTAAGAGATTGACATGTGATGTGTGTCTTAAGGCTCCAGTACATATCTTAGCTGCCTCAAACTGAATCGATTCAATTAAGTCACATAGGCCTTGTCCACAATTATCGAAGTTTACACAACCATATTCGAGAATTGGCCGAACCATTGAGAAATATAGTCTCTAAAACGCATTGCGTGAAAGTTTAAATTTGAACCTTCGCAGGAGTCCAATACGTTGACTAGCTTTATTAGTAATGCGTGTGACGTGCGCATGCCAAGAAAGATTACTGGCAAAAGGAATCCCAAGATGCGTATGGGTGTCTTCCATTGGTAAGGATTGCCCCGCCTAGGAGAACAGGAGGAGGATGTGGTTTCTTTATTTTGGCAGAAAAAAATGACTAATATGGATTTTACGGCGTTAAAGATCATACGCCAAAGTTTTCCCCAGTAGTGAATGATAGAAAGATTTTTATTTAAGTGGCGTTTTGTGACTATAGGGTTTTGGACAATTTCAAAGATGCTAGTGTCATCGGCGAAGATCCGGACATCGCAAGTCAGATCATCCACAATATCATTGATGTAAACAAGAAATAATAAAGGACCTAATATGGAACCTTGGGGTACCCTGGCCTGAACAGGCAGCCAAGAAGAGGTTTGCCCGTGGATAATTACACATTGATGGCGGTTTGATAGATAGCTGTCTATCCACCTTAGAAGAGCTTCAGATAATCCTAATTGTCGCAATTTGAAGTGGAGACCTATGTGCCACACCTTATCAAAGGCTTTGGATATATCCAAAAAGACCATTCTGGCCTCTTTGGAATCCTTGAGACCATTGTAGATATTGTGTAAAATACTAACAAGTTGGTTGACAGTTGAACCGTTGGCCTTGAACCCAGAGTTCTTATCGGTCAGTAAGTTGTTACCTATTAAATATTCATAGAGAGAATTATAGACTAGACGTTCAAATATCTTTGAGACGTTACAGAGCAATGATATTGGGCGATAATTACTTTTAATTTGTTTATTCGACTTTTTAAACACAGGGAAAATGTTATAGCGCTTCCAAGAATCTGGAAATTGTGAGACACTGAGAGACAAGTTGAAGATTTTGGCTAGCGGCTTACATATATAATCAGCAGTATTTTTTAGGAGAAAATTTCCTATGTTGTCAGGGCCTGAAGCAGAAGTGAGTCTTAATGAGGATAAAACTTTGCTGACATTTTCTTCGTTAATCGTGAGATCACTCATACGAGACTCAGTGCGATACGTGAAATTTGGCAGGGGAGGGGCATCGTTGTCGACATGGGTGACGCACTGGCTAGCGAAATAAGTATTAAATACTTCACACTTTTCAGTGACGCTAGAAATGATCGTTCCTTCTTCAATGATGGGAGGTATTTCATCGTGGATTTTGCATCCGAGGACTGATTTGGATAAGCTCCACCATTGTTTTGGATTTATATTATGCTCGTCCATTTGCAAACGTAATTTGGAAAAATATGAATTTATCGACCGTCTTATTGAATGTACAGCCTTGTTGCGTTGCATTTTGTATAACTGGTAGAACCTGTCAATTTTTACGCTGACGTCGAGAGTGAAAGGACGGGGTGTTTTGGATAGGTTTTTAAAACGTTTCCAGGCACGGTTGCGCTGGCGTATGAATCTTTTAATTGCTGTAGTTATCCAAGGTTTGTCTTTGGGCCTGATAGTCACTTATTTGTATTGGATACATTGCTTGGCGGTGGTCAAGAATAGGTCAGACCAGTAAGATACAATGTCGTCGATCGAATCAGATACGTCAAAGGCGGTGCCCCAGGGAACAGAAGATAGGGTGGTGTTGAGACCTGGAAAATCGGCTTTCTTGTAATTCCATACACCTCTCTTAAAGGATCGGTCTCTGTAACAGGAGAGAGAAAAGGAACAGAAAATGACCGAGTGGTCAGAGTTAGAGATAGGTGCTAAGACACCGCTGTTCAAGATGAGTCCAGGTGAGTCAGTAATTAAGAGATCCAACAGACTAGTTGAGTATTCATTTGTTCTGGTGGGCTCATCGATTAACTGGAAAAGATTGAATTGTGCCACAAGATTGAAGAGAGACATACCAAGTTCGCTATCAGTATGGGTAGAGTTCCAGTCGACACACCTGTCATTAAAGTCCCCGGTCAGTATCAATATGTGAGGGTTACTTTCAATCGCAGACGCGATAGAATTTGCTAGAGATTCAAGAAATGCATCATGGATCTCTGCAGGTTGGCCTGGTGGGCGTAGTAGTTCCCAATTAGAACTGAACCTCGTCGGGTCTGTATTTCCACCCAGATGCATTCACAATTTAGATACTCGAGATCATAGCGTCTTAAGCATGGCAGACGTGTGGATGTAGGTTAAGAGACCTCCTTGTCTACCTGTCGGACGGTCTTTTCTGAAGGGGGGTTGAAAGTTATTAATGTGTAGAAGTTTGTCTGGATAACGCTCATCTGGCCAAGTTTCGCAGATAGTTACAATATTAAAATTTTCATTCTCAGCGAGTAGTTTAATTTCATCAAGTTTACCATCACCTTTGATACTGCGGGCAAATCTTTAATTGGTTTACATTGGGTGTCACATTGGGTCCTGGACTGGGATGCACATCAATGGCTAATACAATGGTTTTATGTATTACGTATACGATATGTCGTGAGCACAAAAATCCAAAAAGAAGAGCGTTTGCTATTGTTATTAATAAAACACAGCATGAGATGGTAAACTGACTACTTACCGAGGGACAAGCAAAGTAGATAAGCGGTGAGATTTTTGAGGAAGTATGAGATATGAAAAGGCCAATAGCCGCTGTATATTGTTCAGTGTTACAACCCATTAATTCCAGGGTAGAATAGCGATCCAGCTAGCCCCTTAGAATACATTACTGACATTTTCGAGATCAAGGCCAGAGCCTTTAGGAACAACCTAAGGACAAGTGAGTCAACAGATCAGACACGCACCATATTTCTATGTCGCCGTAGTGTCACAGAGTATCTTAGCCTGGAGAAGTGATCCATTTTGAGTAACATAGTCATAACATGAAACATTATTTCTATGTCGCCGTAGTGTTACAGAGTATCTTAGCCTGGAGAAGTGATCCATTCTGAGTAACATAGTCAAAACATGAAACATACATATAAACATATAAAGTAGCAAAGTGGCAAACCTGATAGAACAACGCAGTGAAAAACGGATCCAGTGAGTTTAACCTTTCCCCAAAATCGCGTACGAACACGGACAGCGAAGCGAAACCATTTCTGCAACGGATCGGATATCAGTGTTGGTCAACGTTTTACGTATAGCTATAATTGAGAAATAACTTATGGCCGGTTTTCGTGTCGATATCGATCAAAGGTACGTGCGTACATACATACATACATACATACATACATACATACATACATACATACATACATACATACATACATACCAAGCTACATTTCATTCAAAATGCCAAGGATGGCATTTTGAATGAAGTGATAAAAAAATTGTAGAGATTCTCTGTCTCCTGCCCTAGTACACCTGTTTAATTTAATATTTACTTCTGGCTTCTTTCCCTGTGTTTGGAAAATAAGCCTACTAACTTTGTTGCATAAAGGTGGTTCTTACTATGACCCAAATAGATACAGAGGGATCTCATTAAATAGCTGTATCTCAAAGCTTTTTTATAATGTCTTGGAAAATCGTCCACGAAATTATATGAAAACACGATGGTATGATAACAAATTTTAGATTGGGTTCATGGAAAACTCACGTACTAGCGACCATATTTTTACTTTGAGAACCTTCATAGATAAATATGTAAAAATTGCTGGGTGACAAACATTTGTGTATGCATGTTTCATTGATTTACGAAAGGCATTTGACACGGTGTGGCATGACGGATTATTTTACAAATTTTTAAGTTATGGCATCGGCGGATATATGTATCAAATCTTAAGATATATGTGTAATGAGTCATCTATTCAGCTTAAACTCCAGTTGAGACTGTCTAAGAATATATATTTAAAAAATTCCGTTAAACAAGGTTGTGTTTTAAGCCCAACTTTGTTCAACTTACCTTAATGACTTACCTAATATATTTACCGAGGAATATTGTCCAGTCACTTTATACAAAGAAAAATCCAGCTGTTTGCTATGTGCAGATGATTTAATTCTTATTTCGGAAAGTGAAAATGGTTTACAGTGTTGTTTAAATAGATTGACAGAATATTGCAAAAATTGCAATCTAAGTATAAATGAAGAAAAGTCTAAGGTGATCATATTTAACAAGTCTGGTAGAAAAATTTGTAAACGGTTTAATATTGGAAACCAATTGCTGGAGATTGTTAACAAGTATACTTATTCAGGAATAGAAATTGGCTCGAATGGCAATTTCAATGGTGCTATAAAGCAATTATGTAGTAAAGCAAAAAGGGCTCTCGGAAATCTTAAAAAAAAATTCTGTGTAGTGTACAGACAGATGTAAAATTATATTTGGATCTCTTCGACAAACTCATCGCACCAATATTTCTATACGGTTGTGAAATATTGGGTGCCTATCTAATCTCCCCGTCTAAGTGTATCTCACCTGATGATATAAAGTTGTACTTCAAAGTAGAATTTGAGAAAGTCTTTGTAAAATACTAAAAATATATTTTGGGTGTCAACACGAAAGCGTGTAATATCGCTGTATTAACTGAAATAGGAAAATATCCATATTCGTTAGAGGTTTTGACACGTGTCTGTAAAAATTGTTATCGAATGGAGAATGTTAACCCCCAGAGTTTGTTACATGATGTTTATCGGTGTAATTATGAAATGTCACCCAGTAAATCACATTGGATAGCCTCACTGAAAGATATTTTTACGATAATCGGATGTCAGGATATTTGTCATCACGGTAGCGACGATTTTTTTTAATTTTCCTCCTGGAATTATAAATTGTCTATAAAAAGAAAGATTTTTGGCACAGTGGCAAAATCCCACGAACATGCAATCGTTACCCGACAAGAAATTACGAACATACGTTGAATTCAAAACCAAATTCGAAATTGAATCATACTTACTTATATTAAAGGATTTTAGCTACAGAAAAATATTTACACGTTTCCGAACTAGTGCACATAATTTACATATTGAATTGGGCAGACATCGAAGACCAGTGAAAACACCTATTGAGGAAAGAACATGTGATTCCTGTTTGACTATTGAGGATGATTTTCATTATGTGATGATTTGTGAAAAAATTTCTAACCCGAGAAAAAACCTATTGCAAGGAATGTCCGAAATTTTTGTGGATTTTGAGAATTTGAGTCCGGAAGAAAAAATTATATTTTTGATGAAATGTGAAGATTTTGAGACTGTTGCAATAAGGGGATCCTTATGAACGTAGGTAATGTATTTATTTAAACATCATTGTATATTCTTTTGGTTTCTTTTTGTAAGGTTGGATTGTGTGTATTGTGCATGTACTGTGTTGTATTTGGCAAAATACCTTTTCTGTGTATTGAAGGTGCAGCTAATAAAGATTCATTCATACATACATACATACATACATACATACATACATACATACATACATACATACATACATACATTTCACGGCGTTTTATGACTGGGGGTTCGTGGTCACATGTGCCAAGGTTCCCAAACACCTGCTGAGCACCTTAGGTTTTCTTCGGGATCTCTGGTTTCTCCCTACATTAAGTTTGGGATAATTGGGCGAAGATCTTGCCTACTGGAGCCTGTGGAAGAACAGCCATAGGCTGAACAGGCTATCCACTATAAAGATGTTCAATTGTTATTATTATTATTATTATTATTATTATTATTATTGTTATTATTATTATTATTATTATTATTATTATTATTATTATTATTATTATTATTATTATTATTATTATTATTATTATTGTTGTTGTTGTTGTTGTTTTTGTTGTTATTATTATTATTATTGTTATTATTATTATTATTATTATTATTATTATTATTATTATTATTATTATTATTATTAATACATACATACATACATACATATATTCGTTATAGCTCTATAATTTGATGAAGGTGCAGCTACCGTATCAATAAAAGATCCTACATGCAGCACTCAGGATTTTTGACACACATTCTATACGTACAGGCATGGAACAAATTTAATGCAATAAGATATATAGCCTGATATTCGCTTATAAAATTACGATTACAGACATGTCATGATAGCATCATCCATCGAGTTGATACCCACTTTCGCTCGGGCCACTTAAAGAGACGTTACCGATTTGTGGCATTATCAGCAGGCAATGGGTACAGGTTTAGTATGCTGGAGTAAAAAAAATGAAGTGATGCGTAAGGTCATTCGACTGATTTACCAATGATCTTTGGAGCAATATTTATGTCTGTGTGCCAACAGAGATATATTATTTTTCTAGGAATTCTGTCTTTCTTCTATCTTTCTTTCTTTCTTTCTTTCTTTCTTTCTTTCTTTCTTTCTTTCTTTCTTTCTTTCTTTCTTCATCTGGTTATGTATGTGTACCAACCCATTTGTTTTTCCTTTAGATCTTTCTTTCTCTCTCTCATTCTTCCTGCTTTCCTTTCTTCTTCATCTTCCGTGTTGCCAAATTTTGTCAGGATAATTTCCCAGACACTGTTGTGCTAAGACACTCTGAATTTATATCAAATAATTATAGCTTCGGTTTAAACATATTTTTTTATTCAAAAAAGCGATCGGGAAACAGGCTCTGCCTATATAAATCCCTCTCGTGAAAAAAAAGAAATAAAAGAACAATACAAATGCTGTACAAAAGATAAAGACGGACCACATTATAGCTTCACACATTATGCAAATTAAATGCAATTAAAATGTAAAAATCGCCATTCTAACATTTTGTTTTTGAAAACCATTATACACGAAAAATCCAAACTTGCTATGATGGTACCTCCACACCTTGTCGTTGCTCTTGTGGCTGAAAAGCTTTATCTGGTCTAAACTTCAGTACATCAGTAATATATACAATACAAACATATTCATATTTAAAACGGGAGACCTGCACTAAGATTCCGAAGAATCGCTGTCATGCAGGCCACCTTAACGGTAATTAATGATTACTACTATACACTGTACATACGCTGTTGGCTGAAGGAATAAAAGGTTTTTGCAGTTGTTAGACCAAGTGAAGATAATACATACGTGTAGTTAATAAGGTAAATTATTAATTAGTATTATTGGTACAGATATAACAATTGACAATATCGCAGTTGGTTTCATAGTTATCAATGATGTATTTCTTTGCATATTGGGTAAAACCTTTGAAGGAATGAGTATGGATTTTTGACGTGACAATCTCAGGTAAGTAATTTTCATTGATTACATCAGGTATTTTGTATCTAATAGACAAACGACTAGCTTTAGAATTGGTGACTATTATTGGCGTAGTTGGGGTTAAGGTGGGGATATTATATATTGTTGCATCATATCTTCACCTAAAGTCTGGTCTTTTCGTAAAGAGGGTTAACAGTTATGAAAGTTAAGCAAATTAGGACCATTGGAATATCTAAACCTTGATTATCTTCAAAAGATATAGGTAGAGGTGCCATTCCAATTTCAGTTCATGAGTTTGTGCTGAAGGTACATCGAGTGGTCTACAAATAAAAGTTGTGTAATTTCAATTGTGCTAAATCGGGACGTTAGAAAAGTTTCAAGGTCAAATATCTTCAAATCAGTTATAGGTAGAGGTGCATTGTGACTTCACTTCATAGGTTTGTGCCGTAGGCACATCCAATGAACCACAAATAAAGTTTGTTGAATTTTAATTTATGTTAATTGGGGACCAATTTGCATAATTTTAAACATCTTCATCCCTGTGTATAAAAAGGCCTAACTGCTTGCATGGAGGTACAATCATGCCAAGGTTGGAGTTTCTATGTCTAACAGTGTCAGAAAAAAGTGTCGGACAAATTCACTGGTAAAGAAAGAGTGAAAGAAAGATAGAGAAAAAGAAAGAAAGATAGAGAGAAAGAAAGAAAGAAAGAAAGAAAGAAGGAAAGAAAGAAAGAAAGAAAGAAAGAAAGAAAGAAAGAAAGAAAGAAAGAAAGAAAGAAAGAAAGAAAGAAAGAAAGAAAACTGCAAATCTGTCTAGGTGCTGCCATCTCGCAGCTGCTACCGACACTACATTTTTCATATGCATACAGTACAGAGAAACGAATGCTTTTAGCTACAAAATGCAATATACATGTACTATAGCAAGCCAAACCTGGAAATATGGACAAATAGGGATATCTGTATTTTTAATTCAGGTATCTGAATTACACTGAGAGATCTCTGTCACATCTTGTACCTGCTACAATTAACCCTTCTATAAATCTGAGTGAATCATCATTGCAGTAGTAGTAGTGGTAGTAGTAGTAGTAGTAGTAGTAGTAGTAGTAGTAGTAGTAGTAGTAGTAGTAGCAGTAGTAGTAGTAAAAGCATCACGTTGCTCCATAGATTTTTTTCTCCGTAAATGTATGGGTATGTCTATTTTACATTGTATATACATTGTCAGCAATTCAAATGAACGATCAATTTCTGGATATCAAGAATTCGACCTTTAGATATCAAAAAGTCTGTATAAATTCTTGATACCAAGAAGTGACTTCTGGATATCAAAAAGTCGATTTCTTGATATCAAAATGTCGAATTCTTAATATCAAGACATATATAAAATTTATGAGATCAGAAAATCTGCATCTTGATATCAAGAAATCGACTTTATGATATCAAGAAGTCGCTTCTTAATGTCAAGAAATACTGAATGAATCAGATGGCAAAACGGCGCCTGATGTCTGAATCAGAAATACAGATATCTGCATTAGAAATACAGACAGTCGTACTAGAAACACAGATATCTAAATTAGAAATACAGAAATATGTATAAAATGACAAAGTACAAATATTGAGATTGAATGGAACGTCCATGCTGCACATATACATGTAGTCCAGAGGCCCAAAACCAGGTCTAAGGTGTTATTAGCAGCAGCTAGAGCACCCACGACATTGAACATACATATTTTAGATCACTGTTGAACTGAAATCAAACTATATATGGCAGTGGGTACCCTGGACAGCCAGGGCCAGAGTACATTATATGTTCTATAATATATATATATATATATATATATATATATATATATATATATATGTATATATATATATATATATATATATATATATATATATATATATATATATATATATATATATATATATATGTATATATATATATATATACATATATATAGAGTAAGTTTCACGGTGACCAATATGCCACGTGTACGTACATCTATCTGTAAATTTAAGTTTTACTACATGTATGAATACATGCATGATCAACTACCTGCAAACCCTTTCTTAAATCCAGAGCATAGACATGAGACTCCGCATAAGTTCAATTTCTTTGCTGATAGATGGACATGTAACCCTGCATAGTTTCGCTAAAAAACGTTTATGATTTGATCTACCTAATATTATAAACTTAATTGCCGGCACCTCATTTGTGCGAACCTGCTTCAAACACTACTTCATACAAATCTTTGTGAAATACTACAAAGTTGATATATAATTTCGAGGAAAAATAGATGAAAAAAGAAACCAAAAAATGGGATGGGGTTGATTTTGTAGGCCCATAATTATACAGTGAGGACACAAGGGCCGCATAGAGATCCATCATTAACTGTTCTTGCACCACGTGGCAACACAAATAGAGATATCTGTATTTCTAATGCAGACATCTGAGTTAGAAATACAGTTATCTGAATAGGATTGGAAGTAGTAGGACTGGAAATAGAAATATCTGAATTTTGAAGTACAGATATCTGAATAGGAAATACAGCACTCTGTGGGGGCGCCGTTTTGCTATTCAAATGTTATTCGATATCAAGAATTCCATATATTTCTTGATATCAAGAAATCACCTTCTGATATAAAAAATCGACTTTTGATATTAACAATTCATACAGACTTTTTAATATCTAAACGTCGAATTCTTGACATCAAGAAGTCGATAGGTCGTTGTTTGAACTGATGATTGCTCCTTTAAATATTTACCAAGCATTCATTACTCAATGAATGTATAGAAATTCTAAAATTGAAATGAATAACGCATGAGGAAAAGATCTATGGAGCAACGTGACGCTTTTAATACTACTGCCACTTATAATACTACGACTACTACTACTACTACTACTACTACTACTACTACTACTACTACTAATAATAATAATAATAATAATTATAATAATTATAATAATAATTATAATAATAATTATAATAATAATAATAATTATAATAATCTTTTCTAAAATCGTGTACTCGGTTATCAATCAATCTTTCTGCCAGCAATATGGGAGCCAAACCTGAGGCCACTGACGTTGGCAAGGAGGATTTACTTTGATTTATAGAAAGGGTTATTGTAGCAAGTAAAAGTCGACATCTTGATATCAAGAATTCGAATCCTTCATATCATGAATTCTAAGTCATTTCTTGATACCACGAAGTCGACTTCTTCCTATCAAAAAGTCGGCTTCTTGATATCAAGAAGTCAAATTTTGATATCCAGATTCGACTTTTTTATATCAAGAATTGTATTCTTAATATTAAGAAAAACTGGATTAAAAGCAAAACGGCGCTCCATAGAAATCTGTTTTCCTAAAACAGATATCTGCATTTTATACAGATATTTCTATTGTTAATACAGATATATGAATTACAAAAACAGATATCTACATTTGATTGTCAAAAACAGATATCTGTATTAGAAATACCGATATGTGTATCAGAAGGACAGATATCCGTTTTAACAATGCAGATATCGCTATTCCTTACTAAGATATCTGTATTAGAAATACAGATACGTTTGAGAAATACAGATATGTTTGAGAAATACAGATATCTGTATTCAAACGTACTAGATATCTGTATTTTAATGCTAATATGTACATTAAGGAATACAGATATATCTATCTGTGAATATTTGCAGCTTTTGCTTGCCACTATATACATGTAGAAATTATGAGAGGAGTTACTGCTGTTTTATGTTTTGTGTGGTATGCAGTGGGTAACCTTACTCATGTGCGTGCAACTTGCCTTCAACTGCTTGTGTTTACTGTTATATTTGCTCGTTGACCATGTCCAGGAAAAGAACGGTACCGAGCACCCAGGTCAGAAGGGGGGGGGGGGGGGGTCATACACATTGGACCTACCGCGCTTACTCCTGTATATGTAGACATGAGTCATTATCGAACGATAACAAAAATTTATTTATATAAATATGTTGACCCATGCCACTAGTATACATGTGCAGCTTGTGACTTATTTGCGTGTTTCCGTGTTTAACCTTGCGTGGCAGCTGAGAGCGATAGGTTGACCTACTTTTGGAAGTTCACGCTCCGCTGTTGCCGTAATGGTTTGTATGTGACTGCAAAGTTTTATGATCCTGGTGGCTCTAACTAATTCAGTAAGTATTAAAATTGGTATTTTCATGGTAAATATTACAGCTCAGCACGCTTAATTGTATGTTGAATGTTTAGTCACAGCGTGGCATACATATCACATCCTGTAACAGAACACTTTCATGGAACTTGGCATGATCAAACGCAAAATTAAAACGTAGTTTCTGTTGCTTGTACCAGTGGTTTATTCTTCAATAATTACAGTTGAACCACTGCGTCAGTTTCCTTTCCCGTTGGAACTATTTGCGTTTGCTGGACTTGAGGTGTTCTCAATTTAAATCCAGGTAAATGAGTGGATCGATCCTGCATGCCTCTTCATAAGTGTGTCAACGACCTGTCTTTGCCATATCACAACTGGGTCCACTAGAAAAGATCGACCTTGTTATGTCTGGGTGCCAACCCAGACATTTTGTTTTTCCAAGATTTTTCTTTCTTTCTTTCTTTCTTTCTTTCTTTCTTTCTTTCTTTCTTTCTTTCTTTCTTTCTTTCTTTCTTTCTTTCTTTCTTTCTTTCTTTCTTTCATTCTTTCTTTCTTTCTTTCTTTACGACCAAATTTGTCCTGAGTCGTTCTCGGACACCATTATTCCAAAGACCACCAAACTTGCCATTGTGACAGACCCACCAGTGAAGTTAGGCACCTGACTTGGAATAGTTATGATGTTGAAAATTATGCAAATTATGGGCCATTAAAATTCTAAAAGCTTTATGTCTTCAAAAATATTATAGATGCACACATAGTTCGAACTTACATATATAGGTTTGAGACATCTGGCAAATCCGATATCATGCAAACAGTAGTTGGGAAATTTTAATGTATGTTAAATTCAGTGAATTTCCCAACAATCCACATTCTGATTAGGGCTTCTGCTGTACTGCATGTTAATTATAAGCCTCCATTGTGCTATGCAACCATTTTGCATTCCTGATACTTGAACCTGTCTCATAGGCAGCCTTCTAGCCATGCCTGCTTGGTGTATGGTTTGAAAGGTTTGGGTCTTATGGCATATGGGAGGTGGAGGAACTCCCAATAACTGTGTGATGAGGTTCTCAATAAAATGCAAAGAATCTCTTTCTGTTCATGCAAGAAACATATCTGCTCCATGTTCACACTGATGCTGGACAGAGCTGTAAGTGCACCATGGCTGAGACCTATCAGTGTCCTAGCTGGTCTGTTTTCCCCTGAGGCTAGGAGTCTGGTGGGCTTATCAGTCCCAAGGAATCAGAAGGCCTAGACTTTGGGCAGAACAAGGCGCCAGTGTACCCAAGAGCGCATCCCGGATTTGAATGAGGGGGTTTCCAACTTGGATGGGAGAGGAACTGTGAGCAGCCGAAGGCCGCGAAGCTGTGCTAGGAGGCTCCGGTGGAATGCCCCCCCCCCCCCCTCCCGAAAATCTTGAAATTGTACATCTCAAATGGAGCATTCTGAGTCCTAAAAATGCTCCAGTTCATCTTTTTTCGCAAGCAAGAGTCAAGCAAAATTCAAAGCTGTTTTCAACAAAACTACCAGGAATTTTCAATAATTCTGATTTTGATATATTACGTGTATATCTTGTACTGTTAAGAACAGTCAACTTGCACGAAAGAATACAACATTAAGATTCAATGAGCACCTGCCTTTAAGAATTAAAAAAAAAAAACCTAATCAATAGAAAAAAAAATGTATTGCAACTTGATGAAGCAACACCTTAAACACAGGTGATTAGATGTGAGGAGAGATAGTTGACGTATCTGCAATAGTTTACTGCAACAAAGTACATTAAACATCATGTCATTATTCATATTTTTGTGGGGGGGGGGGTAGCATTAATGGTCTTTTCATCATAACCCTGTCACTGCCAAATTTGAACTGAATGAACAGCTTTGCTTGGTGTCCTTTGCATGTAATTTATGCAAGATGCGTTATGATCTCCAGGAAAATCTGTTGAATGAGTCCGTGATTTCTGAAACTAGAATTCGAATAAATTTGCTGATACTTTAAAAAATAACGTTTTTGTCATGTAAAGTTTGAATATACAATTCTCTTACAAGTGTTGTCTATGAAAACAAGTTAAGTTATTATTGTTGTTTATAGCAGTGAAAGAGGTAATTATACCACAATGCTAATATGGTCCAGCGTCATTTTCCTACGAATCGGACAGCATATGTGCCAGTTGCATTCTTCTCGGGTGACGTCTGGCGAACTCATCAATTATTAAAATACCCCAGATTGAGCAGAGATGTCTGCTTCACTGCCTTCAATTTCTTCTCTGCTGGCACCTGCATTTTTGCACGCACTTGGCAGTAGGCCTAACGTTCCCTGCATAAGACAACACTTACGGATAGGCCTCATGAATACTTACTTTGGTTAATCTCGTCCTGTGGAGGCGGAGTCTGCGAGCACAACTGTCCGTGGTACCAGGGGAGGAGCATTGACAATATGCGTGAAAGTCTCATGTCAAGACATTCAAATGAAAGATGAATTTTATTGCTATCTGGTGCCACTAGGTTGTGAAGGAAACCCTTGGCGAAGCGGGGGGGGGGAGGTTCCGGGTACCCAGGAAAACCCCCCCCCCCTTCCATACGCTAGTGCTGCCTAACGCACTTTCGTGTTCCCCTCCTTGCGACTACATTATCTTCCATACATTTACTTAACAACCGCTGTGTTTTCTTTCAGTTATAAATGTGTTTGAGAACACAATTTGGTAAAACTTATTGGATCTTGGAATCTGCAGAGTGGCGGAGAGTCATGGCCGCCAGGGAACACATATTATTGGAGTGTTGGCCTTGAGTGTCGATCCATATAGCTTTGATGATAATATTATCAGCAGTCAGAATACGAAAACATTTGCTCAATAAAAGCTTATATGTATCATCAAGCAAAAAATATTAAACCTTGCTAAAACATGGTCAGTTTTGTGTACTGTTCACTGTGCGGCGTAGTCTGCAAAGTACTCTGCGGGTTGCACATGTGCAGAGAGGCAGTCTGCAAATTACAGACTGCTGAAAGAGTTGACTGCTGATGGCAGATCTGTGGGCCTCCTTGGTTAAAACTGCCTCCATATGCATGTAGCCCATATACAAGAAAGGTCATCTGTTTATAAATAAATGTATGAAGGTTGGATGAATAGTTAAACCGACAGATTATTATCATTAGTAGTATTATTTCATCTTACAAGAATTGGGAAAATGCCTATAAACTGGTACTAATTCGTGTCCTCAGATAGAAAGTCGTATGGAAATAGGTTTGCACGGAAACTCATGAGCCAACACAAAAGGTTAAAGGTGATGAAAAATGTAAAGATATCAGAGTAGCAGTAGAACATAGTAACATCTAAGTCAGAATTATATAAAGAGGCACATGAACGCAGTATTGTCGACATCCGAATAATCCTTGGAATATATCTGAACTACCAAAGAACTTCATAGTAGCTTCCATTATGAAGCGGATGCATTCATCAGATGCTAAGAAATTCCATACATAAGAATCGTTTAGCTTTCTTACAATTTTTATAAGAAATATTGTCAGTTAAGCAAATGTCCGACATCTGAACCAAGAAATTTTGTCAAGTGATATCGTGAAGTGGACACTGCAGCAGAAAGGCTTCAAGGACCTATATCAGAGGGAAAACTGCATGCTCAATTGGACGTTTCTTGGAGGCCTCCTGTGTACAGCAAGGCATTGAATTCAATAAAATCAACCGCAGGCGACCATAAATACGTTAAAATGGCCACTCCAAGGAGAAAAACGATGTCATTGGAGTCGCTGCTTATGTCGAAGGCGAGTTTCTAAAAAACATGGGGAGGGCTTTCCAACCACGATTGATAAACGTGTTCTAAATATAGATGTACATGCAGATAGAAGTCAATGTTCACTGGAGTTACGTAATGGGTAATGTTGTCAGTGGAGCTAAAATTAAAACCAGCGAGCAGTGACCTCACGTGATCAGGGCAAACAGCAAAAGACAGTTCATAATGTAGTGCCACATTTTGGTGTTTGCGTCTGAAATCCAGGGTTGGCCAACCGAGACACTACAGAAATTTTACTTGGCTGTGATTAGCTTTTGACCCCAGAGACCAGCCGGGAGGCCCGATAGTGGACATTTATCAGTGCGATCTTTGCCCGTCCAATACAGCTTACAGGTGATACATACTTGAGGGTTTACAGACAGGTAGATATATAGCTTAAAAACAAAGACTTGCTTGAAAGAAAATATGTCTGTGTGAAAAGTTTGCGTGTTTTGATAGTAATAATGGTCCCTTTTCCAACTACATTGCTGTTGGTCGCTATTCCAGAGCATGGTCGCACACAAAGGAGATAAATCATAAATCTATCCCCAAATCTCATATCCGCCAATGCGTCATAAGCCGCTTATCAGTTGCCTATTGTTGTTACGCAAATGCGCCGGCTATATGAAAACACGCTCCACATTGCATATATTCCTATGTAGAATTTAACATTTTTATTTTTCAATTGTATCGATCTTGTCTCTTGTCGATCACAAATCAACAAATAGCTGAAGGCAGCAACATTATGCCAAATTCTACCACTGAATAAAATTAAGAGATATTTTGACGACCATAATTCGTAGTTTTAGCGCTGGTTTTGGGCGAACGTTTAGCACACATTGAATGGGTGTCTACAGTTAACAGGTAAATTCACCGAGCAATGCTGGCGTGTAAACTAAGATTCCCGGATGTGAAGACCTGAGAATCTTGTGTCAAATATGCAACAAATTTACAAATGGTAATGATTTGCATATATGGGCATCTGTTTGTTGATTGTGTGCTCATTTTGATAGAGTAGCTTGTAATGTGGTTTGTCAAACGTCGTCAGATGATTATTTAAAATGAAAAGGCTTGTTTGTTTGTTTATTGATAGTGTACTTAGACTTTTTTTCTATAACAACACAAACACACACATGCAAGAAATTTGATGCCTTGAGCAAAGGTGACCAGAGATTTGAAGTGTGTAATCGCAGAAAGGTTTATCTTTATCCAATATGTAAATATATCACGCCAAAACTAGCATGATTTGGTCCCTTAGATCTATTTCTCGGTTGATTGACTCGGCAGTCTTTAAGTAATCCTTTTCGTCAGCAATATGAGATAAAGAGTAAAAATTCTCACAAGGTGGGAGTTATGTAATTTCATACGAAACCACATCAATGTGCAACTGTGTTGACTTAAAATTTTAATCCCCACGTATCAATGAACATTCCAAGACATGCCTGGATTTGCTGAATGCTCTCTATCAGTGGCTTCATATGGGTTACCTAATTTTTTTATCATTTGATCAATACTATGACATTCCCAAAACACCTGTCTAAACAATCCACCCCTTATCTATTATCTAATTTTTCAGTTTTTAGCCAGTTTTGATCTTATCTATTTCAGACACCTGCGGGGCGACAATTTCTTATCTATTTTAGACCCGGTGGAATTCCCCTGAGCTACTGTGAGATTTTTTGGTCTATAATCCCCTTGAGAATGTTGCGTCATTGGGGCAGGAGACCACATTACACTATATTAGAGTACAACACTTTTTTTGATCAAAATCAGATCATCCCTTTAAGAGAAATATCCACATGGTGCAATTACCTCTTGCATTTAATCAAGATTAAAGGACAATACATTGACTACCGTATCAGCATAAAATGTATTTTCAATTTTTTTTCAGATTATATTGGGACTAGAGCTACCAAATTTGGACTACTAATAGACAGTTTAAATGTCTGTCTGCCAAAATGTCCCCAAATCCAAAACTGTTTGGACATTACCTTAACACACTGTTGTGAACAGGTGAATGTCAACAAAGGCTGAACCCTAATTAGCAACACTACAGTAAACCAGAGAGAGTGTGTGCGTGTGCGTATGTTTAATTCTTACCAGTCAACTTGTTGAGATTGCCTGAACTTCTGATCTCGGCAATATTTATCACAGGTTTGTCATTTGCTGCACGATACTTTATGACAACCTTGACGTCAAAGGTCCATGTGTCCATAAACACATTCTGCTTCAGTTGACGAGTGCCAAACCCCAACTGTTTCAACGTTTGGCCAGGCCTTCATTCAAAAAGTGTCATGGTTTCTTTTCTCTTCCGACTCAAATACCAACCCCTACAGGCAGTTGCTCATTATAGTATATTACTAGTCAGCTAAAACACATGATCCGTCAAAACCGCTTGGACCGAAAACACTACTGTCTTTTTTTGTCAAGAACCACTTCCTGGTAGTCATTACCCTATTATGCAGTCCGAATTAATAACTTCACTGTCTCTAATATGTCCCGGTTAAACGTAGAATTGACGTTACCTGCTCGAAATTAAAAAGATAGCAAAAGAGATGACACCACGTGCGTGTATGTGAAGAGGCGGGGATGGATAATCGGCAAGGGTGCTTTGTATTGTATCAGAAATACACGCCAAGGTAAAAAATGCTCCGAGACTTAGTCAAAAAATAATTTCCTTCATCGTTTCTGTATTAATATTTAGAGGCAGGCAGTGATAAAAACCGAAAGGGAGGGTATAACACTTGGCTGACCAATTATTGGTATCTGTTTTGTGGAAATATGTTAGCAGCCTTTTTGGGTTGTTGTTGTTGTTGTTGTTGTTGTTGTTGTTGTTGTTGTTGTTGTTTGGTTTTGAAGGTTTCAATTCTATGTGACTGATGATAGATACGTCCACAGCCCCATAGTATATATATTTTATCTTGCAGGCACTACTTTTCTCCGGTATACTTCCAAAATACTGCATACCGGAAGATTGAGGAAGCAACAGAAATTTATTGACCACGCCAAGCATTAACAATTTGAGCGACATGGAGCTCTTGGGATTTGACGTGGCCGGATGGCTCGTGTGTCTCGTGGTGTTACTAGCTACAATTTTGATGTAAGTAAGCCAATATGGCCAGCACTGGTCTACTTCATGTGTTTTTCAGATCTGTGCAAGAGCCACGCTTCAGGTGTGTCACTCTAGTTTTGCAGTATTGTGACCAACGCATATATTATATCCTTATTAATGCTCTGAAATATTTGCAAAATATATACTGTTGGTCTCATATATGTACCCCCCACCCACACCCCTACTCATCGTCCCACTACTATCCTCATTTACAAACCATTGGGTGCAGAATCCGCAATTCTCAAAATGGCAGACAAGTCCGTGGCTAAGTCCCGATTGGATATTTTGAAAAGGTAGTATCCAAAATATATGTGTGATTTGTGTCAAGGGAAGGTTAATTTTACGAACGAATGTAATGTACTATATATTATGGTACTTTTCCAGAATAAGCATTACCTGAAAATGTATATGCCGTTTTTAAGTTATGAGTAACAAAGGCGGGCCAGTAATGGTTCTGGCTCTTTAGCAAAATTATTTAACATGAGTCTTGTTAGTGCACAATTTGTTGTTGCATGGAAGACTGCCAACGTCATGCGCATTGATAAGGAGTGGACAATTTTGCACAAATTGTAGCCGACATCTGATACAGCAAATGTACAGTAGGAAAGAATCTTCTTCTTCATCTTCTTCTTCTTCTTCTTCTTCTTCTTCTTCTTCTTCTTCTTCTTCTTCTTCTTCTTCTTCTTCTTCTTCTTCTTCTTCTTCTTCTTCTTCTTCTTCTTCTTCTCCTTCTCCTTCTCCTTCTCCTTCTTCTTCATCTTCTTCTCCTCCTTCTCCTTCTCCTCCTCCTCCTTCTTCTTCTTCTTCTTCTGCTCCTCCTTCTTCTCCTTCTCCTTCTCCTTCTCCTTCTCCTTCTCCTTCTTCTTCTTCTTCTTCTTCTTCTTCTTCTTCTTCTTCTTCTTCTTCTTCTTCTTCTTCTTCTTCTTGTTTCGGTGCCAACCCAGACATATTGTATTTCCTCGGGTTCCTTATTTCTTTTTTTCTTTCTATGACACCCAAATTTGTCCGGAGTTTTTCTCGGACACTATAAATCCCAAACTACCAAACTTGCCATGGTGACTGACTTACCAATGAAATTTTGCACCTGGTTTGGGATAGTCATGATGTTTAAAATTATGCAAATGAGGGGCAATTAAAATTTTAAAAGCTCAATATTTTCCAAACTCTTGCAGATAGACTCAAAATTTCAATAAGCATTTATAGGTTTGTGACACCTGCCAATAAAATTGACAGTAAATGAAAGTTGTACAATTTCATATTATGCTAATTAGGGGCATAGAGATGCGGTTCCAGCTTCAAATTATCGGTTTGTGGCAATGCCGCATCCAATGAAACATGAACCAAAGTTGTAGAATTTATGCAAATTAGGTGCATATGCAAAATTTCAACCCTAAAGAGCTTGAAAACTTTTATACATAGAGGTGTCATTCCAACTTCAATTTAAAGGTTTGTATAAAAGCCGCATCCAACGAGCCATAAACCAAACCTGCACAATTTAATTTATGCAAATAAAGTGAATACACAAAATTTATATATTTTTGAATAACGTCGAAACTATTATAGATAAAGTTGCCATCCCAACTTCAATTTAAAGGTTTGTAATATAGACGCATCCAATGAAACTAAACTGTAAAATTTTAATTTATGCAAACTAGATGAATACACAAAATTAAAATCCTGAACAACTTCAAAACCATTATATATAGACGTGTCATTTCAATTCCAACTTGTAGGTTTGTGACATAGCCGCATCTTATGAACCAAAGTTGTAGCATTTGAATTTATGCAAAATAGGTGGATACACAAAATTTAAATCTTGAATAGCTTCAAAACTATCATAGAGGGGCCATTGTAACTTCACTCTATATGTTTGTGACATAGGTACATCAAATGAGCCATGAGCCAAAGATGTAGAATTTTAATTTATGCAAATACGGCGAATGCACAAAATGTAAATCTTGAGTAACTTCAAAACTATTTTCCATAGAGGTCCCATTGCAACTTCAATTTGTAAGTTTGTGACATAGCCACATCTAATAAACCAAGAACCAAAGTTGTAGCATTTTAATTTATACAAATTATGCCGATACACAAAATAGATTATGTTGTACAATGGCAACGTGTAGCATTTCAATTTGTTCTCATTTTGAAGGCACCTAGATGGATTTGCTGTGAAGCAAATTTTCTTTTCTATTTTTCTTTCTTTTTTCTTTCTGTCTTCTTTACGTCTAAATTTGTCCCGAGTTTTTCTCAGACCCTTTATTATTCCGAATACCGCCGAAAGTCCTATGGTGACGGACCTAACCAAGTGAAATTGTGCATCTTATTTGCAACAGTCATGATATTTAAAATTGCGCAAATTAGGGGCAATCAAAATTTTAAAAGCTCCATATCTTCCAAAATATTGCAAACTTCTTTCTTACACATGTACTTTTGACACATCTGGCAATCCAAAAGCATGCAAACAAACGTTGGGGAATTTTAATGTATGCTAACTTCAGTGAATTTCCCAACAATACACATGTATCCAGGGCTTCTACTGCTTGTTACAAGCTGCCTGGACCTCCCTGGTGCTAGGCAGCCATTTTGCATTCATAATAGATGAGCTTGAACCTGTCTCATAGCCAGCCTTTTTTCCATGCATGCTAGGTGTATGGTTTGGAAGGTTGGGTCTTGCAGCAAATGGAGGATAGAGGGGGGGGGGGGGGTACCCCCAACAACTCTGTAATTAGGTCCTCAATAAAACACAGAGAATCTCCTTCTGTTCATGCAGGAACAGATCTGCGCCATGTTGGTGTATGTACCAGGCAGGCTATAGTTCCCGCTAATGCTGGACAGAGCAGTCAGTGTACCATGACTGAGACTGGTGTCCCAGCTGGTCTGTTTATGTCTGAGGCTATGAGTCTGCTGGGCTCATAAGTCCCAAGGGAACACAGACACTGGACTTCTGGGCAGAACTGTGTGTACCCTCTGTTAAAGATAGACTACATGCAGTGCTGCTGAGTTAGCTAGACCCACCAATGTATGGTCTTCCAGTCCTCAAAGACTGTTTTCACAAGTTTGTGAATTTTGAAAGAGTGTGTGGATTTGTGTCATCTCAGTGGACACTTTCATGAATTTATTTTTTTGGTACCAGTGAGATGAAGCCTATTTTCATAGCCAAGACAAGGAATACTGGGAGGGGAGAGTTTAGTGCTTTCTCAGTTCACATGTATATGGGTACATTTAGTTTTATGAGAGTGTCTGTTAAAATTTGTTTATGTAATAAAGGAACAAATACAGTTCTGTACTTTATGTGTACACACCAACTTGAATCATAATATGTATACATTGTACATGTATATGAGCATGTATGAATAATGTACATGTATATGCACATATACCCATCCATACCACCCAGAATGGCTTACCCTCTCGGAAGTGGGCACTTGTCTCTGGTCCCAAGGGTGCCCACTGTAGAGAGGTTTCACTGTATAAGTAAACACTTCTTTTGTGTGTCTGAGAAATTCTGTCTGGGTGCCAAGCCCGACATTTTGTTTTCTCTCTCTCTCTCTCTCTCTCTCTCTCTCTCTCTCTCTCTCTCTCTCTCTCTCTCTCTCTCTCTCTCTCTCTCTCTCTCTCTCTCTCTCTCTCTCTCTCTCTCTCTCTCTCTCTCTCTCTCTCTCTCTTCTTTACGACAAAGTTGGTCTGCAGTTTTTCTCAGACACTATTATACTGAAAACCACCAAAATTGCCATGGTGACTGGCCTAACAAGCGACAATCTGCATCTCATTTGGAATGGTCATGATGTTTAAAGTTATGCAAATTGGGGGCCATTAACATTTTAAAAACTCCTTATCTTCCAAACTATTGCAGAGAGACACAAAATTTCAATGTGTGTATACAGGTTTGTGACACCTGCCAATATTATGGACAGTATGTTCAAGTTGTAGAATTTCAAATTATTCTTATTAGGGGAATTGAAAAATTTAAAAGCTGAATGTCTCCAAAACCATTACATATAGAGATGCCATTTCAACTTCAATTTATTGGTTTGTGGCAAAGCCGCATCCAATGAACTATGAACCAAAGTTGTAGGATTTTAATTTATGCAAATTATGAGATTCTGCAGGATTTAAATCTTGAATAGATTCAAAACTATTGTAGACTATTCTCTTTCTCTCTCTCTCTCTCTCTCTCTCTCTCTCTCTCTCTCTCTCTCTCTCTCTCTCTCCCTCCTCCACTTAGTTCGCATGCTTATAGGTACAAAATATGCAGATTGTGACAGTTTTAGTGTGGGGAACAATACATGAACATTTTTAGCGAATGTCATTATTGTTTGTTCTTTAGATAAGGTTTTAGCAAATATTGTAGTTAATGCATTGATCCTTTAACTTTGACGTGCAGCACAAATGTTGACATATTCTGTAAACTGACTTTATTTCCCCGTAGTGCTACATATTTTTTTCACTTGTTTCACTTTTGAAACAAATTCGTAAAAAGACAACCGCTGCAAAGAAGAATTTTAACCTAGATTTAATGGATTTTTTTTCTAAAACAGTGAATTAAAACTTCGAGTAAAATACCTCAAATAAAAAACTGAAAATTTACAGACATGAAAATAAGGCAATTTACAGTATATGCATGCTAAAAAAAATTGCACGCCTTCGGGGCCTTGTCCTTATTATTTATGCAAATTAGGTGAATTTGTAAACTCTCAATCTTATAAAGTTCAAAATTATTATAAATAGAGGAGCCATTCCAACTTCAATTTGTATGTTTGTGACATAAGCGCATCCAAGGGACCAAGGTTGAGCGCTTTCAATTCATGCAAATTAGGCAAATACACAAAATTTAAATCAGGATTGCCTTCAAAACTATTATAAAAAGTGGTGTCATTCAAACAAACGGTTTATAAGTTTGTGATATAGCCACATCCAATGAACCAAGAACCAAATTTGTAGCATTTTAATTTTTGCAAATTAGGCTAATACACAAAATTTAAATTATGTTGAACAATGGCAAGGTATACCATTTCAAAGTGTACTCATTTTGAAGGCACCAGATTTGCTGGCTGTGAAGTAAATCTACTTTTCTACTTAATAGTTTGTCCTCCACAAGGTCTGATGTTTTATCAATATGATAGATAGATAAGACAATACTAGTATTTTACATGTGTTAATTAGCCATGTAAACGTAAACTTCCATTGAATACCGTCCTTTTTGAAGAAAACCCCTCAAATTAGGGACACAGAAGAAAGTTGTTTTAGCTGGTAGGTGACCATGAATTCTGAACTGTCCATGTGAGCAAGTTTGTTTAGAGGGCTGTTTTACCACTTAGGTGTAGAGCCCTTGTAGGAAATACACATAAATAAGATTTTTTAGATGTCCAGAAGTTTTACTGTCTGGGTCATGAAATTGCCAAAGTGGTATTCAAAGTGAGATTTTGACCCAATCGTGTAACCAGTCAATATCAACAGGGCTACTTACCAGGGGATTGCACAATTTCTTCTGAATCCATACGATGAGTTTGCCAAAGCTTTGGACCGCAGGTAGAGGTACAGGTTGTATTTCTTGATATTGCCAAAGCCTTCGAAAGGTTATGTGCCAAGGCTTCATAAGTAGATTAGGGTTTCACCATGAATGGTCCAAAACGAGGCATATTTAGGTACATGCACGTGTAGGGGATCGTGTGTTTATACTGAAGAAAAAGAATATGTGTGCAAGTTCGTTTTGCGATGACGATATAATTTTAACCTATTTGATCTAAATTACTGATTTCCGGAATTTTTGAGCCAGTGCTTAGATGGTTTGCTAATCATCAGCATTATTTATGGCAAACAATGGTACCAAACGACTATTTTGTTTTCGATTGGGAGATGTGTCCTAGGGATTGGAACTGGATCTTTTGACATTTTTAGTTAATCTTAATAATGTTGTGAAAGTTGTCTGATCGAAAATTCAAATACATGCCACAAACCACGTTGTATCTAGAAGTACCGGAGCAACACGGAAAATGGAAAAATTTGGTACGTGCGCACCATTCGAGACTAGACATACAAATGATATATGTTGGTTTTTAAGGGAAAGGAGAAAACGCAACAACCGCCGGGTAATTAATTATGTGTAACTATAATCGGACCAGTGCTTTCGAAAAACCTAAACTGACGTCTTCAGAATGAAAGGAATTTTTGCGGAGATAAATAGTACCAAAATTATGTTGATCTCTCAGTTAACTTTCACTTTGAGTAAAGTTCAGAATTTGGATTTCACTTCTTTAAGATAAAAGAAGGACAAATTAAGATAAAATATTCACTTGGTTGTGTGCTTTGTCAGTTTGAAAACAACATGTACTTGATTTGGGCCCGAATACCCTGTTACGATACTGATTGATTATTTATAAAAGATGTTGCCATGGATCCATATTGCAAGAATTTTAAAATTTCTGCACTGCACATTGCAAGATCACCTACTCACAAGGGTGGACAAAATGTTTTCAACTGGATCCATTTGGTGAAGTGTGACCATGGTTTTACTTTGTACAAATGAAATGAGTAAATTGTTTTGACACACATGCGAACAAATTACGAGATGTACTGAAACAATATCATATCATTTTTATGAGAAAAAACTATGCAACAAATATAATAAGATTAGTAGTAATCTCATTATTAGGCTAATATAGAGTAAAGTCCTGTAAACTTGATTCTAATTATAGGTTTAGTAATCTGTAAATGTATATTGAAATATCTCATAGTAAGGTACAGTTACCTTGTCGTACCGTCTCGGTCAATATACCGTTACATCAGTTCCTTTATCTGCATATTGCACACCTCGCAATCATATAATATTCCAGTAATATTTTCTTGGAATATTCACTTTTTATGGAGATAGTATCATTAAAAGAGTGGTTGAGTCAAAATTTACATGTACAGGTCATTCATAAAATCAACACAGACCTGCATGCAAGTGAGCACCTAACCATTGTCTTCATATTTCGTCTATTGTATAAAGAAAGAACAAAATATCCAGGAACAAATAAATCAAGTAGAGGGCCTACTGCATTTCAGCAATCAACCAGTAAAACGTTTAACCCCCTCGGCCCCCCCCCCCAAAAAAAAGAAAATACACTAACGAAGTAATAAGTTGTGATCAAACTCTTACAGGGTACCTTTCATATTTCTGAAATACCGCGGTGTTACAGTTTGCTGCTGGCCGTTTGTGTAACATTTCACTGCGATTACAAATCACCGCAGTCATAATATTTTATACCAAAACGATTCTTAAATTTTAATTTACGGTACTGTAAATTGTAGTGTATTACATATTGCTGCAGTATTTACTGTGCACCCCAATAAGTTGTATTCAAAGCTTAGGGAAATGCTTAAGTGGCAGGCCTAAATAAAAAGCTTGTCCATTTGCTTCACGCTTTGACTGTGTTTTGTAACCAAACATCAAAGAACATTTTGGCATCTTCCAAACATACCGATATAAAACCTTCTGACCTTGGCTTTCTAGATTGTCCTCTCGTAACTTCGGAATGTTCAAAGAGCAAGGTATACCCGGACCCACACCATGGCCGCTCATCGGAACTTCACTTTCCTACTTCACAAAAGTAAGTGCACCTGAGCGATACGTACAAATGTCCTACATGACTAAGAGATAATGCAGACCTAAATATTTTACAGTTACGCTCTTTTCCATTATGAACAATCATTTTCAAATGTTATGGTTTATATCTCGTCTTTTTCGTGCCGTTTGTTATTTTGGTTTTCTATCAAGTAGGTTTAGAAATAAATTATTTGATATGTAATGATGATGCACCTTATAGAAACGTTTCTTATAAATGGATTATTATTACAACTGTGCAGTAAAGTTGGCACAAATGTTAACACCTTCAGAAATGCTTACCAGTAAGGAAGCTATGTAATGGTAAGGAGTTTTAAACGCAAACCAGAATGGTCTTGACCACCCGCAACATTCTACAATCAAGTTCTCAAGTGGGTGCATGTACGTGTTATTATTATTATTATTTATTCGTGCAAGATATACCCCATTTACATCGGGGGCGCCACTGTCGGGGTATCAACAGTGGCGCATCCATTACATCTGTACAGCCATACAATCTAAAAAAAATGTATACAGAATTATGAACATACTAAAGAAGCACCAGGCATATGAAATAGAAAAAAGGAGCTTCTACGATGTGGGTCCCACATGGCCTTCCACTTGTAAGGTTGATCTACGGCGACTGAGGGCTAAATTGAGAAATTGTCTGCTACAGTCGTCAAATATCTGAAATGCACATTTGCTGTGTGACTTCGCAACATCACCAATTAAAAATTTCATTTTGTTAATTAATGAAGAGGCCATAAACTCTTCCCATAAGAAACTAAGACCATTCGCCAATAACTGCGCTTCAATTTTATAAAATAGGTCAGACCGAATATCTGCATAAGTAGAACATGAGAAAAATACATGGAAAATGTCTTCCCTGTGTGAACCACATAAATCACATGAACTATCACGGACACCCCACCTCTCTTGGTCGTTATTGAGACCTAGTGTAGCAGTACGTGCCCTAAATTTATTTCTGACGCCATTAAAATCTCTTATGTTTAACATATAATTTTCCAATGATATGTCAGTTTTGAACGTTTTGTACAAATCAAGAGTGGGAAATTCGTCTAATTGGTTGAAAAAATCCAGTTTCCATGCTTCGGTCTGCAAATGACTAAATCCGGACAGCCAGTCACCATTCTCGGAGTAAAATGCCCAATCCATTCCAGCGTAATTTAGGGTGTTTTTTATCTCATCGCAATATGGCCATGATGAACTCCGGCCCTGCTCGAAGCGTTTACACATTTCCTTAAAAACAATATTACACAATCTCTGGCTATCAGTTATGTGTTTCAGGTAACTAAAATATTTGATTCTACGCTTATCGGCCTCAAGTGACAACGGCAACCAGCCTAGATCGCCAATGGTTGCAAGATATGCAGGGCTAGCTTTTATCCGTAGAATTGAACAAGCCAATTTGTACTGAAATGACCGTAACAGTTTTTTACTAATGCGTGTATTCTCCATCCAAATACCACATCCATGTAATAGTGACGGCAACGCAACGTGTCTGTATAAAGTGTTTCCAAAAACTATCCTATTAATATCATCATGCTTTGCAAGAATGCTTGTGATGTACCCTCTTAATTTCCTTAATTTAGGACCTAGATATTCATTAACATGCGTCAAATCTGATAACGTCCTGGAAAAGATTATACCAAGATATCTGTACGTATTGGCTTCTTCAATCCATGAGTTTCCTAGGACCCACTTCTTGAGAGGGTCTACTCTTTTACCAATTATTAATATTTTTGATTTCTTTGAATTGAACTTTAGACCCCATTTAACAGCAAAATTATCTGCAATAAGCAGCATTTTAGAGAGTTGTATCTCGTTCTCTGCCAACAGAACAACGTCGTCAGCATACAGCAATGCTGGTATCAGCCGATCTGGACAAGAAACACCTACATTTTCTTTGTTTAACATTGCCACCAAATCTGTCATTACTGTTGAGAAAAGCGTGGGCGAGAGGATGCAGCCTTGTTTTACGCCATTTAATGTGTCGAACCAAGATGTTTCTAAAAGTCCAAAAATCACTTTGTTTTCAACTCTATCATATAAATTTCGTAAAAGTCTCCAGGCTTTTCCCTGTACACCAAGGTCCCATAAGTTACAAAATAGGCGGTTTCTAGACACCGTATCAAATGCCTTGGAAATATCAAGAAAGGATAGCCAAGTCTTTTTGCGGTCATCCTTCCTCATACTGCATATGCCTTTAAGAGCGAAAATGTGGTCCTCAAGTCTGCGTCCTCTCCTGTACGCGCCGTGAAGTTCACCAAGTATATTCTTGTCTTCAAGAAAATTCATTAATTGCCGCTCAACAACAGCCGCAAATAGTTTATACATGTTAGAAGTTATAGTTATACCCCTATAGTTGTCTAAGTCCTTAAAATCTCCTTCTTTATGAAGCGGTCTGACTATACCCCTTTGGAAATCCTCAGGAAATTTTTCAAATAATTTAAACATATTAAACAATTCTACAATAGATTTTAACAAAACATTGCCTCCGTTCTTTAAGAATTCGTTAGGTATTTTATCGACACCATAAGATTTACCTGCCTTGAGTGCTTTTACAGCAAAAAAGATTTGATCAAAGTCAAAGGTGACTTGTGTAAGGCCATCCGTGTCACCCGTGAACCCATTAAGGTCACGCACCTTCTGCTTTAAAAGATCATCGTCATCAATTTTACCATTCGAAGAGCCTAAGTTCTCCCAGTACTGCTTAATCACCATAGATATTTCTTTAGGATCATCGATAACCTTTGTTTTGTCATTGGGATCAACTATCTGCAGCGGGTAATTAGTATTTTTATTTAATTTCCTGAGCATATTCCAGAACGACTTTGTATTACTGGCTGCTTTCCTTGAATTCCGAATTATTACATCGACTTTCCGATTCACTAACTTTTGCTTGATTAGATCATGTACTCGACTCTTTCTTAAAATATATTCATGCCACAGCTCTTTAATAATAACTGGATCAGAGTGTGCATGTTTACTCCAATACCTGTAAAAACGATTCGCTATCTTACGTCCATGAATTAAATGGCCTATCTCCTCGTCCCAAATTTGACCTGGAGTCCTTGTAAAACATTTTATACCGACGCCTTGCTTACCGGCATTAATAACAGTATCCTTCCAACTCTCCCATGCAGACTCAGGGGAGTTAAAATTGTCACATTTCCACGAAGTCAGGTCAGATTCAAGTAACGCTCTAAACGTACCCCAATTCGTGTCAGGTGAAATGTCCCACTTTTCACACCTTTTGACCTTTGACTTCGCTTTTGAATTACAAGGCTTAGACAGTAATGAGGCTTTCCATTGCACAATTAAGCTGTTGTGGTCACTGCCTATGTCATAATCCCCATTTTCATCAACAAAGAGTTTGGCACAGTATTGGTAGAGTGATGGCGATACAAGCACATAGTCAATAGTAGAATGCAGATTACCTCTGGACCACGTGACCTTACCAACACATTTAGCTGATACATTCAAAACAGTGGCACCCGTGACCTCCGTCAGCTGTTCAAGCAGGTCACCATTGCTGCTACTTTGACCCTGTCTTCTGAATTTTATAAGTTTTCCATTAAAATCACCAAACAATATAAAGTCATCCCCTGTAGAATTAAAATGAGATATATTTTCAATGAGTTCATTTGTAAGATCTTCGCTTAACTGTTTATTGAGATTATCATTTGGGAAGTAAACAACCCCTATATTCACTGTGCGAGAGAAAATAGCAGCTGATATCCACATACGCTCAAAGTTGTCATCCCTGCAATTTAAGACATTATCATTTAAAACATTTATTTCGTTGCAATTTCTGATTAACATTCCAATACCACCTCCTCCCTTCTTCTCATCTAAACTCCTGGATTTTCCTATAAAGGAATAATCAGGACCAAAAGATTCAAAGATACTATCTTCTGTATGACATGTTTCAGCCATTCCATATATTAAGAATTTGTGTTCGAATAGCATTTGTTTAATCTCAGCCCTTTTGGCTATACCACAGTTCTGGACGTTGCAATACGCTATACGCACATCCGAGATCAGTCTATCAGTATGTAACGTTGATTTTGCAGACTTATTCGTCCTCTTAGCACCTCTTTTATGTCGCCGCTTGCGGTTGGCGGTGAACTGAGCCGAAGTTTCGGCCCAACCTTCTTTGCCAGTCTCCTAGTAGCTGTTGTCATGGTAACCGTTACGAGAGGCCCGACATCTATTCTTCTTATGACCTCTGGATCCACACTCATGGCAAATCAATGGGTATTCATGTCTACAGGTACGCTTTGTGTGCCCGGATACACCACAGTTCCAGCACACCACTGAGCTGTTATCACCGTATTTTGTGTACCCCGCGCTCCTTGTACGCGGCGTCACGGAGTCATTGCGGCGGGCGTCCGACCTCCGCTTTTCACAGGACCACCTTGTATGACCGACCTTGCCACAGTCCCAGCAAGTTGGAATCCCGCGTGTCGTTCATTTATTAATATTAAAACACAACTTCAAACAACCAAACATTTCGCCTGAGATTATGACGTCTAACCCGTCGACCCATCATACATTTCGCCTGAGATTATGAAGTCTACCCGTCGACCCACCAAACATTTCGCGCTAGATTATGACGTCTAACCCGTTGATCCATTAAACATTTCTCGCAAGCTGCAGAAAATATCGTGCACTATATACGAGTTGCAGACATAGATGACATATTTTCCAGGTACAGAACGGTGCAGTCTAACTGAATGTATATTCTATTTTATTGCAGGGCATTTTTGAGTCAGATACATATAATGCGAAGAAATATGGAAAAATTGTTGGGTAAGATTATACAGTTGCATGCCCGTTGGAAGCATATAATTAATAGGTGGATCCATTCATCCTTTGTGAAAGGAAAGAAGTCGTCGATCACTTTGTGGACCCACAGGAAATTCAAAAATAGCGGCCCAATGATTCTTTCTGGAAACACAATGCATGCTGATGATATGACCTTACATCAGATGCAATGTTTGTGTCTTAAACAGGCAGCTTTTGTGAAAAGATCGTAAATTTTATTCGCTGAAATTGTAATGTTTAGTAACTGGCATCTGAAACTGCTGGTACCGAAAAAAATGTGTGATTGATTATTATTTGATTTCAGTGAATGGGAAATGCGGAAAATAAAAGTTCATAGAAATTTATACGAAATGAATTAAGATAATACACAATATTTCATGACATATATTTGTACTTGCAAGAATGTTTGATAGATACCAACAAGATATTACACAGACTGCAGTTCGGAAGTGGTTCTGGGCAAAAAGACACAAATACAAGATTTCACGACATATATTTGTACTTGCTGCAATGTTTGATAGATACCTTTGCCTGCAACGTATATTGCATGACAATCTATATGGACGAAAAGAATGTACCTAAGACTTGTGAATTAAAATGGAATTATTAGACATGAAGCATTTTGATAGTTATGTGCCGTCACATGAAGATTTTATAATACAAGAATCGTCAAGTACGTGTTTATTTTTATGGCATAATCTCAAGAATGTTTTCAATCACGCAAAGTAATTCGCTTCTAATTTTCAGAATGTTTGAAGGCACCACGCCGGTTTTACTGGTGTCAGATTTAGACATGATGAAGCAAATTATGGTCAAAGACTTCAACAACTTCAGGAACAGACGGGTACGAAGGTGGCAATTATTTTAAATATATTTTTATTCATTCAAAATACAAAAGTTAATCATAATATAACCTGGCAATTTATCTATATTTGATGTTTCAAAGTCATTTGTGAGCTGCATTGTTAATGAATTGGCTAAATTCTAAATAAACTAATGAAGACAGGGCACATCCCTAACCTTCGTTTAAAGTGAAGATCAGACAGTTCCTGTCTCCTTATTTTTCTTCCATGTTAACTCCGGTTTGTGTTACGATTAGAACTTCCAGATTTTGATATATGATATTTTATATGTTTTTGTTCACAAAACGTAGGGGATATTTCAAGATTGACAAAATTTGGTCATATTTGGTTTTACATTTTTGCCAAATAGTTCTGTTTGGATTATGCCTGCCAGATAGGACGCCTATCACCCACGACGCTGTCATTAACAATTACCAAGAAGTTGTAGCTGAAGTTTATAATGACTCACTTGAACCATTGGTATATAAACACTTGTTTTGTTCTGATTTGCTGAGAATTGTTTTGTGTCACATTCAGACCTCGAGCGATATTGTGGTTTCCGATTTCAAGAAAACGTCACATGTTTAGCTCAGCTGACTTGTCAGTTTTTAAGGATTTTCAGTTCGGGTTTTTATCGGTCAATGCAGCTTTCCTATTGATTACTATGTCAGTCAATGGGCATTCTAATGCTATTTCACAGGACAACTGACACGAAATTTACTGTTTACTTGATTACTTGAGATCTGTTTTGAGTTAGTACCAAGATGCTGCACATGTTAATGTTTCTGTATGAAGGTCATACTTAGACAGTACATGAATGACCTTGACCTCGTTTCTGGGGTTACAGTGCAACATACATGAATTTTACTCTTCACTATAACTTGAGAACTACTTGAACCTTGATGTTACACATGTTAGTGTTCTATAAATGCCAGACTTACTGCACTGTATGGAAGTTGTATGGAATCATCATCATTTTCTTCTTTTTGTTCTCCTGGTACTACCACACCTTCTTCCGACGTCCCCTTCTTCTCTTTCTCTCTTTCTTTTAGCTCAGCTGACTTGTCAGTCAGCTGAGCTTATAGCATGGTCCATCGGCCGTTAGTCGCCCGCTGTTCGTCCGTCCACGATTCGCATTTTCGACTTCTCCAAAGACCGTCAGCCAGATTCACTTCAAACTTGGTTGGGATGTACCTTGGTTGTGTCTCTACCAGGTTTGTTTAAATGGTCACGCTTCGGTGATTTTTTGGATTTGTTTATTGTATTTGTGTCTTTTCGTCCAGAACAACTTCCTGGTAGTCATTACCCTTTTCCGTAGTCCGAACTCTCTACAGACCATAAGCTAACATCTCACTTTCTAACCTGTATACATATAGAAGTACTCTTGTCTGGTTCTTCTGTACAATTTTGACATAAGCAAATAAATTAAAGGGCCTTCAGCAGGTAACTTATCATATTTTTCTTTTTGGCTTTTTCGGGGCAAATCTTTAAAAAAATCGTCTCCAAATCCGATCACCTAATTGCTTTGATACCACACAGGGACACTCCTAAGAACTCCTAGTTTTTAATTTGTTCACCAAGTGGCGCGGCAATTTATTTTATTTTTATACGACTTTTTGTGATTTTCACTATTTTTGACTTCTCCAAAACCGTCACTACGATTAAGCTGAAACTTCGTGGATATGTTTCATGTGGAAGGGTCAAATAAATTTGTTCACTAGGTGGCACTGCTGTGGATTCCTGATTTTTAATGATTTTTCAATTCTGGTACTTGAGATAAATGTATCTTTCCCATTGATTGCTATGTAAATAATGGGCACTCGAATGCTAATTCCCATTTTGGACTTCTTCTCCAAAACCATCATCCAGGTTCATATCTACTTGGTGGCATTTTATCTTGGGTGGGTCTCTACTAGGTTTCCTTCAAATGGTCGTGCTCTATTGTCTTTTTTTATATTTTTATGAGTTTTTTTTGTAGTTTTTTTTCTTTTTTTCTTCTTTTCTTCTCCAAAACCCAATTGCTTTAATATCACAGAGGGACACTTCTAGAGACTCCTAGTTTTTCATTTTTTTTACCAAGTGGCGCGGTAATTTTAGTCTATTTAAACAAAAAAAAATTATGTCTGTTTTCGTTACTTTCCACTTCTGCTCCAGAACCGTCTGTCAGATTAAGCTAAAACTTAGTGGATATGTTTCTTGTAAAAGGGTCAAACAAAGTTGTTCACCAGGTGGCACTGCTGTAGATTCCTGATTTTTTAGCTCTGCTGACTTGTCAGTCAGCAGAGCTTATAGAATCCGTTTGCGTCCGTCGTCCGTCTGTCCATTTGTCATTAGACTTTTTCTATTTTCGACTTCTTCTCAAAAACCACTACATAGAATTTTTGATTTTGCACATGGATGATCCCCAGCTGGACCTCTACCAAGTTTGCAAAGGAGATGATGATGCAATAATTTTTCTATTTTTTATGAATTTTTTAATTTATTTTTTGAAAAAAAAATAAAATTTCCTCATCTCAAGAACTACCTGGCCAATTGCTTTGATATTGCACATAAGGTCACTTGGTGTCAACTAGTTCTCATTTTGGCCACCAGGTGGCGCTGCGATTTTTTCCCTATTTTTTTATGAATTTTTGCGTGTTAAAGCTAAATTGGACTTCTTCTCCAGAACAGCATGATATAGTTGCTTAAAATTTTATTAAAATATAGTTGGACATTAGACAATGAAAGTTTGCGAAAAAAATGTGGATATGTTAATTATTGTCAAAGTTATGCGATATCAGACTTTGTGACTGTAAGTGAGTGCTGCCACTGTACATTGGCAGCAGGTCGCCCTATTCGATTTTGTTTCCTGAATAAAGTCAACTATGACCTTTTCTACACTGTCAATTTGTATCTTTGATAAATGCTGAATCAAATGTACATATCACATGAAGGGATTTGCTATCCGAAACAGACAATTAAGCAAGCAGCTACATATATCTAGTTTCAATTCGGATCCTTTTCGGTAAATGCACCTTTTATATTGATTACCATGTAAGTCAATGGGCATTCTAATGCTAATTTACATTTCAACTTCTTCTCCAAAACCGTCCTCCAGATTTACTTCAAACTTAATGGGGATACACCTTGGGTGAGTGTCTACCAAGTTTGTTCCAATGGTCATGTTCCAATGAATTTTGGATTTTCTATGATTTTTTTTTTCAAAAATCTTCACAAAATTTTTAATAGGAAAGTTTAACATGGGAATTTCTTGTAATGGTTATAACTTAAATAATTTTGGCCAGATTTACTTCATACTTGGTGGGGATGTGCATTGGGGGAATCTCGACCAAGTTTGTTCAAATGGTCACGCTCCAGTAATTTTTGAATTTTTCAAGAATGTTTTGGTTCTTTTTTGGGGCAAATCTTAAAAAAATCTTCTTCTCCCAAACCGCCCACCCAATTGCTTCGATATCCCACAGGGACATTCCCTGGGACTCTTAGTTCTTAATTTGTTCATCAGGTGGCGCTGCGATTTTTTCCTATTTTTTTTATGATTTTTTGTGTGTTTTTGCTATTTTCGACTTCTTCTCCAGAACCGTCACTCAGATTAAGCTGAATTTGAGATGAGGTGGTGGATATGTTCCTTGTAGAAGGGTCAAACAGAGTTGTTCACTAGGTGGCACTGCTGTGGAGTCCTGATTTTTAACGATTTTTTCATTTATGCGTTTGTCGGTCAATGCAGCTTTCTTGTTGATTACTATGGAAGTCAAAGGACATTCTAATGCTAATTCACATTTTTGACTTCTTCTCCAAAACCGTTATCCAGATTGATTTCAAACTTGGTGGGGATATGCCTTGATGGGTCTCTACCAAGTTTGTTCAAATGGTCATGCTCCATTGATTTTATATTTCTTATGAATATTTTTGTTCTTTTTTGGGGCAAATCTTAAAATATCTTCTCCGAAACCGCTCACCCAGTTGCTTTTATATCTCACAGGGACACTCCCGGTGAATCTTAGTTCAGAATTTGTTCACCACGTGGTGCTGCAAATTTTTTCCATTTTTTTATGATTTTTTGTGTGTTTTTGTTATTTTCGACTTCTTTTCCAGAACCGTCACTTGGATTAAGCTATAACTTGGTGGATATGTTCCTTGTAGAAGGGTCGCTCAAAAGGTTGACTCGGTTCATATTTTCATTCATTTTTTGAAAAAATACAAAATAAAACAAATTTATACGAAACTGAAACATGGAGATTTCTTGTAAGGAAAACAACTTAGATATTTTTTGCCATATTTATGTCACACTTTGTAGAATTGTATCTTTGATAGGTCTCTACATATGTTATTCAAATGTTCACACTGCATTGATTTTTGCACAAATTTTTGGGTAATTTTTTTTTAAATAAGCAGATGCATGTCAGCTGAGCACAGGATCATCATGATCCTCTTGTTAAAGATTTTTTTTTTTTCAATTCTGGTACTTAGCGGTAAATGCACCTTTCCTATCGATTACTATGTAAGTCAATGGACACTCTTATGCTACTTTCCATTTTCTCTGAAGAAACTGTCAGTCAGATTGACGTCAAACTTGATGGCAATGCACCTTGGGTGGATCTCGACCAACTTTCTTCAAATGACCACACTCCATTCATTTTGAGGATTTTTAGGGGGGGGGGGGGAGGTTGGAAATCTTTTTTAAAAAGCTTTAATAGGAAAGTTAAACATGATAATTTCTTGTAATAGTTATAACTTAAATAATGGCGGCCTGATTTGTCTCAAACGTGGTAGTGATGTACCCTTGATAAGTGTCTATCTAGTTTGTGCAAGTGGTCATGTTCCAGTGATTTTTGGATTGTTTATGATGGACCTTCATGTATGTTAGTGTTCTTCCGTAGAGATCAGACTTACTCAGTACAAGGGTGATCAAGTGATCATGATCCTATCCCAAGCTCACGGAACCACAAGTTGATGAATCTGTAGGTCAGCTGAGTATGGGCTGTTCACACAGCCCTCTCGTTTATAATTCATTTGGTGTTTAATTGCAGATATCTATCCGAAATACATATGCGGAGAAAGAAAGAAAGAAAGAAAGAAAGAAAGAAAGAAAGAAAGAAAGAAAGAAAGAAAGAAAGAAAGAAAGAAAGAAAGAAAGAAAGAAAGAAAGAAAGAAAGAAAGAAATCCGTGTGTAGTGAAAAGAAGAGAGTTTTTGTTTTTAAATTCACGTGTCAAATACCAGAGCAGCAATTTTAAGTTAGGCTGGCAAAATTTCTTGTTTCATGAAATAATATTTAACTGTTTTATAATTTTGACATGTGTCTTTATGAGTTTCCGTTTCTTCCAGCCATTTCAAGGCCAGGGTTATCCGCTGAGAAGTGCACTGACGTCGTTAAACGATGACCACTGGAAGTATGTCAGAAACCGCGTCTCGCCAGCCTTCAGTGGCGGAAAGCTGAAAGCAGTAGGTTCTAAATCTTTAGATCAGATTGTTACCAGTATACGCCTTGAGTACTTAAAGATTACGAAAAAGGCATGAATTTTTCGTTATGTTTTTAAAAATGTTTTGTGTGTTTTTTTTAAATGACTAAGTACTTAAGGATTAGGAAAAAGGCGTGAAATTTTAGTTATGTTTTTAAAAATGTTTTGTGTTTTTTTAAATGAACACATTTCACTTGAGTGTACAGGGTTTAAATAAATACTATGCGTATTAAACTCGCCTTTGCGTTCAATACTCTTTCCTGTTCTTCACACAGATGATCGCACACTTGAATAAATCCGCGAGAGACTTCGTCTATCACTTAGAACAGAAAACGCAGAAAGACGAAACGTTTGACCTGAAAAAGTAAGAGAACTATCCTTCATAGTGGTAACTAGCAGCATTGTAAGTAATTATAAATGTATACTGTCACTTTGAAAGTGGTATGTATGAGAATGACAATCGAATAAGGTGTACATCTTCGAAGATAATCAGAAAGAGCAACGCGCTGAAAATTATTGTTCTGATTAAAAAAGTGAATAACATTAAAGATACAAACTTGTTCAACGCATTAAGGATAGCTCTCAGTTACGGCTCTTTGGTTCAGCGACTGCAAAATTATTTTCATACATCAAGGTTGATTTCTATTTCTCGTTTGACCTCGAATCAGATTTATGCAATGTGAATGAACAAATTTCAGTGATTATTGCACTAAAGGATGTATCAGTCAACCAAATCATTGAAATTTAATTCATCACCAAGCAGCGTAATATGACAATTGGAGCATTAAAGATGGTGCTTTTTTTTGGCACCTGAAGTAGACAAGAATCAGGGAACGCACCATTGGATATATTTTATTTCCAGTCAACGAGACTGCTCTTTTCATAGCAAAATACGAAACAGTTTGTGAATACTTATGAGACAGTGCATATCACAGATGTTGATATCAAACACAGGGAACAAAACGCAAACAAAAAAATGCAGCACTTGAAATAATAACCTGTCCCTGAACATACAAATGGACAAAAGGTAGGGTGAAAAAAAAATTGAATGGCTAAAGCATAGCAAAACTGTCATTTATTAACTTTGGCCCCGAAACTGCCAAACCATTGTTAGTTTACCAAAGAAAGTTTTTGCTTCATGTGACCGGAGCCCAGCTTTGCGGAATGATAATTCTCGCAGGAGTCTTCCAGATTGCCGAGTTATCAGTAAATATCGAAGAGAAATATGTCTTACTAGAAATTGCCAAGATAGGATGGCTGATTTTTGAAAGTGCAGCACCGCAAAATGACTAGGCATTTAAATTTCCAAACATTTTTGTGTTGTGAAAATTAACGCAAAAACCACATTTTGTACAAAATAAAGGAAAATAATTAAAAGATCATATTAAATTTTATTATAAACATAATAATTCAATAATTTTACGCTCCTGTACATTGGTATTTCTACTATTGCCTACTATATGCCAATTTATATACGAAGGTTCGTTAGATACAGAAAGAGATGCTTTAACTGTCACACTTTCAAGCTTTGAAAAATGCACGAATAATTTATTTCAGGTATTCTAAACTATTTTTCCAGAGTTTAGACTACAATTTTGATATATCATATGAAATATTTTGGGTTTTAATTGTAATGAAAATTCTGGTACAGGTATCGGAAATAGCCATAACTGTAATAAGAGAAACTCAACAATTTTTGTTTTCATAAATGTGGGATTTTACGTAGTCTGCAGCATAAACTAAACAGACGTTCACTTGAGATTTTGTATTTTTCGTTCATACGCCCAGTCTTGGAGCACGGAAACACAGTATTCACTTATTGTTCTCGAGCCAATGAAACCGAACTGGAAAATGTGCAAGTGGCAGCAGCCCGTGCAGTAACAGGGACAAGGCGTTTTACCAGTCATAGTCAAATTTATAAGGAGATAGGATGGGAAACACTGCTTGTTCGAAGGGACAAACAGAAATTAGTATTAATGTACAAGATTATTAATAAGATTACTCCTATGTACCTGTATAATTTGCTTCCGGAAACAGTAGAGAACAGAACAAGATACCCTTTCCGCATGCATTCTAAATTCACTCCATTTCGAACCCGTACAGATCTGTTTAGTAACTCTGTTTTCCCGTCAACCATAAAACTGTGGAACAATTTGCCGATTGAAATCAAAAGAAGTGAGTCTGTACAAGAATTTAAATCTAAACTTAATAAGAACAAACCAAAAAGGAATGGTTTATATTAAGTTGGAAAAAGGAAAGAAAATATAGAAAGATGATTTGCTGCATAGCAAATCAGTGTGTGTGTCTTAAAAGTATATTGGTATGGCAATGTACAACTATTCCATAACACAGGAGTAGAAGTTGGAATGGCATCTCTATCTATTATAGCTTTGAAGTCATTCAAGATTTAAAATTTATAATGGTGATATTTAGCATAATTTAAATTGCTACAATTTTTATTTTTAATATTTAAGGTGCACAATGGTCAACAACCCCCTAGTAGAAGTTGGAATGACATCTCTATCTTTTATAGTGTTGAAGATATTCAAGATTTGAAATTTTGGATACTGCTAATAAGCATAATTTAAAATGCTACAACTTTTGCTTTAGATTCGTTAGATGCGCAATGGTCCATAACCCCCTAGTAGAAGTTAAAATGATATCTCTATCTATAATAGTTTTGAAGATATTCAGGTTTTAAAATTTCAAATGCTGTTGATAAGCGTAATTTAAATTGCTATAAGTTTCGTTTTAAATTCATTAGATTCGCATTGGTCAGTATAAGTATAAGTTGGAATGACATCTCTATTTATTATACTTTTGAAGATATTTAAGGTTTAAAATTTCAAATACTCCTAATTTGCATAATTTTAAACATCTTCATTCCTCTGTATAGAACAGTCAAAATCCTTGTATGGAGGTACAATCATGCCAAGTTTGGAGTTTCTATGTATAATAGTGTCCGAGAAAAGTGTCGGACAAATTTGCTGGTAAAGAAGAAAGAGAGAAAGAAAGAAAGAAAGAAGGAAAGGAAGAAAGAAAGAAAGAAAGAAAGAAAGAAAGAAAAAGAAAGAAAAAAGAAAGAAAGAAAGAAAGAAAGAAAGAAAGAAAAAAAGAAAGAAAGAAAGAAAAGTGTGTATTGACACACATACTTTAAATATAGTGCTTGCGCAGATACGCATGGGATCTAGTTCCCTCAAAGCTGATTTGTTTAAAATAGGTGTTGTTTCAACACCACAATGTTACTGTGGCACAGGAAACGAAGATAGTTTTCACTATTTTTTGGAGTGTCCACAGTCTACTCTACATCGAAGTTCTTTACATAACACAGTAATACCTCATGCCTGTTTCACAGTTAAAACCTTGTTACACGGACCAGAAAACTGCAACATGTCTACTACACTCGAAATTTACCATGCTGTTATTAAGTACATACAAGGAACAAAACGATTCCCATAGCAAGTGTTATATTTATTTTCCATGGTAGGGAACCACGAAACCCTAATGTTACTTTACTATCTGTGTTGTAAAATGTCATGTGAATCTTATAGATGTCTGTTTTGTTCATGTATTGTCCTGTAACACGTCCAGTATGTAAACATTTTTATTTTATGTCTGTGTGCCAACACAGACATACTGTTTTTCTAGGAATTCTTCCTTTCTTTCTTTCTTTCTTTCTTTCTTTCTTTCTTTCTTTCTTTCTTTCTTTCTTTCTTTCTTTCTTTACAGGCATATTTGTCCGACATTTCATTTGAAAAGTATTACACATAGAAACTCCAAACTTGGCACAATTATACTTCTATAGATGAAGTCTCGCCTTTTTATAATGAGAGGTCATGCTTTTCAAAATTATGCAAATGAGGGCTAATTAAAGTTTTATATATATATATATATATATATATATATATATATATATATTTATATATATGTATATATATATGCATATTTCAGTTTATAAACCAGGTAAAGACCCATATCTTTTACATGGATTGCAAAGCAGGACAAGCTTTTAATGCTTAACTTTTATTTTAATGATATTACTTCAAGTGTTTACTTCCACAAACTTAGTGCATTTGTTGTTCTGTAAGGGTGATGTACGATTTTCGGCAATAGAATCAAAACACTATTTCCCTGTAATTGTAGCAGTTGACCAGGTCGCAACTGAAAAGAGAACTATAACAAAGCAGCTCAGTAGAGCAATTTTGTCGGGGGGGGGGGGGGGGCACGAATAGTCTCTGAATATAACGTGATACGAAATTGTGCGTGTCAGTGGGATACTTTGTTGTGTACAAGTCAAAATGGTTTGTGTCTGGTCTGCCTCTGTGACAGTGCAAACTTCCATATATCATATATATAATGAGCATATTTCTTTTGTGAACTGAAGCACAGATTAAACCACCACTCACCGACCGTGTCATGAAAAATAGCACAAAATCTCATATTTGCATGGACGTCAATAATTACACCGAATAGAAATGAGCGTGTATTTTTGCAGCCACGCAAATTCCTACACGCTTGATGTCATAGCAGGTACTGCCTTTGGACTGCAGATCGACTCTCAAAAGGACGACAGCAACCCGTTCGTTCAAAATTCTAAGAAGATCTTCCAATTTTCACTTTTCAACATAACTATACTTGTTGCCTGTGAGTATGAAATATGGTATTTATATATTCAGTGAAAACTCGTTATAATGACCCCATCTGTTCCCTAAGAAATGTGTCAGATAACTGAATATGTCAGATAAATGAATCAAATAACAAGGAAAATAAACCTTTTTACTTGAAAATTTGTGTCATTATATTGAATATGTCGGATATCTGAGTGTCGTTATATGAGGTTTCACTGTATATACATTCCAATTGATTGCTATATAATTCAATGGAGATGTTAATAGTCATCTTCTGGTAATTTTTTTGTAATACTTTTTGTTATTTTTTTTTTCTTTTGCATTCCTGTTGATTGCCATGCAAGTCAGTGGGGATTATAATGGTAATTAACATTTTCGACTTCTCCAAAACCGTGAGCCAAAGTTACTTCAAAATTGGTGGGGATATACTTTGGGTAAGTCTGTGCTGAGTTTCAATAAGTAGCTGTGCTCTGCCGATTTGTTATTCTTTTTATAGCGTCGTAACCTGCAAAAGTTTTATCCTCATCACTTCTTTCCCAGGGAGCTGAACCCCAGACATGTGGTGGCTGTCACACTTTTTGCCGGCCTTCCCTGCTATAAGGGACCTGTTGTTGCATCGTTATACGTGTTATATTTGGGCACGTGTCTCCACGAAGGCACAGTCAGATTTGACAATTTTGCATACTTTTTTGATTGGTCCACTATATCTGAAATTGAGGTTTCATGGACCTCCATGGATATTGAACATATTTGACAAGTTGTGTATTGTTGTTTCCTCTCAGTGCTTTGTGTATCCAGTGTATTTTGCGTGTTGTGTTTGTCTCAACCAGGTAGCCCTGCCGTGAATAATGCTCATGCAGTCACCATTTTTCACTCACGTACGCGGGTTGGATTGATGTGGTACCTTTGATAGGTCACAAGCGATTTTGTACAAACGGTCACGGGTTCAGTGACATTGATTCTTTATGATTTTTTTTCTCATTTGTGCGGGAAATCGCCTGAGCCACTTGGCGAGTTGTTTTTAAACTGCATACGGACACTCCTGGGGACCCTTGGATCTAAATTTCTGCTACCAATAGTGCAGCTAAACTTTTGTCTTTATTTTTCTTTTGAAATTTTTGTGTAATTTTGTTATATTTGTGTGTCTCCTATAAACCGCACACTAGGTTCTGTTCAAACTTCAGGGAACAAACTTTGGCTTAATCGCTTGTAAATTTGACCAATGACTGGTGTTGTTGGCATTTCCTGGTTTTTAATGAGTTTTTGCAATTATCGGTTTTTGGTAATAGTATGCAGCTGTAGGGAAAACAGTAAGTCTGACATATTGGCTTACATCTTGGTAACTGTGGATCATAGCCCCGTTATTAGGAACGTACCTGGACTCTCGTTTGTTGTTGTTAATTTTGACCTTGAGTGACCTTGTAAGGTCAAACTGACATATTGGCATATGTCTTGATAACAGTGGATCACGTCACTTTTTAAAATGATGACTCCAGGAGTGTGTATGAGTGGAGACTCTGATATTTCAAATGACGATGGTCATAGAAACGGTGACGTTGATATCATTCCGAAGGTCACAGGACAACTTCAGTGGGTCAGCTGAGCACAGACTGTCACAATCCTCATGTTTCTGAATAAAATTGTTAACCTCCCTCCGAAGAGTGAAGCAATGTTCCCTGAAATGTATGGAACTTAGAAATGAAAACTTAATTTCTCTCCCGGATAAAATGTGTGTTGAATCGGAAATACTAGAATATATTGAGAAAGTTGTTGCAGAAGTCAGTTTGAATTGCGTTGACCTAAAATGAAGTAACCACAGATTATCACAGCAATATGAAGCGCAACATTAGTTATAAGCTCTGCGTTTGTTCCAGTTTTCTTACCGTTCCTCGGAGATTACTTGGATAAGTTCAACGTGTCCTCATTTGATAAGGAAGCTCTGAATTTCTTCGTTGATATCGTGGATCGTACAATGAAGCAGAGAAAGGAAAGCGACTCGGTGAGATTTCAGGTCATAATGATAGCAAGTGAAAGATCCCCTTTTGTTATTCCTTCTTGGCTTTCGAGTGATGTTCGTTTTTATGGTTTATTCATAACTTTATGTAAAAAAACTACCCCCCCTCCATCTTTAAAACCAGTGACCCAAATTACATGATTACATAGGCGGCCTCATGTGGAATGCATGATCTGTGCGTATCAGCCATAATACGTTTTAGTCAGTGTCAGTGAAGAAATAATGTATGGTAGTGTATTCAACTCAAATACTATGACCATAGCACAAAGTTGGTAATTTTTCAGCTAGGAAGCAAAAGTCAAAAAGTGAAATAAAGTAAATGCCATGTAATCGTGAACTGATGAAATGGTAATTGCGAAGGATAACCATTATGTGGATTAAGGCAGAAACGCAAGCTGCTCAGTGGGAACATGTACTTTCTGCCATACTGTTGCATAGAGCGGCTTAATGATGTTTTCAAAGATATCGGGTGTGTATTTTATAAGGAAGTATGCAACATGAGGATTGATTTTCAAAGTATTGCTGATGATGAAAACTAGAGAAATGTCAGTATGCATCATCAACGTGCAATCCCGGCACCAAGCCCTCGGCCCGAGCCTCGGTCGTGCTGCGATGGACACTTAGCACAGTGGAACATTCCTTAGCTTTAATATGGAAGTGAGATAAAAACCAACAAAATTCCAGCATAATACTCGGGAGGGGGGGGGGGCACTACCCAAATATAGTGACGGGTATGTTGAGCTAGGCTTGCTGCACCCATACCCTGTCTGTACCACCGTTAGTCCACCCATTCAATACCTAATGCAAATGAACGATAACCTGCCTATAATGTTTTTGCTATACCGAGTAGATCTATATATCTGCATTGTATATAGCTAGTGTCATATCTGTCACCAAGTAGATAGTGGCACGCACTGAGCAAATCCTGGTCTATTACAGGGCTGCGATTAGTAAAAACAACACTCTGACTGTGCTAGTCAGTGGTTTAGTCTATACCCTGTCTGTACCACATGTCTTTGTTTCGATAACCCATTCAATACTATTTGTTAAAAAAATTATGCCCTATGTAGCGGCACATATTCAGTGTACCAACCAATGGGAGTGCCCCCCTCCCCCCCCCCCCCCATAATACTCAGTGAATATGCACGTGAAATTTGAGGGATACATATTTCGTTATATTGATTCCCAAATGCTGGTTTTTCGTGAAATCAAACGAAATATAACTGCAATCATTCCCCAAATAGACAGCATCAATTACATAGCACTCGGTAGCTTTCTTTTGAAACAATACAGCAGAACGTTAAGGAGTAATTTTAAAAATTATAAAAGCCACAATCCATGTAGAGAGTATAATTAATATTTGGATGGCCTTCTCTGCTTTGAAAGCAAACTTCGCATCGGTGCCCGATAGAGTTGATCAGCTTCTACGCTTGATCCTCAGATATCCTTAACCATGGCGCGTGTAAAATAGTGGCTAGCAACTGAAGGTCTCTGGGTGCACTATCGGGTCCCGCCGAGCGCGACGGTATAGGAGAGACCTAAAGACATGATAATAATAAAACTATGCAAGTGGAAGTGCCTGTCCGAAAGTTCTGCATGGCATATGAGTGTAGATGGAGCGGAAGGATACACAATGTGAAGCCTGCAAAGCGGGTCACCGAGTGTATCTTAGTTTTCACAATGCAAGTGGATATTATTGATAATCATATTTGTAACATGGGTGGCAGGAACAGACCAATCGGGAGCCGGAAAAGTGTTGATTATATCACATATTGAACACTTTTCACACAATAATATTGCTAGTGTTGTGCAGTGCAGCATGACTGACCTAGTTGTTAAGATAAAAGCAACGGGTAAAGGCATGTTCAGGTATCAGGTGGAGAAGATTAAACAGAAAGTGAATCGCACAAAAGGAATGATCAAAGCTACTGCACTGAACAGTTTCAACAGAGCATACACAGCAAGAGTATTATGGGATAGAGTTGCAATACCAGGAATGATATATGGCTTAGATGTGATTGCAGTGAGTGAGGGAGATATCCAGGGAATTGAGAAAGCACAGAATGAGATGGAGAAATGGATACTAGGAGCACCACCATGTACAGCAACAGAAGCAGTCCTAGGAGAGTTAGGATGGAATAAAATCACAGATAAAATTGCCAAAGCTAAGTTAAAGTACTGGGGTTATTTACAAGGAATAAGTGAAGACAGGTGGTGCAGGAAAGTTTACAATGAGGTAGCCAAGGAAAAAACAAGATGAGTCAAAGACATAGACGGGTTAGCAGAGAAATATGAACTGAAAGGATATGATGAGGTGGATGATTGGAAAGTATACATACGTAAGACTGTTACAGAGGGTTGGAAAGAAGACTGGAAAAGAGGAGTCAGGGAAAAAAATACATTGAAGGCATACAAGGTATTAGAAAAGCCACAGAAAAGTTTGTGTTGGGATGGAGGGAAGGATCCAAACTTCTTTTTCAAAGTAGGGCAGGATTAATCAATCTAGAAAAGAGAAATCAAAAGTGGACAACAGGGAGTAATGGAAAGTGAAAGTCGTGTAGACAAGAGGCAGATGAGACAGTGGATCATTGGCTGTTGTGGTGTGATGCATATAGAGAGATAAGGGAAGATTTTTTCAGAAAGTTGCACAGAGAAGATTACAATTACAAGGGTTTAGAAGAGGTTCAGGGTTTAGAGGAAGAGGAACGTATAGCATGGATTTTAGGTTTGAAAGGAGGCATTTTGGGAGGCAGGAAAGGTAATAAAAATGTACAGGACTACCTGGTAGGATGCTGGGAGAAAAGGAATGAAATAATAGAGTTAGAAGGCAACAGGTTAAATTAGAATCCCAGAGTACAGGGAGGGGAAGGAATGGGAATGGTGGTAGCCCTTATAAGGGCTCCTATGGGGGCTCCCATGGGGGCTCCCATGGGAAGAGCCTGAGCCTTAGAGGCGGGGATAGGGTGTGAGAGGGATGGATGGATTTTTTTTCCTAGGCCACCTGTGTCACAGAGTGACACAGGACCGCAGCAGACAAGCGGAGAGCCACCGTATTATTATTATGACCTACAGGCAGTGTGTTGTAGAAACAGTTTTTGTTCACACCTTCCCCTGAGCAGCCCAAACTAGGTATTGTTCCAGCAGGATCTGTGCATTTGACCACAAGACTTGGAATGGTACAGACTTGTATTCCTGGAACTTTCCGAGTCATCTGTCATATCAAGCATGATATCTCTGTCGGCATAATGTGAGTTGATATATATGACTCAATTTACAACACTTAATCAGTGCCCATGCCAGGCATGAACGCTGAAAAAAATAGCGAATTAAATTCCAAAAATGTATTGCTTTTTTACCTGCAATAGGTTTTTTGTAGCGTGCACTCTCATCATTATGACACGTGCTCCTCTAAAAAATTAACTGTTGAGTGGGAATACTGCCAACTCACTGTCATTTTGGCTTCCACCACCAGCTCTTCCTACTGCCATACCGGTAAGTGGAAAATACATGAGCAAGCAGTCAAACTTGACTGTGCATGTGACAACTTACGCAAGCAGCAAAGTACACCATGCACTAAAGGCAGGGGAAAAATGTCGTGACCAAGGAGTATATTGGTCAGTTCCCACCACCCTTGTTGCCAGTCATTTATAACACGACACAGTGACCATTATGCCATCACAATCACCTCGGTCTTCGACCTCGTTGATTATGTGGCATAATGGTCATGTGACATGTTATACCTATCACGTAGCAAACAAGAAGACAAAGATCAACATGAAAATAGTTCCATGGAGTGAGAATCGGTTACGTGTATTACGCGTGCGTGGAACAGTTGCGCGCATTACACGAGCGTGTGGATTGGCTATAACGGCTACACGGTGAAGAACGTCAGGTCCACGTCCACTCTGAACTACGCATATATGGGATACAGGCCACGACTGACTCAGGGGCAACGAATAGAGTACTTGTCTTATGCTCTGGTAGATAGGAACCCTCAGACACTGACAACCCAAGACACTGTCCACCAAAAGTTCTGACCACCAAGGCCGAGAAGGGAACAACAGAGCAAGCCCGAGATGCAGCTTTTCTGCAGGAAACACCTTTTGCTGTCCCAACAAACATATACAATCCATATGCTAACCTATGGACAATCTGTGATACTGCATGTTTTACTGATATTAGTGGACATTCTACAGTGGATATTTTAATAACCACCCACACGTATTTAAATATGTTATGCTATGAAACCTTTATTTTAAATCTATGTTTGTTGTGGTTTTTGTTTTTTGTTTGTTTGTTTGTTTGTTTTGTTTTGTTTTTTGTTTGTTTGTTTGTTTGTGACGGAACATTTGCCTTGCATGCTGTTTTCACTGACACATGGTTTCTGAGCTTGGTAGCATTAGCTATCAACATGTACATATACTCCTTTATTTTATGAATAAAGTGATATTTTACTACTTTCATCACAATCCACTTGCTCGATCCTTGCCTTGTAAATGATTTGTCTAACGCCTAATTCTTCCTTTTTGCGCCGTAAATCCTCCTGGAGCATCTTACTTTCAAATCAGCCAAGCTTTGTTGAATGGAAATAACACCTACAGATAAATTCGAACTTTACTTTCACGATGATTGATCGACTTTGAATAAATTTGTAATGTTCTATGGGTACAGACTAATTGTGTGCGTATGTATGTTAAACAGCCATTGGTTTTCTCGTTAGATCACGTGCGTGTTGGCCCTTTCATACTTTTTAAATAGACTGACGAATTCCTCCCCCAATATTTTACTTTTATTGTCAGAAACAATCGGATTTCCTTCAATTGATGATGCAAGCTCAGAACGAGGAAGTGGAAACCACAGATGAAAGCATAAAGTTAAATGAAGATTCCAAATTTGCACAGAGGAAAGGTATTACCTCCTTTGATCTTTGATTGTGTTATTGCTTGATATATGATTTTGTTTTTCCTGCCCGGCTATGTCAGGTCAGCCTTTAACCTCTCCAAGGCGCCCAGTCCAGATTATGACAATAGCCACACATAACATGACTTTACTGCATACCTATTTCCTATATAGTTGTTTTTAGAACTATAAACGGACACTCTTTGCAGTGCTCACTGATTTACAGACCCCCCCCCCCAAAAAAAAATGTGGCAACCTTTGAAAAAGACCGGTTACGATATAAATGATACTCTGTTAGGAGGAAAAATTTTCTGATCATCCCCAATATCATGCATACCTCAATATATCACACCGGTAAAGGTATAATATTTACAGCTTCTTCACGACAAACAGACTGATATTTGATGGCATATCTTGGACTTTTGATACTAATGCAGTTAATGGTAGGGATTGTTGAGATAAATTTCTTCAACGATATGTGAGAAAAAAATATGCTCACCCGAATGGTGAGGACGTAGACTATGTAATGAATATCAATTTCATTCTAAAGTACTTTGCCTGGACTGTTTTTGGAGACACTATGACTGTCATACATGCAGCCAAAAATTCTATGACAAGGACACTCTAAATATAAGGTGTGCCAATGTATTGTATTGCCAGTCTCCATTTCCGAAGTAGCAAAATTTGTGTAAAGTCCACAAACCTATTTCAGTATGGTTCATGGAAACTACAGTACCAACTCTTAAATTTCATAGCTCAACAACATTGTTTTCAATATGCTAATTAACATTTTTAACAATTTAAGTTTTCACCAGTTCAATATTATTTTAAATCACTCTCCAACTTGGTTTGGGCGGGGTCTCCGAAACTTTAGCAGCTGGCAATGTGAGCCGATTATGTCGTATAGACCTTATGCAACACGTGCGTAATAGCCTAGTTCTATTTGATTTAACTACAGTCCTTATGTAGATATGTACCGCCCTCAAATAACTTGCCACATTGCCCTTGCATCAGTATTCAAGACCTAATAAATACTATGGATCAGCAGCATTATTGGAACAAAACTAACTCTCTTTATCGTACAATTTTCATCGTAAGCCACATTTAGTGCTTTAACGTATATCCATCAACATGACAACGTGACAGAGGAACTTTTCGGTTCACCTAACATCACGAGGATATCTGTTTTACCAGCAGAAGTACTGACATCATTAGCAACAAATCATCTTGGAATGCAAAATACGTGTAAACAATCAAGCTTTTCTGTAGAACCCCTATAGATGAAGGTGGATGATGTGCAACTGCTGTTACATTTAGCATTTTGATACAAGGTGACCTAAAAATGATTACATCTGGCAATTATCTTCTTGCCTCTTCCAGGACTTACGAAAGAAGAAATATTGGCCCAATCAGTGCTGTTTTTCTTGGCTGGCTATGACACAACGGCTACAACTATAGCCTTTACCGGTTATAACCTGGCCACAAACCAGGACGCCCAAGACAAACTGTGCCGAGATATCGATGAATTGTTGGGAGATGAGGTTATTTTGGTTGCACGCTGATTAGTTACATGTCATGAAATAGTATATATATATATATATATGTATATATATATATATATATATATATATATATATATATATATATATATATATATATATATATATATATATATATATATATATATATATATATAGTCGGTGCAAATAGAAAGTAGGGATTATCAAAATAAACAATGTTTAACAATCTTCGTCTTGGGTACCTTTATTTAACGCACAAAATTTTCAAAAGTAGATCTCTGAACTTGTACAGTTCTCACATTTGATCAAAGATTTAATTTTGGGACAAACGCTACAATGTTAACTGCAACTTCCTCTCCGAAGACAAAACTACAAAGAGATGAATACATAGTGTAAACTGCAGACGTAGTTCTTTGTATGCTGTTCGTCCTTGTTGGATTATACCTGGAACTGAGTTCCTGTTGACTGCTGTCACTTTACAGGATCGGGATGTGACAATTGAGGACTTGAATCAACTGCCCTATCTTGATATGGTGATGAATGAGACGCTGCGCATGTATCCACCTGCCGCAAGGTGCGTATAAACACATAGCTGATTTGAGAGAGTCTTTTGCCGTCACAAAATTAAACTTATAACGATTGACATGTGATCGAAATGTTTATGGTCACTATGCCTATTTAAGACTAAAAAAAATGACATTTTGCCAAGCTTGTTAAGGAAGACTGCAAATTATATTTTATCCAAACGGTTTTATCAAAGCTAAATTAAAATTGTTTACTGCCTTGACATAAAATATGACCATCGCCCAGTTGTTGTCATGGACAGCCTGAACTGTTATGGTGTCAGTGATGGGGTCTCTGAGAATATTTCGAAGGAAATGTAATGATTTTATGCACTTGGATTAAACACTGAGTTGTATATACCCCCTGAACAATTGCTTGCGCCACATACATCAGTGTTTGGCGAAGCAACGAAATTTGTCAAGCAGGTGAGAAAGTTAACATATTTGAAGTGAATTGTTGGTCGCTTTCGGAAACTTCGAAATTAAAGAACATAAATAGGTAGACTAAGTACGTATGATGTAGAGCATGTACACACAAAAAAACAAAGAAAAACAAAGAGAGTACCTTCAAGTATATAAATCCATGTTATAGTTACCTATTTTTGCATAACTACGTTCCATGTCAGGAATCCTTAGAAACCATGAATACATTATCGGTCGCTATATTCCAGGTTGGAGCGCTATACTTCAAACAGCACGGAAATTAACGGTATTAAGATACCCAAAGGTTCTATCGTAGCCTTCCCCATGTGGGCGATCCATCTTGATCCGGAGATATGGGAAGAGCCGCAAAAGTTCAAACCGGAGAGGTAATAATTGAATTCTCTGATTTATTTCATATTTATTATATATGGCAACTCTATATTGCATAATATTGATGACATTGACCTACTATCTGAAGGTCACAGAAGGAATGCATTTCAGGAAATGATTTTATTATGGTCGTTACATCTGACATTTGGCATATGTATCAATATACTAATACAGAAACATCATACAGACAGAAATCATGAAATATGGAGCCACGGTGGTGCCGTTAGTAGCATAAAGTGGAACTAGCAAAGTATTTATTCAAAGTATCATTATTTTGATTATAATTTGACATGGAACTAAATTTACACCAAATATGCCTTAAGCCAATGATCTAATTTTGTAAAATTTGGGGTGACTTTAACCAATTTTTCAACCTCAATAAGGGGTTAGTAGAAGTGGCCAAATTAATTATGTTCAGAAAAAAGAAAGTACACAACAGCAAGTGAATGGATAATGTGTATCACATATAGAAGTACATTGGTGCATATAGGTCACCTTGACCTTTTTTCTCGAGGTCACGGAGGAAACACATTGCAGGAAACTATTTTTGTTACGGTCTTTGCATTTGAAATTGTACACATGGGTCAATATACTGTTACAGGAACATTACACAGACAAAAATCTATAACGTCTGAAGTCAAGTTGAACCAGCTTTATGGGTGTCAAAATACATTAATTTCAATATTTTGATTATAAATTGGGACGGAACTGCAAACCTTACCCCAAATATGCGTAAGGCCAATGATCACATTTTGTGCTAGATTGTGTTACCATGACTCTTCTTCTTTTCTTTTTGAAAATGAAATTGAAGCAAGGTTACCTCACGTTACCAGAAAAGGAAGAACTTAAGAGCCCATGATCTGAAACTTTGAATGAAAACGCTTTAACCCCAACCCACGTGCTGGCACAACCCAGTGGGTAAACGGAATGGTCAATTGGTATTGGAATGCATCACATCAGATGGACATAGATACAAAAGCATACTGCACCCAACCTTCTTTGGCCAATAAGCCCTTATTCAGCATTTATAACATTTACGGAAGCACATGTTTTCATGAGCAATATGCTCTGAATAAAGGTTCAATTTCTCTGGATTCAGAAAATACAAATATTCTAGCGGCACCCCGATTGCACACACCCGAATTTTACATTTCTTTATTATTCCTTAGTTCGAACACGATATATATATATATATATATATATATATATATATATATATATATATATATATATATATATATATATATATATACATATATACATATATATATACATATATATATATATATATATATATATATATATATATATATATATATATCCTTAAGTAGTTTAATAATCACTCACACATTGTTGGTGTCATCGTGTGTACCAGGCACCAGTGACAAAGTTATAAAATCTTTCTCCTGTATATTTTTCACCACACAAGTACTTACTTATCTGGTGAGGTTATATTCAAAATTTTCATAGTGACTCTATATCTTTCTTAAGAAACATTTTGTGAGTAAATTACCTATCACAACTGCAAAAACTGCGATCGACCATGCCTGAGTGACGTTTTAAAAATTTAGTCACCAGGTTGAAAACCAGAATTAAACTCGGTGTAAACACAAAATTTGCTTTTAGAAGTCAGACTTATTTAGCACCACTTCGTTTGGTTTTTAGTTCTTAAATATGTTTACTGTTACATCTGGACTACATGCAATACTCTCCTATTGAAATCCAACTACCGATTCTGGCCACCAGGATCGCACAACAAAACTTCTCGGTATTTTGTTTGCATCCTTTATACAGCCAGAGATGGTGAATGGAAATATCACCCCATGAACATATATGTTTTAGTCTACATTCTTTGAACAAAATCCAGAACGTCAGTATGCCTGTGTACAAGTTATAAGTTGCCAGGTTGTTCTGCTGACACACCCTGAAAATTACGAATTGGAAATATAACCAAAACTGCTGGGGTCTGCGTGTCACAGCTTTCAACATGCACGGATGTTTACGCATGCAATGTTGGTCAAGTGGCTTGACGATACTTTAGGACAAATGCACACGGTGCTATGGAATCAGTCACGTGATTGCCTCGATGAGGTTACCACAGTCAGAATTAGTGCATTTCAAAAGTAATGTATTCAACTCTCAAAAATATTTTCACATTTAATGTGTATAGTAACTTCGACAAGAAGGTAACAGCGTTGGCTGCAAAACAATCAAAACATGCACAAACGTGATGTTTATTTGAAAAGCATATGTATTTTCCATCTGCATGATTTTTCCAGTATTGCAAATAAATAAACAGTCACATGGATGTTGTAGAGGAATGCAATATAAGATAAGATAGAATTTTTTTTCAATGGTTTTCTAGTTTTGAGAGACCCCTTCTTCATATACTGTGAATCATATATTAAAACCACGACAGAGGTATCTGAAGATGTGAACAAAATGTGCTACCGTGTTATTTCAAAACTTTGGCAAACGGCAAAAGATCCTTTGTTTGAGTCTCTACCAAGTTTTTCAACAATCACGGTTCAGTAATTTGAAAAAATAAATACATAAAAAATTATTGTTCAAAATAAAGTTGTTTTTTTTCATTATTTTAGACATCAAGTAAACCACCGGTCGGAGTCTCCTCAAACCGTGCAGGAGTATAGCTTGATTCTGTCTCCACCAGTTTTGTTCATTAGGTCATTTATTAATTTTTCAATATTTTCCTTGAAATTAATGCAATGATTTGTAATAGTGTATTCTAGCTTGATTTCCATAAGTATAATAATGAATATGCGTGCACATTTAGTTGTGTCCAAAACCTTTGCCCGGATCCACTTCAAACGTTTTGTGAATGTACCTTCATTGTGTCGCTATATCAAATGTTTCCAAATTGTTGTGCTTGAGTGCTTTTGTAGTTCTATGACTTTCTGAGATTAATTTGGGGATATTTTTAAAATCTTGACCAAAACTGCTTGCCCAATTGCATTTAAATTACACAGGAACCCTTCTGGGCATCCTAAGACTAAGTTATTCAACAGTCGTCGCTGTGATTTTTTTTTTTTTTTTGTATGGCTTTTGTGAATTTTTGTGTGTCCACAATTTGAAACTAGATAAACATAGAGCATGGCTCAATGCCTCAATCTCTACAATGATTAATTTGGGGAAAGTACTTTGTATTTGCTGACCTTTTTCCGAATCTTTGAAAGTATTTTATGACTGGTAAAAGTATCTGTCAGAATTGTTAAAGCGATTGTTGTAGTGTAGGTGCATGCATACATAATTCTGTCAAAAACAAAACAAACAAAAACAAACAAACAAACAAACAAACAAACAAACAAAAACCGTTAACCATATCCGGTGGGGACATATCTTGAGTAAGTCTCTACCAAGTTTGCGAAGCAGGTTACGATCCAGATATTTTATTTGTTTATTTATTTTTTTCCTGCCATTTTTTATTTTCAAAACATGGTAACATCTACTGCCAAATCGATGGGTTGATTGGTTTGTTACACGAGGACGTTTCTGGGTACCTTCAGATCTTAATTTCTTCCACCCGTGTTGTTATTTGTTTTTTCATGAATATTGGTGTATTTTTGTAATTTTCGACGACTTCTCCCAACCAACAAGCAATTTCCCTCCAAACTTAATGGAAATGTACCTTGGCCCAATTTCCATCAAAGTTTTTCCCTATATGGCAGTACTGTCACTTACTGGTTTTTATGGGATGGTTCCATCATGATTAGAGATTGCAGAGGTCTTATTCCGGGTATTTAAAAGGCCAGCTAGGATGTAGATAACATCGTTCTTCTGTGCTCTGATGTTTTTCTATATTCAGGAAATTTATAACTAGAGTACATTTTCCCATTTTAGGGCCTCATAGATGCTATGACACATCTGGTACACAAATAGAACGAAATGTTCATTTGGACTCTAGTCAGTATAGACCTTATTAGGATACCGATCAGTGTTAGGAGGGTCACAGAGGGATTTTGTAAAAAAAAAATACCGATTTCTTCTTCAGAGTTTCAAAGGAACAGCAGCAGCATGTGACAATTTTTAATGACGTAATGATCATAGCTCGGCACAGCTCATCTTAGTTCAGGTAACGACTTATTTTTTTGGTAAATGTATCTTGGGCAGATTGGGAAGGACTATTCACACATACCTTTTATAAAGAATATTTTTGAATGAGGTCAACTGTTGCTTTGGCATGCCAGTTTAGTGCATATAGTTTATCATCATGCTAACTGTCTCTGAATGTACATAAGTGATTCACTTTACAAATTTACTGCAGGTTTTCAGCAGAGGAGAAAGCCAAAAGGAACATGTTTACTTGGCTACCGTTTGGTGCCGGACCGCGCAACTGCGTGGGCATGCGCCTGGCTCAGGTGGAAGTCAAAATGGCAATACTCCAAGCACTGAGAAAACACAGATTTGTTACAACCGAGCAAACTCAGGTAAATTACTGGTGTGCTGTGAAAGCTTTAAGTAGATATTCCCTTTAATTCTCTTGATTCATATGGATGTACTCTAACTTTCAGTGAGAAAAACCGGAGAAATGTTTTTTCGTTCACTGAGAATGGACGCTCGAGACATATTCATTCAATAAGCTCCCCATATATATTTTGAAACATATTTGTTTGTGTGTGTGTGTGTGCGTGTGTGTGTGTGTGTGTGTGTGTTTTGTAATGTTTGAATGAACTTGGAAGGCCGCTTCAGCATATTCTACAAACCTTGCACCTGACAATTAATATCTCCAGTCATCACGATACATTTATGATTCCGAATGTGCTCGATTATGATCTGGACACACGTGTGGAAGTAACCTCGGTAATTGTATTTCAGATTCCTCCTGTTGTGGATTCCATTAGAATGGCGCCGAAGGACGGCATTTTATTGAAGTTGGAGAGCAGAAAATGAGCTGCAGTGGACCAAATGTATAACGATGTGCACAAAAATAATGAGTAGCAGACTCAGATGTCGAGCAATAAGATATTATTTCAGTTGTTTCGAAGACCATCAGAAGTGATAATTGCGTGAAATGTCCAGCCGTACAATTGTTCACCATACTGGTGTAACATGAATGAGATGTACGCATTTCATTTGTACCGACGTCCTTATCGGAGTGTAGAGAAACCAATATATATATATATAAATATATATATTATATATATGTATATATATATATATTATTATATATGTTAAACTCTTCGAACATTAGTTTCTGTTGAATGTTACAATTTATCTTTGCATGTCAAAACACCAGGGTATCAACATTATTTAGTTTATATATATATATATATATATATATATATATATATATATATATATATATATATATATATATATGTATGTATTTCTCGTAAAATTACTCAGATTTCAAATGCGTGCTACAGTATTCTTTGCTGTTTACAAATAAGCTACAGGTGCACCATGGTTTTTGTCCCATTCAGGTAAGCTACAGATGTGAATTGTCTGAAGCAATGCCTCAAGTTTTGTCGATTACAGATAAGCTACGTACGTAATATGCATGCTACATAAGTGTTACTTTTTGTTCGTTATAGACAAACTTCAGATTAAAAATGTTTGCTTCAATGTTCAGATCCATCATTAACACTTTACCTTAAAATAGTTTACGCACAAAAAACAAGACAAACACTTTCTTCCTTTATATGCCTCTATTTTGTGTGGTTACCCGTTGTGCGAATAAACGTACTCACACGTGCATATCATACCCAGCCATGCCAAGGAAATCTGTCAAGTTTGTCTGTTGTCGAAACTAAAGGCAAATGGGTTAATTATCATGGAAGACATTTATATTTACATACAAATGCATCGTTTGATACACGGGAAAATGCATCCACGACAGAACTACACAGACCGATAAAACAAAGAAGAAAAGAAAATCGCAGCTGGTCTTATTCACCCTATATTGATGTATTCTATCCGCTTTGTTTCATCTGTTTGAATGGATCACCTTATCAATTGAATACAGGGGAGGATAAAATTGTAGTGAATGAGGTATACGTTTACACCATAGATACCATGCAGGAACGACAGCAAGAAAGTGCTGTATAATACAGTGGTCTGTTACTGTGGTGTGGGCTGCAATGTCCATCCCTTTGATTACACCTTAAATATGTAATCTACTCCCAATACACAGACCGTAGTGTGATTTTCTGCACTGAATGAAGAGGTCATCAAAGAAAATAATAAAAGGTTTGGGTTACAAAATACTGCCGTGTCAGGTCCCAAACACAACTTACTTCTCCTTTCAATTTTGTTTTAACTTCGATACGATAATACAATGAAGAGGGGGGGGGGCACATACTCAACATCAGGGTGGGTGTGTGCCTCGGGCATTTTTATACAATATCCTACACCAGATATAAAAAGGTACCCTTTCTTAATCCTGGAATGAGTTGAAAGGAGTGCTGCATTGGTGCATCGTGGTGCATTTTGGAGACCAACATTCCAATTTTAAACACGTTTTAGCATATTCTTACTTCCCACAAAAATTCCCCCATGTAACTTACTAATTATATTCTATATCTCCATCCTATATCCAAGATCTATACATTTGTTTGAAAAAGGAATAAAACATTCAGTTCTCTCAAATAATTGTTACCCCTATCCTAATCCTGCCTTGTACATTTTGGGGGGCTTTTCTGATCCTGCGGGTAATAAAAACCGGGCTTTTCTCGCGGCACATACCCAGTACAATTCTACATGGGAGTACCCCCCCCCCCCCCGATGAAGACCAACTTGTCAGTCCGTATACTAGACCACAATTTGTAAAACAAACTGTCATGATATATATGTTATCGAAAGGTTTACTAGCATCTAAGCTGCCAAACAAAAAACGGGTGAAGCACTAGGAAAGAAGATTTGCTTAAAAGCAAATCTGTCTGTGTGCCTTCAAAAGTTGTAAATATTAAATGCTACAACCTTTATCCTTTGGTACTTCACATTACATAAAACTTATGGCGGGATGCAAATTTCAAATTCCAAATGACCTCGACCTTTGACCTTTACAGGTCACATGTAAATTGCACAGTGTTACTTACCCACAATTTAAGCCCAACATGAACCAAATGGGATGAAAATTAAACAAGTTATGGAAAAAGGAAACTTTCAAAGGGCCAAATGACCTTGACCTTTGCCCTTTTGAGGTTACATGTTCTTATAAAAATGTGCAGTGTTGCAATACCTAGAAAGGAAGGAAAAAGAAAGAAAGAAAGAAAATTCTTTGAAAAACAAAATGTCTAGGTTGGCACCCAGACATAATTAGAAGGTTATACATCGTGTACTTCAACTCGGCGTAACAGTGCCAATATTGAAAGGCATTTTCCAGATCCCAATGAAGTAAAAAAAATTGAGCGAGCTTTATATATTCAAAATTGCTTAAAATGTGTTCAGTACCGCTTGACGATGTCTGTGACGTTCAGTTTGGCTATAGAAAGAACAGGAGCACCTTCATGTGTTTTTCCTATCCTTACGCTGTTTTATCATAATTCAGTTCTAATTATGTCTGTGTGCCAACACAGACATAATGTTTCCCTAGGAATTCTTTCTTTCTTTTTTTCTTTCTTTCTCATTCTTTCTCTCTCTCATTCATTCTTTCCACTACATAATTTGTCCGGAGCTTTTCTCAGACACCGTCCAAGCTACAATGTTCAGACTTGGCACAATAACAGAGCTAGTAGGGCAGTTGACTATCTGACTTTGGACACAAAATTTTAATGGGTCCATATAGGTTTATGAAACCCGCCAATATAATAAACAGTATATGAACGTTGTAGAATTTGACATTCTGCTAATAAGGATTTATGCTAAGAAAAATTTAAAAGTTGAATATCACCGAAACTATTATAGATAGAGATGTAATTCCAACTTCAATTTGTAGGTTTGTGGCAAAGACGCATCCGATGAACTATGACGCAAAGTTATAGGATTTTAATTTATGCAAAAATTAGGTGAATATGCAAAAATTAAAATTTTGAATAGCTTCAAAACTATTATAGATAGAGATGCCATTTCAACTTCAAGTTAGAGGTTTGTGGCAAAGCCGCATCCAAGGAACCATGAACCAAAACTGTACAATTTTAATTCATGCAAATAAGATGAATACAAGAAATTTAAATCTTTGAATAACTTCAAAATTATTTTACATAGGGGTGCCATTCCATCTTATATTTGTAGGTATGTGACATAACTACATCCAATGAACCAAAGTTGCAGGCTTTTAACTTATGCAAATTAAGCAAATGCACAAAATTAAAGTCTTAAATCACTTCAAAACTATTACAGATAGTAGTGTCATTCAAACTTCACTTTATAATTTTGTGACATGGCCACATCCAATAAACCAAGGACCAAAGTAGCATTCTAATTTAAATTAGTGTAATGCACAAGTGTAGCATTTCAAACTGTTCTCATTTTGAAGGCACCCAGACAGATTTGCTGTCAAGCAAATCTTCTTTTCTAGTTCAGTATACATGTGTGAAGTTGAGCGAGATGCGTGTGAAAAACCATCCATTTGCTATACTTAGGTATATGGCTAGCCGTTTTGCATATAATCGCATTTCGAAATATCACTAAATCATCTGATATCGCTAAATCATTTGACGATATCGGCAAGTCATTTAGTGATATCGTTGAATATATAGCGATATCACTAAATGATTACAGATATCGCTTAATAGTCAGCAATATCTCTAAATCATATCGGGATATCGTTAAATCATTGAGCGATATCGCAAAATGTTTTGGTGATTTCGCCAAATTATTGAGTCATATCCCTGAATGTGTATTTTAAGGATATCCCAAAGTGATTTAGCCATATAGCTACACAATTTAGGGATATCGCTAAATGATTTAAAGATTCGCTAAATCATTAGCGATCTCGGTGAATAATATATCAAGAGGTATCGCTAGTAGTATGGACGGTCTCCCATTCTAATGACGTAACATTCTCGAGGGGACTATAGCCCCACTAAGATCTCAAAATAGATCATAAAATTCCACAGGATCTAAAAATAGATAAAATCATAGCCCCACAGGTGTGAGATAAGCTGAAAATGGGTCAAAACTGGAAAGTTACATCATAAGTATGGGGTGGATTGCTTATACAGGTGTGTTTTTGGAATGTCATAGTATTGATCAAAAGATATAAAATTAGCTTACCCACAAGAAGCTACTGATAAATAGGATTATACATATGGAGGGGTGTCCCTGGAATGTTCATTTTTTCGTGGGGTTTAAAATTTTAAGTCAACACACGTGCACATTCAAGTGTTTTCTTATAAAATAATATACCTCTCACCTTGTGGGAATTTTTACTCTTTATCTCATATTGCATGATAAGAGGACCCCTGCTGTCACTGCTGAGTGAATAAACATATAGATCAATGGGACCATAGAAACGTCTGAATTTCGGATTGTCATTACGAAATTCCTACAAAAATAATGGTCAAAGTGTGGACATGATGGGACCCCTGTACTCTGACACCTTTTCAACCACCTTATCTATCACTCAATGGGATTTAAGTCATGGTCAAATTGGCACCTACTTCACCAGCACTCCTTCTGATGAAGGGGGCACACAGAACTAGAGTGGATATTCAAACAGTGAAACTGTGGATATGTACTGTCAGTTTGGTCCCCACACCCTACATGGAGATCAGTCGACGTCTGCAGAATACTACAGCCAAGTACCCCCTCATGAAGTCAGACTTAATGACACACAGTGGCACAAGGTACTCCACACATTCAACAGTACAACTTTTTCCAGGGTCGTGTACCAGCACAAATCCTAATTGACTTGTTGGCTTCTGAAGCTGTGAGGGGAAGTTACACAAAGAACCCCTTCAATTTCCATCACTATAGTCTGAATTACCTACGAGTGACTGTGGAAGGCAATCCCTGCCCGAGAAGAGCACTGGAACCGACTATGCAATCAAGCTTTACCTGGATTGTTTTCCCACTTTGTTTATGGAAACAAGCAAATACAATACCAGTGATGGAAATAACATCAGTACAGATAACTATCCCAATAGCCACTGTCTTTATCTGTTAAACATTGACCAATGCTAAAAATATTCAAAATGTCATGCCTTTGAGTAGAAAAGGCAACATCAAAGGAGAATTAATATTTGCTCAGCCACTGCCGACAATAGTAGACCTGTTGATCCGTGCCATTTTTTTCCAAAAGTCATCGAAGTGGACTATGCTTGTAACGTATATCTACAGTCAATAAATATAAAGTAAGGTCCGTGTTGCTGAAAAATTGCTCGACAAACCGCTATTTTTGCGCTGTTTACCCCATCAGACAGACTGCCATATAAACTGAACCAACACCAGTCAACACTTTTCAACACAGACCCATATCACATACCTGGCAAACATTGGATAGTTAGTTAGTTACAGTGTATATTTGTCCCGAAATATCAGCCTGTGGAATTCTTTGATTCCTTTAGACACACTCCAGCCTACTAAAACAGAAAATTTGTGGATTTCCTGAGACGCATAGAGGGAAGTGCCAAGTTCAACAAAGAAGATACTGCAGGTACGCAACAGTTTTATGTGTGGACCGAATTGTTTCTATTATGCCATACACCGCTTTAAAGGGACACCTATAGACACGATCATCATCTATTTTGGAAGAGATGGGAGAAAAAAGGACGACATAGTGTTCCATTCCATCAAAAATCACTTTTACTGAAGAGAAAAATAAAGTTGTAAAAATGTCAGTTTACACATGTCTGTGCTTACTAACATCAAATGTGTGTGTTTGTGTATGTGTATGTCCAGCTACCTTACAAACGCCCTACAGACATCCTCAGATGCCCTACAGACGCCCAACAAATGCCCTACCGACGCCTAACAGGTGCCCTACAGACGTCCTCAGATGCCCTACAGACGCCCAACAGATGCCCTACAGACGCCCAACAGATGCCCTACAGAAGTCCTCAGATGCCCTACAGACGCCCAACAGATGCCCACAGACGTCCTCAGACGCCTTCAGATGCCCCCACAGACCCCTTCAGACGCTCTCAGATGCTCCACAGACGCCCATTAAGCACTTTTGTGTTTTGGACACCAAACTCTTATTATTAGGTTATGAAACAATCTTAAGATAACCAACATGCCAAACAGATACAAACGCACGTGTCCCATTTGTCTGAAATGAAATCTTAGGCAATTAAATACACACTTAATGCAAGTACATGGTTTGAAAGGCACAAATGGTTGAAGTAAGCTTCACACAATTTTAACCACTCACGATAAATTTAAAGTCACTCTACGGGGGCCAAGGGACTCTCTTTGGACCACACACGACACTGTCTTACGGCCAGGGGGCCATCTCAGGACACGTCATCACATTTCACTTTTTAACACCCTTTTACGATGATTTTGGCGGCCCCTACTGGTTTTTGAAAGACTGTATACCTAACCCAACTTTTACGGAAAGCTGGCCAGATCACTGAACCATCACCGGAGAGTACTATTATTTGTTACTAACATTGGCAGCCTTTGTATCATGAGATGCAAGTGTTCAAAATATAGGACTCATCCAAGGTATACCTTAAAACTTGGAATAAGATAGCTTTCTGGATCCGAACACAAGAAACCTGATTGTATTTGACGATCTGATGAGCGATACTAGCAAAGATGAAAGAATGACACATTTATTCACCAAAGGAATTCACCACCGTAACTTGAGTGTTATAGTGCTCATACAAAATGTCTACGAGCCATGTACAGTGACAATGCGCCAAAATTGTCAATATTTAATTTTAAGCAACATGCCTATGGATTTACAGGCCATCAAGACCAAGAGTCAGTGCATGCTCCCGGACAAGCCAAAGTATATGATGGACATGTACACTTAAGCCACCTCAAAAACATAAGGATTTTTGGCGATTGATCTGAAACTGACCGCGAACAACTGAGAACAAATATTGTGTCACACATATCTCCACAAAAGCAAGCAAAATTGCCAGCAGATCATTTGAAATCCCTTATATCCGTATCTGATGATTCAGCAAGTGTAAGTGAGGAGGATGATACGGGACAGAAAATGCAGCCTGTTATAAACAAATGACATGCTGCTTTATATGAAACGGTTACAAAGTCCTCACAACAAGACACATCAAGATCCCCCACAATGGAACGAATTTCTCAAAGGCATATCTGTGATATAGATAAATCACTCATCCGGAATAACAAAGCATTGGCACATTTATGTGTGGGTGTGTGAGTGGAATGGCGTGAACCCCCACCGTAAAATACCTTCCCTCATGTGTCGACGGACAAGTTGCTTTTGAACAAACTTCGTGTGAGCATTGCGGGACTCTTGATACTTATTTACCACTAAATACAATGAACTGGTGGCTTACGAGTGAACACTGTGAAGCTATATGGAAACCAGATCAAAAGACGACGATTACAATATTTATGTATAGGTGAACTTACAAGAAAACGTCTTTTTGTAAAGCTAAAAAATACATCAAACAAAATAAGGAAAGTGGAGCATGAAAGGATTGATAGCATCGATGGAAGCTACAGACTGAAAAACAATAAGTAGCAGTGAAAAAATTGTCACAGAGTCGAGCTCGAAACTTACTTTTGTAAAGTATAATCGCCTTTCTGACGGCGTGTGAAGTTATGTTTCGCTTTCTTTTATAGAGCTGCTAAAATATTCCAATTGTTGTTTTATATAAAAGAGGTCTTGGCTCAAGCTTGGAGAGAAAGTCTCTCTTTAAAATATCCCATGCGTGGTTTTAATGCCGCGTAAGTCGTCTTATGTTGCAGTTTATCCAGGGTTTATCCTTTAATAGTTATGTATGTGTGTATCACTATGTATGTATGTATGTATATATATATATATATATATATATATATATATATATATATATATATATATATATATATATACATATATACATATATATATATCGTACACAAAAGGATAAAAAAAAATACAAACAGAGATAAAAAAAATACACAGGTATCAATACGTATGTAACCAGTCAGTTAGTATGAGTTTAAGAGCTCCATACAAAAACTCAGGCAGTTACAAAGTGCAAATGTACTCAATTACATCAAGTTCAGCTCAGGAGAGATTTTTTATTAATTTACCATCTCTGGTCTCGCAAAGCTCGCGGATTAATGCTGGCGACTGCTCTTGATCGTGATAGGGGAAGCGGGACTTAGTTAGTAAAGTAACTTTAATTACATCTCAGCCAAGCCACCCCGTGCTAGTTTACAACAAATATGATCAGGTCTGCCATACATTATCTTACCAAGCGGTCGGTCTACCTCAAACCCTAAAATGAATAAATAAAATGATTTTGACAATTTTTGGTCACGCCCCCTATTTGAGAACTCTGGCATCTGGTATTTTGGGACCTGTGTATTGTGAGAGTAAACTAAAAGTATATAAGCAAGCCAGTGTACACAGTTGGGTAGTTGTTACTGAGGGAGCAATGTGATACAGACCAGAGGGGGGTAGCTAAAGAGAGCACAGAGCACACGAGTGACCATTCGTAACCTGCGCACGTTTCATCTTCGATAAATGGTTAAAAAGGACTCGCCTATCTCAAGTTGAAAACCTAACAACATTAAACCAAACGTTTCGAAATGTTCAAAAGTGATGCTATCTAAGTGTAACATGTCTAATAAAGATTCATTCATTCACGATTCATTCATGGAATCCTATTCTTGTAATTGCTCGCAATTCTGGGATCAATGTCTTTAATTGTAGACTTGCGGTGAACTTGTTAAATGCTGTTCTGACCAACTACATTTAAACCGGAGTATCTGTACATGCTTAAATAAACCATAATGGGGGGGGGGGGGGGCAATTGCAAAATTAGCACGTTTGCTGTATGCGAACAGGTTTGACACTTCTTGTTGGAGGAAAAGTTGCTCAAAGATAAATACAGGTTGCTTTTTCGAGCAAAGTTGTTTCAAAACTAAGGTATTCTTCTACAAACTTTGATTTCGGAATAATCCGGGTCAGATATGAAAATAGAAAATGTTCAACTTTCATTACGCAATGTCATACATGACAACAGGGACGTGTTCATCTGTAGTAGAAATTAATCAGATTGATAAGCTGAGATTTTGCTCTTCCACCTTTGTCATATTCAGCTCGACAACCCATGTTCTTAGTCATCTAGAAGTAATGTTGGACAATCCTGTATAGATACATATGTTTAAACCTATGAGGTGAGTTTTCTTAATCATAACCGAAAAAATATTCATTTTAACGTTTAAAGCTACAGATATTTTTACCATGCGCTCCTCAACTAACAACCCGTGTGTTGTTTCTTGGCGTGTTGTTTTCACAAGTAGTTTTTTTAAAGCAACCAGTTCTTGTGCTAATCTCGTAAACTCTTTCATAGCTTAAGCACCGGGTGATTAATTTTATGCAAACATCGTTAACACAAAGAAAGGCCAAGTACTTAACTTTAAAGTAAAGTGATGACTCTTGGGAAGAAACCAGATGGAAATAAAAAATGGAGAATTGGGCAGTTCCAAATTCCAGAAGGTAGGGAACAGTTAATTGAAATTGGGGAGGTTGATGAGTATGAATACCTAGGTGTTAAGATTAAAGCAACGGGTAAAGGCATGTTGAGGTATCAGGTGGAGAAGATTAATGGGAAAGTGAATCGCACAAAAGGAATGATTAAAGCTACTGCACTGAACAGTTTCAACAGAGCATACACAGCAAGAGTATTATGGGATAGATTTGCAATACCAGGAATGATATATGGCTTAGATGTGATTTCAGTGAGGGAGGGAGATATCCAGGGAATGGAGAAAGCACAGAATGAGATGGGGAAATGGATACTAGGAGCACCATCATGTACAGCAACAGAAGCAGTCCTAGGAGAGTTAGGATGGAATAAAATCACAGATAGAATTGCCAAAGCTAAGTTAAAGTACTGGGGTTATTTACAAGGAATAAGTGAAGACAGGTGGTGCAGGAAAGTTTACAATCAGGTAGCCAAGGAAAAAACAAGATGGGTCAAAGAGATAGACGGGTTAGCAGAGAAATATGAACTAAAAGGATATGATGAGGTGGATGATTGGAAAGTATATATAGGTTAGACTGTTACAGAGGGTTGGAAAGAAGACTGGAAAAGAGGAGTCAGGGAAAAAAGTACATTGAAGGCATACAAGGTATTAGAAAAGCCTCAGAAAAGTGTGTGTTGGGATGGAGGGAAGGGATCCAAACTTCTGTTTCAAAGTAGGGCAGGAGTAATCAATCTCGAAAAGAGAAATCAAAAGTGGACAACAGGGAATAATGGAAAGTGTAAGTCGTGTAGACAAGAGGCAGATGAGACAGTGGACCATTGGCTGTTGTGGTGTGATGCATATAGAGTGATAAGGGAAGATTTTTTCAGAAAGTTGCACAGAGAAGATTACAATTATAAGGGTTTAGAAGAGGTTCAGGGTTTAGAGGAAGAGGAACGTATAGCATGGATTTTAGGTATGAAAGGTGGCTTTCTGGGAGGCAGGAAAGGTAATTAAAATGTACAGGACTACCTGGTAGGATGCTGGGAGCAAAGGAATGAAATAATAGAGTTAGAAGGCAACAGGTTAAATTAGAATTTCAGAGTACAGGGAGGGGAAGGAATGGGAATGGTGGTAGCCCTTATAAGGGCTCCCATGGGGGCTCCCATGGGAAAAGCCTGAGCCTTAGAGGCGGGGATAGGGTGTGAGAGGGATGGATGGATTTTTTTTTCCTAGGCCACCTGTGTCACAGAGTGACACAGGACCGCGGCAGACAAGCGGAGAGCCACCGTATTATTATTATTATTATTATTATTATTATTATTATTATTATTATTATTATTATTATTATTATTATTATTATTATTATTATTATTATTATTATTATTATTATTATTATTATTATTATTAACACGTACTAATGGTTTCAGAAAGCATACTTTGAAGACTTAGGAGCCAAATTCCATATCGCTAACACGTTGTTCTCCCATATTAAGTCGGTATTTTTAGGGTAATTGCGTGAAATAAAAAGAATTACTGAAATAATACACATGTACATTGCAAAGATGTGCAACACGCTTAAATGTACAAAGTTGCATCGATATCCGCAAAAAGGTATAGGCGTTGCCTGCTCCCCACTCGTACATGTATTTTGAGAAATAAAATACGTTTAAACCAAGAGAAACACACACACACACACACAAACACACAAACAAACAAAAATATAGAGTGTTTGCAGGAGCAAAATGTGCCTTGCACGTACGCTTGTTCGTTTGTATATGTCTTTCAAACCTTTTGATTACCAAAGGGATGTCTTAACGCAAGTGTACGTTCTTGATTTGAAGAGAAACTGTTGAAGTTTGTGCAAGTTGTCGTTAGTATTATTGTGCCTTTTGTTTAACAGTAAGCGCACCAAAAGTGGCATTTGGCTATGTTCAATGTGCCCACGAGTTTGCGGTTTCCCCTCATTGAAAGATCATTGAAACCCGCGCTCAACCAGATGATTGCGGTCTCTCTGTTGCATTTTTATGTTCATTTTGTCCAGGGATTATTTCTCACTGAAAGGCAGACCTCTGCGTCAAAGAAAATCACACTTCTTAAAGTACGATCGAAACGCAACAGTCAACTCGTAAAAAAAGAGAAAAAGAAGGGAAAAATAAAAAAACTACCCACAAGCGAAAGAAAAAGATGAGAAAGTAGGGATGCAAGCAAACAAAAAACACCACAGTGAATTGATGATATTTGCTCAAGCCTCAAGGACATCCTTAACTTCAACTTATTTTTCCCCCTTAAAGACTTAAATTTTCCACATTGTTTTTGGAGACAAGATAGTTTCTATACTACACCTTCAGAAACCAAATATATGTTACATTTGTCCGACCATATCAGTGAAAAAAATCGCTAAACAACGAGTGAAACTTATCACGGCGAGCTATCTAATATCAATGCAGCCCTCAGACTGATCTCAGCAGCGTACTGCAATTAATCCCAGAATGCAATTTCCCAACATGGCGCTAATTTATTCAAAATGGCGACCGTGCATAAGATCTATTGCCCTTCTGTACTTGGTGTTTAAACAGTTGTGTTGACGGTGAATTGTGATATTTACTGAACTTCAGATTTTCCCATGAAGTTCCCAAAACATAAAGGATGCTGAACACCATGATTTGCCAATGTAAGTTTCATGGCCTTTAGCAAGTAACGCCGTCCCCACAAAATCGCGGGAACGCACGGGATTCATCCTTCTCAAAATTAACAGTGTTAGTTACAAATGCACGCATACATCTCAATTATAGCCTTGCCTTCTTTCTTGTGAAGAAGACTGTAATTGCCCTGCTCTCGCATATATTACCAAAGAAAATGCACCTGCCAACACTTTACCAGAGGCAGGCCCTTTAGCCAGGGGGGTGTCGATCGACACCCCCATTAGCGCCAAAACGTCCAATAATATTCCCTCCCCCCTCCCCTCACCCCCATCCCAAAAAATAAATAAAACAACACCAAATATCATAAAACAAAATAACAACAAAAATGGAAAGAAAAAAGCAACCTATCTCTTTAATACATGTTTACAATAATAATTATTCTCTGCATAAGGTGGGCACAAGAATTCATTCAACCAAGAGTAGTCTGCTTATTCTGATTGTTTACAGCACTTTAAAGAACGAAAAAATATTCTTTTACAATTTTCACATTATTTCGATATGTCAAGACCTGTTTATTCTTCATGTTCGCATAACACTCTTCCCATTTAAAAGCATAGTGGTAAAAATATTCCGCCAATGACCGAAAAATGTTGGACCATTTAAATTGTTTTCAATTGTTTTTCTTTGACCGTTATTTCATTTATTGCCGTTTTGTTAATGCATCAAGCCCAGAAATGCTTTTTGAGACAGAATTGAAGATCTTTCTTTTATTGAAGGAAACAGAGCTGTTTTACATTCAATATTTATGTCAAAACTTGTGGGTTGTTTTGGTGTTTTGTTTTTTTTGTTTTTTTTTTTTGTTTTGTTTTTTTTTTTTGTTTTTTTTGTTTTTTTTTTTGTTTTTGTTTTTTTTTTTTGTTTTTGTTCTGTTTTGTTTTTTTTTTTTTTTGGATATTGGACCTTTAAGTTTTATGTCAAAACTTGATTCAGCTATACTGGACCTTTTAAACCTTAATTTGTTAACTATTGGACCTTTTCGACATATTTAGAGCAACTTCAGGTCCACATTTAATAGCGTCACTTTCACTGAAGCAGCATCATTTGTATGTCGCTCTGACTGGAAGACTCCCGTGAGGAAAAAATTGTAATTGAAAATCAACAAATATAATAATGAATAAAGGAAAAGAAAAAATGGAAAGAAGAAGAAACAAAGCAAGTAGAAAGAAGTAAAAACAGAAAGACTGGAAATACCGATAAAAGACTTCAGGCATTTAAATTCAAAAAGTGTATTTATTTTACCTTTTATGATATTAGATTTTTTCAAGTAGGTCTATGTAAAGATACCTGTCAGCTTTGGAAAAGGTCCACGTACAGTACAGTTCATTTAATAACCAGCTAAGATGAGTTCACAATATATCTCATTATGGTATACCTAGTAACGTGATAAGAGCGTTACGAGAGTTTTAGAGCTGTATCACCGTAAAGCCTTGTTTTAAGGTAATCTATCAGTGCCCCGGTAAACTGCAAAGACTACTTTTTATGTAATCGAGTTATGCCCCGATAAACTAAGTCAACCATCCTCTGTCCAACTCCATGAAGTTAAAAAATCACACATACATAAGCAAAGGAAGCATAGTTGCAAAAGCCATGATTAACAGATCATAAATAAGATAAAGATATGACCCTTTCCTTTCTATCCGAGAAAAACTACTTTGATTTGAAATTACAATGTGACATCGGTATAAAATTGGAGACTAAGTTTTTACAGGTTCAACCAAATTCTGTACTATTTTCACTTAATTGCACCAAACATATGTGCCTTAAAAAGTGGCCAACAGATTGTCTTTATTTAACTTGGAATTTCAAGGCTGAATCTAACAAACCTACATTGTACAGTGGCATCAACTTTGAAACACTATAAAGCTTAGAATCTGTGTGTCCGCAAAATTCAATCCGTATCCCTTGAGTAAGGTGCCCGTGTGCATATGCGTAAATTGTCATTCTGTGTGTCTTAAAAATCGTCCGGATAAGCTATCGTGCGTAAAAAGTATGTCTCTCTGATCTGAACAAGACCGTTATTTTTAGGGAGGAGAGGATCTTTTAGGATGGAAAAAAGGCACAGATAGTAACTGTCCACTCTGTCACAACAGTCGTGAAAAACGGCTTACATTTTATGTTTTTGTGCCCAAACCTACTTTCAATTCGGCAAGAAAGTTGGAAATGGTTAGAAAACGAATTATCAAGGGGTAACAAAAGGCACATCTGCAGGTACGTCTCGTTGCAATCTAAATTAATACAGATCTCGCCGCCATTTTAAGATATGGACAATCAAATTAACATGCACTCGCACAATAACCTCTCCTTCTCCCTTTCACTTTCTGCTGTCTGTAACGTACTGTGCGTGTAACTATATGTTATCTGGCAGTCCAACATTGTATGTATTGCCACTTTATGTACAAGAGGTCTTAATGTAGGCATGGTGCCTGTTGACCGATTGTTTTTTCGAATAAAATACGTTTAAACCAAGGCACATCTGGGAAATTTTTGCTACGTCTTCCCTAAAATCAAAATTGTCTCTCCTGCTTGGTGTTCTACAATGTATTTATGTAATATGTATAATGTACTTGTCCTTACGCTTTCTAGAGTTTTGTCTCAATGAGTGGTTTATCTCTAGTTTTGGTGCGGAGGACACAAATCACGAATTATTAATTATAGTGATTTAATTTTCAACGTATGCATGTTATCTGTGTCAATAAGGATGAAGAATTACTTGTACATATATATTGGACGCATCATGTAATTGACCCGTTCCATGGTTGCCTCCGCCGTAAAGGGAAAGTTTTTCTAATAATAAATAAATAAATAAATAAATAAATAAATAAATAAATAAATAAATAAATAAATAAATAAATAAATAAATAAATAAATAAATAAATAAATAAATAAATAAATAAAAAATAATAATAATAATAATAATAATAATAATAATAATAATAATAATAATAATAATAATAATAATAATAATAATAATAATAATAATAATAATAATAATAATCAGAATAATAATATCTGAAAACAGTTTGCAGTTTGATCAAACCATTGTGATGTTATTTCCATATTTGTATATTCATGTTATATTACATTGTAATTTCTGATCAAAGAAGTCGTTGTTTATACAATAATTTTAACCAAAGGGGGCTATTTAAGCTTGTTTTATCATCTATTGATCATGACCATTTAAACAATATACACTTTACCTATATTTATGTGAATACTATCAGTTCATGCAGCCTGAAAGGTGATAGTGTACTTAGTTTAGCGGGCATAGCTCGACAGGAACCAACATTTTTTCTTGATGGACTTTTCCCTATTAAACAATAACATAGCAACTATTAGAAATCTGCAGTTTATGCAGTTTTCTTCATTGGCAGCACAAGACACATTTCACATATATATATATATATATATATATATATATATATATATATATATATATATATATATATATATATATATATATATATATATATATAAATATATATATATATATGTGTGTGTGTGTGTGTGTGTGTGTGTGTGTGTGTGTGTAAACAAAAAAGTATATACATTATACTTATTATGACCTAATATTGTGAAACTTTTTTCACCATCAAAATGCGAAGGATTTTTGATGCTATGAGTGTCTTGTACGTTCATTCCAGATAAAATATTCGCCAGACATGTACAGCTGTTTATACATATGATAGTATCGTATAATATATGTAGGAGTATACGATGATTTGTGAAAGATTTCACGAGAAATAAGCTAAGATATAAAAGCCCGATATTTCATTGAATTTACAACTTAGAATATACATTACACACACACACACACACACACATACATACATACGTACATACATATATTATACATATATATATATATATATATATATATATATATATATATATATATATATATATATATATATATATATATATTGAATCCGGGTGCGGTGTGTACATGTGCGTATATGCAGCGACTCCGCGTTTTGGCCAGTATTGCAAACACATGTAAATGTAAATACGCTATGTATATATGCATAACATTATGCAGCACACATGTAGGCGCATGCTTCAATGATTTTGTAACTAAAGAGTACATGTATGTTAAGCCAGTGTCGAGAAAAGGTCAAAAATTTTGGAATGGAGCGCCTCCATAATTCAAGTCTAGCAACGGGCCGGAGAGTACGGGCGAAGGTTGACTGAGCTATAAAGCATTTCGAAATTGAGATTTTGGCGAGTTTCTATCAATTTGAACACCATGACTGTTCATATAAAAAAAGCACTATTTCGTCCATAACGCTGTCATAATGCCAAATCTGGGGGACCTACGTAGAGCTGTGTCCGAGAAAAATTTCGGCAATACAGAGACATAAAAACCGAACAAAAGAATGAAGGAAGGAAGAAAAAGAAAAAAACAAAAAGAAAGGGAAGAAAGTGTCCTTGTTGACACGAGAAATACTGTTGTCTATTCAAAAAGTCCCGCACGAAATAAAACGTTTTGCCGTCTCAAAAACAAAGGCACTATTGTTGAAATTTTATTGAGAACACTTTCAGGTTACAATGCTCTTAACGTTTCTCTATTCGCTTTGTAAGGCTGTGAACTTTGAAAATTTCAAACTGGGGACATTCAGAATTTTTTCAATTCCGGTACTTATCGGTTAACACCCATTGAACCAGATACCCAACTAATTTATAGATTTTGGATACTATAATTTTGAGGGAGTGTAACGTCATAAATACCCTGGAATCTGTGGGTGACGGTCATCTTTCTGTATCGCACCACCGATGGACACCCCTTTTATTTACAGAATTGCCAATAAAAAAACTTTAATCATCGACTCCATAGGTAGAGACTTTTTAAGAGAGGTTAGAAGAAGTTGTATGGTTTAACAATATATACAATTAAAATAATGGAAGGGTACCCCATAATTAACAAGCAGTAGATGTATGATCACACTAAGTTTGGACGGTCTAAGTTCAATTGTGTCACAGAAAATTGTCCAACAAAATTGGTGGCACGCGGACATGATTTTGACATGGACTCATGTTGTGGATAAGTGCCACCTGCTGACCACAGGACGAGCTACCCTCGAACCAACTTGAACGCTGCAGACAGATTTTAAGTTTTGAGTTCTCTTGCCAATTAAGTAGACTCTATGAGCAAGCCAGGTCTAGGAGCAACAGAAGGCGGTTGCTGCCCATGACAGACTTGGCATGAGGATAATCATGCATGTACATGTATTATACAATACGTCCATGGGATAACACAGTCCCAGGAACACAATCTCAATCTGTTTTGTTCCATATTTTGACCTCAGTGGTGACTAATGTGGACTGACATATTGCAATGACACGTGCATATCTGGGACACTTTTGAAAAGAAAGTTTTTTTTTTCTTACCGACTTGATCTACAGAGATCTAAATATAGCATTGACTGTACAAGCAAGAGATAAATATACGATGTGAAGTGCATATCAGAGGTCAGCACAGTATTGTCGACCACTTTAAAATGCACGCAAATAGAAAGTCTCGTTCTATTGTTGTGGTATAACAAGCTGAATGGATTATAGAACTTCAAAGGTTAATATAGTATAACAATAATCATCATCATCATCATCATCATCATCATCATTATTATTATTACTATCATTATCATTATTATATTAGGCCTCCCTTTCTGGAGAAAAAAGTTTCCATCAATACATCTAGATAAAATACATAGCCATCCATTAAAACATCGACTTTAAAAGGGCACTGAATACATAACAACGGAAATATCGGGCACAAATGACATGTTGTCCGGCCGTGTCCGCTGTGCCCTAATGGCGACCCGAGGCGTACATAGCCAGGAAAATCTATTCAATTCTAATAATCATGATATTCCATTAAGATCTCCCAAGATAATTAAGTATATAAGTTGTCTTGCCGACTTGGTCACAGCAGGGACGTGTTGTATGGCAGGTCCCTGGTCACAGGTACTTGTAACCGGAATTGAAATTCGGTATGGTTGCAGGCAAATTTTTCAATGACATAATTACTGGGGCCACCGGAGTTACCAGCCGGGTATGCTGGGGTCAGCTAACCTCGGGGCTCTGACAAGGAGCATAGTGATAACTCTTCATACGTGTGTTGATCTAGGCAAAACTAAGTTCAACAATCACTGACTCATTAAAGCAATGCAAGCATTTGTCCTAGTCAACTTAATTCTCCCTCGGCTATAAGTGACTTTAGTTTCGAAATTGGTGGTGTTACCATATTTCCAGAAAAGTGTGTAAAACAACTCGGTGAATATATTGATGATAAACTTAAGTTCCATGATCACGCTTCTCACATATGTAAGTAGGCGGCTAAACAAACAAGTGTCTCAAGGTGTTTCTCGACAATTCTGAATAGAAAGGCAAAGCTACTTATTTTCAGTTCTTTTATGTTGTCAAACTTTAACTACTGTCCGTTAGTATGGCATCTTTGTAATACCCCTGACACAAACAGAATGGGAAATCTCCAGGAAAGAGCCTAACGATTTGCCTTTAATGATTCTCAGTTTTCTCATAAAAATCTACTGCAACGTGCTAAGAAGCCTCCACTTTACTTAAGTAGACTCAGTAAAATTTCTATTGAAGTTTATAAAATTCTTGCTGAAGAAACTCCCCTTTTATGAAAGATATGTACGTAAAAAAAAGATACAAGTTACGATCTTTGGGACAATGAAAAACTACAGCAGCCCGCTTACAAGTCAGTGACTTCTGGAACAACTCTCTAAATTACCAAGGGGCCAAACTATGGAACAATTTACCTTTCGCTATAAATTAAGCAAGTTACAAACTTCCGTCAATTCAAAAACCTGATCAACAACTGGCTTGGCCCATCATCTTCGTGCGCAGTCTGTTTCCTGTGTCAATTTAGAAATTAAGCTGTCTTGAACATCACCTAGTTTCCTGATTGCCGGATCTATATATTTTCATCTGTGAGATCATTGTATATACCATTTTCCATTTCATATTTCCACTGTGTCGAAAAATAGTGCCTCGGTGCTAATGTTATTGTATTTTACTCGACATGAAATGAAAGTTATTATTGTCACCATAAAGGGAGAAATCTTTCTTCCTCCATGCTGCCACCCGCCCACCCCAAGCAGTGTGATGCTTGTTCATGTAAGCAGAGACGAGTAAATTTTTTTTATTATTGCCAGTCTTTGTTGTTCATGTCATGTGTGATCGACACAGGCGTTACACGTGATAAAGTTATAAATTTATAAGAAAGAAAGAAAGAAAGAAAGAAAGAAAGAAAGAAAGAAAGAAAGAAAGAAAGAAAGAAAGAAAGAAAGAAAGAAAGAAAGAAAGAAAGAATTACTGTGCCATATCATGGCAGGTTGTTTTGTGTCAAGTGTAACGGGTCATGGGTCTCTGTACTTCAGACACACAGTAACTACCCATCATGCCTCGCTAGTTTACTTTTCGTTCACGAACGATATGATTGTGTAATGGGACACACGTCATCATATTCTGTAAATAGTGCGGCCCCTGCATGGGAGCTGTATATTTGATTAAGTATTCTTCAGACGCTGATCGTGGTAAAGCATTCAAAAGGGATAAGCGGGAGCAAATTTTGCCAAACTAACGTGGAAACTGGATTGCCTCAGGAACCTGCAAATGAATAGAATTTAATCACACGTGAACATAGGATTTTGGTCGACATGGATGTCCTTGGTTTCGATGTGGCTGGATGGTTTGTGTGTCTCATGGTGTTGTTTGCCACATTATTGTTGTGAGTATATGGCTAGCACCAGTCCACATGACAGTATTCTCAGATCTGTGAGAACCAAGATTTAGGTTTATGATCCTAGTTTTGCAGTGTATTGGCCTATATGCACACGACCATCACCAATTGCAGAGATCGAGATTTTATGTTTGCTCGAATGAATTAACACATGCTTCCTACTTTGATGGGAAAACACGAACCCGCCACCTGGTGGGTATGACAAACAATTCTAAGTCAAGTTCCACAGCCACAGCTGAGTATTCATGTGACCTCTTTGATAAACGAAATGTAGGCCTGTGTGCTTAAAGCTGATCCTGTTGTAAATCAATACCAGAAATGCAATAAAAATTAGCTAAAAAGATTTTCTCCAAAGCATATCTGTCTGTGTGCCTTCAAAAGTTGCAAATATGGCTAGATGAACAAATCAACTCCAAATTACCTTGACCTTTGACCTTCAGAGATCACATAAATTATAACAATGTACTGTGTTACAAGATTCCTTTTTAAAGCCCGACGTGAACCATATGAGACGAAAATTAACCAAGTTATGACCATATAAAAATTCCATATGGCCAAATAACCTTGATCTTTGACCTTTAGAGGTTACATGTAAATTACAAAAATGTGCAGTGTTACAATATCTACAATTTGAACCCAACATGATCAAAATCGGAAAAAAATTACCAAGTTATGGCCAGAAAAAAAATTCAAATGGCAAAATGACATTGACTTTGAGAGGTCAAATGTAAATTACAAAAATGTGCAGTGTTCCAATATCTACAATTTGAGTCCAAAATGATCAAAATTAGATTATAACTGACTAAGTGATCGTCAGATGAAAATTGCAAAGGTCCAAATGACCATTACCTTTGACCTCTGGAGGTAACATGTAAATGACAAAAATATGCCTGAATGTTACATTACCTACAATTTTGGTCCAATATGGTAAGAATTAGATTAAAATTGACAGAGTGATGGCTGGCTGAAAATTTCAAAGGTCCAAATGACCTTGACCTTTGACCTTTACAGGTCACATGTAAATTGCAAAAATGTACAGTGTTGCAAAAATATTAATTGCAGTTGGACTGTTTACCTGTACCTATTATGGTTTTGGAGATATTCAAGATTTATATTTTCATATAACCTTAATTCGCATAATTTTCGAAATCATAACCCTTCTTCATAAAAAGACATGACTTCATGTCTGGAGCTATAATCATGGCAAGTTTGGAGTTTCTAAGTGTAAAATTGTCCGAGAAATTTGTCGGACAAAATTAGTGATAAAGAAATGAGAAAGAAAGAATGAATGAAATCAAGAAAGAAAGAAAGAAAAAAGAAACAAGGAAGGAAGGACGAAAGAAAGAAAGAAAGAAAGAAAGAAAGAAAGAAAGAAAGAAGGAAGGAAGGAAGAAAAAAAAAGAAAAGTAAATTTGCTTTACATCAGATCTGTCTGGATGCCTTCAAAATGAGAACAGTTTGAAATGCTACACTTTGCCATTGTTCAACATAATTTAATTTTCCTGTATTAGCCTAATTTGCATAAATTAAAATTCCACAACTTACATAACTTTGGTTCTTGGTTCAGTGGATGTGGCAGTGTCACAAACTTTTAAACTGAAGTTTGAATGACCCCACTATCTGCAGTAGTTTTGAAGCTGTTCAAGATTTAAATTTTGTGCATTCACCTAATTGGCATAACTTAAAATCCTACAACTTTGTTTCATGGTTGCTTGGATGCGACTGTGCTACAAACCTCTAACTTAAAGTTGAAATGGCACCTCTATCTATAATAGTTTTGAAGCTATTCAGGATTTAAATTTTGTGCATTCATCTAATTTGCATAAATTAAAATCCTACAACTTTGGTTCATGGTTCATTGGATGCAAGTTAACCACAAACCTATAATTTGAAGTTAGGTGGCTTTTCTTTCTATAATAGTTTTGAAGATATTCAACTTTTAAATTTTCCAATTAGCATAATTTGAAATTCTACAACTTTCATTTACTGTCCATTATATTGGCGGGTGTCACAAATCTGTACATGCACATTGAAATATTGTGTCTATCTGTAATAGTTATGAAGATATGGAGCCTTTAAAATTCTAATTGCCCCAAATTTGCCTAATTTAAAACGTCATGATTATTCCAAACCAGGTGCACTGACATAGCCTCAGGCAAAAACAGACCAGCTAGAATACTAGTCTCAGTCATGGTGCACCTACAGCTCTGTGCAGCACTAGTGGAAACAATAGCCTGCCTGGTACACATGGCAGCATGGAGAAGATCTGTTCTTGCTGTTCTGTATTTTATTGAGATCCTCATTACACAGTTGTTGGGAGTCCCCCCCCCCCCCCCCAATTTGCTACAAGACCCAAACCTTGCACACCATACACCTAGCATCCTAGCATGCATGGATAGAAGGATGTCTATAAAACAGGTTCACGCTTATTAATTATGGATGCAAATGGTCGCCTAGCACCATATAGGTCAAGCACAGGTCAACAAGCAGTTACAGGCCTGCATTTGTGGATTGTGGAGAAATTCGGTGAATTAGCATACATAAAAATTCCCCAACTTTTGTTTGCATGCTCTTGGATTTGCCAGTTGTCTGAGACCTATATGTTTTAGACCTTTGTGTCTGTCTTTAGTATTTTCGAAGATATAGAGCTTTTAAAATTTTGATTGCCCCTCATTTGCATAATTAATCATCATGACTATTCCACACCCAATGGCAAAACTACATTGGTAGGTCAGTCACCATAGCAAGTTAGGTGGTTTTAGGAATAATAGTGTCTGGGAAAAACTCCGGACAAATTTGGGTGCCATGGACGCGCGGAAAAACAATATATAGACTAGGAAAGAAGATTTGCTTCAAAGCAAATCTGTCTGTGTGCCTTCAAAAGTTGTGAAGATTAAATGCTACAACTTTCATCCTTTGGTACTTCACATAACATTAAGCTTATGGCTGGATGCAAATTTCAAAGTCCAAATTACCTTGACCTTTGACCTTTGACATTTACAGGTCACATGTAAATTGCTCACTGTTGCAATATCAACAATTTTAGCCCAATATGAACCAGATCGGATGAAAATTGACCAAGTTATCACCAGATGAAACTTTCAAAGGGCCAAATGACCTTGACCTTTGCCCTTTTGAGGTGACATGTTCTTATAAAAACGTACAATATTGCAATACCTACAATTTGAGTCCAACATGATTAGAATTGGATGGAAATTGGCCAAGGTATAACTGGATGAAACTTTCAAAGGTCCAAATGACCTGACCTTTGACCTTTAGAGGTCACATGTAAGTTTCGAAAATGTGCAATGTACAATAGCTACAGTTTGAGCCCAACATGATCAAAATTGGATATAAATTGACGAAGTTATGGCTAGAAGAAAGCCACCACCGCAAGTGGCCTCTGACCTTGAAATGACCTTGGACCTCGAAGTGACCTCTACCTGAGGTGAACCTTGACCTCAAAAATTACATTTTGGAATAAAATTGACCATTGACCTTGACATGACCTTTGACCTTGACATTTGACATGACCTTTACCTTGCTATGATCGAAATCCTATACACTTGGAACCACATCTACTATAGTACATAAGATATTGAAGATTTAAAACTTTAATTAGCCCTCATTTGCATAATTTTGAAAAGCATGACTTCTCATTATAAAAAGGCCAGACTTCATGCATAGAAATATAATTGTGACAAGTTTGGAGTTTCTGCGTGTTATACTTTTCAAATGAAATGTCGGACAAATTTGCCTGCAAAAAAAGAAAGAAAGAAAGAAAGAAAGAAAGAAAGAAAGAAAGAAAGAAAGAAAGAACTCGAAAAAAGATATGCTTCCCATCAAATCTCTCTGTGTGCCTTAAAAAGACGTAAATATTTAAAGATACAAATTTTATCCTTTGGTACTTCACATAACATTAAGCTTATGGCTGGATGCAAATTTCAAAGTCCAAATTACCTTGGCATTTGACCTTCACAGGTCACGTGAAAATTGCACAGTGTTACAACACCCACAATTTAAACCCAATATGAACCAGATCGGATGAAAATTGACCAAGTTATCACCAGATGAAACTTTCAAAGGGCCAAATGACCTTGACCTTTGCCCTTTTGAGGTGACATGTTCTTATAAAAACGTACAATGTTGCAATATCTACAATTTGAGTCCAACATGATTAGAATTGGATGGAAATTGGCCAAGTTATAACTGGATGAAACTTTCAAAGGTCCAAATGACCTGACCTTTGACCTTTAGAGGTCACATGTAAGTTTCGAAAATGTGCAGTGTGCAATAGCTACAATTTGAGCCCAACACCATCAAAATTGGATAAAAATTGACGAAGTTATGGCTAGAAGAAAGCCACCATTGAAACTGGCATTTGACCTTGAAATGACCTTTGACCTTGAGATGACCTCTATTTGAAGTGAACCTTGATCTTAAAAATTACATTTTGGCTGAAAATTGACCTTTGACCTTGACATGATCTTGATATTTGAGAAGACTTTTACCTTGCCATGATCGAACTCCTATATACTCGGAACCACATCTACTATAGTATATAAGATATTGACGATTTATAACTTTTATACGCCTTCATTTGCATAATGTTGAAAAGCATGACATCTTATTATAAAAAGGCTAGACTTTATCTAAAGAAGTACAATTGTGCCAAGTTTGGAGTTTCTACATGTAATACTTTTCAAATGAAATGTCGGAGAAAGGAAGAAAGAAAGAAAGAAAGAAAGAAAGAAAGAAAGAAAGAAAGAAAGAAAGAAAGAAAGAAAGAGAAACAATATGTCTGTGTTAGCACACAGACATAACTAATAGAAAGAGAGAGAGAGAGAGAAAGAAAGAAAGAAAGAAAGAAAGAAAGAAAGAAAAAAAGAAAGAATGTGTGGACACATACTTAAAAATAAAATATAAAAGAATGTTTTTAATTAACATTTTGCAATGTTGAATTATGATAATATAAAATGCTGAAGTATGAAATACATGTCAAATATATTTTAATTTTACAGAGGTTTGCATGTCATGCTAAGCTTACAAAATGAATGTATTTAAGAATTGACGAATGCAGTGTGCTGTTATAACTATAGAAGTGAAATTACTAACATTTGATTATATATATATATATATATATATATATAAATATATATATATATATATATATACATATATATATGTATATGTATATATATATACATATATATGTACATATATATATATGTGTGTGTGTGTGTGTGTGTGTGTGTGTGTGTAATGACAGCCGTTTCTTGTTTTATTCAGTATTTGATCATGTGAACAAATGAACTTGATCATATGAATATATATTTAATCTTATGAACAAATATTCAATGATATGATCAAAATCCCTTTTGATCATATGAACAAACAGATTTGAGAGTATGCGTACTTGTACTTGTTCATAGGATCAAATCCATGTGTTCATATGAACAAATAGGAAAAGACATACCAAGGTGTGTTCATATAAATACGTGTGACTTTGTCAGCTACTAAATAATAAGTCCTCCCCTGTGCGGAAGCCAGGTGTAGTAATCTCAGGAACTGGTCTTGATGCCGGCTGTCAGCAGCTGCTGCACTTGAATTTCCCTCCGCCATGTCGCACACGGTGTTACGCTACAAATTCAACCCGCAAAAAATGTAAACAAACCAGGTTGCAGCCTGTACCTTCCAAAATAACTTATAAACCCACACATGTCCTATGCCAAAATGTTCCTTACAATATTCTGAATCATCTGAGAACAAGAAAACATAGTTATCATTGGGAAAATTTTGATATATTACCGTTTGCTACAACCAAAATACTGACAGCAGTCACGCCGCCTTGCGCGGTGACTCGGAGAACTCACATTGTGGCCATGTGTATTCAGTTACTACGCTGGGTATATTGAAAGCTGACCTGTCAATAAATACTGCACACTGTACCTGTCAGTTTCAGAAAAAAAGTATGTTACAGTGGTCAAAATTACGTAAGAGACAGCCCCCTGTACCTGTAAGGGTCATTTTTAATATGCACTCTATCTACCCGGAAGCCAGCCGAATTACTCACGTAATACCACACACGGCAAAGTAGATAAACGCATGCGTAACAGGAAGAATTTGATCAGGTGAACATATCGACGAATTGATTTGCACATGTGTGAAGATAGTGTTTGTTCACATGAACAAATAGTTTTGATCAGATGAACAAGTAGGCAAATTGATTTGTGCATGTGTGACGAAAGTGATTTGGTCATATGAATAAATATTCTAACGAATCATCAAATATGAGAGGGCACGTCAAGATAGCCAGCTTTCATGCTATTAGAACATATGATAAACTAGCTTTGATCCTATGAACAAATGATTTGTTCATATGATCAACTATCTGTTTTTCATATGAGAAAATCGATTTGGTTATATGAACAAATGCATTTAATCACATGAAAAAATATATCCTATTTGATAATAAGAACTAAGGCATTTGTTCATGTGATCAAATCAATTTGTTCATGTGATGAAATGTATTTAATCATATGACTAAATAAAGAATATATGATCATATGATCAAATCGAGTTGTTCACATGATTAAATCAATTTGATCATTTGAACAAGTATCTAACCATGTGATCAAACACTAAATAAAACAAAAAAAAATCTTTCCATAATGTGTATGCTGGACATAATGTATTTATGCGCATCATGTCCGTGTTTTATTTCGCACTTCAAATATCATTTTTCGAAGAAAAACAATATCGCCAAGCTATTTGCATTCACGGAACATTTACATGTTTTCCCTTGCTCATTCCTATTAAAAACCTGAGCCTACAGCTTTACGGCACATATAAACACATATGCCTAATAGTAACTCACGGTCAATAGGGCTAGTCAGCATTTCAGTAGACCGTGCTTAGTGATTTATATATATATATATATATATGCCATAGTTTATCATATACAACTATCTCTTGTGTGCCATGGAAATATACAGTGGTCCAAAAATAAAACCTACTTATTTTATAGTTACAATAAGAGTTATAATTACAGGAAGGTGTCAACAACAACTATTTCTAAAACACACTGCCTGTAGGTCATGCTGCATGTACGACACTAGCAATGCTTTTGTGTGAAGAGTTTTTATTATGTTTTTACTTCACCTATTATTTAATAGTCAAGGAAAACCATAATCCACTGTTTTCACAGAAAGAATGGATTATGTGAGATAATCAAGACTTTTTCCGACTCCCTGTTGGTCGGTTTCTACCACCCATGTTACTAATAGTCTTTGAATTCGGTCTATACATGGGTCTATCGACCTTTCGAGACCAATAAACAACAAGGCCGAAGGCCAATGTGTATATTGGTGAAGACAGGTCGATATACCCATGTATAGACTTCATGCAAAGACTATAATTATTGTATAGTGGCAACCCCTTAGTCGCATCCAAGTTGCGGTATGTAGAATGTCCTAGGGAGAGCGGCTGAATAGCAGCAACCTCTGAAAATTGAGTGGATGAGTAATAGGTTGCCACGATGAAGCGGCTATATAGCTGATATATAGCAGCTCTACTGTCGCAACCTTTCTGTTTTCTTATGAGTGGAATACTGAAGGACCACTTGGTGCATTGAATAACCTCTGACCTACATCTGCTTTGGAGAAGCTACAATGACATACCGACCTTGGCTATTCAGATCCAACCATCAAGGATAAAGGTTTACTGGAGACACATTTTGCCTCCAAATCATCGAATTATGTCTACCACATTTGGAGTAGAGCAGAGAAAACACTAAGATTGGTCTCCTTGGCAGGCAACGATATACTTTACCCACATGAACTTCAAACAAAGAAAGCTCCGAACATGTTTCAGTGGGGCGAAAATTATGATCAGAACTAAACCGTTTTCAATTTATGACATCTTTGATGACATCATGAACGAAGATGTCATTCACAGTTGAGGCACATGGTACAAGAACAGGATAAAATAAACAGCTTGCCCGTTTGCTATAATGTGCTATTTTGAGACCAAATGTCAAGGTAAATGATGACTACTTCTAAACATACATATGTGAAAGCTTCTGACTTTGGCTTTGTAGCTTGTCTACTCGAAAGTACGGAATGTTCAAAGAGCAAGGTATACCTGGACCCAGACCATGGCCATTTTTGGGAACAACACTTCCCTACTTTACTAAAGTAAGTGCACATGAACGGCACATTTATGCGTCTTCTCTCGCTGCCACATAGAGTTGCATGTTTAACTCTGTACATTCATATGCCCTCTTTTACTGGCAAATACAGTAGCATGTTTAACGTGATACATTCATGCGTCTGCCTTCACTGGTGAATACAGCAGCATGTTCAACATGACACATTCATGCGTCTTCCTTCACTGGTAACTACAGTGGCGTGTTCAGCAGAACACATTCATACGCCTTCATTTACCGGCAAATACCAGTATTATCTTTAATATAACACATTCATGCGTCTCCCTTTACTGTCACATACAATGGGATGTTTAACATGACACATTCATACGCTCTTTTACCGGCAAATACAGTAGCCTGTTTAACATGACACATTCATACTGTCTCTTTTACTGGCAAAGACAGTAGCCTGTTTAACATGACACATTCATACACTCTCTTTTACTGGCAAAGACAGTAGCATGTTTAACATGACACATTCATACACTCTCTTTTCCTGGCAAATACAGTAGCCTGTTTAACATGACACATTCATACTCTCTCATTTACTGGCAAAGACAGTAGCATGTATAACAAGACACATTCATACGCTCCCTTTTAATGTCAAATACAGTAACCTGTTTAACATGACACATCCATACGCTCTCTTTTAATGGCAAATACAGTGGCCTGTTTAACGTGACACATTCATACGCTCTCTTTTACAGGCAAATACAGTAGCCTGTTTAACATGACACGTTTATGCGTTTTCCTTTACAGGCAAATGCAGTTTAATATGCTTTCAGTTTTAAAAGCAATTTTTTGGTACTCTTCAAATCTTTAGGTTTGATCGATTTATTTCTAACCATTCATATTATCTTAAAATCATATTCCATAATGTAGGGTCGAAATTCGTGGCATTTCATGATGTCATTTCACTTCAAACTTTTGTGATAAACAGGTGATTTCCATTGTACGATGAAGTCAGTATATGTGTAAGCTATACATTGAACATCAGCAATATTCATGGTGGCGTTTATTAACAGAAAAAGTAATGTGTAGACAGCTGTATTCGAACCACAATTGTCTTTTGCATCACGCATACAGGATGCACAGATTCATCTGCATTTCGTTATTTATTGATCCATTGACAACTGGAAGCAAATGAGCTAGCAGAAGCCCCTAAAAACCAATACTGTCACCGTTCATGGGATTAAACAAAAGTGTTTCGACAGACATGATCTGCCTGTCACACAAACCGTAAAAAATATAGTGCAGTATATATGAAGGCGCAAAAATGATTACCCTAACATAGATTCATCTGTGTGTGTTTTCTATTGCAGGGCCCCTTTAACACAGATACTTTCCACGTGAAAAAATATGGAAAGCTTGTTGGGTGAGTTTATCTCCAGTTGCATTCTTGTCCCAAGTGAGCGTGTATGTTTATAACTCAATCTGCCTTCTTAAAAATCAAGGGCAAAACTTGAAATAGCATCCGTTTGTTCCATTTCTGTTGTTAAGGTAATTGGCGTTGGTGACAGAACCTTTCGTCCGAAACAACAGGTGCTATCTGACACATTTCTTAGGGGAACAGATGGTGTCATTATAGCGAGTTGTCACTGTACTTAAAGGTCCTCTTGATTGATCATGTTCAAATTTGATACATGGGTGATTTATGGGTTGTTCTCAAAATACGGTGCGCTTTTAAAAAAAAATGGATGTGAAAATAATACTTTTATTCACATTTTTATTTTAAAAACTCAATGAGCCTTCAATCGTCGCTTTCCGTTCATTTTCGACACCCACATGGCGCGAAAGGCTTGTGACGTCGCAAATGCAAAACCGCTGGCTGACAGGGAGGACTCCAACCATACTTGCGAGCCGTGGCTGTCAAGTGTCACTTCGTTTAAACATATTTTATTCACCCTTTATCAACAGGATTAAAAATGCAAGTAGAAATATTTATTTTCGTCTTTATTGCCGCCCAGGATGGGTCGGTGTATTGCTGTGTATTGTAGCAATACAAGTTATACAGCTTGTTTACATCCCACCTCTCCCTCCTCCCCCCCCCCCCCCCCCAAAGACCTGAAATTACAGAGAACGTGAACCCGTACTGTCAAGATTTACAGGAACAAGTGACAAGGCCCTGGGAACCGATCTAACCTATGTAGCGAAAACTTTGTGGAAAGTGACTTTGATTTGTCCAATATGACGATGTTTAGGACAGGTTTGGCAAGAAAAAGCTACTTCTGTAGCCAAATGCGGTCTCATCGCTAGACAATGGAAGGATTCATTGAAATGGCCAAATTAGGCATTATTCATAAAACCAGGAACAGTAATTCAATTTTTTACAGTATTTGCAAATTAATCTTCAGTATGATTCTGATTTCAAAGCTTGCATAACAGCAAAATATAGGTCTAGTAATTCTACGACTGTTACAATGTATCATATAATTATTAATTGCATGTCACAGTGACAACGCCGGTCTCGGGTGTGGTTACAAAGTAACATTGTAACAAAACTTTAGTGTGTTTAACCATTTTGATTCAATTGGTGGAAAACATGGACAAAGAGGACCGATCTTGTTCCATACCCAGGTCTAGGGTTGAACAGTCTATAGCAGGTTGAGTTAGCAGGCTACTGTAATGTGTATGTCCAACTGCTACTGTATATTGCGACGAGTTCAATCCCATAACCAGATAACACTTGTTTGGGTAGCTACCCGGGGATTGCTCCCACATCCACGCCTCTTCCACGCAGCTGCCAAGACCAGTGGTCGGATGGCCTTTCATCTTTTGCAGTCGTGCCACTGTTTGTAAGAGTCCACGGACAGCTCCCAATAATCGAGTGTACAAATTCCATCTCATTGTACCTTTGTCGTTAATATGGAACCAGAGAATAAGTCAGTCACGGGAAAATATTGACCATTGTCACATAATGGATACGATCAGAAATAAAGGATTTTATTATTAACACGTGTACTGATGACAATGCACACGGAAACGTAAATCACTGCCCTCCCAGGGGTCACTGCCGGATAGGAGTTCTGATATTGAAAGCTATACACAAATGCAACCTTATATTTAATCATCCATAAACCACACATATGGGAAGGGAAAATGAACTGTTTGTTTAGACTTTTATATGCCGTAACCGTGGGCCGTAGCTGTTTCCGTAAATGATAGAATTTGAAACACTACAAGACCTGGCCCATCCTGACGCAAATTCCAATTTATTGCATTTCTTCTTGTTCTTGTCAAATGAAATATAGTAATTTTTGACAGGAAATATCTTTTTTTGCAACGAATTATCATTGCCCAGAAGGCAACTTTGGATCGTCTCGCTGTACCACAGCTGCACTCCCTGCAGTACTGGTGATGGTAGGGTTCTGGGAGCCCCCTCATGTGTGTAAGGCTGAATGATCTTTTCCTCTGCTGCTTCAGCTTTTCTTATTCATTCGTCTTCATTGAGTGTGAAGACAGTAAAACTTTCTTTATAATGGGCGACATAAACCTGAACCTCCTAAATAATAGTAAGGAAATACAGGACCTTGACGATGTCTTAGAACTATATGATTTATGCAATGTTATTCACTCGCCGACCTGCTTTAAGGGTGTTAAGCCAACTCTAATTGACGTCATTCTTACAGGATAGCTAGGTCTGTTAATCTAGACACGGGGACAAATGACTTTCATAATGTGGTCTTAACAAGCACCAAATTACAGGTACCGCGGCCCACAAAGGCAAGCCTAACGTACCGCAGCTATAAACATTTCGACGACGACAAATTTATCGCAGACCTCGGTACTCTTCCTTTTCATGTAGCAGGAATTTTCGATGACGTGGACGATGATAATTTACGTAATGATGTGATAAACTGACACGCTCCGCTGACAAGCAAGTATTGTCCAGGACGAAACAGTGCACCATTTATGAATGGTGAACTTAGAAGGGAAATAAACATAAAACGTACATTACTGAAAAGATTCAAGGAACATATGTGCAGTTGGGAACTCTACAGAATACAAAGTAACATGGTGACACCCTTACGTAAATTATCTATCAAACGCTATTTCAGAGATAGATGCGATGTCTCGGGCTCTAAGCAGTCCTTTTGGAAAGCAATTAGATTGTTCTTAAGTGATAAGTCTCAAGGGAACAACAATGGTACAATCATTTTGAAGGAAAACCGAAAATTAATCCACAAACCTGAGGATGTGTGTTAAACTTTTAATGAATTCTTTGCATCTCTAGGACAGACACGTGTCAGCGCAGAAAAATAGCACGGATACAGCAGAAAATGAGCTCGAACATACCAGTATCAAAACAATAACGGAAATTATGAAAGGTAACAAACAAGACAATAACTTTAGTTTAGTAAACGAAGACCAAATCTTCAAAAGACTTTCCAAGCTTAATACTAAGAAACCAACTGGCCCTGGTGAAATCCCGCCAAAACTGCTAAATACTGGCGCGGAAATTCTTTGTACCCCTTTGGCTGCAATAATAAATCAGTCAATCCTATCTGGTAAATTCCCACACGATCTGAAAAAAGTCAGATTCTCTAAGTAAATCTGATTATCGCCATGTCAGTATACTGTCTAGCATGTTTAAAAATTTTGACGGTGAACTAAATGACCAAATGTCTGAAATTTTTAATGATATACTACACTCTATCTTAAGTGCTTTTCGAAAAAAATATAGCTCTCAAAGTCTGCTCATAAAAATTATCGAGGATTGGAAAACTGCACTTGACAACCACGAATTTGTCGGCGTCATTTTGATGGACCTCTCAAAAGCTTTTGACTCCCTCCCCCACGATCTTTTAATAGGTAAACTTAAGGCGTAAGGAGTAGGTGAAAATGCTTGCAGATTTATCAATTGCTATCTATCGGGCAGGATGCAAAGGGTCAAATTTGGAGGTATGTTTAGTGAATGGACAGAAATCTTAAATGGGGTTTCTGAAGGTAGTATTCAAGGACCCCTATTGTTTAACATTTTTATGAATGACCTTTTTTTTTACTTCCTTGAACGAAAATGTGATCTCTACAATTATGCTGACGACAATATACATATCTCAAAAACACAATTGAGACTGCTGCAAAGATTGGATATAAGTGGTTTGATGACAACCATATGAAAGTCAATACAGAGAGATTTCAGGCACTTCTACTTTGTCCGGGCATTTCAAATGGTCCTGACAACTTGTGCTTTGAAATTGATGGTATTAAGATACGACCCTACAAATCGGTCAAACTTTCAAGAATGTATATTGATGACAAATGTAATTAGCATGTCACTCACATATGTAAGCAGGCTGAAAAACAAGTAAGCGTTCTAAGACGCTTATGAAAAATTTTGACGTAGAAAGAAAAGCATCTCATTTTCAATGCCTTTATTCTGTCCAACTTCAATTACTGTGGTCTGGTATGGCATTAATGTGGAAAATCTGACACTGCAAAAATGGAAAAAATTCAAGAAAGGGCTCTTCGTTTGTTTTTAATGATTCATCTTCTTATTCCAATCTGCTAAGGCGATCAGGTAAACCTTCTTTCCTTTTAAGCCGTCTACGAAAGTTATCCATTGAAGTCTACAAAATCACGACACAAAGCAGCCCATCCTTTCTTCATGACTTATTTCAGAAAAAAGAAGTCCCATACAGTCTAAGGAATAATCTGCAACGTATACAGCCAGCTTATTATACAATTACGTTTGGAAAACACTCTTCACGATACGAAGGGGCCAAGTTGTGGAATACTCTACCACTTTCCATGAAGGAAGCCACAACACTCTTTCAATTTAAAAGACTTGTATATACATGGCTTGGCCCCTCATGTTCATGTTCCATGTGTGTCTTATGTCAGAGCAGGAATTAGATCACTTCTGTTTACCTTACTAGCTGTGTCATGTCTGACCCATTTGTGATATAGCTTGTAATCTAAATCGTCCTCAGTACTGCTTTTGGCTATAGTACTCTACCTGTACAGCAGTAACTTACATGGTAATGACGGCTTTGAGTCATATGCTACAGACATGGCTTGTACACACATATATATATAGATATATATATATATATATATATATATATATATATATATATATATATATATATATATATATATATATATATGTGTGTGTGTGTGCATGGTCGGATAATAGTGCTAATGTTACCCGTTTTTTGTAAACTCGACTTGAAGTAAAGTTTATTGTTATTGTCATCAGACCACGTACATAAAAACCTTAATTCATACTCTCTGGAATCACTACGCTCTGTTGTACCTGCCATAACTCTTGGCAAACTGAAGGCACTCTGGCTTGGAACACATACAACATGACTAGCGGGTTGCGTTTGTGACGTCACTAACACTTTCCCACATCGGGCCATGATCGAAGAAAATTCGCCCGCTTTCATGTCGCAAATTTGGCGCACTTTTGGAGGTTAAAAACACTATTTGAAAAAGAAATTTAATATTTTGGTTTTCAGATATAATCTTTAACTACCCTAAACATCAACTTTCTAATTTGTGGCACCCATTTATTCAAGAGGACCTTTAATTTCTTTAACGACAATTGAGAAAGTAGGCAGAGTCTGATGTTAATTTCGCTTCTCGAAGTGCACTGCGTTACTCAGGTATAAGCTAGAAACATGTATCATACAACAGCTGGTACTAATTTAGGAGGGGGGCCCAGCTCTGGTGTTGCATTGGTGATGAAAGGTGTACATATGGCAAGGCAAAAGAAAATCTGCACTTTCCTCAATGACATATAGAACCTCCATGATGGCATGGAATTTCTGGGATGCATGATTTCCTTACACTTATTTATGGTACTGCATATGCAATAGAGGTGATTTGTGATGTAAAAGTAAGACAAAAGCTAGGTGAAGTAAATTCCTGAATACTGATTACATGTTACACAACTATCTTTTACATCATAGATGAGACATGGAACAGGTGATATAACATTGTATCAAAATTAAATCAGTAACAAAGTTGATTTTTGCGTGAATACACTGGAAACTAATGAAATCAAAATTGGCACTGGCATTATATGCTGATTTAGATTGGGGCCTATAGTTCATATTAAATTTGAGGTCAAACATATCCTGTTTGTATACCCTCACAGGCATGTTACGTGCACTTCACATCACAGTCCTGTTACAGCACTTCACCTGGAAAACGAATCATCACAACTGGCTAATTTATCAAAATGCCTATAAATTATATTTACAATTGTCAAAGGTGTTCCTGTTCCAGATGAGGACACTGGCTTTGTTTCTCCACAGGTTGTGTCTAGATTGTTATGCACAACTATGTTTATGAGGTTTACGGTCCTACATTAAAATGACATAGGCTAGTGGGAGCTGGTTACACATGAATGGTGTGGCTACAGGACATAGTCTACAGATGGACAGAAGTGGGAAATCGAGGTAGTAATGCGGCAGGCTACACGTAGACTAGAGCTGTAGACTTATTCAGGGTTAAGAAATCTGTTGTATGTAGACTTCTGGAAAACACAGGAGACTAAAATATCTAAATTCGAGAGGGTGCCAGCAGCCATCTTGTTTGGAGATATTAATGTCAAATGCATTTCACACCCTCAAATTAGCCGCTCCAAGTGAATCACATGTTCATGCTAAAAGATTAAAATGTTGCAATATATTTCTTTTAGACACTAAATGGCATAATTGTGCTAATAAAGGCAATTTAACGGTATTCAGTCATAAATGAGAATTATTAATGATTTGTGATAATGGGACTTACCAGGTTTCAGTTCTGACATCAGGGAACATGGAGAACATACATCAGTGTGGATTACAAACTGTCACCTTTCTTAACTTCAAAGCAATTAGATTTTGTTTCACCTTCCACCTTCAAATGACCTTCAATCACAAATACAGTGCCAGAAATTGGTGTATCACACATAGCCCTTGCTCAAACAGTACTAAAGTTACGCAAAATGCTTGAAGAAAAGATAACCAGCAGCCATTTTGAATTTCAAAGTCAAAATGGCCGCTAAGTATCTATATTATCTAAGAAATGCATTCGCTAACCTTATATTAATTAGGTGCAAAATATTCATACATGTATGTTCGGTAACAGTTTGCAAATTTAGGCGGTCCATTCATTCAGGTGTTAATTTTCATAATTTATGCTAATTAGTTGAGTTTAAACATACAGACAGAGTGTCTCTGATTTTTTTTTTTCTGTTATCATTTTGCATCAGGAAAGACTTCAAGTGGGACCTTTGCACCATGAAATTCAGTGATCAACCCTTTTTTGCCCTTAACAAGTCTACTATACAAGTCGTTTCAAGTTTTGAATGCCTCTTATTTGCATGACTTTAAACACCATGACTGTTCCATATCAAAAACATTTTATCGGTAGACAACAATAATGCCAAGTTTGTAGTTTATTGGTATTAATATTCTATCAAACTTGGTTGAACGACAAAGAAAGAAAAACAGACTGAGAAAATGGAAGAGAGAGGAAAGTTATGGTCTGAGTTGGCACACGGTCTTAGTAAAATTTGACTAAGTACCTTTAAGTAGGCAGAAGATATGTCTAAGACTTTAAACTAAGATGGAATTTTCGGCATAAAGTTATTTTATAATTATGTTCCCTGACCAGAAGGCAATACTTGTAATGTCATTGTTTATAGTTGCATCAATAATTTTGACAAGTCCATTAGGTCCGCTTATGCTTTTTTCAGAACGTTTGATGGTGCCACCCCTCTTTTACTGGTGTCAGATTTTGATATGATGAAGCAGATTCTGGTCAAAGACTTCAACAGCTTCAGGAACAGACGGGTATGAAAACCTATATTATACAATGCACTGCTGCATAGCACGCGCAATGGTCAGGTAATACTGTGGTCTGATGTGTTGCTGCTGCTTGGGGCCTGGAGTGGAATGTAATCTGTTATTTGAAAACATGGGCGTTCATCGGCATTTTGTATATTTAATGTGAATGGCGCGTCCTCTATTTGCTTGCCAGAGGAAGACGAAAGGCAGACAAGTGCTGAAGTGGGTATTCCAAGCGTTATTGTATATTTGTCAAATTACCACGTACATAGCTCTTGGAAGCTGAGATAAATGCCATGTTTTATGTTTTGAACCCGCGGCAGGGTCACCGTTACTCCTGCCCACAGCCTGGTCAAGTCAATTGTATATACTCGGATTAAAGTTATTAACCTAATGATTATCTTTGTGCTGAAATTTTAGTTTCACAGGAATTGACCAGTGATTGCAAGACTACTTGCATAGCTTTTTAGATTTGTCCAAGCAGATATCAGGGCTAAGAATTTTCATTGCACCCACTGATTTCAGTGAATTTTGTCCCAGATTTACTTGTTCATTTCTATGTTAGGAAGTATAATTTCAGCGGATTTCCTCACGTTTTCACCACTAGCATTCTCATCCCTGAGATTTGCAGGTACAGTGGAATCTCCAATTGCGACCACCTCCATAAACAGACCATTTCTATATTAAGACCACCAATTTACATACCCTTTTTGTTTATCCTTAAATCATATTCCCCATTAAGACCGCTCTCTATAAATACCACTTCAGTCCCTTAGGTCGTCTTAATGAGGAGATTCCACTGCATATAAGTGTATATATATATATATATATATATATATATATATATATATATATATATATATATATATATATATATATATATATATATATATATATATACTAGTGTTTTAATTGGCATGGAATAAAATAGTCAATCCTACTCGTACATTTGCGATCGAATGCAGAAATGTGATGTAATGTGCTTGTCTGAGACATGTTGTGTCAGGGAGGGCTAACATAAAATCTCACAAGATAAAACAATTCCCTTTCTAAAGTCTCAGTATTTCTAAAACCAGGTACGTATGACTCAGATGCTTCATATATACTGGTCGACCATATGGCGGTATTGGCATCAAAGCCAAAGAGTCAAACCGTTTTATTTTTGATGAATTATCTGTAAACAGCGATATCATTCTTGCTGTAAGTATGTGTGACTCTAATGGAAAACCGGTACAGACTATTGTGTGTTACCATTTACCTTACTATGACCAATCCAAGAGTGGTCAAACAGAATTATTTAAAGAGTGCTTTGTTGTTTTACATTGTCTTATTGACGTGTGCTCCCCTACTTGCCCATTACGTCTGTGTTGGGATTTGGATAAGTGCTGGTCGTCCAAGAGCTGGTAGTGTCTACGAGTATGTGAAAACTATTAGAAAGGATTTTAGCCGACAATGCAGAAGATGTATACAGAGTGAGGTAAATAACAGTTACACTAAGATGAATGGCATATTCAATAGAGAGTTACTACATCTTTTTGGAATTCACTTAATATGGACCTACATAATAAAGTTAACTCCGTGCCCTCCGTTAATAATGATTATAAGGGCATAATGAATGGCGAGCATCGTAAACTATGACAGCGATGAGCAGAAAGACATAAGTAGATTTGTAGAGGAAATATTTGAAAAGCTCAAACTCATTCATGGAAGTTTCGATATTACTCCAAGTAAAATTAACGATATGCAAAAAGCTTTGAAAGGTTACAGCGCTCCATGGTGTGACAGGATAATCTTGGGGCACCTGAGAGTGTGGCAACTCAGCCTCATGGGCATCTCCTCTCGCTTCGCTATTTTCTTGTATGTTATCATTTGAAGTTGTCCCAGAAGTACAACGAACTGGCATTGTTGTGGCCACAGACCACAGTTATAAATCCTTCTATTTTTCATATTAGCATTTTTCAGTCTCAAAATCAGCATTTTGGTATTTTGAAATTCCGTGAACGGCATTTAACAGATAAAAATGTCAGAAAAATATGGACGGATTTTTGTCATACAATTCCCAGCTCGTTAATTTGTGATAATTGAAATACGAAACAACACCTGGATGTCAGCTTTATACAGGTGTATGAACTGTGCTCTTGCCAGGGTCACATCATTGTCCTTCCCCACCATAAAGTTCCCACCTGGCCTGGAAGACAGTGCACCTATATGACCTCCAATGAAGCAACTCTGCGATGCAGCAAACCTGACTTAGCTAACTTTATTTAAACAGAAGCTACAGCATGCTGAAAACACGGTATTTTCACAATTACGGACTATCTCCGTTGGGATGCGCAACCAGCCAATCACAACTGTAGTCTGTAACCTTGTACCTATACTAAAAAAATAACATCTTGATCCCAATATCCAAAGTAACTACAGATCTATAACTCTGACTTCCACGCATCCCAAATTTATCAAATTATGTCTGCTACCGGAGGATGCTGTAAATGATACGCAGTTTGGATTCAGAAAATGCAGAGGGACCAAATTTCTACGTTATACACAAAATTTTGATTATATTGAACAATGGCCAAGTGTAGCATTTCAAACTGTGTTCATTTTGAAGGCACTCAAACAGATTTTCTGAATAGCTTCAAAACTATCCCAAAAAGTGGTGCCATTTCACCTTTACTGCATAGGTTTTTGTCATAATTGCATCCAATGAGCCATGGACCTAAGTTGCAGGATACTAGTTTATGAAAATAAGGCGAATACACAAAATCTAAATCTTGAATAACTTCAAAACTATTATACATAGAAAAACCTTTCCAACATCAATTTGTAGGCTTGTGACATAACCGCATCCAATGAACCATGAACCAAAGTTGTAGGCTTTTGATTTATGCAAATACACAAAATTACAGTGTTGAATGCCTTCAAAACCTATTATAGATGGTGGTATCATTCAAACTCCAGTTTACACGTTTGTGACAGGGCCACATCCAATGAACCAAGAACCAAAGTTTTAGTATTCTAATTTATGCAAGTCAGGCTTATACACAAAATATAGATTATATTGAACAATGGCCAAGTGTAGCATTTCAAACTTTACTCATTTTGAAGGCACCCAAACAGATTAGCTGTGAAGCAAATCTTCTTTTCTAGTCTCAGACTTGCTTTGCATGCTCATGTGCATGGTGAACCACATGACGTCCTTCAGACCAAAATTTGTGTGTTCAAATTCTGAAACAAAGACCAAAACAGCACCAACAGCTCACAAGTGGCCCTACCTGCCATTGTATTTCTGGCCGTTTGGTAGTACGTGAGTGTTGTCATTTCAAAACCGCCCGCATAAGGTGTCCATATTGCACATTAGGCTTTGAAGTCCCACAAAAAAATGGATTTGCAGCTATCCTCCTTGTGATATAAACACTCACACATACATTAGAGTACTGTACTGGTGTATTTAGGACTACATAAAAGAAAGCAAGTGAAATGTTCCCTAGGTGGTGTCAATCTGAGTGATCATTTTTGGAGGATAAAAGGTCAAGATCTCCTGGTTTCTTTGTTGTGATAATAAGGGCATGATCTAGTGACTTTTCTGGCCATTTCTGGACTGCTGGGCAATCAGGAGATTTGATGCGTCATTTATCACTCTCTGTTTGAAAATCCCACCTTTTACATTTCAAAAGCAACATATGCAACCAATATAGGTTAGGAAGCTACTACTCCTGTGACTAGTGGTAAGAACCGTCAGTGGATGTCACCAACAGGTGAGACACCGCCATTAAATCCACAAATATTGATATGTCAGAAGTACTTGTTATGCTTAATGATCATAGACTTAAGGCCATTGTGAAGCAGATCACCCATGACATGGACACCCGATAAAAGGTGCATATATACTCTTTAGGTGCTAAAGTCAGTGTCATTGAATCTAAAATGATTGTTAAAATGACATGCTTCAAAGTATAGGCTTGGCTTTGGAGTAAAAAGTTAACGCCAAGGAAACGAACATTGAGTCTTTGCTGAGATGGCCAATTCTGAGCCATATAGCCATCACAGTAGTCTAAGTATCTGGACAAAAGATCCGGAACAGGCCCCGGGGAACAGGCACAGGGAAATAGTGACAAGATTATGCTGGCCTGCGGTGAGAAGATGGAGGTTAATCTTAGCATAGACAAAATTGATAGATCTCACAGAGTAAGGAGACCAGCTGGTAACAAAACTCGAGGGATCATCACAAAACTGGCAACATACTGGGTGTGAGATTTAGGGAGAGAAGGTTTAGGTTTTTTTTAACAGGTGTAAATTAAGTGGAATTTTTGTCAGTTTTGACAGAATTTGACCAAATTATAATGGGGTTTGATTTATGAATATATGAATATAACACAGGGAAATTTTTAGTGCTAAATTGGAGCTACTTTTAGGAATTTTGAACCAGAAAGTTTGAGCAAGCAGAAATAGGTCAGTGAGCATGGGAGCCAACATTTTGAATTATATCAGCAAGGAACAAAATAAACAGTGAAAGTATTCAGTATGTTGGATTGTGGTGTGCCACAGAGTAGGAAGGGTGCAAGACTAGGGAAGGTAGCAAAAGGGAGGTGTGCTAGAGGGGGGAGCAGGTTAAGGTAGAACAGGGACAGATAGGAGGATGGGATGCGAGTACAGCCACAGGAGACGAGAGGAAAAGTACAGAGTCAAGGGAGTTTGACAGGAAGCAGAGGACAGAGTGGGCAAGGGAGGAGAGTTTTAGGAAAAGGTGTGGGAAATGTCAGAGAACTGAGACTTTAGAAGTCCAGGTATCAGCCCTCAAGTTAGACTTAGAGGAGACCAGAGATAGGAGCAGGGATGCAAGGGAGGGGGTTAGCATGGTTAGGGGACATGAGGGTGGTAGGGTGCAGAACAGGCAAGGGGGAAGACAGTTGATAGGAGAGATGGCACAGGAGGAGGCAGGGAGCAGTCGACAGTACAGTAGAGAGGAGGAGGGACAGGTGGCAGGGGAACAGTGCGGGAGGAGATGCAGGTCAGGAGGAAAGATGGAGAAAAGAGGGTTAGGCAGGCAGTTGTGGGGAGTAGTATTGTTAGGAGGATAGATAGGACGTTTCGTAGGAAGGGCAGTGAGAACATGGTGAATGTGTGTTTGCGTGGTACAAAGGTAAGGGAAGCAGGGAGCATAGGTACTGGGACAGTTTTGGGAAGGTATCATTGCTCTTAGACTTCATAGGGCAGTTAAATTGTGAGCTGTTAGTAATCGAGATCTTATCAAGGTTTAGAATGAGTAGCTTGGAGGCTAAGAAGATCTGTGGGATAAATAGGCAGCTGGGTAAGATATGTAGGGAGAGGGGTATTGCATTCAGGGAGGTATGGGAGGAGTTTGTTGGTAGGAGGGAGTTGCTTTCCAGGGATGGTCTGCACCCCAGTCCGGTAGGAGGAGATACGTTAGGGCAGGAATATAATGAGTGGATGCAGCAGCAAAGAAACTAGAAATCCCAGCATCTACCAGGCGCTTTCTTGGGCAGAGTGGTAGAGGTAGGAACAGATAAAATGCAAGGTGTTGAGAAATAGAAAAAAAGAAGACCGCGTAAAATAGGAAACGTTAATAGCAGGGGATATGCCAACAAGGTGGCAGAGATAGAAGATACAACAGAGAGTGAGGGAATGGATATTGTTGCCCTCTAGAGCAGAAACTCATATCAGAAAGGAAGAGATTAGTATAGTTTTACTAACATGGCCAGCAGGGTATGAGCCGATTTGCCAGAGGAAGAGAAAGCAGATAAAAGAAAGGAGGAGGAGTAGGATTCTTGGTAAAGTGGCATGAGATATGGCAAGATTCATGGAAGGAGAACAGTGAGATGAAAAATGAGATGCAGTGGATGGAAATAGAGTCAAATGGAAATAAAGTAGCAGGTGCAGTGCATGTGGGTCATGAGGGGTTACCCAATGAATGCAAAGACCAGCTATATGATAGGATGACTTGATTTGATTTGATTTCTTTATTCGCCAAATAATTCAATACAAATCACAATATATACAATATATGACACAAATATTGGCAGGAGGGAAAGAAGCATATACATGCTTATAGAACCTCCTTTATGATAAGAATTAATACATTTACATTACGGAACACTGGTGTAATATCAGAATACATATATATATTTCAAATTTGTTACTACATAAGACTGTACATAGATTAACTTCCTAATAGTAAAACAAACAAACACATAAACAAAAACAGACACAAGAGGATATGGTACGGATCGAGCGATCATAGTGACAGTAAATGCAATTTTAGATGATTTTTGAACATATGATAACTATAGTTTTTAATGAGTGGTGGAATGTCATTCCAAATTTTCACACCATGATATTTTATAGAAAATTGTTTAATTTTTGTTCTGCATCTTATTACATGTAAATTCTGACGTTGTCTTGTATAATAATTATGGATAGAACTGTTCTGTACAAACATATGTAAGCAGGCATCTGGAGATTTTCCCTTAGTGTGTTGATACATAAAAATCCCTGTTTGAAAAATATTAATCTGTTGTAGAGTCAAAATTTCCAGGTCATTGAATAATGCTTTCATTGAAGTTCTGTAATGTGAGAAAGATATGATACGAATAATTCGCCTCTGTAATACATTCAGCTTTTCAAGGGTACTGTTATAAGTACTTCCCCAAACAATGTTACAATAAGACATACGGATACGCAAAAGTGTAATACAAATTAAGAAGAACCTTTTTTAATAAGAAGCGTCGAACTTTTACAATGATGCCATGCTGATTAATGGCATTCAGCAGCAGGGCTACCAAATTATGATAACTGGGGATTTTAATGGGCACATAGAAAATGGAATGAGTGGAATCGAGGAAAGGGATAGCGGAATCGATGGAAATGGAACCAGGTTACTGAATTTCAGAAGGGAATTTGTTCTGAGGATAGTCAATAGGGATGTATGATGCAAAGGAAAGCAGACATGGGCATCTGGTGATAGGCAGACAATAATCGATTATATTTTAGTGGACAGTGAAGTATTCCAAATGACGCAAAGATGTAAAAATGAATGAGGAAGGTAGATTAGATATAGGCAGTGACCATAACTGGATGATTGTCTCTATTAACATGCAGTCTCAAAGAAGAAACAGAGGGTGAACAAAATTGGTGTGGAATATAAAGGAGGAAACAGACTGGGCAGGGTATCAAGAAAGTATAAAAGTTGAATTGCAAATATGGAAAATTAGATCGCAGAATAAAGGAGAAATGCTGGAAATGAATGGGGACCTGATGAGAGGGATTGTTAAGGTAGCACAGGAACAGATAGGTAGAAAGAAAGTCCTTGTTGAAAATCTAGGGTACAGAATAGAAACCAGAGTTGACATAAGCCATAAAAAGGAAAGGGTAAAAATAAAGCATGGAAATTAGCCAGGAAAAACAAAAACCCCAAAGGTGATAAAGAAGACGCTAAGAGACAGTATATGAAATGTAGAAGGAATATAGCAGAGGTGAAAGCAGAAAGATGAACCAGTAATAATGACCAAATGAAAAGGGAAATAATGGATAATGGGGGAGAAAGATCAGTCATATTTTGGAAACAGGTTAATTGACGAAACCAGAATTAAACACAGGAAATCACCCACAGAATAAAAGGGATAGATAACAGGGAAGAAATATAATGGAAGCCTTAACGGAGCATTGGGAAGAGGTTAATAACCTACACTGGGAACAGGGAACAGTACCAGTGTATCAAGCAGAGTACCCCCACATGATACTGTTCTGGATATGTCTTGATCTTGTTGGAACTACTTCACACATATACATTATGCTTCCTTTTTAGCCAGTTTGTTGCACTGACTTATGTGCATACAGCACTCTCTTCTTTTTTTTCTTTTTTTTTCTTTGGTTTTTTTTTTTATTTATTTTTTTTTCACTCCCGAAAATATTGACACAAACATGTGAGCTATTAATTCTCTGTTTTATCGTGACAACAATCAGGTATTCTCACATGCAGGACTTATGTTCTATTTGTACCCCTTTATTATATGTAGGAAAGCCTTGATTTAAAAGTATTCAGTTCACACCCGCTTTACCACAACCCAACTCACTAGCCTGTGCTGTGCCGATCTTACCAGCCTCTAATGCCCTGACGCTACATTCTACTGGCTAGGAACTGTTAATGGCTGAGTGTCAAGTCTCAGACTGTACTCATATATGGAGTCCCCAGGGGTTACTATACATCAAGGAGACACTACCTTCTGTACAACTTCTCCACTAGCATTACCAGTCTCTACACTGCAAACTACCATTAAAACTTCCCTTGCCTAGCTAATTATTTTCCTCTAGTAAGTAAAGTGGTAGAAATCGGTCACAGTAAACAGGTAAATTAACCAAAAAAATCCTCTCACTCGCCTCCCCCAAGTCTGAATGCCCAGTTCTAACTACCTTTAGTCTAACAGTCTACTTATAACCATACCTATCTGTGTTAACTATTAGCAAAGAGCAATAAATACAGTCATCAAAGCTTCAAGGTTAACAAGAATATTTACAGGTTGCTGCACAACACCAAAGTGGTGCCATATCAGCAGTCAGCCGACTGTAGTATCCAGTGCATCATGGGTGCAAGTGCATGCCCCTCAGAAATATATGCACTTGTAAGTTCTATGTCTGTGTAGGCATTATGCTTGCCTCAATTTGACCAATTATATGCAGAAGAAACTCTCCCATACTAGAATTTAAACTTCTTTAAGATCGATTGTACCATAGAGGTACTGTCCATGGTAGTCTGTAAATAAAAAGGAATTTCACTCTGCAAATACATGCATTGACTACTTAAAGATCGTAATTTGAGATATGTCAATTAAATCTATGCAGCCCTAGTACTCAAAATTAGTGAACAATCTCTGAGGAAACCAAGTCACTTTGACACAAGTATGGTGCAATCCAGGCCTGGGGAAGAATGTATGTCACACAGTTCATAGCATCGCATTCCTTGGCCATTGGAGCCCTGTGTAGTGGTCATGATTTGGTTCTCATGCATCATTAGCATTAAAGCTACTGCAGACCACAGGTACCAGGCACACAGCCCTGCTTGTTTTGACCAGCCCCTTTGATCCATCTGGGATGACCAGCATGCTCCATGGCACCAAGGGGGAGGCTGGCACACTCCAGTGGTTTCTTAGCTGTTTAAAGGCGGTCATCTACACTTTAAAGTTATCCAGGCTAACTTCTGGACTGACAGAAGCTTCACTTGAAACACATATGCTGCCTGTACATTTGGTACAGTAACTCTCAAGAGGCACCTTTACCATCTGATTTTCACACAGACACTTTAATTTCCCAATGGGGTACTGCCACTGAGAACTACTGAGTTGCCTGGTCTAACAACGATGAAACTGTCTTTTTTTACCAGTCACTGTAATGCCTTTAGGGAGTAAAACTCCAATATTTGCCTTTTCCTTTACTCGACAGGGGTCTCCACTTCTTTACCTTTTTTACTTTTCATACGACTTTTCTGTACTGCATTTGTTTTCCAGTGTTACATCATGGCACATATCACAGTAATGCACACATACTTTTATCATCCAGTTTCTCCTGAGTGGGCCCTAGCTACATCACTGTGCTGCTCAAGGTATCATCATCCTGGTGACCTCTGTTCATGCTCTCCTCTGTTGGATTCAAGGTGCCATGTGCATGTGTTTCACTCAAACCTACATGTATGCCTTGGACACACTTACAAAACAAGGACCAACCCATACAAATACAACTTTGTCACACCACTTATAATGTCCATATTCAGATCATGTAGCTTCTCAAACTACCCCAAATCACAGCCTCCTTATCATCTATTTTCTGGGATCCCCTCTGACAGGCCAAGCTTCTGATAACAATGCATGACACTTCTGAGTGACTTTGACCGTGGACAAAATGGCATCACTGTCTGACAAAGTGTCCCACCTTCAGAACAGCAATTCAAACGCACACACAACACAAACACATAGCCCCAATTCACATGACCATGAGCACAGTGTACACTTGCTGAACAAACATGACAAAAGAACACAATGTCCAAGCAACCATAAGCAGAGTTTGTACACACAATAAAATGCTTGACATAACTGGGAAACACATGTCCCATTCTTGACTTGAGCACAATGACTATAGTACACTGTTAACGATGGAAGATCTGAAGCCAGCACCTTTGGGTAACCTCTGATCACTTTTCAATATTTTTGGATAGTTTGATACTTAAACTACATGCTCCAAAAAACTCGGATTTGTGAACATAAAATTTATATGAGAAAATTGATCTCAAAACTTTAGTTTACACTGAAAAGTTTAAGCAGTGCTGAGCACATGGGGTTTGTTTGGATGGGCATGATAATAAACTATGTCATTGTTTGAACAGTCATTAGTCCATGACCCCTCAAAACCAATTGAGCCATTGACAAGGGTCACTCATGAGGAACAGGAAACCATTAGCCATGGAGAGAAGAAGGGGCCAGTTCAGACTAATCACTACCATTGTTCTGATTACTTTGAAATTCTCTATTGATGTGAAAACAAATTAGCACAATCCACTAACTGGGCCCCAAGTAAGCCAAGTGTGATGTTCCCAAGTTAAAAAAGTGGAGATTTAAGCCACAATATATACTTTTTAATGTCATAATAACATCACAGAGGTAAAGCTGCAACTTTATTTTACACAATAATTAAAACACAGGAGAGAGGAAATGAGTATGTGTCATATTGAAACCATAAATGCGTAAGAATTGGCAACTTTTTCTTTCAATGCAATTTTCTCGGAACTGTTTTTGGCTCAACCTCTGCAATTTGTATCGAGCCTCACAAACGTACGAATTGCCCTATCACATTAAAATCAACTTACATCAAAAGAAACATATCATATCCAGTAGTGGTTCCCAGGATTTTTTTTCTGACAACCCCTTTCATTACTTTTGGAGCCATTTATAGACAGAAAATGAACAATCTGTCAGGGCTAAATAAAAAAATTTTGTTATGCTATTTCAGGACTCCCCATAGAATTCGATCCTGGACATGGATATATATTTTAATTTTCTTCTGATTTCAACTTGAAAAAAAAATTGTGCGACTTCTGTGCGAAAAATGTGAAAATCCTACCAAGTCAAAAAACCCCTATGGATACAAATCTATGGATATGTAGGATGGGTCAGCCATGACCCTTTTCAGTCAATAAAAATACTACTACTACTAGTAGTAATAATCAGAAAATATATATGTTGAATGTACTTGTGAAAATATTAAATGGGTAATATCGACCCAAAGTTGCCAGTCTCACTATACACTAGCTTCCACCTTAACTCAACATATGCATGTCCAGTTTCCATATCTGCAAAGATATCCGCAATATGGCACCCTGCCAGTCACAACAACAAACTCTATATCATTCACAACAAACTAGAATACAGTTATCATGGAAACACAATGCACAGGCTCCTTGGACACTCCCTGCATCCCTGGTCGTCAGCATAGGTTGGCTCCTGTCCACCATTGGTCAGCTGCATTCCACCATTTTGGTCCCCCTGGTCAATGTTCCAGTCTGGTCCCTTCTTCACTGAGTGCATGGGTATTTAACAGAACATATATACTGTGTACACCATGCCTAAACCATTGGCACTGTAGCCTGGCCCCCATGTTGTCTCCAGCTGAGACAGTAAGTACAGGCTGTACATACATGTTCTGGTCTTACAGACTGTCTTCAGACCATTGTTCATTTTACTTGATGCACAAATCATGATCAGCTGTAGTAGCATCAGTGTCAAAACAGTCTACATTTTTCTACTTTCAGCTCCCAGCATCAGTATCTTTTTTTTTCCAAAAAACAGCCAGAATTGCCAATTAGTATTGCTCGTATGTATCTCAACATGCACAAGGACTCCTGGTTATAGCATTGTATCACAGACAGTTGATTATGTCTGGGTGCCAGCCCAGACATTTTGTTTTTCCAAGAATTCTTTTTCTTTCTATCTTTCTTTCTTTTTTTCTTTCTTCTTTACGACCAGATTTGTCCGGAGTTTTTCTCGGACCCTACTACTCTGAAAATCAGCAAACTTGCCATGGTGACGGACTTTCCAGTGAAATTAGGCACCTGACTTGGACTAGTCATGATGTTGAAAATTATACAAATTAGGGGCACTTAAAATTTTAAAAGGTCCATATCTTCCAATTTATTGCAGATAGACACAAAGTTCTAACTTACCCATATTGGTTTGAGACAATGCATGCTAAATTCACCAAATATCTCCCAAATCCACATGCAGGCTTTTAACTGCCTACTGTATGACCTATTGCTTGACCTCTATGGTGCCAGACAACCATTTTGCATTCATAAGTAATTAGCTTGAACCTGTCTCACAGCTTTCTATCCATGCATGCTGAATGTACGCTTTGGAATGTTTGGGTCTTGTAGCAAATTGTGGTGTGGGGGAGGGGGGGGGACTCCCAACAACTGTGTAATGAGGCTCTCAATAAAATACAGAGTATCTCTTTCTGTCCATGCAGGAACAGGTTGACTCCATGCTGCCATATGTACCAGGCAGGCTCTTGCTTCCACTGGTGTCCTAGCTGGCCTGTTTTTGCCTGAGGCAATGTCAGTCTACTGAGCTCAGTCCCAAGGGAACTCACAGCTCTGGACTTCTAGGCAGCACAAGCCTCAGTGTACCCTCTGTTAAAAATAGACAACATACAGAGCTGAGCAGGGAAGTGCAAATATTTGTGTCAACTCAGTGGACACTTTCCTGTCTCTGTTTTCTTTTAACCAGTGAGATGAAGCCTCTTCTTCAGAACCAATACTGAGACAGTATAGTTTTGTCTTGGTTCACAGGTACATGTTTATGTAGTTTCTTGACAGCTTCTGTTAACATTTGTTTATGTAACAAAGGAACAAAGACAGTTTTGTATTGCATGTATACACATCCCTCTGAATTATAATATGTGTACACTGTACATGCACATATACTCATCAATACTGCCCAGAGGGCTGACCCTTTCGGAAGTGGGCACTTTTCTCTGGTCGCGAAGGTGCCCACTGTAGAGAGGTTTCACGGTACAGTGGTACCTGCAATTTAAGACCACCCCTAATGCCAGACAAAAATGGTCACATAGGATAGGTGGTCTTTCATCTCAGATTAATTAACAAAGATTAAAAGGCCAATTTTCTTTCTTTCTTTCTTTCTTTCTTTATGACCAAGTTGGTCCAGAGACACCATTTTTCCAAAAACAACAAAACCAGTGAAATTGTGCATCTCATTTGGAACAGTCATGATGTTTAAAATTATGCAAATTTTTAGAGGCAACAAAAACTTTAAAAGCGCCATATCTTCCAAACTATTGCAGATGGACTCAAAATTTCAATGTGTAAATATACCTTTATGACACTTGCCACTATAATGGACAGTATAGTTGTAGAATTCCAAATTATGCTAATTAGGGGCATTGAAAAATCTAAAAGCTTAATATCTCCAAACCTATTGTACATAGAGATGCCATTCCAACTTCAATTTGTAGGTTTGTGGCAAAGCCGCATCCAATGAACCATGAACCAAAGTTGTAGGATTTTAATTCATGCAAATAAGGTTAATATGCAAAATGTAAATCTTTAATAGCTTCAAAACTATTATAGAGTTGACATTCCTACTTCAATATTTGGGTTTGTGGCATAGCCCCATCCGATGAACAATAAACCAAAGTTGTTCTAGGCTTATAATTCATGCAAATTAGGCAAATACACAAAATTAAAATGTTGAATAGCTTCAAAACTATTATAGATAATAGCTTCATTCATACACCACTTTATTAGTTTGGGACATGGCCACATCCCTTGAACCAAGAACCAAAGCTGAGCATTTTAATTTATAAAAATCAGGCTAATACACAAAATTTAGATTATGTTGAACGATGGCAAAGTGTATCATTTCAAACTGTTGTCATTTTGAAGGCACCCAGACAGATTTGATGTGAAGTAAATCTTCTTTTCTAGTTTCCTCTGTAATTCAACATAGGCAACAGGGTGTAAAAAGGCAGTAAATTACTATAAATGTACTAGGTAGCAGAGAATATTGTGACAATTATCACCAAAGCTAACAAGAGTTCATTAAGTACATGTTCTAGCCGTGACAATATATTTGCATCACTTTTTGCCAAAAGTCAGACACTTTTTCAGTTGTAGGTGAAAAGGTATCTCCAGCTCTTTGTGTTGCTTCCTTCTCAATCACTGTTGGTCTCGATGTGAGATGACACACATGAAACTCTAGCCAGTCTGTCTTTCCAAATCTTGCAGTCGATTTTTCTTTCTTTTTTTTTTTTTTTTTTTTTTTAACACCGGAGAATATGCACATGCAGGACTTATGTTCTATTTGTGCTCCTTTATTTTATGTATGGTAGCTCTGATCTTAACTATTCACTTTACTTTTTTTTCAATAGCAGGCTGTTTAAACAAGTGCCTATGACAACTAGCCTGCTGAAAACCCAGTTGCTTGACCTGGAATTAGCTTATGGTACTCCTTCAACTGTCTTGTTTTTCCCCCTGTGATGGTACTGACGTCTTTCACTGTACTTGATATGTTCCATAATTCTGGTCACGCAAACATCCGTAGTATCAAGAATACTGATTAATTAAAAGAAATTCATATGTTGGTTCAGACTGAAAATTTCAAAGTTGTTACCATCTCTGAAACTTGCCTAGATGCTGACCACCATTTCCTTATCAGCTTTTGCTTATTGAGAACTTGAAGCGCCCTTCATACGCGATCATAAAACAGGCACAAGAGGAATTCCTACACGTCTTGGGGCTCTAGTTGTTGACAATTACTATCGTCCACCCGGTCAACAAGCAGAAATAAGTGACGCTTTCCTTGAAACTCTTTCTATTTCTATCACCACCGCACTCGAAAACTATACATATACTTAGGTGTACTGACGGGGACTCGGATCCCCCTGACAGCGAACTAGGCTTCTCACTGGTTCATTTTTTTTCTGGGTTCAACCTTTTCCAACTCATTGATGAACCTGCGAGGCTAAGTGAATATGCATGGAACTTGCTGGATTTAATCATCACAGACTCTTCGGGACTTATCCTGGATAGTGGTGTGTTGACCCCTCTTTCAAACTGGGATCACTCTGTGATATTTTGTTCCCTTTCCCTCTCTCACTTGAAAGATAAAACTTTTAAGAGACCTACATGAGACTGAATTTAGAAGAGCATGTTTTCAAGATCCTAACACACTGCTCTTTCTTCCGCTCTGTGGGATACGGCCTACACAGTTTATGATTCTCTCAACGATATTGTGTCTTATTGGTCTGACCTATTTCTGTCTACTGCAAAAGATTTTATTCCTTGCAGAGAAGTTACAGTTCGCCCTCATGGCAAACCCTGGATAACTACAGAAATGAAGCAATGTATTCGGCATCGAAATCGAGCTTGAAAACAATACTCTGATACACCCCGCCCCCACAGCTTCGATATTCATACAAAGTCCAAAAAGTTTTATTGTTTCTATAAAAAGTCACGGAACATGGTTGTAAGCGAAATTCGCCAGTCGATGAGTACATATTTTCTGAAATTAAATTAAAAACTGAAAGAGAACGACATCAATCCCAAGCAATGGTGGAAATTATCCAAGTCTGTCCTTGGCAGCCCCCCACCCCATCATCGACAACAGAAATGTTATATCCTGTCTGACGGAAAAATGTAGATTACTCAACATTTACTTTGCAAGCCAGTGTAAAACTCTACCTGATACTGATGCCCTTCCCATGCCTAAATTTTCTTTTAGAACTGAGCACGCCTGCGTGATATTACTTGTAGTGACTATCCTCTGCTTGTGGTCCGACTATCCTGTGCTTGTGGTCCCGATAACATTGGAAATGAATATCTTTAAATTAAAAAGATATGAAGAAAAAAAATAATTATAGCTGATGTACAAAATACCAACATTTGCATGTGAGTTGGTATGGATATAAGAAATGTAATAATGAATGCTTTTTTTTAATATTGCGTGCATTATTAGCTCTAGGGTACAATTCGCGGGTAGCACTTTAATATCAGCAGGACTATAGGCATATTAAATGCTAAGCTGTCTTAGCTATCCCATCGCCTGTCCTTCATCCACCATTTTCAACATTTTTCCGAAATTTGTTGATAACACCATGCCCACAATTAAATGGCCGCGATCCGCCTATATGTCTGGTTGTTTGCTTTACTATTTAGCCCGGTCACAGTCATATTTAAAGTGTGTGTGTCAGCACACACTTTTCTGTTTTTCTAGGAATTATGTCTGTGTGCCAACACAGACATACTGTTTTTCTAGGAATTCTTTATTTCTTTCTTTCTTTCTTCCTTTGTTCTTTCTTTCTTTACAGGCAAATTTGTCCGACATTTCATTTGAAAAGTATTACACGTTGAAACTCCAAACTTGGCACAATTATACTTCTATGGACGAAGTCTGGCCTTTTTATAATGAGAGGTCATGCTTTTCAAAATTATGCAAATGAGGGCTAATTAAAGTTTAAATCTTCAATATCTTATGTGCTATAGTAGATGTGGTTCCGAGTGTATAGGAATTCGATCATAGCAAGGTAAAGGTCATCTCAAATGTCAAGGTCATGTCAAAGTCAAGGTCATGTCAAGGTTAAAGGTCAATTTTAAGCCAAAATATCATTTTTGAGGTCAAGGTTCACTTCAGCTAAAGGTCATCTCATGGTCAAAGGTCATTTCAAGGTCAAAGGCCACTTTCGATGGTTGCTTTCTTCCTGCCATAACTTGGTCAATTTGTATCCAATTTTGATCATGTTGGGCTCAAACTGTAGCTATTGTACACTGCACATTTTCGAAACTTACATGTTACCTCTAAAGGTCAAACGTCAAGGTCATTTCGACCTTTGAATGTTTCGTCAAGCCATAACTTGGCCAATTTTCATCCAATTCTAATCATGTTAGACTCAAATTGTAGGTATTGCAACACTGTACGTTTTTATAACAACATGTAACCGCAAAAGGGCAAAGGTCAAGGTCATTTGGCCCTTTGAAAGTTTCATCTTGTGAAAACTTGGTCAATTTTCATCCGATTTGGCTCATGCTGGGCTTAAAATTGTGGGTAGTGTAACACTGTGCAATTTACATGTGACCTATAAAGGTCAAAGGTCAAGGTCATTTGGACTTTGAAATTTGCATCCAGGCATAGGCTTAAAGTGATGTGAAGTACCATAGGATAAAAGTTGTAGCATTTAATATTTACAACTTTTGAAGGCACACAGACAGATTTGCTTTGAAGCAAATCTTCTTTTCTAGTTCTTTCTTTCTTTCTTTCTTTCTTTACCGGCAAATTTGTCCGACATTTCATTTGAAAAATATTGTATGTAGAAACTCCAAACTTGGCACAATTATACTTCTATGGATAAAGTCTGGCCTTTTTATAATAAGAGGTCATGCTTTTCAAAATTATGCAAATGAGGGCTAATTAAAGTTTTAAATCTTCAATATCTTATATATTATAGATGTGGTTCCGAGTGTATAGGAGTTCGATCATAGCAAGGTGAAGGTCATCTCAAATGTCAAGGTCATGTCAAGGTCAAAGGTCATGTCAAGGTCAAAGGTCAATTTTAAGCCAAAATGTCATTTTTGAGGTCAAGGTTCACTTCAGGTAGAGGTCATCTGAAGGTCAAAGGTCATTTCAAGGTCAAAGGCCACTTTTGGTGCTGGCTTTCTTCTGGGCATAACTTGGTCAATTTTTATCCAATTTTCGTCATGTTACGCTCAACTTGTAGCTATTGTAACCTTGCACATTTTTGTAATTTACCTATGACCTCTTAAGTTCAAAGGTCAAGGTCATTTGGACTTTTGAAAGTTTCATCCAATCAAAATGTGGCCAATCTCCATCCAGTTCTAATCATTTTGGACGCAAATTGCAGGTATTGCTACACTGGACATTTTATAAGAACATGTAACCTCAAAAAGGCAAAGGTCAAGGTCATTTGGCACTTTGAAAGTTTCATCTTGCTATAACTTGGTCAATTTTACTCCAATTTGGTTCATGTCCGGCTCAAATTGTATGTATTGTAACACTGTGCAATTTACATGTGACCTGTAAAGGTCAAAGGTCAAGGTCATTTGGACTTTGAAATTTGCATGCAGCCATAAGCTTAATGGAATGTGAAGTACCAAAGGAAAAAAATTGTAGCATATAATATTTACAACCTTTGAAGGCACACAGACAGATTTAAAAAAAACTTCTTTTCCAGTTTCTTTCTTTCTTCCTTCTTTACCAGCAAATTTGTCCAACACTTTTCTCGGACACTATTATACATAGAAACTCCAAACTTGGCATGATTGTACCTCCATACAAGGAGTTTGGCGGTTTTATACACAGAAATGAAGATGTTTAAAATTATGCAAATTAGGGGCATTTGAAATTTTAAATCTTGAATAACTTCAAAGCTATAATAGATAGAGATGCCATTCCAACTTCTACTCCTGTGTTGTGGAATAGTTGTACATTGCCATACTAATATGCTTTGAAGACACACACACTGATTTGCTATGCAGCAAATCATCTTTTCTAGTTTGATGTGTTTTTCTTTGTAATTCTAACCATTCAAATCTGCCTTAGACTGCTTGGCCAATTGTTTCAGTAATCACACCGGAACATTCCATGACGTGTTTGAGAAACTGTATCCGCTGGCACAACAATTTCGCGGTTTATACATTCACAATTTCAGAACTCACTCAAACGCTTACAACCAGTGTCCCGCGCATGATCACATGATCATTGACTTTGCAGATCCCCAGTTTCCATGGTCGACTTATCCTGCTGGCGCCTTCAAACTTAATCATAATACATGTATTATGAAAATCTCTGCAAGCTTCGCTTCGCTGCAGGATGGTTCAACATTTTAATAATTTTTGAATCAGTGCGCAGTGGGGGCAGGGGGGGGGGGAATAAACCTGTACACTTCTACAGATAATGGAAACTGACAGTCATTTGTAATTCAAATTTTGTGGTATTTTGACATTATTTCTGGGGAGATCGTCATTTTTAAGTATTAAGTTGGGGGAGAAGGTTCATGAAATTTAGTACCTTAAGTACTAATTCAAAAATGATGATAATGTTGAACCATCCCTAAACGTATACTTGTATGGCACTGTTTGCCATCTCTTCTCTAAAGTGTTTGCATACATACGATCGGAACACAAACAAATAGCATGGCTTTATTGTTTACGAGTTTATATTTTTCAGGAATTTAAAGGCCAGGGTTATCCGCTGAGGAGTAGTTTAGCCAGCCTCAATGACGACCACTGGAAGTATGTCAGAAACACCGTAACTCCTGCCTTCAGTGGTCGCAAGCTGAAAGCGGTAGGTTTTGAAGCAATGATAACCGCTCAAAAATTAACTCTCTACTTATATAATCTTGTGTAGTAAACTAACGGATACACATTTTTACAAAATTTTTATACGTATGTGTGGCCTGGTGTATTAACAAAAGTTACCTTTCAACCAAACTTGTTTGGCAATGCACGCTTGGCTGCACAGCGACCAAATGCGAGACAATGTCGGGCATAGAACTTCGCACAATACAAGACTTAAGAATTCATAGTACCTGCTTCTACTACCAGGATCGCACAAAGCGATTCCGCGGTACTTTGCGGACACTTTTTGGAGCTGCTGTAACACAACATTGCAAAGCGAATGGATTTAGATCGAACACAAGATAACGTAGCTATTTCTGCAGTTTTTGACAAGTTATCACCTTGAAAATGCTCGTGTACTTTGAATTCTTAAGTCTGGTATTGCAAGGTGACAGGCTGTTATGGCGACACAAGAAAATTTACAAACATGGAAAAGAACCCATGGATGGAAGGGGTTACTTTTCATAGTTTTTCCCACTGTAAGAGAGACAAACAACGAAGGAAAGAGTGAATCGACATGGTGAGGGGGCCAAAAGACTGGGAGCCTAGATAATTTGACCAAATTTGCTCTAGCCACCAGGCATTTTGTTGGAGGTAGAGGACCAACAGAAAAAATTAACGTTCCAACCCTGTTCCCGTACAATAATTGGAACATACGGTCAGCGTATTGGAACAGGGCACGGACTGTACTGCAGTATTTAAAGTGTGTGTGTCAGCACACACTTTTCTGTTTTTCTAGGAATTCTTTATTTCTTTCTTTCTTTCTTCTTTCTTTCTTTCTTTCTTTCTTTCTTTCTTTCTTTACCGGCAAAATTGTCCGACATTTCATTTGAAAAGTATTACACGTAGAAACTCCAAACTTGGCACAATTATACTTCTATGGATAAAGTCTGGCCTTTTTATAATGAGAGGTCTAGCTTTTCAAAATTATGCAAATGAGGGCTAATTAAAGTTTTAAATCTTCAATATCTTATATACTATAGTAGAAGTGGTTCCGAGTGTATAGGAGTTCGATCAAAGCAAGGTAAAGGTCATCTCAAATGTCAAAGTCATGTCAAGGTCAAAGGTCATGTCAAGGTCAAAGGTCAATTTTAAGCTGTCATTTTTGAGGTCAAGGTTCACTTCAGGTAGAGGTCATCTGAAGGTCAAAGGTCATTTCAAGGTCAAAGGCCACTTTTGGTGCTGGCTTTCTTCTGGCCATAACTTGGTCAATTTTTATCCAATTTTCATCATGTTGGGCTCAAATTGTAGCTATTGTAACCTTGCACATTTTTTAAATGTACATGTGACCTCTAAAGTTCAAAGATCAAGGTCATTTGGACCTTTGAAAGTTTCATCCAATCATAACGTGGCCAATCTCCATCCAGTTTTCATCATGTTGGACTCAAATTGTAGGTATTGCTACACCGGACATTTTTATAAGAACATGTAACCTCAAAAAGGCAAAGGTCAAGGTCACTTGGCCCTTTGAAAGTTTCATGTTGCCATAACTTGGTCAATTTTACTTCGATTTGGTTCATGTCCGGCTCAAATTGTGGGTATTGTAACACTGTGCAATTTACATGTGACCTGTAAAGGTCAAAGGTCAAGGTCATTTGGACTTTGAAATTAGCATGCAGCCTTAAGCTTAATGGAATGTGAAGTACCAAAGGAAAAAAGTTGTAGCATATAATATTTACAACCTTTGAAGGCACACAGACAGATAAAAAAATCTTCTTTTCCAGTTTCTTTCTTTCTTTCTTTCTTTCTTTCTTCTTTACCAGCAAATTTGTCCGACACTTTTCTCGGACACTACTATACATAGAAACTCCAAACTTGGCATGATTGTACCTCCAAACAAGGAGTTTGGCGGTTTTATACACAGAAATGAAGATGTTTAAAATTATGCAAATTAGGGGCATTTGAAATTTTAAATCTTGAATAACTTCAAAGCTATAATAGATAGAGATGCCATTCCAACTTCCATTCCTGTGTTATGGAATAGTTGTACATTGCCATACTTATGTGCTTTGAAGACACACACACTGATTTGCTATGCAGCAAATCATCTTTCCTAGTTCATGACTGTTTTATTAGAAATTAGAACACACAAAAATTGAAGCGGTTATAAATCTTATAATTTTGAGTCTATGGCAATAAAAATACCAACGGGGTATTCCCCTTACAAGGACCTTTCCAGTGATATATAATAAGATGTGGTTTGTCGAGATATTTTGAAGAAAATCACTTGAAGCCTACCGATACCGTCAAGCCGTGCCGACGGCTATGCATGCCGGTGAAGCGTAACCTTTCCCCAGGTCTCAACAGCATGACTCTCTACACCCCGGGCATGATTTTGTAGAAGCGAGAGGTTCTAGTATTTTCAGTCGATTTTCTAGTATTAGGTATGAAATTAAAGCTTATTTATTATATAAAAAGAATATATACGATTTATATACACTTTACTTATTGTATTTGTGTCTTTTTGCCCAGAACCACTTCCTAGTAGTCAATATCCTATTCCGCAGTTCGAACTCTTTACTCTCCATAAGCTAACCTGTCCCTGTCTAACCTGTATACATATGGAATTACTATTGTCTATATTGCACACGTTCCTCTGTAAAATTTTGACATAGGCTGTATCAGCCCAAATAAATTAAAGGGTCTTCAGCGGGTAACTACTCAACATGTTTCGGAGCCTTTTACCCGTACATGTCTCTCTGAGTAGCGGCTCCTTGTCTAAGCTAAATATTCAGCAAAGACAACCCACATAATGAAGAATAAATAAGAACGTGGCAAATGATGAATTAGCTAAATATGTGAAGTTTTGCTTATAAATGCAGAGCTTCGTTATGAAAGAAGAACCCCTGTCAAACAAACCATAATTACTAAATTTGTATAGTACAGGTTCAGATAAGAACAATTTGACTTACCCCTGAACCAATATGTACCCTTTCTGGCTTATTACACTTTGCGTACGGAAGTGAAGGAAGTGAGAGATGGTATTATGAACTCAACCATCAACTCTGACTGCCGCCATTTGCATCATCGTGGAATTTTACCTGGATTCGCTAATGCGAAAAACATCTTTGAATATTCGGTCAGTTTTCTCGTAAAACATACCAAATTAAAGCTTAATAATCGCAAAAAAAAACTTACAGGAATGTTTATATTGTATTTATTCTAAGATCATTGCAGATTCCGTTCTGAACGCTAACATGCGTCGGCTCCCCGTTAAACGGAAAGGTCTTCCAATTTACCGACCTCCACTCGAAGTCGAATATAACCAAGCATTTTATATGAAAATAATCCAACAAATAACCACTTTATCATCTTTTTAAATGTAATTTCAACCAGTAGAAACCAAATATGTTGAGTAAATTACATAATGAAATAATCTAACATAAATAAAGCTCATATCCGGTGCACTGTTTCTGTCCGCCCACGGCCGCTGATACCTGAACCAGCCGGCCGCTCAAATTCGTCACTTTCCGTGTTGATCAAAATTTTCCGCGAAACGTAACTTTGGCGCGCATGGCTCTGCTGTCTTAAAAGAAAAAGTGTTGTTTTATTTAGATCATGTACAATCACTTTATGTTTTGGGAACATAGCACCCCTCTGTCTTTCAGATAATGTTTTAAATCAACTACTCTCATGGACGCAGAAGATTTCAAGTGCACTGCCGCTTGTTGGCTTCGTCCGTTTAGCGTGACCAGTGATGTGTTGCAGCAGGTCCCTGGCGTGACCTGCCTGAGCTCAGCACAACTAGATAATCAGTCATGCGCGCGATTGTCACACCTCGCCCCGGGAGAATTTGAGCAACATTCCGTAAGTTCGGTATTGCCAATGACCAATACCGGTGCAAAATCCGGCTCCTAGTAAACACTTGTATTGACCCTACTCAGACTTTGTGAAACACAATGTGGGCAAAAACAGGTTTGACAAAAGGGTATGAATGTCATTTAAGGTGACTGCTTTACGATGCCAGTATCACAATTTGATGTGAAAATAATAATTTTAAAATCGATATATACGTGCATTTCAAAACATCCCTATTCTCGCTCATCCAGACAAACACCGGCTGTACTGGATAGACTGACTGTTCCAGACGGTGTCTGTACACTTTGTGCACTGTGTTATGGTCATCCGTGCGTCATCGTGCGCCCGTCAACAATTTGACATTTTTGACTTCTCCAAAACCGTTGGTTGGATCCTCTTTAAATCTGGCGGACATCTGTTTCGGTTGGGTCTCTACCACATTTACTCACATGGTCAAGCTCGGATTTGCCGACTTTTTAACTTAGCTGATTTGTCGGTCAGCTGAGATCATAGGATGGTTATCCGGCCGCCGACCATTCACATTTGAATTTTCGACATCTTCTCTGGCCGACTCCTCTTCAAACTTGGTGAGGATATACATTTGATGGATCGCTCCCAAGTGTATTCAAACGGTCACACTACAATGATTTTGGGGTGTATTGCGATTCTTTTTCTTGTCACTTGGCAAAATAAAAGTAAAAAATATCCTAACCGCTTGTTTAACTGCTTCGAAATTGCATAGGGAAACTTCTGGGAAACCCTAGAGCTTAATTTCTTTGACAGATAGCGCTGCGATTTTTTTGTATGTTTTAGGGTAGCTGGCTTGTCAATCGGCTGATCTTACAAGGTAATCAGTTGTCCTTCTGTCTGTCTGTCATCTGTCCGTCCATCGTCCGTCTGTCCACAATTCACACTTGCGACTTCTCTGATCCCGCCAGCCAGGATAACTTCAAGCTTGGTGGGAATTTACCTTGGTTGAGTTTCTGTCGAATTGTCCAAATCACCACACTTCATTGATTATTGAAGTTTTTATGATTTTTTGGCAAAATCGTTTAAAATCTCTGAAACTGCTGATCCAATTGCTTTGAAATTACATAGGGACACTTCCGGGAACTCCTAGATCTTAACTTAAGTCTGCAAGTCCCCAGGAGTGTCCACTTATTGAAGAGCTGACACTGCCATTCTTTTTTTCGGGGGGGGGGGAGGGGTGAATTTTTGTTTGTTTTCGCTAATTGTGACTTCTTTGATACTTGGTGAAAATGTTTCCTTGTGACAGGGTCTAACAAAGTTAGTCACTTGGTGCAGTTACAATGTATTCCTGATTTTGAAAGATTTCTTCAATTCGGGCACTTCTCCGTAATGCATTCACTCTTACTAATTGTTACGTACGTCAACGGGGATTGCAATGGTAAATCACATGTTGGACTTTTCCTCCAAAGCTATCCACCAGCTTCTCTTCGAACTTGGTGAAAATGTAGTTTCGGTGGACTCTGTCAAGTTTGACTAAATGGTCGCGCTTAAGTAATTTTTGTTACGATTTGTTGTTCATTTCTGGGGGTAAAATCTTAAAAGACCTTTATTTGTGCAATAGGTGATGCTGCCATTTATTCATTTTTTTTAACGAATTTCTGTGCGTTTTCAATGTTTTTGATTTCTCCAAAACTGTGAGTTGGACTCTTTTGAAACTTAAGTGGAATGTACTTGGACTTGATCTCTACCAAATCGGTTTGCTAAATGGCGGTGCTGTCATTTTCCGATTTTTTTCAAATTATTAAAAACTAGGACAAACCGGTAAGTGTATTTACATTTTGGCATTGTTGCTGTAGAATAGGGATAACAGCACATCTGACATGTTGGCCTATATCTCGATAATTTTGGATACTTTGTCCATGATTGCTGTTGAACAACAGTTAAAATTACATATCGGGTTCTTTTGGTGTTATTAATTTTGATCTTGAGCGATCTCGTACTGTAAACTGACACAATGGCTTGCATTTCGGCATTGGTGGATCATAGGGCGATGGTTAGTATTAAATACCAATGGGAAAGTACATATGGGCTTTCTTTGCGTGTTAAGTTTGACCAAGACAGGTAAAACTGATATATTGGCACATATTTTGGTGATAGCGAATTCTGTCACTTTTCATTAAAGCAATGACTCATGAACCACATGGGTAACGACGGATATTTCAGGCAGTAATGATGGTCGGAAACAAATGTGACCTTTATTTTATTCTGAAGATCACATGACACTTTCAGTCTGTGCATGCAAGAGCTCAGGACTGTCACAATCCTCGTTTTGTTTTGTTTGTTTTTTGGGTGGTGGTGGTGGTGGTGTTGTTGTTTTTGGTTTAGTTTTGTTTTTTGCGCCCCAGTGACTTGTAGATTTTTTCATGATTTTCTCTTGGCGGGGGGGGGGGGGGGTCGCTAAAATATATGTGAGGTTCCGATTACCCGACCGACGCCACTGAAAAGGCCCGGGTCCAGACCCTAAATAATTTTTATGAAACATGAATTAAAAACAAGTTTCAAGCCGCCCTCCCTTATTAAAAATCGATCGACCCTGAGTGACAGATTTATCGAGAAAGTGGTCGTCGTGTGCCGTAATTTTGCAATAAAGTCAACTCAAACACAGTAATTTCTTTCAAGTTCATGATGATGCTGATGATGTAGCACTCCGCTTTTCTGCCGCGGTCCTGTGTGACACGGGTGGCCTAGAGAGAGAGAAAAAAGGGAAAAGTAGATGAGGGGGAGGCAACCACGGTAATCGTCATTAGCTTGTGCTGTCATGTTTTCCAGGACCAGAGCCGAGGCAAAGGGCCCACCACACTCTCTCTTACAGCAGTGGTGGCCCCCTTGTTTGGAGTGGAGGGTTAACTTGGGCCGGGGAAAGAGCATAGCTGCATAGCCACGGTTGTTCGATGAAACAGCAGGGCTATAGCCCCATTTGAAAGATTTTATCGAGAAAGCGGCCGTTATTTTGCAGTTATTTTGTTCGGTGATCGTTATCATAATATTTCGCTGAGAGCTGGCGAATCATGCACTATTTTGAACGTTTTTGTATTCAGTTTAACTTCTTTTAGTTTACTTAAATTTCATTCACAGTGCTTACATACATGTGATAAGGATTTTTTCATGTGAATTATTCGTAAAATTTACAGAATATATGTGTCAAATCTTCAAAAAAAATTACCTGAATCACCTCTCTGTGGTATGTTGTTTTCCATTGTTTACACAGATGGCGTCAAACTTGAATGACTGCGCTCGAGATTTCGTATATCACTTGGACCAGAAAGCACAGAAAAACGAAACCTTTGATCTGAAAATGTAAGAAACCTTTATGTTCTGTACATATGGGCCATTGGTCTAAGTATCGGAGCTTTTGTAGCTTACCCATGTTGATTTCTTGTCTAATTTGATCTCCGATTTGGACTTCATAGTTTCAGTGGTTACTGAGTATAACATTTTCAGTTTAAACAGTTTGCTTTGGTGTGTGTGTAGGTTTGTTCTTTTTTCTGGGGAGGGGGGGGTAACTCTAAGTGAAGATATCTCTCTGAGTGTGTCCGTATATATATATATATATATATATATATATATATATATATATATATATATATATATATATATATATCATGTGGTGAATTATGCCACAGGTTAAAGCAGCCAAAATATGTGGTAACAGCCACGTCCAAAATATCAAAATCTTTTGGAAAAGAATTGTGGTACTGAGACAAGAATTTGTTTAATTTGTTGTAGGCATGCAAGTTCGTACGTGCTTGATGCAATAGCTAGCACCGCCTTCGGATTGAAGATCGACTCACAAAAGGACGAGAACAACCCGTTTGTCCAAAATTCCAAGAAACTCTTCAAGTTTTCAATATTCAGCATTATAATGCTTGTCGCCCGTGAGTACTGAGGCCACAATTTTTCCATATGAGACGTATCAACACTCTTCCATGTTTTCTGTGCAAAATTTATCTACCCATGCCTTAGGTGGCTTGTGGTATGGCTAAAAGGCTTGGACAAGCCTTTGCTCAAAAAACTAATTCATAAAATGAGTGAAATATATGAGTATTTGGAAATATAGGGGTGTGTCAAAATTTATAACTGCTGTCGATTTCACTTAAATTGACTTATACTTAAACTGAATAGATCACAAAGTATCACAAGAAATGAAGCAAAATATAACTTACACGCTCTACTTTCATTTCAGTTTTCTTTCCTTTCCTTGGAGATTTTTTAGACAAGTATAACATATCCTCATTTGATAAAGGAGCTATAAATTTCTTCGTCGATATCGTGGATCGCACTATGAAGCAGCGAATGGAAACTGAAACGAACTCGGTAAGATTTCAGGTATAGATATAGCCAGTGAATAGGGTGTCTTTATAGCTTTTTCTTACAATTTTTTTAGTGTTACACAATTTATTTATCATAAATGATTTAATATTTTAGGTGTAAACTTGTTTTTACTCCCAAATTTTCGATTGTAGTGATGAGATTGCATGATTGCATAGGTGGCCACATGTTGGTTGCTTGGTTGGTTGGCCGACTGACTGGCTGACTGACTGACTGACCGACTGACTTGCTGGCTGGCTGATTGACTGACTGACTGACTGGTTTGCTTGCTTCCTTGATTGATTGATTGATTATTAAAAAAGAGTATTCTAGTCTAAACGTCAAATGTTCATAAGATTTAAGTGTTCAATGGAGTTTTACAGCAACAATTGCAGAAAATGCCCTTTCACCTCAAATAAAAGTGTGTAACCAGCATTTTTCTGTGCAGAAAATGGGTGTAATTTTGACCGTTCGCGTCATTTTTGGTCCTGTCAAAGGTACACATGACATAGTCATAGAGAATATATTATCTGCATATATCCGCATTGACTTATTTCAATGTCAGTACAGTAAATTGATGTGAGATGGTGCATAGCACCCAGACACCGTATTCGTGTCATAAATTTGTATTTTTGCACTCGATCTTGACGTCATAAAATGGGCTGTCTGCAATATTGTAGTATACAGGGGTCTGCGCATAATTTCAAAGATGTCTGCATATGTTTTATAATGAAGTACGTATCATTCATAGTTGCACACGAAACTTACCTCTAAAATAGTTTGCTTTTTGCCGACAAAGTTCGTTCGTTTTACTGAAGGGGGAATTATGAAGAGTTTGAAATTAACTTTGGACCGTCCAACACTAGAGATTATTTATTTCCCCTTCATTCGCCCTATCCTTGAATATGCTCGCCCAGTGTGGAGTGGCTGTACTGAATCTGATGCTAAAAGACCCAAAAGCGTTCAAATTGATGGCGCTCGCATTGTGATCGGCGCAATGCACGGTACCAACATAGACAAATTATACGAAGAACTTGGCTGGCAATTATTGTCTCAACGGTGAGAGACAGCTAAGTTAATTCTTGTGTATAAGATAGTGAACAAGCCTGTGCCCGAACCCTTATGTTTTGTACTTACTTCTTATGATGTGCCTTCTTTCAATACGCGCCGCCCTTTCAATCTTGGTCATTTTCAGGCTCGCACCGACTTGCTGGACAACTCTTTCTTCCCGTCGACTGTAAGACTGTGGAACCAGCTCCCAATTAAAATTCGAAATTCGCCTTCTGTTCAAGTATTTAAACGTAAAATTTTTAAATCAGTACCTCGGTCAACTGATTTCCCTCAGTTGTTTAACTTTGGTCCTTTTTACTTTGGTCCTTGCTGAAAAAATCTGCTGTTCTTTAATATGTAAATATTTTTGTGACCACATATGGTCATAAAAATATTTACCAAAGAAGGAGCTTTGATGTTGTGCAATATGTATGACTTTGACGTACTTCCTCAAGGTCATGGAGGGCATGCATTTCATGAAATGGTTTGGTTTTTTTCGTGGTTTATTTTGGGGGTGTTTTTTATTTTTTATTTTTGTTGTTTTTTTGATGTTTTTTTTGTTTTGTTTTATTTGTGTTTTTTTTGTGATTGCCGTTACATGTCAACTTGTGTTCATACATCTAGATACAATCACAGAAACATTATACTGCCAAAAATGTGTAACATAAGGTACACTGAGCCCATAATGAAATGTAATCTGTTGTTTGACCTTGGCCTATTTTTCTAAGTCATTAAGCACTCCAGAAAATGACACTAAATCCAATACGTTGATGAAGAATAAGGCGAATGATACCAAATTTACCACAAGTGTGTACCATGTGGAAGTTTGATATTCCATAATATGGATGACCTTGACTAAATTCTAAGGTCATAGAAGGAATGTATATCTGTAAATTATTTCTGATGATGGTTGTCAGCAAAGCATGAGGCCATAGGCCTCTTGGTTATTGTTCTAAGTAAAGTACGAACCCTTGAGTTCAGCGGAAAATACTGTTTATAAAAGAAACCAAAAATTTAATTCCCTTATCTAAAGAACAACAAATATTCATATCTTCAATTCAACTGATAACGTCATGCACAGATTTGGGTCATATTTTAAGCAAGGTCTTGATGATAAGATTTGATGCACGTATTTATGGCATGTGACATACCTATATGTAGTTATTGTTTGCGTATTATTCACTCACAGTGTAAATTACAGTTTCTATCTTTTTTTTTTTTTTTTTTTTTGATTTGTGTTTTTGTATGAATGCCCGTGAGAGGTCAGGCTGATTGTTTTTTAAATTTTAGTTGTAACTGTTGTTCCACCGACTGGGGAACTGGTTCAATGAAGTCTCAAAGACAATAAGAAGTGCTCTAACCACCAGGTGGCTGATTAAGTGCCAATCATTATGCATAGAGTGGGCAAGACCAGGTGATTGCATATAAGCCAAGGAAGTGGCTGACATCCCAGCCACAACTGCCCTTACCAGGCCTGGGCAGCAACGAGGGATAAAAGGAAGCTAATTACCGTACGACCCCTCTGTATGATGACGTCACAAGTAAGAGGCCTGCCCACCAAGTCAAAAGTGGCCTGGTTTTCCGCTGGTTGTTTCCTTATTAGAGCACGTGCATGCACAATATCTATGCAACACAATGACTAATTCTAACCCTCACCATTTTACTTTTAATTTCAGAAAACATGCCTTGATTTCCTTCAATTGATGATACAATCGCAAAACGAAGAAGTAGAGATCACAGATGAAAGCATCGAGCTAGATCAGGCATCCCAATTTGCAAACCGGAAAGGTATTACATGACTTCCTTCCTACTGTCATTCATTAATTCATTAATTTATTGATTCATTTGTTTGTTCTGTGTATGCATTATATATATATATATAGAGAGAGAGAGAGAGAGAGAGAGAGAGAGAGATTCCTGAGAGAGAGAGAGAGAGAGAGAGAGAGAGAGAGAGAGAGAGAGAGAGAGAGAGAGATTCCTGAAACTTTACACACAAGTGTATTGCAACTCAAGGGTTTGTCATGCAACAAGATTGGTGAACTGGGTCAAGTATCTGGGTCACAGGGATAGAATTATGAAAATCACAATACATCAAAGTGACATATCATTGGCTTATCTCTTGGTAATAGTGGATCCAAGACCCATGCTTATGTTTAAACAGTCATAGGAAGGTACGTATGGTGTCTGTTGGTGCTGTGAATTTTGACCGTGTGTGTGCTTAGCAGGCTAGTACAACATACGGGCTTATCCTGGAACTGGTAAATCCAAGGCCCATGATGATGATGATGATGATGATGATGATGATGATGATGATGATGATGATGATGATGATGATGATGATGATGATGATGATGATGATGATGATGATGATGATTTGCTTCAAAGCAAATCGCTCGGTATGCCCACAAATGAAAGTTGTTGCCTTGGACATTCAAATTCAAAGTTGGTAAAGCGACATGACAGAAAACATGATGAAATTTCAGGGGAAAACGCTGGCAAGATAAAGTGCCTGGCGTGAAAAAAAAATACTGGAAGAAAGAAAATGCCAGGCAGAAAGATAAATTGTGGATAAAACAGAATGTCAAGTGTCAACAAACAAACAAGATTTGGTCATGTAGTGAAAACCTCTAACTAGTTCTCTAGTGAACGTAACTTTGATGCATTTATGAATCATTGTTGACACTCCAGCATGGACTGATACCAAAATGGCCACCATATGGTGGCATGAAAGTGTTACATCTAACATAGTGTAAATAAGTGTAAATAAATCCTTGTGATGTGCATATTCATGTTATTGACTTCTGACGACAGATCGTGGCCTGTTCTATGACTGGTGTACCACAAATATGTACAAGTCTGCCATTGTTGCTTCTAATTTGCATCATTTCATCTTCACTGATAGGGTCACACAGACACTGTTTAGAAATTCTAGCTTTAGTGACGTCTGAGTGCTTAGCTCTGGGCAAAATTCATGATGCACAAACCTAGGATGTGAAGTTGGAGTGGCACATCTGTGCATAATAGATATAAAGATAGATATTTAACTTTTAAGCCCCCCACCCCACCCCAACAGGTATAGAATTCTACATGTGTACACTGTCCACTTTATGCGCCTAAAGCACACACCTCTGAATTGAAACTGGAATGAAACTCTACCTGCAATAAGTTTCAAGATATTCAACATTTATACTTCTCAATTGCCCCTAATTAAAATAAATAAAAATTCCTTAAGTTTTGTTTGTGGTTCACTGGATGCGTCTGCAGCACAAACCTATATATTGGAGTCGCAATGGCACCTCTACCGGTAATAGTTTTAAAGATATTCAATACTTAAATTTTCAAATTTTTAAATTGTCTAATTTGCATTCACACCTGTGACCCCTCTTTATAAAAAAAGTCCAGACTTAATGTATGGAGGTAAAATCATCGCAGGTTTGGAGTTTCTATGTATAATATTCAAGTAAAATGTCGGACAAATTTGCTGGTAAAGAAAGAAACATAGGAAGGAAGGAAGGAAGGAAGGAAAGACAGAAAGAAAGAATGGCACGCATAATAATAATAATAATAATAATAATAATAATAATAATAATAATAATAATAATAATAATAATAATAATAATAATAATAATAATAATAATAATAATAATAATAATAATTTTTACTTTAAGTGACTTTGAAAGTCAACCTGGCATATTGGTTTATATATTTGTAATGGTGTCTCCTAGCCCCATGTGTTTGTTGTTAAACATTCATAGGAATGGGGCCTGTTTTGGTGTTGATATTTTTGACCCTGATGTACCATGTTAAACCCACATGGACTATCAGTTGCAAGCAGCGGCCGACGACGGTTACAAGTTTGCTTAATTGTATTTAAAATCGCGTTAAGAAAAATTCTGTTTTGATAACATGTTTTGCTAATGACTTTCATTCTTTTCTGACATGCCTATATACACATTTACTCAATATTAAAAAAATTCTCAAAATTGACAGTGTTTCTCAGATGTCACAAACCTGACACATTATGTTGAAACATTGACTCAGGGTTGGTTCTTCTTCCATAATGAAGCTCTGCATTTACAAGCAAAACTTCACGCATTTAGCTAATTCATCAATTGCCATATTCGTATTTATTCATTTTTATGTGGGTTGTCTTTGCTAAATATTCTTAGACAAGGAGCCGCTCCGCAGAGAGACATGTACGGGTATAGGCTCCGAAACATGTCCTGAGTAATTACCCGCTGCAGACCCTTTAATTTATTTGGGCTAATACGATCTGTGTCAAAATTCTACAGAAGAACGTGTGCAATATGGACAATATTACTTCCATATGTATATAGGTTAGACAGTGACAGGTTAGCTTATGGAGAGTAAAGAGTTCGGATTGTGGAATAGGGTAATGACTACTAGGAAGTGGTTCTGGGGAAAAAAAAGACATGAATACAATATCAACGAACAGGTCGGAATTGCAGAGAGGTGACCTTGATCTTGTTCTCAAGGTTATAATTAGGTTTTTTTTTGGCACAATGCTTTTTGGTCGATGACAATGACGTGAGTAGTGTCACATTAAGCGTATCGATTAGTTGTTAGCGTCTGTAATAGTTAATAGATGATGTGGTCATTTTAAAACCTCTTCCAGGACTCACAAAAGAAGAAATTCTCGCACAATCAGTGTCGTTTCTCCTGGCTGGTTATGACACTGCTGCTTCAACTGTAGCATTTGTTGGCTATACCCTGGCCACAAACCCCGGCGCCCAAGACAAGCTCTGTCAAGACATCGACGATCTTTTGGGAGATGAGGTAATTGAAAGCTGAGTGGGTACATACCATAGAATGGATGACAACTGTAGGTGCAAACTAATGTGCAGAAATTAAGAGATTGATCTTGAACAAATTTTCATTACAATCATAGTCATCCAAAACATGAAAGTTGAAGGTGGAATTGCATCTCTGTCTACAAAAATTTGGACATATTCAACATTTAATTAAGAAATTTCCTTCATTAGCATTGTTTTATATGTTACAAATTAAGTTTATCAAACACTTGGAAGACGATTGAAAATCCTCTTGCCATTGGTTGGTAAGCCTAAGTTGCATAAATATATATATATATATATATATATATATATATATATATATATATATATATATATATATATATATATATATATATATATATATGAATTGCATGTCTATCTTGATTTTGAAGGTATTCGAATTTTTTTTTAAATGTGCCCAATTTGCATAATTACAAATGTGGCAACTTGTATTTTATATGCATTGGATGCGCCTACCGCACAAACAAAGAATAGTCCATATCTGGGTTAGTTCTGAATTCGCCTTAAGGTGGTGCTGCCCATCCTGTTTATGGTTGACCGCCCACATTTTGGGGTCACTTTTCATGACCCTCACTTTTTAACCATAGATTAACATGGGAAATTAGCAGACTTAAATTTAACCTCTCTATATATTGCCAAATAAGCATTAAACTTTCATTTTACTTTCACCAATTCACACTCAAGCAACCAGGAAGGAATGAAGGTTACAGTTTGTTTGGGTTTTGGGGGGGGGGGGGAGGGGCTGAAAAAGCAGCCTTGACTTTGATCGTATATATTGACATTTTGAGAGAACAATCTGCTTCTTCACAAAACTGAAGGCTGGTTCCCGGCCTGACATTATTTCCTTTGTTTCGAGACATGACCAAGTAAGCTTTTGTTTTCATAATTAAAATTTAATAAAAATAACAACATAGACAATGAATGCGCAGCCTCGTTGTTGTCCCCTTCTGATAATTATGCCCCCCCCCCCCGCAGGAAGGGAAGGGGAGCATAAATATAGCAATCACTGTCCATCCGTCTGACCCTCCATCCACAATGTTTCAGCTCTGCAACATCGCTTCAGCACTTTCTGACAGAGGGCTTTCATATTGCACAGGATTATAGTTTTTAATCAAGGCTCGCTTAACTTCGAAGATGGGTGACCTTGATGCAATTCTCGAGGTCACAGAGCCACATTAAAAAGTTGATTTCTGCATGATAACTTCAGATTTTTTTGTGTATGACCTCTATATTGCTCAGGATTACAGTTAAGGTTTTGGTCAATTTTGAAGATGGGTGATCTTAACCCAGTTCCCAAGGTCACAGCGCCACATTTCTTAATTTAGTTATCGCATGATCATTTGAGAAAGATTTAAGCTTGGCCTTTAATGTTACACTTCCAACGTGCACATGCTTATGCACCACTGTGAGGCCTAGGTTAAGTTCAAACCCCGTGACCTTGAACTCGTTTTTAAGATCACAGGGCATTGTTTATGTATGTGGTTGCCGGGAGATAACTAGAAAACTTTCTGAGTTAGTACTCCCAGATGGCAGACAACAAGACATCAGTTTACTTGTGGTCTGGATGCTGGATGTTATGTGCAACACTTTTTAGTGCATGTGACCGGCCTTCAACCTGTGTCCAAGGTTATTGACCCTGTGTCCAACATCAAAATGATATATACAGGTGCTGCAGATGCTGGCATACTTTGGTACATGCACTCATGAACTTTTCACCACAACAAAGCTGTAGATTCTGCACCTCAAAACTGCATAACCTAATTATAGAAGTTATGCTTCATCTGTATAAGTATTATATACCAATACATGTTACAGTACAGAACATTGCATAATTATCCTTTAAGTTTTTTAACTGTTCATGACTACAGTTATTCCAAATGAGACATGTAATCACCAAGGTTATCAATGAGGCAAAAGGGGTGAGCATGGATGCAGCAATTTCTGACTGGTTTAACATAATTTTTAAAATTTCCCCACAATCTTCAGAGTATGTAGTTTTAGAATGTATATACTTTGCTTTGTGGTTTTTTGCTCAGGTGATTTGTCAGTCAGCTGAGCTCATCTTATAGTACTACATCCATCGTCAATCTCTCCACCTGTCTTTTGACTGCTTCTCGAAAACCGTCAGTTGAATTCACTTCAAACTTGTGGGCGGGGAGGGGGTAGGGGGGATGTTTGGCGAGTCCCTACAAAGTTTCTTCAAATGGCCATATACTTCTGTGATATTTTTATCATTGAATATTTTTTTCTCATTTTTGGCGTAATCTCAACAAAAACAAAAACTCCGAAACTGTTTGGGCTATTTTTCGCTCAGCAGATGAGTCAGCTGAGCTTTTAGGAGAGTAGGTCATCCGTCCTTCATCCATCGTCCATCCACAATTCACATTTTGACTTCTTCTCAAAAACCGCCAGATTCACTTCAAACTTAGTGGGGACGTGCTTTGGGTGGGTCTCTACCAAGTTTGTTCAATGGGCACACTCCAATGATTTTTGGATTTTTTGATGATTTATTTTTTTGTTGGGGGGGGGGGCCAAATGTTAAAAGTTTTCTTCTCTGGAACCGCCCCCCCCCCCCCCCAATTGCTTTGATATCACATAGGAACACTTTTAGGAACTCCTACTTTTGAATTTGTGTCACCAGGTGGCGCTGCAATCTTTTTCTAATTTTTTTATGATATTTTTGTGTGTTATTGCTATTTGCGACTTCTTTTCCAGAACTGTCACTCAGATTAAGCTGAAAATTGGTGGACATGTTTCTTGTATAAGGGTCAAACAAAGTTGTTCACCAGGAGGGAACGCTGTGGATTCCTGATTTTTAACAATTTTCTCAATTCGGGTGCTTGTTGGTCAATGCACCTGTCCTATTGATTACTGTGTAAGTCAGTGGGCATTCTAATGCTAACTCACATTTTTTACTTCTCCGAAACCGTCAGTCAGATTGACTCCAAACTTGGTGGCAATGTACCCTAGGTGGATCTCTAGCAGATTTGTTCAAATGGTCATGCTCCATTAGTTTGTTTGTTTTTTTTTTCTTGTTTTTTTTTTGCAAATCTTAAAAAAGTCTCTGTGAAACCAATCACCCGATTGCTTGATGTCACACAGGAACACTCCTAGGGACTCTTAGTTCTGAATTTGTCCACCAGGTGGGGCTGTAATGTTTTTCTAATTTTTTTATGATTTTTTTGTGTGTTATTGCTATTTTCGACTTCTCCAGAACCGTCACTCAGATTTATGATGTTCCAGATTCATAGATATCACAAAAACTACTTTCTACTTTTGCTATAAACTCAGCTGACGAACTAGTTAGAAGAACTAAAAAAGTGATAGGCATACCAATTCTCTTTATTTTTGGCAGAGGTGATAAAAATTTGGATTTTGAGCCATTGGGCCTGTACATATTGGAAATACTATAGTCTGTATGTAATGAAGAATATTTCAAAGGTTGAGAAGAATTCTTTTCTTCTCCAAAACCGTCAGCCGGATTCACTTCAAACTTGGTGGGGGTGTGCCTTGGGTGAATCTCTACCAAATTTGTTCAAATGTACACGCTTCATTGATTTTTTGGATTTTTTATGAATTTTTTGTTCTTTTTGGGGGGCAAATTTCAACAAATCTTCTCTGAAAGCGCTCACCCTATTGCTTTGATATCGCACAGGGACACTCGCAAGGACTCCTAGTGTTGAATTTGTTCATCAGGTGGCGCTGCAAGGTTTTTTCTATTTTTTATGATTTTTAGTGTGATTTTGCTATTTCTCACTTCTTCTCCAGAACCGTCACTTAGATTAAGCTGAAACTTGGTGGATATGTTCCTGGTGGAAGGGTCAAACAAAGTTGTTTACAAGGTGACACCGCTGTGGATTCCTGATTTTTAAAGATTTTTTCAATTCGGGTAATTATTGGTCAATGCAGCATTCCTATTGATTACTATGCAAGTCACTGGGTATTCTAATGCTAAGTAACATTTTCGACTTCTCTAAAAGCGTCTTCCAGATTGACTTGATACTTGGTGGCAATGTACCTAGGGTGGGTTTCTACCAGGTTTGTTATAATGGTCATGCTCCAGTGATTTTTGGGATTTTTAATGATTTTTTTGTGGTTTTTTGGACAAATCTTAGAAAAATCTTATTTTCCACAACCGCTCACTTAATTGCTTTGATATTACATAAAAACACTCCTAGGGACTCCTAGTTCTTAATTTGTGCACCAGGTGGTGCTTCATTTTTTTTTCAAATTTTTTATGAATTTTTGTGTGTTTTTGTTACTTGTGACTTCTCCAGAAAGTGTCAAGCAAAGATGTTCACTAGGTAGCACTGCTGTGGATTCCTGATTTTTAACGATTTTTCTTTTTCAATTTGGGTACTTATCGGTTAATGCACCTTTTCTATTGCTTACTATGCAAGTCAATGGATATTCTAATGGTAATTCACATTTTGGACTTTTCTGAAGAACCTGTGCATCAGATTTACTTTAAACTTGGTGGCAATGTACCTTGGGTGGGTCTATACCATGTTTGTCCAAATGGTCACGATACAGTATTTTTTGGATTTTTTATGATTTTTCTCGAAAATCTTTAAAAAAAGTTGTAATTGGAAAGTTTAACATGGGACTTTCTTGTAATGGTTATAACTTAAATAATTTTGGCCAGATTTGTGCCAAACTTCGTAAGGATGTACCTCTTATAAGTGTCTACATATTTTGTGCAAATGGTCATGCTCCAGTGATGTTCGGACCTTGACCTCATTCCCAAAGGTCACAGGACACCCGACACGAAATGTACTGTTCACTTGATAACTTGAGATCTATTTTGAGTTAGGACCTTGATGTTGCACATGTTAATGTTTCTCTATGAAGGCAGTACATGAGTGACTTTGATCCCATTTCTGGGGTCACAATGCAACCTCCTCAGAACATGGGTGACCTTGATCCTATCCCAAGTTCACAGAGCTGCAAGTGTGATGAATGTCTAGGTCAGCTGAGAATGGGCTGTTCACACAGCCCTCTTGTTCACGATTTTTTTTATTCGGGTAATCACCGGTATATGCATCTGTCCTGTTGATTACTGTGTAAACCAATGGGCATTCTAATGCACATTTTTTACTTCCTCTCCGAAACCGTGGGTCAAATTGATTTTAAACGTGGTGGCAATGTACCTTGGGTGGGACTCTAGCATATTTGGGCAAATGGACACGCTCCATAGAGTTTTGGACTTTTAATGAATTTCTATGTTCTTTTTTGGGCAAATATTAAAAAATCGCAAAGGTATATGTACATGTCAGCTGAGCACAGAACTGTCACAGTCATCTTGTTTTGAAGTGATAGAGGGAAAATCTGTGAAACGCAAAACTTCAAAAAAAAAATGCTAAGTGTAAGCTCTGAAGTGAGAGTAATTCGTATCTTGCAACCTGTGACCTGAATACAGGACAAACACTCTGCAGCATGCTCGGCTGAGATGCAGATTTACCTTTTTATTAAAACAGGAAGCTGTTGTTTCATAGAACTTATATAAGGGGTGGTCTCTTTTGCGTGCAAAAAATCAAATTCGTAGTTAATTTCATATTTTTTTAATTGAGTGATAGGCCATCATGATAGGGGGTGGGAATACACTATTTCATCTTACGCTCGGGTAATGTAGTCAGGATATGGACCAAAGACATGCTAGAGACTTCAAGGCTATTGCCCCCACAGGGGGATGGGATAATGTGGCTATTCTAGAGGTAGTATGGGGAGGAGCTATTGCAGCTAAATAGTATTTCTCATACAGCTTCATTACTGTGGAAAAGATTGGGCTTCTGAGGTTTTCTTTGTCTGTAGCTCATATATGACATGGTGTACTCAGCACCTTCACAATATTGATCAATATAATATTAAATGGTGGTAACAATAATTGAATATGTTTAACTAACAAATCATACTTCTCCAAACCATGACGTTAAGTTATTTCGATATAGATTAACAAGACAAATGCTGAGTGAACTCCAAATATCAAAATTAAAGATAGTGTTCACTAAGGTAGTATAATATTGACAACTATTAAAATTAAAGTGCGGTTTACAATAAATGTTATAGTTACACAAGAAATTAACTTCATTTAGCATTGCATGCATGTATGAGCTTATAGCTTGCAGGGCTTGACAAGTAAGTGTCATGGAGCACGTTGTCTGTCAACCCCTGCAGGCTATGAGCTCCTACGCGCAATGTAAATGAAAGCCATTGATTACATTTTTATTTCCCCTTTGTTACACGCTATAACGTAAAAAGTTCAACTCGGACTTGTTTATTCATCGTCGATCTAATTAATAGCAAATATTGCCACTGGATGATATAAACAGACAAACTCGACAGTCAGTAAAATAGTTCACAAGTTTATTCAAAGTTTTTATTTTTCTGCTTCACAAATATAATGTACAAACCAAAAGTTTACACTTTCAGCATTTAATGACTAACAACAACAGATAATAAGTGGCGTACGAGTTTTATGAATGGTGGTCTGCAGGAAAGTTAAATAGTATCAGGAATCATTGCGCATTGTGAAGAGGCCTTTGCGGTTATGCACAGAGAAACGCATTTGATGTTCCTATTTTTCTAATCCTAAAAACCAAACCATATGTAAATATGGAAACATAAATGATACTGCCGCGCTTTACATGGTCTACAGTGCTTAAGGACACACATTTAACCCTCTACTTACCTTGCTTCCTAAATCAGATCTGAGTACTGTGTTAATGACTTGCATCACTTTGCAGGACGATAGGGATGTGACGATCGAAGAGTTAAATAAATTGACATATCTCGATATGATCCTGAACGAGACATTACGTCTGTACCCACCTGCAGCCAGGTAAGTAGATGTGGTTGATTTTAACGGGTTTAACCCTTAAAAAAATCAACGAGAATACATGTCTATAGCATAATTTATCATAAATCTGGATAATGCTCAGACGTATTGGAGACAATACACTTTGTACTCAGTAGTGTCAGTTTCAGCACGTTTGATGAAGAACCTTCATCAAACATAACCGTCTTTTAGTTCCCAACCTGGACGGTGGGATGCTTAGTTTGCACTCCGTCTGTCTCTCTCATCCTTCCGTTCTTGCATCTAAACATGTGTAGCATACAAAAATTAGATCACATTGACTTTGACCTTTCCTCTCATCTTTTAAAATGGATGTCTGGGCATATTTCTTATGATGTAAGAATTACGGATACTATTTAGCTCCAGTGGGGGACTCGCTACAGCCTGCATGTGTGTGGCGCTGCTCAATATGATACATGTATGTGTCGCTGCTCAATACGACTGCTCTTGTTGAATTTTCATTAATTTATACAAAGCAGGAAGATAATCCAATTGGCATCATGGACGGCTTGCACTGTTGCGTTGGCGTACATATCTATGATTTTTATAATCATGCGTGTCTGTTATTTTCTTCGCATGTTTTACGTGAACTATGGTGATATTGTATACTTTGTAAAAATGAGAAAAAAAGTTTGCTTGTTTATAGTTGCATGTCGCCCATTACTGTATATCCGTCGTTCAATGTCAATGAAAGTTGGCAAGCAGCAAGAAAATATTTGCAGTTACAGTTGACTCTTATTTTTTATTTTAAATTTTGAATCGATGAACATCACATGGTAAACTACACACTGTAACATTCAACAAGCATATTGTTATATGTCCTATAAATAAGGGTGAAAATCAATTTCATTTACACAGTCTATAATTGTTATGCTTAACATCCCTGTATGCATCCCATATGTAAGATTATATTTCAGATTGGAGCGTTTGACTACACAAACTACAGTGATTAATGGTATCAAGATAAACAAAGGTACTATTGTGGGCTTCCCTATGAGGGCTATTCATCGGGACCCAGACGTTTGGCCTGAGCCGGAGAAGTTTAAACCAGAAAGGTAATTCTATTTTCTGTACTAAGGAAACTAATTTTTCAGCGAGCTGGTGCTGTGGTATTCCAATTGAAGGATATGTTTCTCAACTTGGAATACGTGGCAAATCCCTGTTTAAAAATGTAAAAATATACTTTATGTGCATCTTAATCACACATGGGCCCCCTAGTGCCAAATAGTCTGGTATGTCTCTAGTGCTGAAGGTTGGAAAACCACAAAAATATTCACTTTCGGGAAAAAAGAACAATAAGTTTATAAGCTTGCATATAAAAATATCTCACAAATCACGTCACACTTAAGGTGTCTTATCACTCAGGAGGCGACAAATGCATGACAATTGACAATTTATATCTATCAGGGTTAGAAACAGGTTTATAGAAAATACCAACATGCACCTCCAACACAAGAGGGCACTGGAGAAATTAGCCTTAGTGGTCGCATATGTGATTTTCAAAGGTAAATATTGTATGGCTATGTACCATTCTGTCCGTTCACCAATTTAATTGAAACGGCTCGTGGTGGTTATGTTACATTTGTTTTAGGTTCAGGTGTATAGCACCGAATGTTTATTTGTCAGGGTAGCGAGGCTTCGTATTGAAAATCGGAATCAAATAATATTAGCGGCAGGATTAGTGCACCATAGAAAAAATATTTTGAAGGTGCAATAAATTTTAAAATGCTTGTACCAGCTCAGCTGAGTGCATAAAGTAGTAGATATAGTAGCTTAGATAAAACTGACAATAATTTCTGCCCACTTCACATCCACCTAGCTCAAGGATGATTTGACATTATGTCAAAACAACTTATCACAACACTTTTGCAGATTACAATGTAAAATCCAATGAATTTGGACTGTAGTTGTGTTTTTTCTGTAGTTTCTTACTCTGTGTACATATAGTCAAATAAATACAGGTCCAAGTTCAGAGTTCAACTTAGACACAAGGCATTATCTTTTTGTCCACAGACAGAAAATAACTGTTCATGAGCATAACGTGGAGTTACAGCAGACTTTTAATTTTGTATATATATATATATATATATATATATATATATATATATATATATATATATATATATATATATATATACAAACCCATATGTTTTCTTCAACACTTTAACATATCATTCAATATTTGATATGGTCAAATGTAATGACTCACATCGTTAAGTATTTTAAGACATAATAATTTCAGTTAATCATGCCGTGAAATATGATTTGAACATATGTTTTTGTTTTATTTCACCACATGATAAAACCCATTATCATTCAATATATACATCATAAGAAGTCTATATGATAACATGTAAAATCGATTTGAGGCTATGTAAAAGGGCGTAGTTTACTCTCAGGTAATAGATGCCCCCTGGCGGGCAGGGTTAAAAGTAAGGCACTGGACATTCATGTCGGTAGATATCAAGGTAGCGTATTAATCAAAACCCTCAGACAACATATATTTACATATATGTGACATAATTATTACTGCAAAGTATATTCCAGCTTTTATTCGCAAGGCACTCCAATGTATAGTGCAAAATATGCATGATATATAGAAATACTGAATATAGCCAGGCAGAGTGTTTCATATGGAACGCAATCTCCAGGTTGGGTTTCTTTTTCAGTGTCGTTAAGTACATCTTGACATCGGACCGGAAGTGCTTTGTAGATGTGAATTACTTGGTCATCTCACCAAGTCACTTCCGTTTTGATTTAATGGTGTGATTTAATATTAATGATGTGATTAATTCGAAATGGAAGTAATAATTATGTCAATTTAGCGATGTCATTAAATATAGTTTGTACATATGTGTACATGGTTTACCGTTTAGATATATCATCAGATCGTTTTAATCATATTATATAATGCATTTAATGATATCATCTAACATAGAATATTGGAAAGTATCCTTTCTGATTGGAACAATCCATTTAAATACATTTGATAATCGATTGCATTATATCAGTTAATGTTCTATGATATGTCAAAATGAATAAAACCAAAAAATAATAAGATGGTCAGAGAGGGATGAATTGAATTCATGGTAACCCGATATAGATATGGGAGGTTTACTGTGTAAACTGCAAAATGTCTCCAAATGTCAGTGCCAGTGCAGCATGCATTTCGGACCAAAAAAAAACGATAATGTTAGCAGGAGTACTTGAACTACTCGAAGCTTGTGTTGAGATTTAAAGATATGCACAGAGTACTATCTGCAGAATGTACTTAATTTTCAACTTCATTCTATTAGATGTTTACAAACTTAATTAAGACTTGGTAATTAGCCACGTGGAAACCAAACTGCAAAGTACTGTAACGCAATAGAATGGGTTGACAGTTCCACAATACTACTTTGTCCTTCACTGTAAAACAAACCAAATATTGCAGAAAGGTGCTGCGGAATCAGTCAGCATATAGTTGAATATACGTTAGCGGTGGCGCCAGAATGTGGCAATGGTTATTGTACGAAATGTACTGAGCATGAAATATCTGAATTGCATATGGACCGTAATTTTACCTATACCTATTAGCATCTCTTCAAGTTTAATGCAGGCATGTTTGTTGCATGTGAAAAAATATGTCTTTTTGCAAGATATTTGACGGACTACCACATGATATTTTTTCACTTGAGCAGTTCATGAGATATATAAATAAAGAGATCAATTATTCCAATTCACTACAGATTTTCAGCAGAGGAGAAAGCCAAAAGGAACATGTATGCTTGGCTACCGTTTGGTGCCGGACCGCGCAACTGCGTTGGCATGCGCCTGGCGCGGTTGGAAGTTAAAATGGCAATCCTGCATGTGCTGAGAAAACACAGATTTGTCACATGCGAACAAACTGAGGTAAGGTTAGTTGTGAAAACGTATGAAATAGCTCTATAACCTTATTGGTTTGTCGGAAAGGAAACTATATCCTTAATTCTGAAATGGAAAAATGGAAAAGTATTGCTTCGTGTACTACCTGGATGTATAGCACGGATGCAAGTCGTGCACATAGGCAATATATATATATATATATATATATATATATATATATATATATATATATATATATATATATATATATATATATTTGGTCTCAATAGCCAGTATTATATAGACAAAGTACTACAAACCTATGTGTAATCTTCGAGCATATTTGAGTTTGTTGGGCAGTTTTAACACAATCGAGAAGCCTTAGACCTCACTTGACCAGCTCTGAAGATACGTTTATGTAGTTTCAATTATTGTGTTTCAGATTCCACCTGTCTTAGATAAAATAAGAATGGCACCAACGAATGGCATTGTACTGAAGTTAGAGAAAAGAATATAAGCTGAAGTCAACGAAGTCTTTCAAGCTGCATACAACAGTAAGTAATGACAACAGCGGCAGAGCAATGAAAGGTATCATATGAAGACCACATGAGACGTGATAAGTACGTGACCAACTATCAGCGACCAAGGTCCTATCAGATGAAGAAGACGGACCAAGTTTACTAGCAACCATATATCCTATCAGAGATAAAAGATCTAGATGTGCCAGGCTCAGCGGCAACCATGGTACTATGAGATATACTGGCTGGACCAAGTTCAAGAGAAAGAAACTTCTTCTCGGAGAGGCCAGACATACACACGAGTGTGTGACTAAATATCATCAGCTAATGTCCTATCAGATATACAAGACGGACCAAGTTTAATAGCAACGAAGTACCCAATCAGATAGACAAGACATACCAAGTAGTTTACTAGCAACAAAGTTCCCAATCAGAATGAGTGACTAAATATCATCAGCTAATGTCCTATCAGATATACAAGACGGACCAAGTTTAATAGCAACGAAGTACCCAATCAGATAGACAAGACATACCAAGTAGTTTACTAGCAACAAAATTCCCAATCAGAATGAGTGACTAAATATCATCAGCTAATGTCCTATCAGATATACAAGACGGACCAAGTTTAATAGCAACGAAGTACCCAATCAGATAGACAAGACATACCAAGTAGTTTACTAGCAACAAAGTTCCCAATCAGAATGACGAGACATACCAAGTTGAGCAGCAACCATGTTACTACCAGATGTACTGGGCATACTAAGTTCAAGAGTAACAAACTTCTTATCGGAGAGGCCAGACCTCGGGGGGAGGCGGGGCTACTCCCTATACCGAGCGTAATGGGGACGTGCCGCTCTGAAGGATGCCTTTTCACCGGTACTTTCCCTAACAAAGGTATTAATTTTCCCAAAATTTCCCTAACAAAGGTCCATAAATTTTTCTGAGACCCCTAACCAAGGTCACTGATAAAATCAAAGGGCCCTAATCAAGACCAGACGATTTACGCTCCAGCCCCGTGAACAGGGCGCATGCTATGAAAGTGATTGGCAGCCCTAATGAAGATCCATTATTTGGTAGGATGGGAGCCCTAATGAAGGGTCATTCTGAAAAACTTGAGCTGCACACCCCCATCTAGAAAAGTAGGGAGTAGCCCCCCCCCCCCCGGGGGGCCAGACGTACCAAGCTCAGCAGTAGTCTTGTTGTTACCTGAGATACCATATGGAGCAAGTTCATCAATGACCAAGGTTTTTCCAGATACAATGGATATACCTATAAGTTCTCACGCTGTCAACACATTTGATGTAGCAAGTTGCACAATAACTCAATTCTAATTAGATAGACTGGACGTACCAAGTTAAGCCGAATAAGTTCGCGTCAGAAAGACAAGATGTACCATTTAACAGTAGCCAAGTTCTTATCATAAAGACTTGATGCATCGAGTTCATCAGTGATAAAGTTCTAAGATAGGCAAGATGTAACGATTTCTCCAGTGACCACATTCTTATCAGTTTGACTAGGTGCACTAAAGTATCATATGCGACAACTTAACACATTTATAAAACAGTAAACGTTCTACAAATTCAGTCTGTTGTCTTTTTTACCCACCTATAACAACAAAATATGTCTGAAGTGTTTAGGCGGCGTTGTACGCTGGTGTGACATCAATATGTTGGCAAATTTATATGTGTATAGGTTTGTTCCGGGGTTTATGATGATTTCATGTGCATTACATGTAACTGTCCCTCCTTAACAGCTTTACATATACATGTACTTGTGTTATATTTTAACATTTGACTGACAAGGAGGCGTGCCAACTTGCTCAATAAAACATCTCTTCAGAAATGCAGAAAATAGTAAAACTTTTGTTCACTCTTTATCGAATGTACTTACAGTACGGTACATATGAATTGCACATTGAGTGGCATCTTGCTTTCTGTATTAAGATGTTCAAACTTTGCAGTTTTGCGAATTTTACCAAATTAGCATAAATTAAAATGCTGCGACTTCATTCTTCGTTCATCTGTCTATACCTGTAGTACAAGCCTAAGATTTGAAGCTGGAATTGCAACTTTATCTGTAAATGTCGAAGATATTCAACATTAAAATTTTCCAATTGTTCCACTTTAGCATAAATGAAAAATTACAATTTTCTGTGCAATGAATTGAACTTAGAATGGCACCCCTACTAGTCCGGGAGATGAAACACCTTTATTTATGTTTTCGAGTGCATTTTGTTTGAACATGTTTTCTAAGGCAGAAATGCCTGGATAAAATCATATCTGGCAGTCTTACAAGCTGAAAGTGGTCCATTTTCTTTCCATGTAGCTGTTTTGGAGGGAATCTCGCCTTCCAAAATTGGCACAAAATTAAGGGGTAGGGGAAATTTAAACGGCCATATCTTCGGCCATATTGCTAACATCAGAATGAGTTACCCCTCAAAATGTTTGTATTTAGCCCGTCTATCCAATAAAGCAAACCAAATTTGAATATGTTAATTAGTGACGTCAACAGAGGTTACAAGGTCACCAAAACGGGTCAGAGGCTATACCTCCTGGAGGCTCCAGAAAAAACACCACAAACTAGAAGAAACAAGACCAAAATGATTTATTTGACTTTTATTCAGTAGAAAAGATGATACTTCAGACATCTGACTATAGTAAATCTTTGTAAAAGACAATCTGCATTGTTTCAAACAAACTGATTCAAGTTTTTCGTTCCTACATCAAATATTGACATCTTCTGCCCTTGTGCATTACCTATCAAAGATAAATGTATGCGGAACATATTTCAAAATATTGCTCAATTCATTTGATTATATTTACGTATGTTGGGGTAATTTATGTATCAATCAGTGATTAGGCCTAACAAGCAACAGTAAGTGAAATTTATTTTAAACTGAACTTCTCATAGTGAAAGTGGGTAATCCCCACTTCAAGTACTCTGCATGGTAACGACTGACAATGGGGAATCCCTGCTTCAAGTACATCATGTACATTGCATTGTGAAACTGAAAGTGGGGAATTCCTGCCTCAAGCACTTTGCCTTGTTCTGAAAGAGGGGAAACCCCATCTCTGTTCTGTTCTGTTGTGTATAAATACTGGGCAGATCTTTTCGTGGAGTAACAGTTCCCAGGGGTGTTGGACAATTAGTCCAAGTATCATGTTGCAGACAGTCTGCTTTTGAAAGTGTCTATTGTCTCTGCAGAAATTTGGTGATTGGTGAGATTGTTCCAGTCAATGACCATTGTTGGAAACAACAAGTTTCTGTGTTTTTCGGCTTGTGATGTACATATTAAGTTTTTCATTAAGTATAAGTCAGAGATATGGGTTGTGTGTTACTTGTCGAAGTTCATGTTGGTATAAATGGTAACAGTGGTGTTTAGGTTATTTGGTCCTATTGATTTGCATGATATAACAAAATTTTGTTCAGGTTGAACTTCATGCCCCACGTGTTTGACCAGTGCTTCAGTGCAATTAGGTCTTGTATTGTCTTTCTGTCTGGATTTGATGTACCAGAAGTGTTTGCTGTTTTTTCTGAACAAAACTAGTTTCGATAATTTAATGAGATATTTAGAATAAGATTTTCGTATCTTTGACTGGGTGTGTCCTTTATGTTTCTTGTAGATTTCAATATTGAAATGTTTATCGGATAACTGCATGTGGTTATATGGTTTCTGCTAATGTTTTATCAGTTTTTTTATCTTTAACTGCCGCCTCCGTTTGTATTCTGGTCTTTGCAGTGTATGTGGTAATTTGGTGGGAAAATTCCACTGTCCTTGTTAGAATTGTCTAGCCACATTTCTATTCCTAAAATAAGGTCTGGTTAAATGTAGTTTGTAATTAGAGCTTAATCTGTTTATTTTTGTTTTGTTTTTGTTTTTGACACTTTAGCAGTTAACTAGTAAAGTCCCAGTTGTTTGCTTTAGGTAGGCAGTAGGCCGAAGAGGATGGTAAGCAAAAGGACAGTGCATTTTCTCCACTCTGTTGTTGGAAAGACATTTAATCTTGGCCTAAGTTAGGCCAGTAGAAAAGCCAGTCAGTTTACTGCTTGCTTTTGGTGAGCAGGAAAGTTATCAGCCTTTATTTTATTTATGTGCTGTTTGTATCATCCTTAGTCTTTGTTGTATGCACTTGTGTTTTGTACAGATGCAGTGATATTTCATGCACTTGTGATTTGTATCTAGATGCAGTGATATTTTATGCACTTGTGTTTTGTATAGATGCAGTGAAAGCTACATGATGGTTGATAAGTCTGCATTACTCCATGTCAGTTGCGACAATGTCAGATAAGCCATCAACAAGTACCGGTGTCAGAGAATACTTGCCCCCCCCCCCCCAAACGGATGGTCCCCCAGGGGCCCATTCATTTGCCGAACGTATGGGCCTCCCTGCAAACATTTGCCCCCCCCCCCCCAAAAAAAATACCTTGTAAGAATTATCTCACAATCCCTCCAAGTTTTTTTTTATTTGTGCAACACATATTTTAGCACAAATCTACCCCACATGTATAGATTCGGGTGTCTCCATTTTCCCCTGATTCCTGGTTATCTGCATTGCTGGAGATACATACGCGGCATATCTGGGTCTTGATATGAATGAAAGAAATACAATAAAACACCAGATTTTTTTTTTTTAAAGAAAGCTCTTTCATACTGGGAGGGCCTAAATATTCTTGAATGGACTCAGGGATGTGGGTTTTCGGCTGATTTCCTTCCTCTGTTTGTAAGCGTCTTAAAGTGGATATAAATGGGAGGGGCCCTTTGGTTCCAGAATATTTGGGCCCCCTATTTGTTTGTGTCTTAAAGTGGATATGAATGGGCAGGGGGCCCTTTGATTCCAGAATATTTGGGCCCCCTGTTTTTAAGTAAATGCATTGCAGTGGATATATATGGGAAGGGGGGGCCCTTTGGTTCCAGAATATATGGGCCCCCCATTTGTATGTGTCTTGAAGTGAATATAAATGGGGAGGAGGCCCTTTGGTTCCAAAATATTTGGGCCCCCTTTTTGTAAGTAAATGCCTTGCAGTGGATATAAATGGGGAGGGAGGGACCTTTGGTTCCAGAATATTTGGGCCCCCTATTTGTTTGTGTCTTAAAGTGGATGTAAATGGGGAGGGGGCCCTTTGGTTCCAGAATATTTGGGCCCCCTATTTTAAGTAAATGCCTTGCAGTGGATATATATGGGGAGGGGGGCCCTTTGGTTCCAGAATATTTGGGCCTCCCATTTGCATGCGTCTTGAAGTGGATACAAATGGGGAGGGGGCCCTTTGGTTCCAGAATGTTTAGGCCCACTGTTTGTAAGTAAATGCCTTACAGTGGATATAAATGGGGGAGGGGGTCCCTTTGGTTCCAGGATATTTGAGCCCCCTGTTTGGCAAATACCTTGCAGTGAATATAAATGGGAAGGGGGCCCTTTGGTTCCAAAATATTTGGCTCCCTATTTGTAAGTAAATGCCTTACAGTGGATATAAATGGGGAAGGGGCCCTTTAGCTCCAGTATTTTTGGGCCCCCTATTTGTTTGTGTCATAGAGTGGATATAAATGGGGAGGGGGGACCCTTTGGTACAAATAGGGGGCAAAATATACTGAAAGCAAAAGGCCCCCTCCCCATTTATATCCCCTGCAAGGCATTTACTTACAAATAGGGGGCCCAAATATTCAAGATCGACTTAATGCATTTAGATACCAAAAGGGGTGCCAATAGTCTGGAATCAAAGAGCCTCTTCCTCATTTATATCCACCTTGAGGCACTTAGATACTGTTCAGGGGTCAAGTGGCCAAAACATTTGGGAAACAAAAGCCTCCCCCGCCCCTCTCTACATAACTGGAAATTAAAAGCCATTTATAGTTATTTTACAGAAGTATGTGTACATGTAGTTTGGGTAGCTCAGCTATTCATAGAAATTACTTTTATACTCAGATCGCGAACATACTTGCACCAAGTTAAATTTCCCATTTTCTATTAGAAGGTAAACTTAGGATCGAGTCATCTGGTCATAATTCCGCATCAATTATAATGCCATTCACATGATTCATGACAACATTTTAACATTTTGCGCAGAATCTATTCTCATGCTGAGCTGACAAAACACTGTGATCAGCACCTTTTACCTTTAGTCTAGTGTAACATGACCAATTTTGCTATTTTGCACTGTTAACATCATCAATGTTACAACTGTAGTTGAGATGTCACATGAAATGCAACAAAAATCAAATATGAAAGGGGGCCCAAAAATTCGTTGACACGGGTGTGGCAAAGTAGAGTCATCAGAGTATTACCAACATCTCTTTGCTAAACTGGGAGAAAGCAAAGAGATCTCAGAAGGCAACAACAAAGCAAAAGTCTCTAACCTAGGGGAAGCCAGGTACGCAATCTTCAAAGAGAAGTATGCACCTAGAAAGGAGTCTGAACCACTAGCCAAAATTAAAGGAGCAGATGCTATCACTCTTCCCCCATCCAGGCGAGTTCTTTCACAAAAGCTGAACAGGACAAACTATGTGACTATGATTTGGAGAAATGCACACCTCCAGGACCCAATATCTGATTCAATTGATCCTACTGAGTGTGGCTGGAAACTAACTGATGGCAAATACCAGATGGTCTGGTTTGTTGGGGACTAAATGCCAAAAGACATAGCTGAGCACGTTAGAGCTGACCAACCATCACACAATGATGACCAGGATGAGTATGAAAATTCCTTTGACTCTGATGATTCAGACTATGAAATCGAAGATGATTTATAAAGCACTTGAAAACCCTTGATTCAGCTTTCTTGATATATCAAAGGGTGCTATATATTTCCATTATTTTGCAGCAAGTCTGACTATGTTTGGAAATGGCAACGAGCTATGCTAGAGATGTTGTCATTGTGGACTTATAGTCCCATTCACAAGTACCAAACTTCATCTGTTGAGTCCACTCTATCATCCAAGTGGTCAGAAAAGACCATAAGCAATGTATCCGAGCTTTGCGTAATCCTATAGTTCAGAAAGTTAGCCTAACAGCTGCGGACCACTTTATAATGTCAAGCAATGCACCAGAGTGGAAAATGTCAAAATTTGATGAAAAAGCAATGTAATTTGAATCAGTTTGTTTGAAACAATGCAGATTGTCTTCCAAAGATTTACTGTAGGCAGATGTGTGAAACATTATCTTTTCTACTGAAAAAAAGTCAAATAAATCATTTGGTCTTGTTTCTTCTAGTTTGTGGTGTTTTTTTCTGGAGCCTCCAGGAGGTATAGCCTCTGACCCGTTTTGGTGACCTTATGACCTCTGTTGACGTCACTAATTAACATATTCAAATTTGATTTGCTTTATTGGATAGACGGGCTAAATACAAACATTTTGAGGGGTAACACATTCTGATGTAAGCAATATGGCCGAAGATATGGCCGTTTAAATTTCCCCTACCCCTTAATTTTGTGCCAATTTTGGAAGGCGAGATTCCCTCCAAAACAGCTGCATGGAAAGAAAATGGACCACTTTCAGCTTGTAAGACTGCCAGATTTGATTTCTCCAGGTATTTCTGCCTTAGAAAACATGTTCAAACAAAATGCACTCGAAAACATAAATAAAGGTGTCTCATCTCCTGGACTATACCTACAATATTTTGAAATTTTTACTATCTAACTTTGTAATTGTCCTTCATGAGCATCAACTAAGATTCTACAACTTGTTTTTGTGATTCATTGGATACGGCGACAGCACTAATGTTCTAATTCAAGTTTGAATGGCACCTGCATATATAATAGTTTGCAGATATTCAACTTGACAAATTTCAAATGTCCCTAATTAGCAGATATTTAAATTCTACATGTGCAGTAATGTTTCTAATGGTTGTACAGCCCCAAGTAACATATTCATAGCACCAGCAGCCATGTCTGTATATGGAAAGGTCTGGAAGCCAGAAGCAACTGAAATTTTTAATGGCCCTAATTTGAATTGTTTTCAACTTCTTGCAGTCACTGTGGTTTTCTCACAGATGTTCCAAAAATATTTCTATGTGTTGTTGCTATGGAAAATTTAATGTTTCTTGCTCATGCAGTGTCAGGGTTTCAGTTGACACAAAAAATCGAGTGGAAAGGGAGACAGAAAAAAACAAAAAACAGGTTGTCTTCACACACAAGCATAACTAATTTTGGAGATATTTAAGTGTTAGTCTTAGTTTTCAAAGTGTTTGTTAAATGTCGCCCAATCGCATTGTGGTAACCTTTATTATAGATGTGTGTCAACACAGACAATCTGTTTTTGTTGGGTTTGTTTATTTTTTTCTTTCTGTGTTATGTCTGTGTGCCAATGCAAACATTCTGTTTTTCTTGGTGTTTATGTCTGGGTGCTTACTCAGACATATTGTTTTTCCTCGCGTTCCGAGGCACCCGAATTTGTCCGAAGTTTTTCTCAGACATAATAATTCCCCAAACCACCAAATTTACCATGGTGACTGACCTACCAATGAAATTTTGCCATTTGGTTGAGAAAAGTCATTATGTTTAAAATTATGCAAATGAGAGGCACTTAAAATTGTAAAAGCTCCATATCTTCCAAACCATTGCAGATAGACACAAAATTTCAATCTTCATTTCGAGGTTTGTGACACCCGCCGATACAATGGACAGTAAATACAAGTTGTGGAACTTCAAATTATGCTAATTAGGGATATTTTCAGCTTGGCTCAGGACAAGTGGTGTCATTTTAAAGGATATATGGGGCCTTCTTGGACAGCACCTGTGCTATTTCAGATAAAGACAAAATTGCAATGTACATTTATAGGTTTGTGACACCTGCCAACAGAAAATAAAAGTTGTAGAATTTCAAATCATGCTAATTAGGGGCATTTTTTAGCGTAGCCATGGAACAAGTGGTGTCATTTTTCAAGGATATATGGGGCCTTCTTGGACAGCTCCTTGTGCAAAAATTATCCCAGCCTGCTTTGTGTTAATTCCTGGTGCCAGTTCTTCCAGGTGTTCAAACTTGTCTTTTGTGATTTAAATATTGCGTAAAAGATGAGCCGTTGTTGAAAGATTGCTGCAACACTACAGAATAGCTACAGACAGTGTTCTACTAAAGCATTCACTGCCAGTAACAACCTATTTGGAAAGCCAGACCACTGATTGAACTTGGCCCGCGTTGTACAACCACTCACAGTGGAAAAGTTCACACTTTGCTGCATTGTAATAACTGAGTGCTCTTTGATGCTTGGATACAGATCACCTCATTTATTATTCATGAAGGTCATTTGATCCCAGGGTCTTTACTCACTGACTGGCTGTGCGAGAAAACTGACACAGGGATACTGACTTTTCTGTCTTGCATGCTCCCCTGTCGTAAAACTTTCGATAATTGGAGACCAAAAATGAGATTTGTTGAGTACAACTGAGCACATTGGAAACCTGTTGAGAACTTACATACCAAGTTTTGTTGAAAACTTTTGAGCACTATTGAGAGTTGTTGTGAAACACTAACCACCATTGTATCAGGATATATATATATATATATATATATATATATATATATATATATATATATATATATGTAATTTAGCACTGCTGTATCAGACTATATATTCTAGCACCACATATATAGAGCACTGTTGTTGCAGGATACTGAGAGTTGTTGTATCATGCTATACATTTTCTCACATCACAATGTCAAGATACTCACAAGTGTTGTAGGAGGCTAGATTGGAATATGTTTTATACTATGTATCAGTGCAAATAGCTCAAAATACATTGAAAAAATACAAGTTCTGTTTAGTCATTATGTCTGAGTGCCTACCCAGACATACTGTTTTTTCTCAAAATTCTTTCTTTCTTCTTTTTTCCGCCGCATAATTTGTCCGGAGCTTTTCTCAGACACCGTGCAAGCTACAGTGTTAAAACTTGGCTTGGTAACAGAGCTAGTAGGGAAGTTGACCCTCTGATTTGGAATAATCATGATGTTTAAAATTATGCAAATTAGGGCCTTTCTAAATTTTAATAGCTCAATATCTTCCAAACTATTACAGATAGACACCAAATTTTAATGGGCACATATAAGTTTGTGACACCTGCCAATATAATGGACAGCAAATAAAAGTCGTAGAATTTCAACTTATGCTAATAAGGGGCATTGAAAAATTTAAAGGTTGAATATCTCCAAAAGTACTATAGATAGAAATGTAATTCCAAATTCAATTTACAGGTTTGTGGTAAAGCAAATCCAATGAACCATGAACCAAACTTTTAGGATTTTCATTTATGCATATAAAGTGAATATGCAAAATTTAAATCTTGAATAGCTTCAAAGCTATTACAGAAAAAGTGCCCTTATGGGTTTGTGACATAGCTGCCACCAATGAACCATGATCCAAAATTGTGCAATTTTAATGTGTGCAAACAAGATGAATACAATAAATTTAAATCTTGAACTTATTATACATAGAGGTGCCATTCCAACTTCAGTTTGTAAGTGTGTGACATAGCCCATCCGATGAACCATAAACCAAAGTTGTAGGCTTTTGATACAAAAATCAGGCAAATACACAAAATTAAAGTCTTTGAATCCCTTCAAAACTACTACAGATAGTAGTGTCATTCAAACTTCACTTTATACGTTTGTAACATGGCCACATCCAATTAACCAAGAACCAAAGTTGCAGAATTCTAATCTATGCAAATAAGCATAATACACAAAATTTGGATTATGTTGAACAATGGCAAAGTGTAGCATTTCAAACTCTTCTCATTTTGAAGGCACCCAGACAGATTTGCTGTGAAGCAAATCTTTTTTCAACTCTTTCTTTCTCTTTTCTTTCTATACCAAAAACCTGTCCAACAATTCATTTAGACACTATTATACTTCAAAACTTTAAACTAACAACAATTATACCTCCATACCTGGAATTTTGCCTTTTTATAAAGAGGAGGGAATGTTTTGAAAATTATGCAAATTAGGGCCCCTTCGAATATTCATAACCCACAAAAATGGATCTGGTGGCAAGCTTGTCCGGCAACATACTAGTCTGGGCTAGTAGCTGGTGACGCCTGGTGGCTCAACAGTGCAGCTCAGGGTATGGGAACATTGCTAGGCAACAAGTTCTCTGTAAGTGGAGAGCAAGCTAAGGTCTGGAAAAGTCAATACATCTCTTGGAATTGTTGACTTGAGCATAAAACTATATATAAAAAACAACACATGCAACTGAAGGAGCAAGTACATGTTAATGTCTCTATACCTTACACCCTGTATATTAGGAGGTGATAGAGAGGGGCCAGTCATAGATGTAGGCTGTAGTCTGCCCTGCTGTGTGGAGGCAAAGTCACACTTAGAAATGTCCCCAGGGCATAAATTGGATCCTTACTCACTTTCAAAATACATACCACAGGTGCACAGCACTTCACACCCTGCAGTAAGCTGGAACAAGATGGGTTATCAAATGACCACTGTGTCTTCCCAATCTTCACAGCATACAGTCAGTGTACTCCTGTACTTGTCAATGGTGGTTCCCAAGTTTCAAGGCATATTTAAGCTGGGCACCAGCTTCACCAATGACTGCATGGTGAATGGTTTTCATGGCAACTTGCTGATCATGCCAGGAATACTCAACTAATAATCTACTAGCACTTATGCAATATTCACACACATACACAGAACCTTTGGCTCCAATAAGGCAGGATCATACCTGCCACACACAAGGGATATTACATAAACACATATTCACAATTATGTGCAAAAACAGAAAGGTTTCCACTACAACCCCAATGCTATTTCATCTTGTGCTTAGTCTGCCTCTTGTCTCTATATCAAAATTGCATTTGCATTGGGGAGCACTTTAAAAATATTTGTATTTTGTAGGCACACATACAGATTTGCGGTCAAGAAAATAATCTTTTCCAGTTCTTTCTTTTTTTTCTTTTTTTAGCAGCAATTTTCTCAACATTTCACTTGGACTTTGCTATACATAGACACTCCAAACTCATATAATTATACCTCCATGCATAGAATCTTGCCTTTTTATTAAAGGGGGTGAACAATTTGAAAATTATGAAAATTACGGCCAAAGTGCCACCAGATTGTTCATTTGAAGTCTTGATTTTATTAAGATTATTATTTTTACCTCTGAAGAGCCCACCCCCATCCATCGCAAGCTCCGTCGCTGGGATCCTACCTCTTTTCATTTCGAAAATGTTGGCAAGTATGGGGTAAGTGTGTGCCTCGAACATTTTTATACAATACCCTATCTTAATCCCAGGCCAGATGTAAAAAGGTACCCTTTCTTAATCATGTAATGTGTTGAAAGGAGTGCTGCATTGTGCATCCTGGTGTAATTTAGAGATCAACATTCAAATTTTAAACAAGTTTTAGCATATTCTTACTTCCCATAACCCCCGCCCACCCCCAAAGAACTAAGGCCTACTAATTATATCCTATATCTCCAGCCTATATCCAAGATCTATACATTTAGTTGAAAAAAGAAAAAGACATTCAATTCACTCAAATAATTGTCACCCCTATCCTAATCCAGCTGTGTACATTTTTTTTGGTGGGGGGGGAGCCTTTTCTTATCCTGGGACAGTGGAAGTGATGACAACAGGGCCTTTCCCACGGCATGTACCCAGTACAATCCTACATGGGATACCCGCCCTCTCCCCCCGGCCCTGGACCTTGTACATTGTGTTCAAACGTCACATTATGGTCATGTTCCCCTTTCAATTTCGTTCACAATAAAATATTCCAGTGCTCCTAGTAGATATCTCCTTATTCTGTGCTCGTGATAAAGTGCTATGGCGCTATAGTTTCAAGAATTTCAACCTGATTCAATCAAGTAACATCACTTCACACCTGATACAGCAAGAAATTTTGAAGAAGGGAAGAAAAGGTATGTGTTATAACCAGGATGGCATATCTGACCTGGTTGTACCACACACACACACACACATAAATAGTCATTTATGAAGAAAAGAATATTCTGTTTGCATACCCACAAACATGGCGTATGTTCTTTGCATCAATTATGCCAGCAAAGATGAAAAAGGTCAAGCATGCCCTTCCTCTCATATATAGAAGCTGATATGATAGTCAGAAAAAGGGAAACAACAAGGAATGCTAACATGGGATAGTCTGGTGGAGCTTGAGAAGATGCAGGAAGATTTATCAGCAGCCAAATGTGAAAAAGTTGGATTTGCAAAGAGGAAGAATACTGGCATCTCAAAAGTTTCTAGTATTACAAGGAGAAAGATTTAATTTCACTGGAAAAGTCAACAGTGGATCAGCACCTGTCATTAGCAGCTCTGAAATGCCTACTCTCCCACCATGAAAATAAACTGATTCCCAATATGCAAGATTGTTGGTACAATATTTCTGACAGCCCATTGCATGTCTCTTGGAATGATGACATGGATCTTTGCTGCAATGCAAAGAATATTTACATAGAAGACTCATGGGAAAATACAAAGAGGGAGATTGTCTGACTATGGAAGCAATACAAGAGATCGCTTATGATTGCCTGGAAGATATCATAGAGTTTCTCTGGATCGCTCTCAGAAAAATTCCCCATACCTGAAGAATTAAAGACCATCTGTGACTGTATACAAAAAAAAAGGATCCAGGAATGATTTAGAACCCTTCCTTGAGTGTGAAGACATGATGCCAAAATGTACTCGTAAATAGGCCCCAGAAAAGGAGAAAAAAAAAAGAGAAAAGTGAAGTCGCAAAGAAAGCTACACAGTCAATAGTTGAGGTAGATCATACTCACAGCATGAAGTTGCCAAGATCCGAAAACAGCCAAGTGGAGAACAAGAACACAGTTGTTCATTTCAGTCATCTAACTGTACCTGTGGTACCAGTATGACCATGATGACTGAGTCTGGTTATTTGTCAGAGAGCCAACAATCATCACCTCAAGTTTGTGAATTAGAGAAAAACTTGGTGTTGCCCTTGTGTATATTTTCAGATACATTTTCATCTGATCACTTATTTTATCACACACGAAGTAGCATACAGTCCACTGAAATGCAAAAATCATCTGTGATTGACATTTTGCATAGACAGGTCATCCAGGCTGTTAAATCTTTTCTTGAAAATATCAATATGCTGACCAGTGTATCTCGTACTCTGTGCACATGGTGCATATGGTGCAAATAAGGTGTGGACAGTAGTGATTACAGTCTCTGTAAGTTGACGGCGTTTTTGTCAGCATAAAGAGATAAGTTACATACATATACCTGTATATGTGGAGAGTTTTAGTTAAATGCTTTCTTTCTACAAGAAATGGAAATTTTATCAGACCTTTTATGTATCACTTCATGACGTCACCAGAAGGATGCTCTATATCAGGAATCATGATGACACTTGTAACAAAACAGAAATTCTGATAAGTAGTAAAATGACACAGCACAGCACAGCTGGAAGACGAGGCAAACTTGGAAGAATGTGTTGTTTTCTAGAGCGACGGCTTTTCTGACGCTCAACAGAAAGTCAGTTGAATCATTCTTCTGCTTGCAAGATTTTAGTACCAACTGTATAAAGGTATTTCATGCTTTTCAGTTATCACAGTTGTAATTTGTGTAATATACAGTTACTGTAAGATATAGATTTTAAGGCAGTATTGTACAGCATTATAGGATGAGAAGAAACAAGTTTTGCTGTTTTTCTGAGTGACGGTATTTCTCTCACTTAAAGGAAAAAGAATGAAATCTGAAACAGTCATCTCATTGCAAGGCTGACATGCATCCTAAATACTTCAGTACTTCATTTTATGACGCCGCTTGAATAGTCACACATCTTTTGTTTATAAGGGGGAGGAACGTGACACAACTTGAATTTTCTCAGTGAAGTCTGATGTCACTGAAGAGCATACACCTTCTATGCACCAGTTTCTACCAATGGGGAAATGATGGATAGATCATTTGACACAGACATCTGAAGTAGAACAGAGAAGTAAAATCATTGCTGGAGATTTCACAGCTTTAAAGAGTACGCCAACTGAGTATTTTGCAAATCATCAAGAGGCTCATCATTGGTCTGTCATTACAAGAAAAACCTGAAATGAGAATAAGGTCCAATATAAAAATATCATCTGCATCCAGAAGATAATGTAGAACATAGATCTCAAGGCCTAATGGAAATAATGAGGTGCTGTAGTTGGTCTAAATACTTGATTGCTGCATATGTTTTTAATGCAAGCTAGAGGACCAAGAATGTATATAAATTTGTTTAATGAGTTTTTACAAGTACCAGTGCACAGTTTCCGCCTACAAGCATCAGTGTCTTTTGGATAACTCAACAACGTTAGGTGTTACTGACTTTTAGAAAAAAGGGGAAGAGTGTAGTGAATATGCAGAATCACCCATGCACACCCCTGTGACTGTGGACAGCATGACCTCTGTGGGGTTGTTGTTGACACCTAGAGCAGCAGCACCCACACAAGATTATTGTCTGTGGTGACCCAAATGCAAGGGACCTGTTTAGATAAATACAAGACTTGGGCATGAACAGATGTACCTTCTGAGTGATCTAAGTGTCTGCCTTACATGTACTGTGGATTGTACAGGTATAGTCCCAGGGTTTTGTGAATTATTGAACAGTACAACTTCCATACACGTGCGCTCCCCATTGCATTAACATTCAGTGACCACTACAGTGCTCAGGCAGCGGTTCAGACACAGAAGCAGCCCTAGGGAAGTTGGGAATTAAATCACAGACAGAATTGCTGAAGCGAAGATAAATTAATGAGGGAATTTAAAGAAGTAGGTGAAGACAGGTGGTGCAGGAAAACATACAACAAAGCCGTTCAGAAGAAAGCCAGATGGGTCAAAAACATAGACTAGCTACCAGAGAGATATGAATTGAAAGGATATGATGAGGTTGATGATTGAAAATTGCACATAGGAAAGACTGTGGCACACAAGGTACCAGTGTTAGAAATGCTAAAGAGAAATGTGTTTTAGGATAGAGAGAAGGGGTCCAAGCTTTTGGTTTAAAGTAGTGCGAGAGCTATCAACTTTAAAAAGAGGGAACAGACGTGGACAGGATGTAATGATTGGAAGTGTAATGTGTGCACTCAAAAGGCAAATGAGACATTTTTCTTTGGTTGAGAGAGAGAGAGAGAGAGAGAGAGAGAGAGAGAGAGAGAGAGAGAGAGAGAGAGAGAGAGTTTTGTCTGCGACAAGGGGCAAATGAAAATATCGTAGGCAGACGTAGCTCCTCGTAACAGTTCTTAGACTGTCGTATATGTTCGCTGTTGTTCTCTGCCTCACAGAAAAAAATCAAAATGCTTGAAATTTGCCTATGACAAAAATTTAGTCGAAGTTAATCGAAGTTATATCGTGTATAGTCACACCCATGTCGTAACCGAATGCTAAAATATCGCAGCTTGTCGAGGCTATATCGTAGATTTCAGATTCGCCCCTCGCCGTGGGCCAAATTCGCCAGTGGGACACGGGCATTATGGGAAAAACAGTTGATTACGCTAACTGGTTGCATTTGTTATACACTGTACCAGTCGTAACATTATCGTACCGATCATTTACTGTAGTACTGAAGTACTCATTGTACACTGTCGTAACATTGTGGTACGGTTCATACACTGTAGTACTGACGTACCCATTGTACGCTGTCGTAACGTTGTCATACAGATCATACACTGTTGTTCTTGAAGTACATATTGTACATTGTCGTACCGATAATACACTGCATGTAGCACTGAAATATCAATTGTACATTGTCATATCAATAAGCTTTGAAGACTGAAGCCCTGCTATATTTTTCACTCAAAGAAGAAGACGACGGAGAAATGCTACTGTCACGATGCCTTCTCAATCGAAAACGCAAGCATAAACGGAGATAAAAACGCACTGAGTTTTGATGGTTGGATTTCTACTATTTCATTATTAACGCAACCGTTACAGCAACGGGTCGGATCGGATTGGATCCAGTGGAAAATCTGCCTTTACAAAAGACGAATATCTCAGTGCATGATACCTCATCGTCAATTGCACGCCAGCTGTGCACAATCCAATCACATGTTTCATGTGAGTGGCCACGAAAGCGCACTGTTGTTTACATTGATATCAGTCAAATGCTGAGACATCAAAGAGATTGATTGGCTACCAGCAAGCCTCGGTTGCAAGCTAAGCCTTAGGCCGTGACGTCACCAAGCTAGACAAATTCATTATGGCCGCCATGCAATTACCTGGCATCACATACAAAAAAGAAATTTAAAAAAAATAGTAGTCGAAAGATGTGTTATGACCTCTTACCTTTACATATCATCTTTCCCCAGATATAAATCTACATTTAAGTATTATTCTGGTCTAATAATAAGGCCATATTAATTCAGTATGCCCATTTCATTTCTGACCTGTCAGCCATTGCTGACCCAAATATCCAGAAGTCATGTACATATATTTTGCTGAAATTTTGTACAAGCAAGGTGATCACAGAATGGTTTGCCATCTACTCCAAGAACACTTTCCTGAAGCAAGCAGTAAGATGAAGGTCCAAATCAGAGAAAAATAATCAGATGACCCAACTTTGAATTTCAACAACCTCTAAACTGCGCCATCTTGCAAAAAAAATCACGTTTTTTATAAAGCTCCATTTTTGTAATATATAGTCTATTCCCGGCACTTTGCACCTAGAATGCGCTGCCAAAGCATACAGATCAATATTATAATGGGGGGGGGGGATAGTAACAACCCTGTGTCCACCTCCCAGCCAAAAAGAATGGAACCCCAAAATTCCATATTTAGAGTGTGGGCACCTTTTAATTTTGATGAAAATGTACAATTTGCCCCAGAATGCTCAAACATATAAATTTTTTCCACAACTTAAAATGTCAAAAATTATGAAACTTGGTATAATCTCAGTTATGAAAGAAAAAGTTTTATTTTATCAGTTAACCCTCATTACTTCTGACAAAATGGGCTCTTCCGTTATTAAGATTGGACCACTTGTATTTTGCAAATTTAACCCATCCCAGTCCCGATTTATACCCTCTTAAAAGCATGGACACTTGTTGATAAAGTTACGGTATGAACGAGTCCCGGGGAACTTTTAAATTAAAATGCCAGAGCGGCATTTGGTCGGTGGGTGTTCCAAACAGGCATCTCTTGTATCTTGGGTGACAGGAAACTTGTAAAGTGACATTAATCTGGACCCAACAAAGGCACCGACTGTTACATTGGGGATAAATCAATTATAACAACCTATTCATTTGATCCTAAGCTGACAGATGAATAAACATAAGGCTGGTCATTTTGCGAGGTACCATGGCCACAAGGGCTCTGTGATTGGCTGTTCACTCAAGATGGCCGCCATTCCCATGGTAACAAGAGCCAAGCATTCACCTTTGTTGGATGCTGAGCCAGTATTTTATGCCATTTTGCATCATTATACACAGAATGATGGAACAGCATACAATACAATTTCAATTAATACAAAACTCATGAAACCAGGATTTGGCAGGGTCGACGAAAATAAAATTATGCCCTATTTTGTCATTGTTTATCTCTAATTTCAATCGCAAGCACATCAGAAACTTTTATTCAGTGTTGTAACTACAGAGAAATACCTAAACATGATGTGTTGGGGGTAAAAATACATGCATTTTGAGATGATTGCACCTTAACACTCCCGAATAGCAGGGACTACGATTTACACATGCTTCTTTGTTTACATGTTTACATAAGCAGTGCCCAGCTATGCAACTGAGACCAAGGCTGCTGATTTGACCCCTAATCTTGCATCTCATTACACCCAGGTCAGCATCGCGACTGTATGCTATAGCGCACTGTCAGTGTACAGTATATATAGTATATGTATACATATTTATGTCTGTTTCCAAACACACACATTCTTTTTTTCAAAACTCTTTTTTTTCCGCCTACATCTTGTCCGCTGCTTTTCTGGGAGACAGCAACAGCTAGAAATCCAAAGTGTTGCAGGGCCATGGCTCTATTATTAAAATTAGTCCTCTGATTTAAAATAATTTGAATATTTTCGAAAGTGTGAAATGTTTGATAAAAATCTTCTATATCATCAAAACTATTGTAGACAGAGGTGCCATGTCCAGTTTCATATATGGATTTGTGTCAGAGACAAGTGCTATGGCACGCAAACAACAGTTGAGTAGTTTCAATTTATGCTAAATTCACTGAATACCTGGCAGACTTTCCAAAATACTCCCAAGCAGACATCATTCTATCACAACATGTACAAGCTAGTTACTGACATCTACCTCCATGTTGCTTTGCAATCATTTTGCACGCATAATGAATTTACTTGTACAGTCAGAACCTGTCTCCTTGACAACTTACTGTCTATCGTGCAATTAACTGTCTGCTTTAAAGGACGAAGGTTTTGCAGCAACTTAAGCAACAACAGAAAAAAACTCGTGCAAAAAATGTTTATTAACTTAGGTTCTCAACAAAATATGGAGAATCATTCCTGTTCATGTTTAACAGATTTCTAAGCCCCCACCCCCACCGCCTAGGCCCAAAAACCTGAGTGGCCCAATCACAATGCTGCAATGCTATATTTCTAGAAGGAAGAAACATTGTGCGTGGGGCTATCTGAGCCATCCCGTGGTTCCAAGAGGCCCCTGCTCTGCACAAAAGCCTGTGATACGATATTCCCCATCCCAAATGTACACACCAGAGGGCGTAAGTTGGCTTGACCACACAAAGCATAACAGTCTTCCAGACCACAATAACTATTTTGACAACTTGATGGATTTCATAACCACAGATCTTTAGTGTGGAACAAATCGGTGTCATCCCAGTGATTTGTCTGCGTCTTGTCCTCAGCATTTCTCGGAGATGGCTGTCGCCAGAATTCTGAGTTGTTGGATGGCAATGACATAGTACATATCAATTGGAATAGCCATGATGATTAAAATTATGCGAACTAGGGGCAATCAATATATTAAAAGCTCCAAATCTTTCAAACATATTGCGGATAGATACAAAATTTTGATATACATATATAGATCTGTGACACGTGCCAATATGATGGACAGTAAAGGAAAGCTGTAAAATTTTAAATCATGCTGATTAGGGCCATTAAAAATTAAAAAGTTGAATATCCCCCCAAACTATTACAGTTATATGCCGTCCCACCTTCAATTTATAGGTTATGGGTAAAGCCGTATCCAATAAACCATGAACCAAAATTGTAAAATTTTAATGTATGCAAATAAGTTGAATATGCAAAATTTAAATCTTTAATAGCTTCAAAGCTATTTTAGATAGAGGTGCCTTTCTAACTTTAATTTATGGGTTTGTGACATAGCCTTATCCAATGAACCATCATCCAAAATTGTGCAATTTAAATTTTATGTAAATAAGATGAATACACAAAATTTAAATTTTGAATAACTTCAAAATTATTATACTTGGAGGTGCCATTTCAACTTCAGTTTGTGGGTATGTGACATAGCCGCATCCAATGAACCATAAAGCAAAATTATAAGATTTGAATTTAAGCAAATTAGGCATATACACAAAATTGCAATCTAGAATAGCTTCAATATTATAGATAGTGATGTCATTCAAATTTCACTTTATAAGTTTGTGGCATGGTCACATCCAATGAAACAAGAACCAAAGTTCTAGCATTCTAATTTATGGAAATTAGGCTAATACACGAAATTTAGATTATGTTGAACAATGGCCAAATGTGGCATTTCAAACTGTTCTCATTTGAATGCACCCAGGCAAATTTGCTGCAAGGCCAGTCTTCTTTTCTTGTTAATTGGTGTGGCCTAGTTTCGAACCAAGACATTTTGTTTTTCCAATTTTTTTTTTTCATCCCAACTGCAACTGACTGGTTGGTTACCCAGCTGCACCCAATGAAATATGGACCAAAGTTGCAGGATTGAAATTTAAGCAAATGCACAAAATTTTACTCTTGAATAAATTCAGAACTATTATAGACAGAGGAACTATTCCAATTTCAATTTTGCAGGTCACACAAATGTATTGGTGATAGAGGCGTCAATAGCGACATCAATTAACTGGTTTATGATTTATGTGCATTCAATAAAATGAAAGTGAAAGTTGTAAGAATTGAAATTGTGTCAATTAGGCACACGAAGGAGATTTAAATATTAATCACTTGAAACCTATTCAAGATGATAGGGCAATTTCAATTCAAAAGAAAGTGGTCAATATATATTTGATTATCATTGAACAAATCTTTAAAACATTTCAAATTTTATTGATTTGCAGGGCACACAGACAGATTTGCTCTAGAGCATTTTTCGAAGTTTTACACCATGTTTCTGCATTTGTTTTGGTTTTTCTTTTTATTCCGTTTTGTTTGTTTTCTCGTTTGTGTGTGGTTGGTTGCTTTTGTTTTTGTTTTGTTTTGTTTTGTTTTGGGGTTTTTTTGTTTTTTGTTTTTGTTTTTGTTTTTTTTTTTTTTTGTGTGTGTTTTTTTTTTTTTTTTTTTTGTTTTTTTGTTTTTGTTTTGTTTTGGGTTTTGTTTTTGTTTCTTTTTGTTTTTTTTTGTTTTCTTTCATTTTTTTGTTTGTTTGTTGTTTTTTTGTTTTTTGTTTTGTTTTGTTTTTACAACCAATTGAAGCATATGAAAAAATAAAGTAGAATTAAATGTTCCTCACATCTTATACCCAACTTGGGGAGTAATTTCTATGTCTTCTTTAGTATCGTTTGCTTGTGCGCAGGATTTTACTAGGATATTGCACATTTTCTGAAGTGCTCAAAGCAGCGGTTACCCATGGTAATCATTGTTTTGAACAATAACTGCAGTCAAGTCTCAGAGGATGCGCAATGGTCAATAATATGCAAACAGCAGTTCGAGTGGCATATTATAATATACGCGAACTAGTATTTAAAATATGAAAGATTCGTCTTTTCTTCACATCAATATCAAACCACTGAACAAGACGACAAAGATACTTATGACTAGTCAGCTATTGCAGATATAAGAATTTGCTACCTTACATATTTCTGAATATTGATTAAGGACATGAAGTTTTGTATATCTTGGAAATAAAGAGTGTGAATAAGTGGACAGTTTTCCTCTTATGTAACCAGACGTTGTAGTAGGTAATCTACGGTATAGCGATTTCAGGTAGGATAATGGTGGGTGACAGGTATTGTTGAAAACGTGTGAAAAATATCCAAAAAGTTCATTTATACAGTATCTTTATTAGAAATATAAAGCTTTTTGGAGTAAGATGTCACTAATTAAGAGGGGGTTTAGCTCCTTAAAGAGAGATTCAGAATGGGCATTAAAATTGGACAGACCTATTAAACGGATGCCTTTCTTCTGAAGTTTGTCTATGCGATCTCAGGAGAATGCCCAAGCAACAATGCCGTAGAGCAGATATAGCAGAAAAAGTGAGTCACAGGTGAGTAAAAGGCCGTTTTTGTAGTTAATGTGTCTTAAGTCTTTTCAGTATCCCTATAATCCTAGAGAGTTTATTTGCTATTTTATTTATTTGGGCGTGCTAGTTTAAATTTTCTTGAATTCTCAGATCCAGAAAATCAAGCCCATTGGTTTTGTCAATGTATTTCTATTTGCGATTTCAAGATTTAAAGCTATGTTAAGTTTCCGCTGGGGAAAATGGAATATTATGAATTTAGTCTTTGAAACTTTTAACGAAAATTTTTCAGCCCCTAGCCGTGCACTCTATTTCTGTAGTGTCTTTTGATGTCATGTTAGCAAAAAACTGCAACAAGGTACTCGGTGTTTCCAGTGGTAAACAATGCATAGTAAGGCTTAGATGTTAACAGTACATGTAATGTTATATAAATCAAGGAATGAAGGATAATATTTGAATAAGGTCACTGAATGTTAGAGGGTTGCGTCATTACAAAAAAAAAGAAGAAGAAGGGTCTTCCATTATTTACACAAAAGTGAAACGGGCATAAAATTTTTACAGGAGACACACTGTTCATATGAAATTGAACAGCAACGGAGGGCAGAGTGGGGATTCACTGTTTTGTTTGCAGACAAACTTAGACATACATGGCATTCAAAGAACCCTAATATCATTTTTTGTAGACTAGACTTCTTTTTAACTTCTTTTTGACTTGTCGTCATATATAAGTAAAGCAGACATTAAACCTGGATTTAAAACAGACCATTCCATGATTTCATTCAAATTTGCAACAGATAAGAGTAAGAGAGGTAAGGGCTTCTGGAAATTGAACTGTTCATTTTTGACTGACAGTGAATACATTGAATTAATAAAACAAAACATAACAAAAACAGTACAGCTAAATACATGAATAAACCCTTCTCTTTTATGGGATACCATAAAATGTCAGATAAGAGGAGAAACAACTAAATTTGCAGCTAGGAAGAAAAAAGATAGAATTAATACAATAAGAGAGTATGAAGAAAAATTAGAAAGTTTGGAGGAGGGACAACAATACCATAAAATGTCAGATAAGAGGAGAAACAACTAAATTTGCAGCTAGGAAGAAAAAAGATAGAATTAATACAATAAGAGAGTATGAAGAAAAATTAAAAAGTTTGGAGGAGGGACAACAAGATTGTTCAGACCCTGACATATTTCATCAAAAAATACAACAAATAAAAGATTATTTGGAGAAAGAAGTAGGGTATAGAACTAGAGGCGCTTTGATTAGGTGTAAAACTCAGTGGTATGAAGAAGGTGAGAAACCAAGTAAGTACTTTTTTAATTTAAAAAAACGAAATTATAATAACAAGGTTATCGGACAGTTACAGTTACCAAGTGGGTTTTTGATCACAGAAAGAAACAAAATTTTGGAAGAGCAAGACAAATTTTTCAAAAAACTTTACACTTCCCACGAAACAGTAGGTGTAATTTTAGAAGAAGAGATTCCAAATTTAGCAGATATAATTAAATTATCACAAGATGATAGTGACTCCTGTGAGGGTCCTATCACTGAACAAGAAGTACTGAATATAATTAAAACTTTAAAAAAAATAGTAAGAATCCAGGAACAAATGGACTTCCTATTGAATTTTACAAAATATTTTGGAATGCAGTCAAAGATCATTTGATTAATTCAATAAATTACTCTCACAATAATGATAATTTATCACTTTCTCAAACTCAGGGAAATACAACTTTATTGCCACAAAAGATAAAGATCCATTGTTATTGAAAACCTGGCGACCGATTTCACTACTAAATACGGATTATAAAATAACAAAATGTTCAGCTTACAGAATGAGAAGAAGTCTGAGATTATTGATACAGTTCAAACAGGTTTGTTACAGGATAGGTATATAGGTGAAAATATAAGACGCATGATAGATTTATTAGAATATACAGATAGTGAAGAGAATCCAGCTTTGGCTATTTTTGTCAATTTTGAAAAAGCATTCGATATGTTGGAATGGAAATTTATACAGAAGGTATTAAATTTTGTTTAATTTCGGTCCATTTTTAGGAAATGGACAGAATTACTTTCTAAAGATATTAGCAGTAGGTAATGAATAATGGATGGGCCAAAGCTCCTTTTACTTTGACCTGTGGGGTACGTAAGGGGTACCCACACTCCCCGTATTTATTTTTAATTTGTGTTGAAATTTTTGGCTTAATGAGCAGGAAGGATAACATGATTAATGGATAGATGAGGAATACAAAGTCAGTCAGTATGCTGACGACACGTGTTTGACCATTTTGGCCAATGAAGTAAACTCACGTGAATTGCTTTAGGTACTTGGTAAATTTGCAAAAATGTCAGGACTAAAAGTGAATTATGATAAAACTGAAATAATGCCAATTGGTAGTTTAAAAGATAGTCATTTTAATTTAAATACATCAAAAAACATTAAGTAGACAAATAGTCCCAGTGGGTCAGTTAAGTTGCTGGGAATTATGTTAAGTGCAAATACAAATAGATTGGCACACTTAAGTTACAATCATTTATAACCTAAGATACAAAATCAGTTAAATATTTGGTCTCAACGAAATTTTTCTTTATATGATAAAGTTACTGTGTTAAATACATTTGCTCTCTCACAATTAATTTATGTTATGACAGTTGTACCAAGCCCTGTCAATAAAAGAGTAACACACGACTTTTTTTAAAGTTGAAGCTGTTTTGTTTAATTTTTTGTGGGGTGGACAAGTTAAAGATAAAATTAAAAGCAAGACTGCAATTGGTTCATGTGATAAAGGCGGTCTTAAAATGGTTCAAATCTATTCCCAAAATCAAGCATTGAAATTAAGCAGGATTAAAAGAATTTTTCGCAATAACAATGAAAAGTGGAAAGCTATGATTTCGTCCAAAATTCCATATTTTCAAAATATCTGGAAATGTAATACAAAAATTAAAGACTTTACAATTATTTTCAAAATCTTAGGTAGTATATTTTGGAAAGAAGGTATACAATTATGTTGTATAGTTAATTATTTTGACTCAAAAAAATCTAGAGGACATCGTACATCAATTTTAATGGTTAAACTCATGGATAAGAGTTGAAAATAGACCTATTTTTTACTGGTTATAGCAGAGAGGGCATAAACAAGATAATCGATTTACTCCATGATATTGGTATCTTTTTATTATATACTGCTTTTTGTAATAAATTTTTAAATATTCAAACTATTTTTTTGATTTATCAAAGTTTGATAACTGCTATACCTATACATTGGAAAAAATAAAATAAGAGGGATTCGAATAGATATTCTTGGACCATATACTTATTTAGTTGAAAAAATGTTAAAAGTTGAAAAAGCTTCAAAATTTTTCTATTCCATTTTGATTGAAAAATTTTTATACCTCCTAAAAACGCTTTGAATAAATAGTGTGAAGATACTGTTAATATCATTGATGACATATTGGGAAACTTGTTTTTCACAAACTTATAAATATACAATTTCAGCACCAATGAGAGCTTTTCAATATAGATTTCTACACAGGATTATATTTACTAATTCTAAATTGTTTACATGTGGTATTAAAGATAGTCCAATATAGTCCATTGTGTGATGAAGAAGATTAAACTCTGATACATTATTTTTATGAGTGTTTTATTGTTCAAAAATTTTGGCAAGATGTATTAAAATAGTTGAAAGAACAGTTGAAATGTGAATTACGTTTTCAAAAGCTGAACTTGTGGTTGGAGTAGAAACAGAAAGTATGAATTTTGGGGCATTTTATCTTTCTCATAGCTAAATATTACCTATATTTATGCTACGATAAAAGTAAATAAAATTAAATCCATAGAGTACAATGTGGCATTGAAGGTTGATCAACTGAAGAAACGTAACAAAAAATGGAAAGCATTTTTAGAGTAAAAAGGTGTTTAATATGAGCATTTTGTATACAAAATATTATTTTTATTCAACAATTTGTGCAGTAAAATGGCAAATGGGCAGCTTTATAACATTCAGTTTAAACATGAAGATATCTTGACTCATTTAAGTATTATGTAACTATGAAATTCTTATGTGTATTATAACCTCATGTATAATTATAGATTACATCTTTACTTCGTTTTAATTTGCCGTAAATATTACGCTGAACATTGTTTGTACCTTGCTGGAGACTAAAAAGAAAAAATTAAAAAATTGATGATGCCCAAGGCAAGTCATAAATCGAGACTTAATACAGAATGGAGGTCCTAAAATGGAACCCTGAGGTACCCCTGACAAATGGGTAATGATTTTGGGGAAGCATCGTCAACTTGAACATACTGAGTTCGATCTTTTGAGTAGCTTTCAAACCAATGGGAAGCTTGCACATTTATAGTTCCATTATTCCCACTAGGGCGGCGCTACCATGCTGGGGAGTTCAGAGGTACATGCACAACCAGCACCACGGTGAAAACCCAGTATGGGCAAACATTAGAGCCATTCATTATGCATTTATTATCATACATAAGCATTTTTCCCCTAGTGGGAATAACGGAACTGTGAATATGCAAGCTTCCCAATCGTAAGTAGCTATCCTTTTTAATATCAATTATTTAAGGCTATGGCTAAAATTTCAAATTTTAAATTTCAGTTTTCAATCTGGTTAAGGATTTTGTGGGTTTATGTCAGTCCCTGATTAAAATTTTGAGTGGGGAGAGGCAAAGATGAATAAACAAGACATTTGTGTCCTAACAACGTGGCAAATCAAGCAATCAGATTTGATATAAACCGTCATATATCTTAATTTAAACTTCCAATTAACACAAAACTAGGGTGCCTAAAGTACTCAGTGCATGCACATCCCAGTGTAACTTGGTATTGTGAGAGTACATCTATTAGAAACGTGACCATCGGCAAGACAAACACTGTAGCAAGGATTATGAATACCATATTATGCCCTTTGGGTGCCCCTGAGTCTTTGAGCATCCATTCATTTTTATGTCTCCATGGTGCTGAAATAATGTCATTTGAACATTTTGACAAGGCATAAGGAATAATGCTTATATATGATAATAAATGCATAAGGAATGGCTCTTATGTTTGCCCATACTGGGTTTTCACTGTGGTGCTGGGTGTGCATGTGCCTCTGAACTCCCCAGCACGGTATCGCCGCCCTAGTAGGAATAATGGAACTATGAATGTGCAAGCTTCCCATTTAGTGGAGTGCCATCGACCCCAAAATAATGTAATTTATGAAGAAGAATGTTGTGGTACAGAGCATCGAAGGCTTTAGAAAGATCAAGGTAGATTGCAACAGGTAATTCACCTGAACCCATAATCTGCAATATTCTGTCAATAAATTCCAGAGCGGCGGTCTCAGTTGAGTGTAACTTCTTAAAGCCGTGTTGGTTTTGGATAATAAATCCTGTGAAATAAAATGAGGGTACAGTGGATGATAGACTACTTTTTCAAACATATTTGAGAAACCGGGAAGAAGAGAAATTGGCTTATAGTTATAAAGACAAGTATTATCGTCCTTTTTGCAAATCTGTAACACCTTGGCAATATTTAGTTTCTCTGGGAAAATTCCCGTGTTCAGCGACTGGTTAACTATTAAAGCCAACGGTTCAGTGATTAAAGGATTTATATTTTGTAAGAAGATTCATAGAGATATTATCTTGTCCGGTGCTTACTTCAGAATTATTTCGATAATTTTTTGAGATACCATTAGCCGAGACCTGTTCAAAGGAAAAAGTATGCCTTGAACCGTTTCTAAGCCATTCTGTACAGTGTCGCACGGCTGCAGGGTTGATATTTCTGGCTAGAGTGGGTCCTATATATGTTTGTAAAAATTGTGTTAAAATGTTCAGCAATTTCAGTTTTATTAGACACATGTAGCCTACGTTATCAATGTTTAGAATTGAGGGAAATTGTTTTTATTCTTGAGACTGTTAAGAATTGTTTTCATAACATCCGAAGTTTTTCGTATATCTTTTTGGAATTTAAGAAACTCGTTACGATAATAATCTTTGCTTGTCGAACATTTCTGTCTAGGCTTGGATTATAAAATTTGAAATTATGCTTTCTTGTGTGGTACATTAAAGTTTCTTGACTTGTACATTTCAGTCGTTTATATAGATTCTCCCCCGAATTTTAGCGAACGTAAAATACCATTGCTTATCCAGTGTGAGTGTTTATGTTTGTATTTATTAAATTTTACAGTTTTAGTTGGTAGATGTCTCTTTTTAGCATGGGGTATTATATTTAAAAGTTTGTTATAATTTATGTTTGCATTGGTATTGAAGTCATTATGAAGTTATTAAAAGACATTGCCTTTTTTAATTCGTCAACAAAATTTGTTATTGACGCATCGTCTTTTGTTTCGACCTTTATAAACCTTGGGAGCATGTTAAATTAAATTTTGGTCAAGGCATGTAAAGTATGGAAGATGGTCAGATAATTGTGTGAAAAGAATTCCGGACAAACAAACGGGATTGGCTGGTATGTGAAAAACTGCAAAATATGTTATCAATTAAGGTCCCATTTCTTTCTGAAAAACGAGTCGGTATGGTTATTTTGGCATGAAATCAGAATTGATCTCTAAATTAACCATTGTATTGGTTTTAAGTAAATCTATGTTGAAATCAACAATTACGAATTTATCTGATTGCTCTTGTGACAAAGTTAAAAGAATAGGAACGAGATCATTCATAAATGTATCAATATCATCGTTTCGATCTCGGGAAGGTCTATATTACAGAGACAGACCTTTTGTTTTAGTCCATTGCCAAAACCATCGACAAACTGACCTTCCCATAAGTTGTTTCGCGAGTAAAAGTCACGTACGGCATATTGAAAAATTTTGTCAAGATAAATTAGTAAGCCTCCGTGGGAGCTACAAGTGGCACCTTATGGAATACAATTATAGCTGTCTAACTCGTTAATAGAAAAATCAGGAGTAATCCTCCTACCCAGATTTCTTGGAGGCAAATCGCGACAAATTCAAAATTACCGTCAGCTAGATGTCCATTAACATTTTTAGTTTGTCAAATTTTGCATTGAGACTCTGAATAATTAATTCTAATATAAACATGATATGAGCACATAGTTTTAGGTACTCTCAGATAGATTTTTTACTTCAACATACGGTGAATCAGAGGATATGCAAATTGCCTTTTCGAGGTCTTCAGCATATTGCAATAGTTGATTCAGATTGTTTCTAGTTACGCCACCAAAGTTTTGAAGAACATCATTAACTACGTTTGCGTCAGTTTATCATTTGTAAAGGTGGAAAATTATCGAAAGTCAGTGGAACTGAGACATATAAAAGACAGGGTGAGCCAAAAGATGAAGGAAAGAGAAAAAAAAATAAAAATGAGAACCAAGAACTGTAACATTGAAAATAGTTGTGCAACAGTGAGGAGAAGTAGGTACCCGGAGTTCAAGTATTGACTGAAGAGATTCCTGAAAGAAAACAAAAACAGAAGGGGTATATTTGAACATTTACTGAATGTCAATTTTGACTTGATCATATAAATATAATCATATCGTTTTGCAACGATATGCTGGGAGAAGGAGTACTGCATCATGATAGCAATTATGCTTGCACCAGCTGGGTAGTAAATATACACAACTTGCTATGGTTATTATGCAAACAAAAACTCCAGCTGAGAAAATGGTAAGATACTAAAATGTGCGTGAAATACCCTAAAGTGACAGGCGCCAGCATTAGAAAAATGAAGTAACCATGACGTTTTCAGGTTTCATGACACACGTAAAATAACAATAAATAGTGATTTATCAAAAACATGTAGCACCAGGTGGTAATATACCGAGCCATATATCGAAAGACCTTTACCATTAATTTGCATGTGCACCAAATGCATGAAGCGAGAGAGTACGGAATTACGAATTAATGCTGAACAGCCAAGTAGGGGGACACTTGTTCAAGGGCAACGGACTCTTAAGACAATGCAATCTGTTTCAAAAACATCTGTGTAAACATGGAAGAGCAAAATTATGCCGTGCATTGTTATAACAAGACACTTTGCTCTAGTGACTATGCATACGTTATTTACAGTTGTAGAGAATACTTTGAGCAGGTTTATCAAAAAGCATACCCACAATACAAATGAATTTACAGTATTAGATAATAATGACTAGCGGCGATAATAGCATCAATGCCTCAAGACTAATATGAAGTACGGTATCAAGCTGGCAATGGTAATTCGTTCAAACTTACATATAAGAGGGTACGGATGAAGATTGATGATAGCTTCCGATATAATTGTATACATGTGCGAAATATTTGGATAAAAGTTCTCACCAGAAACTCGTAGTTAAAGTACAAATACCGCTTGCTTGCTTGTGAGCGTGTGTGTGGTAGTCGGTCGGTCGGTAGCTAGGTCATTTAAAAAATATATATAAGCAAATGAACAGGGAGTGACACCGTGGACGAAAGGAGCGTAGTGAAGTGCTTGAATGATGTTGAATCACCAGAATAAGAAATACGATACAGGCCTATCGCATGGTACAGCAATATTATGACTTATTTACTATGGTTCTTTTCACAATTATGACAAAAATAAAAGAGACTTGATTATGAGTGGCATGCATTCAAACGGCAAAATAATGATATCGACTAAAAGCAAATCTCAGCTTTAAAAAGTCTAAATTTCAAGAAAAAAGTGGCGATTTCGACTTCTTAAAAGTCTAAACTTCACCTTTAAAAAGTCGAAATTTCGACTTTTTAAAAGTCTAAATCTCAGGTTTAAAAGTCGAAAAGTTTCTTTTTCTCGAAATTTCGACCTTTTTTCTCGAACTTTCAGCCTTTTTTCTCGAACTTTCGACTTTTAAATTTCGGAATTTTTCTCGAAATTTCGACTTTTTTAAAGTTTTAAATCTCAACTATAATAAGTCGAAATTTCGAGGGAAAAAAGTCGAAATTTTTAGTTTTTTGAAGTACAAATTCGCAGAAAAAATCCAAATTTCGACTTTTTAAGTCTAAATCCCAGCTTTAAAAAGTATAAATTTCGAGACAAAAAGTTGAAATTTCGACTCTTTAAAGTCTAAATTTCAACTTAAATACTTTCAGCTTTAAAAAGTCGAAATTTCGACTTTTAAAGTCAAAATCTTAGCTTTACAAATCGAAATTTTGACTTTTAAATCGAAATTTCGAGAAGAAAAGTCGAAATTGCGCGAAAAAAGTCGAAATTTTAAGAAAAAACTAGTAACTTCACAATTTTTTCTTTGTGGTCCTTATAGGCTTCCGAAAAGAATGGAAGTCATTAGCATTCAAGTAAAAACCATGTCAGGGGGTTTAACCTGACAGAAAACATGTAAACCTTAAATGGCTGAAAGGTGAACATTAAAACAGAATGATGCCAAAAGATAAAATTAAGTAGGAAAACAGACAAGTCTAAAATCTGTAAAATTATTGCAGCCAAACTGTCTAACAATCTTTGGATATTAACAGCAAAATTTGTAGGCAGGTCACAATAAAAGTCATTAGCTTTTTAGTTAAGAATATGCAATCAAATTTTTTTTCTTAACCAGACATCAAGTAAAGTAAAGTAAAATTAGGCAAGCTGTCGTAGGCCGCTGCTCGTTAGCCCCATCGGGGTTTGGCCTGACAGAAAACAAGCTAGCCTAAAATGTCAGCAAGGTGAATATTAAAACAGAATGATCCCAGATGATAAAATTAAACATAGCAAAACATGCAAGTTTTCTCTAAAATTATTGAAGCCAAACTTTTTAACCATCTCTGGATATTTACAGCAAAATTTGTAGCAATATATGATCAAAAGTACATCTTGAATCCTCTTGACTAAAGTTTATTGTATATAGCTTTGGTTCTGGATACAAAGTCCTCAAATTTAGAACAAATACAACCAAATCTCAAAATTTGTAAAAAAAAAAAGAAAACATGTCTTATACCCAATAGCTTCCGAAATGTTACTGTCCGGGAAAGGATAGTTAACTACTTCAAAGTTACACTCATCCATTTTGTAATAGACTTTAATGGAAAGACTGTCGTTAGTGACCCGAATATCCAAGTCCAGAAAAACATCTCTGAAACCATCTAAACTGTTACCTTCTAAAGGGATATCTTTTGAGCAAATTTCTGTAGCAATTTCACTGACATTTTATACGTTTACACAAGCAATGTCGTCAATATATATTGCGTTGTTTGATAATTTTGTAGCCATTGGAAAGTCCTTTTTCATCAATTTATCCATATACTTGAATTCTGGCCAGGTCAAGTATAAATCTGTAAGTTATGTATGTATGTATGTATGTATGTATGTATGTATGTATGTATGTATGTATATATATATATATATATATATATATATATATATATATATATATATATATATATATATATATATATATATATATATATCTGTGCCATGGAGAGTGTCCAATCTGACTGCACGTGGTTTTCTCCGAGGTCTTCGGCTGCCTCCACCAAACAATTAGGTATAGGAAAGTTCACGCCAAAATCTGTGCCATGGAGAGTGATTCATATCGGCTTGGCCTGCTTCGCAATTCATGTAAAAAGATATGGAAGTGGCAGTGCATGTTTGACATTTGAGGTATGAATTGCTGTCACTTTAGGTATTCTCTCCTGGACATACAAAGACGTTAAATTGGCCAATCTTTTACGTTCATGTACATTTAATCAAAGTTTATTGGGAAGTTTTGAGCTGCATAGGGCATTTCGCACAGTGACATTTGTGTAGGCTATACATTTGAATGTGCATATATAGGTTTGTGAATCACTTTGCGAGACTTTCGTCTGAAAAGCCTTCTGACAGGCATAGTGAATATCAGGTAACCCAGACTTACTGGCAAATATTAATGATAAATGAGTAAGTAGATTTTTAACATGAAGAAAATCTAGTTAGTGTATTTGGAGAAGGCTTTGTATATAGGCCTACTAACTTACATAGGTATTCCAAAGCTAACGTATTTTTTAAAAATCAGGAAAATATTTCAAATGTTCATCAGAAGCGGTGCCAAAAAGCGAACTAATCTGGGTAGGTCTGAGCGATATAGTCCCCAGGGTAATATTGCTCTTTCTGTTGTTTACAAGGGGCTAAATCTATCGATTATGGAGCTATAAATACATATTAATTGTAATTATACACACTTGATGCTGCTTGATTATGATGAACGTGAAAAACACTGGTTACGTATTATTTTGTGAAATTCGTATGAGGCCCTCCTGTGTACACCCCAATATTCCCTTTACCAAAATGCTAAGACATATGTTAGAACTAGAAAAGAGGATTTGATCCACAGCAAATCTGTCTGGGTGCCTTCAAAATGAGACCGGTTTGAAATGCTACACTTTGCCATTGTTCAACATAATCTAAGTTTGTTGTATTAGCATAATTTTTGTGAAGCAAAATCATACAACTTTAGTTCTTAGTTCATTGGATGTGGCCATGTCACAAACTTATAAAATGAAGTTTGAATGGACCTAGTATCTATAATAGTTTTGAAGCTATTCAACATTTTAATTTTGTGTATTTGCCTAATTTGCATAAATTGAAAGCCTACAACTTCGGTTTATTGTTCATTGGATGGGGCTTTGCCACAAACCCATAAATTGACGCAGGAATGGCACTTCTATCTATAATAGTTTTGAAGCTATTCAAGATTTACATTTTTGCATGTTTACCTAATTTGCATAAATTAAAATACTACAACTTTGGTTCGTGGTTCATTGGATCATTGGATGCGGCTTTGCCACAACCCAATAAATTTAAGTTGAAATGGCATGTCTATGTATAATAGTTTTGGAGATATTCAACTTTGAAACTTTTCAAAGCCCCTTATTAGCATAATTTGAAATTCTACTGAACTTATACTGTCCATTATATTGGCAGGTGTCACAAACGAATGTATGCACATTGCAATTTTGAGTTTCTGCAATATTTTGGAAGATATGGAGCTTTTCAAATTTTTAATTGCCCCTAAATTTGCATGCTTTTAAACATCATGACTATTCCAAATAAGATGCACAATTTCACAGGTTATGTAAGACACCATAGCAAGTTTGGTGTTTTTTGGAAAAATAGTGCTTCAGAAAATCTCCAGACCAACTTGGTTGTAAAGAAGAAAGGAAGGAAAGAAAGAAAGACAGGAAGAAAGAAAGAGGGAGGCAGGAAGAAAGAAAGAAAGAAAGAAAGAAAGAAAGAAAGAAAGAAAGAAAGAAAGAAAGAAAGAAAGAAAGAAATTTGTTCTGCCTAGAAGTTTAAAGCTGTGAGTTCACTTGGGACTGATAATCTCAGCAGACTGACATTGCCTCAGGCAAAAACAGGCCAGCTAGGACACCAGTGGAAGCAAAAGCCTGCCTGGTTCATATGGCAGCATGGAGTCAATCTGTTCCTGCATGAACAGAAAGAGATACTCTGTATTTTATTAAGTGCCTCATTACACAGTTGTTGGGAGTCCCACCCACCCAACCCCACCCCACACCACAATTTGCTACAAGACCCAAACCTTCCAAAGCATACACTCAACATGCATGGAAAAAAGCTGTGAGACAGGTTCAAGCTAATTAATTATGAATGCAAAATGGTTGCCTGGCACCATGGAGGTCAAGCAATAGGTCATACAGCAAGCAGTTCAAGGGTTGTTTGTGGATTGGGGAGAAATTTGGTGAATTTAGCATGCATTGAAATTCCCAAAGTTTTGTTTGTATGCTATAAGATTTGCCAGTTGTGTCAAACCTATATGTGTAAGTAAGAACTTTGTGTCTATCTCCAATAGTTAAGAAGATATGGAGCTTTTAAAATTTTAATTGCCCCTTATTTGCATAATTTTAATCATCATGACCATTCCAAGTCAGGTGCCTAATTTCACTGGTATGTCAGTCAACATGGCAAGTTTGGCGGTTTTCAGAATAGTAGGGTCTGGAAAAACCACGGACAAATCCTGTCATAAAGCAAATAAAAAGAAAGAAAGAAAGAAAGAAAGAAAGAAAGAAAGAAAGAAAGAAAGAAAGAAAGAAAGAAAGAAAGAAAGAAAGATAGAAAGAAAGAAAGAATTAATTCTTGGACAAACAAAATGTCTGGGTTGGCACCCAGACATAAAAAAGAAGAGAGAAAGAAAGAAAGAAAAAAGAAAGAAAGAAAGAAAGAAAGAAAGAAAGAAAGAAAGAAATTGGCCTTTTATTTCTTTGTTAATTTATCTGAGATAAGAGACCACCTGTCCCATGTGACCATTTTTGTCTGGCATAAAGGGTGCTTTTGAATTGCAGGTACCACTGTACAGTGAAACCTCTCTGCAGTGGGCACCCTCGTGACCAGAGAAAAGTGCCCACTGGTCAGCCCTTCTGGGCAGTATTGATGAGTATATGTGCATGTACAGTGTACAAATATCATAATTCAGAGGGATGTGTATACATGCAATGCAAAACTGTCTTTGTTCCTTTATCACGTAAGCAAATTTTTAACAGATGCTGTCACAAAACTAGAAAATTTTATTTGCTTGTTAACAAATTAGTCTGGGTACCTGGAGAAACTGCAATGCAATGCATGCAGCTGAGACAAAAGCTCAAAATGTGTAATGGCATGTTAACAGTATGGCCAAGTAGGTGAAAAGTGTTGCAGAATGATATAGGTAGATATGTCTAGCTTTGACCTTTCAAGGTCACTCTAGATCAAAAAAGACAACACCAGATGAAAGCTTATATGTCATTTCCTACTCATGTTGAATAGTAACTATGGCCCCAAAGTACATCGTTTTCCATATACAGAGATTCTAATGATGTGTGGCCTTGCTTTGACCTTTCAAGGTCACTCAAGGTCAAAAAGACAGCACCACATTAAAGCCTATATATCATTTCCTATTCATGTTGAATAGTAACTATGGCCCTAAAGTGTGCCGTTTTCCATATACAAAGATTTCCATGGTGTGGGACCTTGAGTTGAACTTTCAAGGTCACTCGAGGTCAAAAAGGACAGCACCAGGTAAAAGCCCATATGCCATTTCCTATTCAAGTTTAATGGTAACTGTGGCCCAAAAATGCACAGTTTTCGAGATACAAGCTTATATCACTTATACAGTTGTATCTGCCCAGATTTGGAAAATACTAAAATATGAAAGATTCGAATTGTCTAGTGTCTCAAATTTGCATATTTTTTATAGTAACAGGCTCAACAATATGTCTATGTGATAGGCCATCCTAAGAAACATATATTTGCCATTTTAAAACATGTCACTGTCTATAATAGTTTTGAAGATATTCAAATTATAAGTTTTAGGTATTAACCTAATTTGCATAAATGTAAATGTTAAAACTTCAGCTGATGCTTCACTGGATGCACCTATGTGACAGTCCTATATATTGAAGTTGGAATGGCATCTGTGTCCATAATAGTGTTGAAGATATTCCACATTGAAATTTTGTTAACAGTTTTGTAAATATTCAAGATTGAAATTCTGTGTATTCTCCTAATTTGCATCAATTTAAATGTAACAACTTTGGCCCATGGTTCATTGGATTCGCCTATAGCACAAACCTATGTATTGAAGTTGGAATGGCATATGTATCTTTTATAATTACAGTGTAATTTTTTGTGTCAATGTTACAAATAATTTTATATTCAGCACTATGTGCCCCTTTCCCCCTTCCACAAGCATATATTTAGACAATTAACATGACAAAAAAGTTCAAACTTGCCACATTTAGTTGCATTTCTAGAACTTTTGTTCACTGCCCATTGATAGATGTGTCAAACCTACATGTATAAGTTTGAACTTTGTGTCTGTCTCCAATAGTTTGAAAGATATGGAGCGTTTAAAATTTGAATTGAAGGGCTTGGTGCAAAGACCTGTTAAGTCCCACCTTTGTGAAATCGAGAAAATGGGGTTTTAAAGTGCTGAAAATGATGACTGTGTTTTTTTTTGTATTTTTTTGCATCATGTTCCCTTTTTCTTCATTCTTAATCCAAAGTTTATTGGTAAGTCTTAAGTTTTCCACGAAGATTGACTATGAAAACATCCCAAATGACAGATAAAATAAAAAAGTAGTAATTATCATATTATTACACCATAACTAGACACCATTTCTAGAACATTGCAGCACCCTCAAACATCATATGCACAGTTACCTCTTTTTTGCACTCCGATAACATATATCGGGCCCATGTATGATGCAGCAAACAAACAAATCCTCATAGAACTTTACTAGTGCAAGAATTGGGCAAGTGTATATGCATGTTCTAAGTACAACGGACTGATTTTGCATGTCAAGATAACATAAGTTTGCACTTACTCAGTTATTTTGAGGGAAATAGTATGTTGTACTAAAATATGTTAGGTATAAAGTACATGGTATTGCACACTTTGTCTTGAAGGGTATATTGAGTTAACATGAGCTTGCACTGAAAATTGTCTATAATTTTACTCAGAAACCTCCAAGATTTACACAACAGGAAGATCCTGCCAGGCACAAGGCAATGCGCCTAATTTCAGGCAAAGATCTGCAACTCGAGTTATCAGGTCTTTGCACCAAACCCTTCAATTGCCCCAAATTTGCATAATTTTAGTCATCATGACTATTCCAAGTCAGGTGCCTAATTTCACTGGCAGGTCAGTCACCATGGCAAGTTTGGTGATTTTCGGAATAGTAGGGTCCGAGAAAAACCCCGGACAAATCTGGTCGTAAAGAAAGAAAGAAAGAAAGAAAGAAAGAAAGAAAGAAAGAAAGAAAGAAAGAGAGAGAGAGAGAGAAAAAAAAGAAAGAAGGAAAGAAAGAAAGAAAGAAAGAAAGAAAGAAAGAAAGAAAGAAAGAAAGAAAGAAAGAAAGAAAGAAAGAAAGAAAGAAGAATTCTTAGAAAAACAAAATGTCTGGATTGGCGCCCAGGCATAAAAAACTTGTGTCTTGAAATTATTTTTGTGAAACTTGAACCTTCCTTCTGTTTGTTTAAATTAGGTCATGAGTGTATATTTATCAAGCCGACATAATGTGTAGCCTCTAGGCCTAATATTTGGTATCAATAGAAATCAAATATCCAATGAAGCATTGGATCTCCACACTTTAGTGTCATTGTAAAGTTATTGGTATTTTGAACAATCGCGTGGTCGTGTTCATACCAACAACTATTTAAACGAGAAAATGGCCCAAATAATTGGAAAATAAAATGTAGGACACATAATTCAATGTCATTTGCTACTTTTGAGACCAAGATCATAAAACAAAAAGGACTGTATTCCACCATCTATAGACAAATGGACCCCAGAGCCGTTAAAATGTCTGTACGTTTCCTCCGGAAACTGAAACCACTCTGACTTGTGCTCACGCGTTTTCTTGTAGCATGTAGGCCTACATCGTATTGCCACTTTTGACAGAAATTGGCCAAGGAAGAGTAATTGTGTAGGCCTACTTAACAAATACATACATTTATGATATCTAAATAGATGTCCTCAAGGGGTCAATGTCACCCCGTCTCTAGCAGAAGTTGGAATGCCTTCAAACTTGCGAAAACATAGGCTTTGTTAACTTTTGGTATTTAATCGCTATCATCTTGGACGCGTGATGTTGGACGATTGGTTCCAGGATCTCGCCCGTGCATTGCAAGCCCGTTGTGGCGTTGATGCGCTGTCAATAGTGAAAAGTTCTGTTAGTAACTTAGTGTCAAAAAGGCATATTTGACATTTCTAATGTTTAAGTCTCTTGAGCAGCAATGAAGGGAAAGCCCGAACGAGTTAAATTTTATACGGGGCGTCGGCCGGCACTCACCAATAAGATTAAGAATCATAGGGCCTACCATATTTAAATTCTATATATGTTCTCGTTAGCAATAACTCCGGCAAATAAATAAGGCAGAGAGAGAGAGAGAGAGAGAGAGAGAGAGAGAGAGAGAGAGAGAGAGAGAGAGAGAGAGAGAGAGAGAGAGAGAGAGAGAGATCTTGGTTATCTACGATACATTGACCTAGCGTGCGTTTGATAAGCATAAATTTAGGGCCGTTCGTTCAGTGAATAAATTTGTGTTGTCTGCAACATCCTTTTGTTCTCGTCTGTTTGATTGGTCCTATCTGTGAACATCGTACTGTTTATTGTTGGGAGTCACAATCCAATTACATCAGTTTTTGTCCGCTTCAGAACGTTGTCGAATAATCTGAAATCGTAGAACATGGATTAACATGAATGTCAGTGGTTATCTGTTGAAAATGGATCAAGAAAGTACCACTTCGACAATAAGGCGTTGTAAACTTTCAGCCAATCAGAACCGCAGTTTGAAAATACCTGTTTACATATTCATAAACACCGTGAATGAAACAAGATGCGCATGCGTGTTTATCGTCGGACACTTCACCTGTGCGCTTGTACCAAAGTTCAGAACACCGAGAGATGACCGTCGGGAGTTCACAAGTATTCTATCGGCCGGCGATGGCAGGCGCAAATCATGCGAGCATGGGGCCAGGAGGGCCAGCAGGGGATAAAATATCCCAAGGAGTTGTTGGTGCCCCAAATGAAGCAGCTCTTCTATCGCTGATGGAGAGAACAGGATACGGCATGATCCAAGAAAACGGCCAAAGAAAATATGGGGGCCCGCCGCCCGGCTGGGAAGGACCCGCCCCGCCGCGGGGATGTGAGATTTTTATAGGAAAGATACCCAGAGACTGCTACGAGGATGAGTTAGTTCCTGTCTTTGAAAAGATTGGAGCAATGTATGAGTTAAGATTAATGATGGATTTCAGTGGTTCCAATCGTGGATATGCGTTTGTGATGTACACGACCAAAAATGATGCCAGGCGGGCGGTGAAAGAACTCAACAACTATGAAATCAGAAAGGGGCGATTGCTTGGAGTATGCCTCAGTGTCGACAACTGCCGACTTTTTGTAGGAGGCATTCCCAAAAATAAACAAAAGGAAGAGATCTTGCAGGAAATGCGCAAGGTCACTGAAGGTGTTGAAGATGTCATAGTTTACCCAAGTGCCACAGACAAAAGTAAGAACAGAGGATTCGCATTTGTGGAGTACGAAAGTCACAGAGCCGCTGCCATGGCCAGACGAAAACTAATTCCAGGACGCATTCAGTTGTGGGGCCATCAGATAGCAGTGGATTGGGCCGAACCTGAGCAAGAAGTTGATGAAGAAATAATGTGTAAGGTAAAGTCGCGCAGCGGAATAATGTGCCGCTCTTCTCTCGTAGAAAGCATGGTATTGTTAAGAAAAAAGAAAAATAAACCGCTCTTCTCTCATAGACAGCATGGTATTGTTAAGGAAAAGAAAAATAAATTTCCGTGCACCTACCTATTCGTGTTTTTACTTGCAGCAGCACTCCTTTAATTTTGAATATGGAGATATTTCACATTAATTTGCTGAAAGACACCGACATGGCACATTTTGGCAACTTCAGCAAATTCTGCCTGTTGGCTGACAGCGACCTGTGTCGCCGACACAGGCTTACTGGTCATATACACGAGTTTTCGTGGAAGACCCCCGACTCACAATTTGACTCGATGTGACAAATTTATTCATGTACTTGACGTTGACTGGGCGGAAGGAGAGGGAGGGAGGGCAGGATGTTGCGGTGGGGTATGCCTTGTACTTGCAGATGAGCAAGGAATAATGCCTACGGCCAAAGGGTTCAGATTTGCAGTACAAGTGTGCAGAGGTTGGATTTTCATTGCATCTTTCAGTAATCACTTAATATGTACATATAATGTATGGTAAACACAACAATGCATAACCAACTGTGGAAACTTGCGATCAAAGTTTGGCAAGATGATAAATATGCAAATCCGAACGACTGTAGTTAAATTATACAGGCTACAAATAGTGCATGGTAGCTGACCCAAAATAACCGATTTTCCACGCACACTTGGCAGAGTCACTATCTGGGCATGGGGGAGTGGCGGCGGACGCTAGTAGTACCTTTGTTAAGAGCTGACCGCAAGTTAGCTCATGGTTACTGCCAGGCAGACCAAACTGTGCGTTTAATTTGTGCATTGGGGAGTGCAGATCAATCTGTTTGTGGTGCTTCGTCATCGTGATTCTCAAAAATTGTTGGCGCAGTGGTGACGTGAACGCATTTGACAAAATAATAATTGCTACAAGAACAATTTCCTGAACAGCTGTAATTCCAATTTGCCATGTGTAAAATAGCCTCCGTGATGCAGTAAATCCAAGTGCCAAAGAATGTGAAAGTGAAAGAAACTTGCGAGGAGTCTGCTTATGTCCCGTGTCGACTTGGGTTAGAGAAAGAAATGTACATAATTCTTGAGAGAAAACGTTGAGCAGCGCTCCACTTACGTTGATTGATGTGCAGGATGGTACTTAACCTGGATAAGTGACATTTCCAAATTTCGTGGGAAAGATCCAGGTCATATCAGATTGTATCACTTAATATCTTTTGGCATCGCAGCGCTAGCTCCTTCTGATGTGGGCCGCTTGGGTTGCACGTGCACTTTTGACGCTTGTGTTGACAACTGAGCAAGACCCAGGGGATTGCCAGGGGCTAGCGATGGCAAGCCGACTTTCATGTTGCCCCAACCAAGTAGCTGCAGGTGGAGGCATCATGGTTTTCCGGTTGTCGAACGTTTGAGCTCGGGGTGGGAGTGTGACTGAGTGGAGAGTGAGTTGGGTGATCCAATTGTGGAGGTGTGTATGTATTATTATAGGTGCCGCGTGAATTTCCCCAATTTTCCACCCCATGAATAGTTTTGACCTCTTCCCGCCCCCCCCCCCCCATTTGATGCACCCAGGTACGAAAAATTAAAATTGACCCCTTCAAGTTTTTCCAGATGTGACAAAAATTCAGTGATTTTTTTCATGCAAAACTTCACGAATGATAAGTTTTACCTTTTTTGGCACCGTATGTGTGACAAATCCCATTTTTGAAAAACAAAACATTTTTCGAGTCCTTTTTATTATTATTATTATTATTATTATTATTATTATTATTATTATTATCATTATTATTAATTTTGGTCCAATATGTTTGGCATTCGGGCGTTTGAGTTACGGAATGATTGGATTGCATTTTTACATTTTAGTATCCAAAGAAAATTACAGTTCCAGGTTAGAACTTCGCCTCTTAAGAACTAGGAGATTGAATTGGAAGAGCATACTTCTTGTGCATGCATACATGACAGAGCAATAGTAAGACCCAGTTACAGCTGTCTGTAGTCCACACAAAACATGACAGAAGTTACGATTGTAAACACTTAGTGCCCAGTTCCAATCTGACCGTTGTGCTTGTTTGTGTTTTTTACTTACAAAACTTGGGCACAGGCACAGTGCGCCTGCCTCTAAGCTTGGTCCATGGACCTAGCGTAATAAAGCCAAGTAAAAATTTCATAAGCAGAGTGATAAGTTTGAAATTAGAAAATATTTGTTTCCTGTTGTAACTAAAACTTTCAGGCTGGTAGATCAGAACTTTTTTATTGTCCATGTAAAATTCCCAGGATGTTCACTGTACTTGTTGGCGTTTCAGTTTTCACTGGAAGTAGTGAAAGTTGGCTGATTTTTCTTATCATTGGTTGTAAAAAAAAAACAGTTTTATGTATTTAATTCATTTTCCATCTGCACAAAAAACATTGAGGTCGGAGGTTTTTGGCAGGTAGGTCAGTAACCCGAATTAGGTCAAGAAAAAATGATCTCAGAAAAGGCTAAATAAGCTTCGAGTCCATCGTTCTTGTGCATTGTTGTGTGCAGTTTACATGTAAAATTGGGCCCAGCTTGGTTGCACATGGATATACTTGTAGATCCAGTTGGGGTTTGCATAAACCCAAGATTGTGGCAGATCAAGGGTTGCTTCAATGACACCCCACCCCTTCACTTATATGTTAGGTTGGCGGTAAGAATGCAGCAGAAAGTGTCAATTCCCTAATTTGGAAGGGGGGGGGGAGTTGCTCCCCCCCCCCCCACGCTCAGTCAGTCGTATCAAGACCTCACCATCCCAATCAGTATGTAGTTCCAACAAACCCTCCTCCCCCCTCCCCCCCCCCCCCCCCCTCACGCTAAAAAAGCAAACAAACCAACCTAGGTCTATCTTGAAAGGGCTCCTTTCATGTGTGGAATTATACATTCTGAATTTAGCATGTATAATATAAAACAGGTTTATACTGTCATTTTAATAGTTGTGTGTTTTGCGTTTTCCCTCCTCGTGCAAAAATGCAATCCTACTGTTTATTTCACTGCCAGCAGGCTTGTTTGTGTTTCTTGACCTATTGATTTCAGTTCAAAGTACGAGGTGTGCTTTTCTCTGCACTGCTGGCACTGGCAGCTATAGTTCATCTATGCTTTGTCCTAACTTCAAACTTGAATGTCCCTATGTTTGTTTTCGCAGAGAAGTTGTTTTGTTGATGACTGGAACAAAGGAAAAGTGTGTATCTTGCAGCTCTATTTTAACAAGACGGGAGGGATCACTGATGGATTGGCTTTTTGTTTGCCCTGGCATTACTTTTATGCAGCAGAGCAAATTTGATTTGTGTATGTAGGACAAGAATTTATGGCCACATAGGCCTAGATACCAGGCAATAACAGATTATTACTGTTGTGAAGGGGTGCAAGTTATCTTATAAAATTGTCTTGAATTTATAATGCACCTATCCTAGTTCACCTCTTCCCCACAAGTATGTAAAGCATGGAATTAGGGATGGGAGTAGGGGGCTGTTCAACTTTGAGGTCTGATGTGAGCAAGGATGCTATGATATTCTTAAAATGCAAGCCTGAACACCACTTTTTCATTTCCTTGCAAGCCATGCCTTCTTGCAAGAGGGTATGGTTTTGTGAAAAATGTTAATCAAAATTAAATCTATTTGTTGTAAATTGATAAATAAAATATAAATACAAAAGTAATTTTGCACTTCACGAATCTTGCCTGAACTTGTTCCAATGATACACAGTAGCAGCTCACAGTCAGATATATGCAATATTGCAAAGAGCATATTTATTTGTGGCCCAGACAGATCCATGATAGTAAGAAAATCGGGAAATGTATGTGGAAACTTTGGAGCAAAAAATGGAAAAGGCTGTGTGAAATGTCAGGTAAAGACTGGAATGATTGCTAGGCTAAAATGGAAAGGTGCTTGGGGGGAAAAAAATGTTATCAGCCCTAATAAAAGATTATTGCTTTTATACACAGACTTCCAGATCTATCAGTATCAACTTGTACAGAGGCTGCACTCTTTTTTTTTTTTAAAGATCTAAAGGCCCTCTTATTCCGGTCCATGCTCTTTTCAGGATAGTACTTAGTGGTGCCACCTGTAGCTGAATGGGAAATATGACTAGTTGTTATGTAATAAGATTTATGAAGTCCATTATCCTGAGAAATTACGAGGCTAATTTTACTAAATCTACAACAAATGTGTATCATGTGAAAGTTCAATACTACATAATATTGGTGCCCTTGACCTACTTTCTCATGGTCACAGAGAAATCCTGAATGATATGAAGCAGGTAAATGCATAAATCTTGAAACAGTAGGGACTCTTGCTGGCTTCATGTGCTTTCCCATCTTGTGATCCAGAAAGCAGAAATGAAATCAGACCAAACAAAATAATATTGGTTTCCCATTACCCAATCTACCTATCAAAAGTCAGGCTGCAACAATTTCTATGATCCTATTGTCCTGGACCAGTGGATACAGAGGTGGGAAAAGTGACTTTTTAACGTCACTTGTCCAGTGGACAACCAAATTTCAAATTTTCAATAATAAAAACTGTGGATTCATTTAGTTTCGCTGTGTTCTTATTTTCGCTTATTTCGCTAACGCTTCAAAACTGTGAAAGTAAGAACCCAGTGAAATATATTTTAAACATGACCTTGATAGGAATTATAACAAAAATATTGAGTGAATTTAAAGTTTCAGTGAAAGGTCCAAAATATAAAAACCATGAAAATTAGTGCCCATGAAAATAACTATTCACAGTAATCTAATTAAAGTCTGATTGCTGGGAATACTGACTGAACCAACAGGAGACGTAGGGATGTCCAGTCTCTGCATTTGTGGAATCGGTAAAATAAAACGGAATTATACATTTCTCCAAAACTGCAACCTTTTCCCATTATTTTCAGCCATTCCAAAGCTTAATTTAAAGTAAATTCACACAAAAGTCATCCTTGGTGATTGCCGCCATAGGGCCTGTATTTTTCCGTTTCAAAATGAGTGTTTTTCCGTTTTGGGAAACTACAAATTCCGTTTCATTTCCGTTTCACTAATTCTAGGGCACGATTTTAGCACTGGTCAATAAAAAAGGAAAAACAGTTGATCTTATCGCCTCTGGAAAATGTTGATCCATCGACGAACGGCAAAGTGACTCCATATTGTTTACTATGTACGTTGACAGCCTCCACCTACAGATGGCGCTATTATCGTTATACCTCTGTTGCGCGTTATATCTATATGCCATGCAAATGAATGGATATGGTAGCAATGGGGTCTATAGCGCGCAGGTGCCCGGCCTGTCGGTAAATTTGCTCCACGTGGTATCGATAACGCCGCCGACTCGTCAAATTTGGATCCAAGTCCGTGTGTTTTGCTTTATGCGATGACATATGTGGTGATTTTGAATTATTTGAGAGGCAAAATTCACAAATTCCGCTTAATTTCCGTGGCCTTTGCCGATTTCTGTTCCAAATCATAAATTCCATTTGAGATCATAGATTCCGTGAATTCCGTCCGTTTTCCGCGATCGCGGAAAAGTACTGGCGGCAGTGGCCCTACCGCCATTCCATTCTAATAAACAGTAATTTACCAGAGACCTCTGGTGACAAATTTAGATAAATTACCCAATGCTGGCGGGCGGCCTCATTTTTTGCGGGACTATTATTTACTACATGCCAAAGCTGGCCAGCAATATGGCAGCCATGCAGCGTGGCGACAGACGCCAAACACTACCAGCCTCAAACAGCCCTTCGTAATACTGCTGCCACACGAGACCCGGGATAGACCCGAGATTTATAATGATTCAGGAAGTACCCGGGCAGGTTAATTCGAGAGAACTTGCCACACTACAGTCTGATCTCCTGGGGTGGTTCCAGCTGCATTTGGGTTGTTGTGGCCACACTGTAGATACTAACCCGAGACAGGTCAGGAATGTCGTGAGCTGATGTTAGAGGGCAGCTGTTTATCTCATTAACCAGGTCACTGTTACCAGATACACCCCCTGTGGAGCCCATCCCAAGTCAAGATCTCGCATTGAACCCTCATCATCCAGGGTTTGCCTGGAACATCAACCCAATATCATCCAGGGGTAAAATTTCACAGTTTGGCAGAGTTTCTCAAGTTAATCTCAGACTAAACCCAAGATATTTGTCTAGTGTGGCAAGGGTATAAGTTGCAGAGTGGATAAAACAGCTAAAATGGAAATAAAAACGGAATTATCAATTTGAGAAATCTGAATATTTAATTTGAGAAACGGAAAATGACCAAAAAAAATCGTGGAATCTGCACATCCCTAGAGACCAGAACAAGTTAGCTGGTGTAGCATAAGTCTCTGCTGAAGGTGCAGCATGAGGATCAGTCCCTCGGTTTTGAGGCGCGCTATCGCGCTCACACACCTCAGCGCTCATAAAATTTAAGTTAGGAGAACAAAAAATCGCGCTCCTAAAAAAAAATCAAGTGAACAAAAAAAAAATGTTTACGTGGTTATCAATTTGATTTTGACTTGCCCGAATTGATCGAGTGTCGTTGACTGAGCGAGCGGCTGTTTTGTTGGTGTACCTCTGTTTCAAACCCAATAGTTTCGTAGTCAGTTTTTCTACAAAAGAGGGCGCTGCGGACCAATTATATGCCAAACTGAAGCCAGCTTTGTGCGATTCCTCGTCTTTGGCAACAAACGCTGCCGAACACAAAAATGGCGAGGTGAAGCATGGCTCTTTCGACGTTGTGTTCGTTGTATGTTATGTTGGCCATCATGGCAAATATGTCGGACGTAACACCTACACTTGCAACACACGACGATGATTGGCATCTCGCGCATCCACGATTGGCCAATCAATATGAAGCGTAGCAAAGCGGTACGCTTGACAGGGAAACCATGTTTTGTGATCTAATTGCAAATGGCAAATAAACACCGCGATTAAGCTCTTCAGAAGTAAACAACATGAGTGACAGTTATCATGTTTGTTCAAACATACTCTGAACTCTTACTATGCAAAAATCCATGAGTGTTGGAGTAAAATTGCGCGAGTTATTGTTCTCAGACCCGGTTCAAAGATGACGAGTGAACCTTTGATTGCATTTCCTGAACAAAGATGAATGGCCGTCTACTACTAGAACTCGTTAATTTTATTTCGCAAAAAACTTGCGGGCAGATTTCCTTCAAATAAACGGGGTTGGAAAGGTAATTGTGTGGAGTTTAAAAGTATCCTTTTATTTTTCTCTGCGCCTACTAGTTGGTTTTTAACCTTGTATAGAATGTCAATGCTCAATGCATTCAGCTGATTAAGTGATGCCACCGTGTTTGAATGCCTGCACTTCCGCAAATAAGATACATACAGCCAAATAAAAAGGACACTTTCAATTTTGATGCATTCCCAATAAAATGGCATACTTGTCACAAGTTACAATCAGTATTGTCCCAATTTTTTCCCTACATATAGTACAGAGCTAGAAAAATCCCAAAATGCAACTTTTACTACGTTCATGTGAACAGCTTAAAAGTTACAGGGCCGTAAAGTTGTCCGTGTTGATTTGCACCACATTTGTGTGTCGCTACCTTAATAATAATATTGAAGATAAAAGTGAGATTCAGACTGAGTCATTCATTGACTCTGTGTGCAGTTGTGTTGGCTACAGTTGCTTGTGCTATAAAGTTAAAAGTGGCATTATCAACCAGCCACTCAGACCTTATGAGCTCTTTACTTTTAAACCCTTTGGACTGGTGCAAAAAGAGGAAACAACTTTGTTCAAGCTGAATAGTACTAAGTGAGCGAAAAGTTAAAGGAAAGGGCATTATTCAATGATCATGCATACAGCAGGTACTAGACTACAAAGCGGGTTACACACAAATTCCCATGCCACACAACACCTGTCACCAAAGCAAGCATCTTAAACAGAAACCAGTACTTGATGTGAAACAAATTTATTTCATTCACATGCCAAACATGATTATAGTATTAAATGATTTAAATCAGTGTACATAGGATACATTGCTATTAGTTCAGTCTAAAAGTAATCTTTTTTGGGGCCCACTAAAGTAAATTTTTGGTGCAAAATATGCTCAAAATCCACCTCTGGGCACCCTTATTTTCAAAATTTTCAGGGGGAGGCCCCCCCTGACCCCCCCCCCCCCCCACTCGGTCGCTCCGCTTCCCTCGCCAGGAGAGTTATCACTCTCCTAAGCTGCTTTAGATGAGTGATTTTTCACTCTCCTCACTTTTTCATATCAGTGGGACTGGGGGATGCGCTGAAGGTGTCAACAAACAATGGCCGCACTGATCATTTTTTGTAAGGCATAATCTATGTTAGAGGTACAAGTGATTATGGAAAAAAAATGTAGAAGCCTGAAAAGTAGTTCAACCTTAATTTTCTTTGGAGGAAGCAAAATGACAAAAGTAACATGATCTTGTTTTACACTCAAACACATGAAAAAAACTACAGTCAAAGACCAGCTGCATTAGAGTTAAAATAAAAATCCGGTGACATTGAATGAAAGAGGTGTTGACCTAACAAACTGGATAATTGGGGGGGGGGGGGGGGGGGGGCAAACATACGCGTAGGTAGGTAGCTACACTATAACCAGTAGTTGGTTACAGACCCCAAATTTACCATCATCCAGTTTCAAAAATAGAATGAAACTAAAATGGTAAATCACAGTTTGATTGTATTGCCAGGAGTAATGACAGGTCAATATCATCATGGGTGTCAAATTTCAGTCCTCAGACAGAATTCAGTCTTTGGAGCTTTTAACATGCCATTGTTTTCAATTGGAAGAGTTCTAATTTTGGCCATTTTCAGTCTTCCCAGGGCAGGACCTCTAACATCCATGTATCATTGGTAATGTAAACAAAGTGATTAATTGAAAGCCAAGACTAGACCTAAAAACATACTTAATATTCATAGTGGCTGGCTGGTTACCATCAACATGATATTTTTCAAAGGTAACCTTAGAAGCTAAAATCCTCTGTGCCATTCTCATTTTGTGGACAATTTTTAGCTCTGCTAACGTAAGGTAGCAGTGCTTATGCGACCGCTCATGGTTGTCCGTTGCTCCATAAACGTTAGCTCATTACCGTCCACCGTTTTCAAGTTAGCCCAGTTTAGCTTTCAGGACTTACAGAGAATGTATGAAAATATTGGTGGAGCCACCTACAATATTATGGAATGCAGGTGTCAAAATGTGAAATTCTTATAAACACAAACAACTTTAATTTTTGGCAGATCTTCAGGAAATTGGGTGAGATTGTGGATGAGGTCAAAGTTTAACTTGATAGTGATACTAATAGCACCACCTATATTTCAATACAAATTATGAGCCAAAATATATCTTAAGATGTAAAATTCCATATTTGGAAAAGCAGTTGGTTTACGCTTGCCAAATTTATAGGATATATAGACCATATTCAATGCCAGAATGTTATGTAATATCAGTGACCTTGACCTGTTTTGTGAGGTCACCATTCCTGTAAAGTTTAAAGAGTTGATTTTACAAAAAAATGGCAGGGTGTAGCTTGGACCTCAATGGCAAATTGAATTGAGCCTCCAGATCAAACTTGCACTTGATAACATTGTACATAAAACTGTACTTGGTGACCTAATGTTTGGGTCAACATGACCCAGTTATTATGGAGTTTGCACTCTAAAAGTTATTACCCAATTTGAACAGACAGACCATGTATGGAAAGCTGGATGTGAGGTGCATATTTTGAACATGACAATTTTTTTTTTAATCTGAGTTGAAAGTCAAGGTCAAATGGCCAGTTTGAATATAGGGGTCATCTCGTGAATACTCTATACCCCAAAAATTTTTAGTGAGGCCCATATAATATTTAGAAGTTATAAAGTGTATGAAAATATTTGTCAACCTCAATGTTGGTAGCGCCACCTACAGATGTCAAATTTTGGTTGTGATACAAGTAGTGCCACCTATAATTTAACAGAAACCATGCGTTAAAATGTCTTGAAAGATACAAAATTCCATATCTCAGAAAATGATTGAATCAGATAAGCCAAATTTATGGTATATATAGATCATGTCCAATGCTAGTATATTATGTAAGATCAGTGACCTTGACCTTGACCTATTTTTGTAAGGTCACCAGACCCGTTGGGTTGGAAGAGGTGATTTTTTAATGGTAGAGTGTAAATTGAACATCAGTGGCAAGGAGAATTGAGCTTCTAGATTCCAAATTCCAGGTGATTACATTGTATATAAATCTGTACTTGATGACCTGTGTTATTGGTCCAATGACTGCGTGACGGTGACCTATTTTTAAGGGCATTTTAGGCACTTACAAAAAGGACATCTTATTCAGTGTCTCAAGTGATAAAGAACAAGACAAAGAATGCCAAATGTACCACAAATGTATATCAAGGAAGTTTGATATTGTGTAATATGGCTAACCTTGATTAATTTTTTATATTTGTTGATTGAATACATTTCAGAAAATGATTTTTTGGTGATGGTGGTCAGCAAAGTTTCAGGCATGGGCCTCTTGTTTAATTTGTGGAAAGTGCAGAATGTGCATTGCTTTAACTGTTCCAATATATGAGGCATGTTTTTCATCATGTCATTGATTCTATTGCAGGTGAAGATTCTGTATGTAAGGAATCTAATGCTGAGTACATCAGAAGAAGCAATTGAAGGTACCTTCAATAAGGCCACGGGCAAAGAAGGGGCTGTGGAGCGTGTGAAGAAAATAAGGGACTATGCATTTGTACATTTTCGTGAGAGGGAGGATGCACTGAATGCGTTAACCTTGCTGAATGGTAAGAGACAATGACAAGAACTCACTGTGACCACATTTTTACCTCAGCTGGCTTGTCAGCCCGCAGAGCTTATGCCATCACTCAGCGTCTATCGTCTGTCATCCATTCACAATTCACACTTCTTTTCAAAACTGTCAACTAGATTCACTTCAAACTTGCTGGCAATGGGGGGGGGGGGGGGGGTCCTACCAATTTTTTTCAAATGGTTACGTACCAGTGATTTCTGGATTTTTAGCTCAGCTGACTTGTCAGTCAGCTGAGCTTATCTTATGGTCGTCCATCCGTCCACTGTCGACAATTTACATTTTCGACTTCGTCTCCGAAACTGTCTACCAGATCCACTTCAAACTTGGTGGGGATGTGCCTTGGGTAGGTGTCTACCAAGTTTGTTCAAATGGTCATGGTCCATTGATTTTTGGATTTTTAATGAATTTTTTTGTTCTTTTTTGGGCAAATCTTAAAAAATCTTCTTCTCTGAAACCACTCACCCAATTACTTTGATATCACACAGAAACACTCCCTGGGACACCTGGTTCTTAATTTGTTCACCAGGTGGCGCTGCAATTTTTTCCTATTTTTTTATGAATTTTTGTGTGTTGTAGCTATTTTCGACTTCTTCTCCAGAACCGTCACTCAGATTAAGCTGAAACGTAGTGGATATGTTCCTTGTAGAAGGGTCAAACAAAGTTGTTCACTATGTGGGAATGCTGCAGATTCCTGATTTTTAACGATTTTTTTCAATTCGGGTACTTACCGGTCAATGCAGCTTTCCTATTGATTACTATGGAAGTCAATGAGCATCCTAATGCTAATTCACATTTTTTACTTATCCTCCAAAACCGTCATCCAGATTAACTTCAAACTTGGTTTGGATGTACCTTGGGTGGGTGTCTACCACTTTGTTCAAATGGTCATGCTCCAGTGATTTTTGGATTTTTAATGAATTTTTTTGTTCTTTTTTGGGAAAATCTTAAAAAATCTTCTCTGAAACCGCTCAACCAATTACTTTGATATCACACAGAAACACTCCCTGGGACATCTAGTTCTTAATTTGTTCACAAGGTGGCGCTGCAATTTTTTGCTTTTTTTTTTTTTTTGGTATGAATTTTTGTGTGTTCTAGCTATTTTCGACTTCTTCTCCAGAACCGTCACTCAGATTAAGCTGAAACATGGTGGATATGTTCCTTGTAGAAGGGTCAAACAAAGTTGTTCACTATGTGGGAATGCTGCAGATTCCTGATTTTTAACGATTTTTTCAATTCGGGTACTGATCGGTCAATGCAGCTTTCCAATTGATTACTGGAAGTCAATGAGCATCCTAATGCTAATTCACATTTTTCACTTCTCCAAAAAAATCGTCATCCAGATTAACTTCAAACTTTGGTGGGGATGTACCTTGGGTGGGTAGGGCCTGTATTTTTCCGTTTCAAAATGAGTGTTTTTCCGTTTTGGGAAACTACAAATTCCGTTTCATTTCCGTTTCACTAATTCTAGGGCACGATTTTAGCACTGGTCAATAAAAAAGGAAAAACAGTTGATCTTATCGCCTCTGGAAAATGTTGATCCATCGACGAACGGCAAAGTGACTCCATATTGTTTACTATGTACGTTGACAGCCTCCACCTACAGACGGCGCTATTATCATTGTACCTCTGTTGCGCGTTATATCTATATGCCATGCAAATGAATGGATATGGTAGTAATGGGGTCTATAGCGCGCAAATGTCCGGCCTGTCGTTAAATTTGCTCCACGTGGTATCGATAATGCCGCCGACTCGTCAAATTTGGATCCAAGTCCGTGTGTTTTGCTTTATGCGATGACATATGTGGTGATTTTGAATTATTTGAGAGGCAAAATTCACAAATTCCGCTTAATTTCCGTGGCATTTGCCGATTTCCGTTCCAAATCATAAATTCCATTTGAGATCATAGATTCCGCAAATTCCGTCCGTTTTCCGCGATCGCGGAAAAGTACTGGCCCTAGGTGGGTGTCTACCACATTTATTCAAATGGTCATGCTCCAGTGTTTTTGGATTTTTCATGAATTTTTTTGTTCTTATTTTGGACAAATCTTAAAAAAAAAATGTTTTTCTCCAAAAGCGCTTACTCAATCGCTCTGATATCACATGGGAAGACACCTAGGGACTCCTTCTTCTTAATTTGTTCACCAGGTGGCGCTGCAATTTTTTTCTAATTTTTTATGATTTTTTGTGTGTTCTAGGTATTTTCGACTTCTTCTCCAGAACCGTCACTTAGATTAAGCTGAAGCGCAGTGGATATGTGCCTTGTAGAAGGGTCAAACAAAGGTGTTCTCTATGTGGGAATGCTGAGGATTCCAGATTTTTAAGCATTTTTTTCAATTTGGGTACTTATTGGTCAATGCAGCTTTTCTATAGATTACTACGGAAGTCCATGAGCATTCTAATGCTAATTCATATTTTTGACTTCTTTTCCAAAACCGTCATCCAGATTAACTTCAAACTTTGGTGGGGATGTACCTTGGGTGGGTGTCTACCAAGTTTGTTCCAATGGTCCTGTTACAATGAATTTTGGTTTTTTTATGAATTTTTTTTCAAAAATCTTTACAAAAGTTTTAACATGGGAATTTCTTGTAATGGTGATAACTTAAATAATTTTGGTCCGATTTACTTCAAACTTGGTGGGGATGTGCCTTGGGTGGATCTCTACCAAGCTTGTTCAAATGATCACGCTCTATTGATTTGTGGAATTTTTATGAATTTGTTTGTTCTTTTTGGGGGCAAACCTTAAAAACTCTTCACCTCTGAAACTGCTCACCCAATTGTTTTGATATCGTTCATAGACACTCCCAGGGACACATAGTCCCGAATTTGTTCACCAGGTGGCACTGCAATTTTTTCTTTTTTTTTTTTTTTTTTAAGAATTTTTTATATGGTTTTGTTATTTTTCACTTGTTCTCAGAACTGTCACTCAGATTAAAAGTGAAATGTGATGGATTTGTTCTTGTGGAAGGGTCAAACAATGTTGTTTACTAGGTGGCACTGCTTTAGATTCCTGATTTTTATGCAGGGGTAGGGCCCCCTGCATATTGTTATCGCGAAAATCCTGGCGTTTGCGTACATGTTACGTAACCTATACACCACAGTACACTGGATTATGTCTGAAATAATACAATTTTAAGTGTGCACGATGTGAGAAGAGCCAATAAAATGTTCATTCAACATGTTTTATTTAAGTTGTGTCGTGCCTTTTTTTTTAAAGCGCTATTTTACTGTTGAGGGGTCGTTTCAAGAATCATAAAGGACCGCTACAGAAATCGTAAAGGTGCCCTAGTTTTTGTTGATGGTTTAAATAATTTTGTACCGTGTGACAAAGTTTATAGTCAGCCAGACAGAGCCAGAATTGAGTGTCAATGTTCTTAAAAACCATCCCTAATAAAAAAACGGGACAAAATATTCAAGTTACTGTAAAAATATATAAAGTTTGAGGTACATCGGGAGGAACTGTTTTGTACGAAAAGGAGCTGCAGTCCTGTGACAGCGGTCGCCACGAGGCTATCACATGTCAACAAGGTCAAGGTCAACCATTAAACAAAGGAAGAACTGGACTCGCACGTGTTGACCAGTGTTGACGTTTAGACGCATCACTGGGCACACGAAGGGAAATAGTGGACTGGCGACAACAATTAGTGGATTTTAATTACGAGGTTGTGATACAAAGTGTGGAGCGGTAATTTTGTTTAATAAAAGCTTAATTAGCGTACAAATTGGCAGAATACTTCATCGCAACGATGCTTCGTTTGTTCATCATCATCATGAAAGATGTCATCATACACGCGATGGCGGGGAAGCCGGATTGATTTTGGAACATTCGTCACTATATAGTTTTTCGGGTCTTTTCGATTAAAATTTTATGGGCGCTGTTTCAAGAAGTAAACAAGATGATCGAGTTAATCTGTTGTGTTATGCTTGGTGCAGTGGGACTACGAGGCCGACGTGGTGAGGCACTGAAGGAAACCACGCTTTCAGTTTCACGGTCTGTGCGAAGAAAAAAGTGCACAAATCAAAGTACAGTAGTGCCCCTTTTGAGCGACCAACCCCGGCGCAGACCAAAAAGCGGTCGTATAATGCAGGTGGTCTCTCATTGGAGGAGTCCCACACTCGCGAGCTGTACACTAACAGCTCAAATCCTGGGCGGCCTTTCCCTGGTGGTAGCGAGGTACGCAAATTTCTGCAACCACCAGTTCATCATGATCGATTACATATGCTTTGGGAAAAAACACGATTCATTAAATTTAACCATTACAACCCTTAAAATCTTTATTTCAATAAAGAACGCTTGCCTTGGTAGTGAAACTATTGAAAGACGTGTGTCGCTACTTGAAAATATTTGCCGGTCCTGAGTTGTGTCTTTCCATTACGCTCAGCCTCAATGGGGCTGATGCATAATCCCGTACGGAGCTTTCGCTTGCGAAGTAATGAGCTTAAAGTTAACTGTCGTAAAATTGTTTTGATGATATAACTCACTTCCTTAACTTTATTCTACACGTTCCATGGAGCCTAACTCACCGTAGTTCATAAGCTATGGATCAAAATAAGACTCGGCATTTTCTTCCTGCCACCACGTGTGTTTTGGGCACCATGTTTACCTCGATCTGAACCGTGGGAAAAATAGATCGACCCACTTCGTCAGTGTCGGTCGCTGAGTCATGCAGGCAAGCACGTGCTTGATCGGGGTTTTGATCCAGCGAAAGTTATCATCGTTCATTTTATAAGTATTCTATCATAAAACGTCGTTCAACTAGAAATGAGAACACTAAATAATATTTCTGTAGCTTTGCTCGTATCTGCCAGGGTTAGGTAAGGTTTCGCATGCAAAAAAAGAGATGACCACGTGGGTTGTTGATCTGCGGGGAAATGACGGAAGATTGTTCCGGACATATCCGGAGAGCGTCGGCAACATTCGTCCTGCATTTGGATTTGAAGTATTTCAAGGTGGATGATGTGAACGATCATGAGTGCGAGCGACCAAGTCCCCACCACAAGGAAATTTCTGCCGATCATTATGAGGTTTAGTTCAGAAAACAATCCATAATATCCCAGCATACAAATTTTTTTACTCAGTCACAAATCACGGTTAAGTAAACAGGTCCGATAACGAAATAAACACTCCCCCCCCCCCCCCCCATTTGTATAATGTGGTCACAAAATCTGTTCATTTCGCATGGTTGCTGGTCGCGTTTAACAGGTGGTCGTTCATAAGAGGTAAATTATAAAAGAAAAACAAGTGACCGAATTTGGTCCTTCAAACCAGATGGTCATTTATACCAGGGGTCGTTCAATACAGGGAGAGACCCATATATGGGTTAGGGCGATGGTCATGGATGCTATCAGTATATTTCAGTCAATTTCCGTATACAGTGTTGGCAAATTATTCACAATAAACAGTGTTTTTCAGTCAAATTCAAATGAAAAATAAATTTAGCAAATTGGTCTTCTTTTAATCATGGATCGTTGAGGCCTCGATTTTTTCTATTTTTTTTTTTTTTAATCATTTTTTGTGTGTTTTTCCTATTTTTGTCTCCTACAGAACCACCACTCAGATTAAGCAGAAACTTGGTGGAGAAGTTCCTTGTGGAAGGGTCCAAGTTTTTCACTAGGTGGCACTGCTCTGGATTCCTGATTTTTGCGGGTTTTTTTGTTTTTGTTTTTTAGCTCAGCTGACTTGTCAGTCAGCTGAGCTTTTGTTGGGGTTCGTCATCCGTCCGTCCATCTGTCCACAGTTTACATTTTCGACTTCTTAAAAACCGTTGGCCAGATCCACTTCAAACTTGTTCGGGATGTGCCTTGGGTGGGTCTCTACCAAGTTTGTTCAAATGGTCACGGTCCAGTGATTTTTGGATTTTTAATTAATTTTTTTTGGGTAAATCTTAAAAAATCTCCAAAAGCGCTCACACAATTGCTTTGATATCACACAGGAACACTCCCTAGGACTCCCAGTTTTTAATTGTTCACCAGGTGGCGCTGCATTTTTTTCTAATTTTTTATGAATTTTTGTGTGTTACAGCTATTTTCAACTTCTTCTCCAGAACCGTCACTCAGATTAAGCTGAAACATTGTGGATATGTTCCTTGTAGAAGGGTCAAACAAAGTTGTTCACTATGTGGGAATGCTGCAGATTCTTGATTTTTAATGATTTTTTCAATTCAGGTACTTATCGGTCAATGCAGCTTTCCTATTGATTACTATGCAAGTCAATGGACATCCTAATGCTAATTCACATTTTCGACTTCTCCAAAACTGGCATCCAGATTAATTTCAAACTTGGTGGCAATGTACCTTGGGTGGGTGTCTATGAGGTTTGCTCAAATGGTCATGTTCCAGTGATTTTTGGATTTTTAATTAATTTTTTTCAAAAATCTTTACGAAAGTTTTAATAGGAAAGTTTAACATGGAAATTTCTTCTAATGGTTATAACTTGAATGATTTTGGCCAGATTTACTTCAGACTTGCTGGGGATGTGCATTGGGTGGGTCTCTAGCAATTTTGTTCAAATGGTCACACTCTATTGATTTTGGGATTTTTTATGAATTTTTTTGTTCTTTTTGGGGGCAAATCTTAAAAAATTTTCTCCGAAACTGCCCAGCCAATTGCTTTGATATCCCACAGGGACCCTGCCGGGGACACCTAGTTCTTAATTTGTTCACCAGATGGCGCTGCAATTTTTTTTTATGAATTTTTGTACGTTTTTGCTATTTTTGACTTCTTCTCCAGAACCGTCACTCAGATTAAGCTGAAACTTGGTGGATATGTTCCTTGTAGAAGGGTCAAACAAAGTTGTTCACTAGGTGGCACTGCTGTGGATTCCTGATTTTTGATGATTTTTTCAATTCAGGTACTTGGTGGTCAATGCAGCTTTCCTATTGATTAATTACTATGCTAGTCAATGGATATTCTAATGCTGATTCACATTTTTGGCTTCTTCTCCAGAACTGTCATTCAGATTAACTTCAAACTTGGGGATGTACCCTGGTTGAGTCTCTACCAACTTTGTTCAAATGGTCACGCTCCAGTGATTTTTGGATTTTTTTAATGATTTTTTTTGTTCTTTTTGGGGGCTAGTTTTAAAAAATCTCTTCTCCAAAACCGCCCACTCAATTGCTTTGATGTCCCACAGGGACATTGCCAAGGACTTCTAGTTCTTAATATGTTCACCAGGTGGAGCTGCAATTTTTTTCCTATTTTTTAAAGATTTTTTGTGTGTTTTTGCTATTTTCAACTTCTTATCCTGAACTGTCACTCAAATTAAGCTGAAACATGGTGGATATGTTCCTTGTAGAAGGGTCAAACAGAGTTGTACACTAGGTGGCACTGCTATGGATTCCTGATTTTTAACGATTTTTTCAATTCAGGTACTTGTCGGTCAATGCAGCTTTCCTATTGATTACTATGCAAGTCAATGGACATTCTAATGCTAATTCAATTTTTTGACTTCTTCTGCGAAACCTGGCAATGTACCTTGGATGGGTCTCTAGCAGATTTGTTCAAATCAAATTTTGGAGATTTTATAAATTTTTCTGTTCTTTTTTGGGACAAATCTTAAAAAAAATCTTCTCCTATGAAACTGCTCACTCGATTGCTTTGATGTCACACAGGAGTATGCCTAAGGACCCCTAGTTCTGTTTTTGTTCACCAAGTTGCGCTGCGATTATTTATATTTTTTTATGTTTTTTTGTGTTTCATTGCTATTTTCGACTTCTTTTACAGAACCGTCACTCATATTAAGCTGAATGTTGGTTGATGTGCTCTTTGTGGAAAGGTCAAACAAAACAGTTCACTAGGTGGCAATGCTCTGGGTTACTGATTTTTCACGATATTTTTAATTCGGGTATTTACTGGTAAATGCACCTTTCCTATTGATTACTATGTAAGTCAATGGGTATTCTAATGCTGATTCACATTTTGACCTGTTTATGGAAAACCGGCATTCAAATTCACTTTAAACTTGGTGGCAATGTACCTTGGTTGGGGTCTCTAACAGATTTGTTTAAATGGACACACTCCATTGATTTTTGGATTTTTTATGAATTTCTTTGTTCTTTTTGGGGCAATTCTTAAAAAATGGCAAGGGTATATGTACATGTCAGCTGAGCACAGGACTGTCACAGTCCTCTTGGTTTATAAACTAAGTAAGCATAAGCAAGGAACTGGGTATTATTTTCATAAATTATATTCAACAAAATGTTTTTGTTACACCTGAACAGTCTTTCCTTCAATTATTTCGATTTGTTCTACAGGCCTACATATGCTTTGCCCCTGCATTTAGGCCACCAGGCCTTGTTAAGTATTTAAAATCATAAATTCCGTTTGAGATCATAGATTCCGTAAATTCCGTCCGTTTTCCACGATCACGGAAAAGTACTGGCCCTAGGTTTTGTTTGTCTCTTTGGTTGATTGTACAGTCTTAAATAATCATTCATTAACTTACAGAAAATGTTTATTTGACATTAGACTTGTCACATTTGTGTCCCATCTGTCTCAAAAGATATTTGACCTTCAACCATACAACTTTGTGGAAACATCTATCAATATATGAAGGTGTGCACCTGGGGTTTTGTTTCACTCTGGATTAATTATCTTGTGTTAATTAATCATTAATTAACTTAGGGAAAATGTTGATTCGACGTTAGACTTGTCACATTTGTGTTGCATGTATCTCAAAAATTATTTGAGGTTCAACCATGAAACTTTGTGGAAACATCTATCAATATATGAAAGTGTGCACCTGGGGTTTTGTTTCTCCTTTAAAATTTAATTATCTTTTATTAATTAATTGTTAATTAACTCAGGGAAAATGTTAATTAAGATTTGTCACATTTGTGTTGCATGTATCTCCAAAAGTATTATCAATATATGAAAATGTGCAACTCGGGTTTTGTTTCTCGCTTGGATTAATTATCTTTTGTTAATTAATCATTAATTAACTTGGGGGAAATGTTGATTCAACGTTAGACTTGTCACATTTGGTTTGCATGCATCTCAAAAAATATTTGAGGTCTTACACCAGTTACATGCCATATTCTTCCCAATGCTGATGGGGGCAATGACAGGTGGGGGCATCCATCATCTTTGGACACTTTTCTAGTTTTTTGTGTTTTTTCGCTATTTTTGACTTCTTTTCCAGAACCATCTCTCAGATTAAGCTGAAACTTGGTGGATATGTTCCTTGTGGAAGGGTCAAACAAAATTTTTCACTAGGTGGCAATGCTGTGGATTCCTGATTTTTAAAGATTTTTTCAATTCGGACACTTATCAGTAAATTTTATGCACCTTTTCTAGTAAGTCAATGGGCATTCTAATGCTTATTCACATTTTCAACTACTTCTCCAAAACTGTCATCAAGATTGACTTCAAACTTGGTGGCAATGTACCTTGGGTGGATCTCTGCCAGGTTTGTTCAAATGGTCAGGCTCCAGTAATTTCTGGATTTTTTTATGAACTTTTTGGTTCTTTTTCTGGACAAATCTTAAAAAAATCTCCTCCAAAACAGCTCACCCCATTGCTTTGATATCACACAGGGAGACAAAAAAATGTTCTCCATAACAGCTCACCCCATTGCTTTGATATCACACAGTGATACCCCTAGGGACTGGTAGTTCTTCATTTGTTTATCATGTGGCGCTGCAATTTTATGGTATTTTTGTGTGTTTTTGCTATTTTTGACTTCTTCTCCAGAACCGTCTATCAGATTAAGCTGAAACTTGGTGGCCATGTTCTTTGTGAAAGGATCAAACAACAATGTTCACTAGGTGGCACTGCTGTGTATTTCTGATTTTTAACAACTTTTTCAATTTGGGTACTTACCGGTATATGATTTTTTTCAACTCGGGTACTTGTTGGTGATTGCACCTTTCCTATTGATTAATATGCAAGTCAATGGGCATTCCAATGCAAATTCACATTTTGGACTTCTCCGCAGAAACTGTCTGTCAGATTGTCCCCATACATTGTGGCTATGTATCTTGGGTGGATCTCTTCCAAGTTTGGTCCAATGGTTGTGGTCCAGTAATTTTTTTTTTTTTTGTAAATCTTTAAAAAAGTGTTAATAGGAAAGTTAAACATGGGAATTTCTTTTAATGGTTATTACTGAAATAATTTGGGCAGATTTGCGTCAAAGTTGGTAGGGATGTACTTTTGATACAGTTGTGATTAGAAATGGGTTCCCTGTCAAATGCAACATGTAATGTTACCGCTGACGATAAGTCACGTGGACCAACAGGAGCATGGAGATTTCCCAAACGACATCATTTCTGTCGTGACTTTCGCCCAGGTCTCCACACCATGCCGTTGGTGAAAGCAGGGATGCAGGGGCACGATAAAAGTGGCAAATCTAGCCGTTTTGATGGAAGCAGTGATTTTGTAATGGTAGGGTGTAGTTTGGACATCAATGCAGGGACAGATCTAGGCCTTCAAACTTTTTAGCCAAATCAGGAAATAAATCTGTAATCACTGCAAAACTTGACCTAACTCTTAAATAATTCATGTTAGAATAAATTAGCCATTTGCAAATTTCCTAAGCCAAATGAATGAAACATTAGCATTTGGCTAATGGCACCAGCAGTCCTTGCAATGGCAAAGAGAATTGAGACTCCAGATCAAAATTGCACATGAGTGCATTGTATATAAAACTTTGTGACCTTGTGGGAGGGTTAAACAAATATGGACTGGGTGATGAAAGTAAAAATTGCTGATTTTTTATGAATTTTTCAATTCTGGTAGCGTTTCATTGATACATGTATTCTTATTGATAACTGTGCAAGTCAATAGGGGATCGTTCCAGTCTCATTTCCAATCAAGTTGAGCCAACTTCGCTTTCCTCCATTGTTCATAGGTCAGCTGAGCATGGGCTCATGAGAGCCCTCTTGTTAGTTCAGTTTCGTGTCAGAAAACATTTTGCTGAGATTTGTATGTAAAGACCATTCATGATGGCATGCCCTAAGTCAATAGCTTTCCGTGGCATGAGTTAGGAGTAATGCACCCATCCATGCCAAGGAAAGCTGTTGAGTCAGTTGTACTTGGGCCAGGAGTGGGTTAATTGTTCTGGATATCAAGGAAGTACTTGTGATACTAAAAACATCAATCGTGAGCATATCCTGCCTGGTGTACACAACATGTAAACCTGCTGTGTTTCTTGGAACAGAGCCATCACTCTTGCCCCTGTGTTCCCAGAAATGTTGTGGATCATGGCTGAAACCTAAGTGCAGTGGAAAAGATGTGGTGATTGTTTTTTTGTGGGTGGGGGCTGTTTGTTTGTGTGGTTAGTTTTTACCCTCGGCACATAAATTGCTGGAGGGTATATTGTCCCCTGCGCCCTGTCACTCTGTCTTGTCGACGTTACCGTGATATCTCAAAAAACATTCACCGTAGCTGTACCAAATTTTTGTCCCAGAAGGACCTTATGATGGACCAGGTTCCCATTGAAAGCCAGCAGCCTCTGATTATTTTTACACTTTTTATCAAACTTTAAATGTATTTATTTGAAGGCGGTCTGAGTGGCGTCAACCCTGACGATGTTACTGCGATATCTCAAAAAATATTGACTTGGTTAGTGAGTGCGATAACTTCAAAAGTTTTAATGTTGGCCCAATATAACTTCAGGGCTTACAGGGTGTATGAAAATCTAGGTTCCTTTCAATATTCGTGGCACCCTTATAAAATTATGTAATATAGGGGTGAAAATCTTGTGTACACTCCAGCATCTTAAATTTTAATGGATCTTCAACAAATTCCGTGGGATTTTGTCGGAGGTCAAAGTCAAAGTTACCGGTGATACTAGTGGCCCCACCTATAATTTGATGGAAATTATGAGCCAGAAAGATATAAAATTCCATATTTAGAAAAGTAATTGGATTAGACTTGCCAAATTTATAGGATATGATATATAGACCATGTCCAATGCTAGAATGTTATATAATAGTAGTGACCTTGACCTATTTTTGTGTCATCACCATGCTGGTAAGGTTGAAAAGGTGATTTTGTAATGGTGTAGCTTGGACACCACTGGCAAAGAAAACTTAGCCTCCAGATCAAAATTGAACTTGATTACATACTACATAAAACTGTACTTGGTGACCTACTTTTTGTGTTACTGTGACCCAATAATTATGGAACTTGGTGCTTGTCCAAGTTTATTGTTTTTATTCAATAACTTGTAAAGTTATTACCCGAATTGAACAGACAGACTATATATGGAAAGCTGGATGTGTGTTTCATAATTTGAACAGTAACTTTTTTAAATTCGAGTTGAAGGTCAAGGTCAAATGGCCAGTTATAATATATGGGTTATCTTGTGAGTGCTTTGCACCCCACAATTTTTGAGATAGGCCCATATAATGTTTAGGAGTTATAAAGTGTATGAAAATCTGTCCACATCAATGTTGGTGGTGCCATCTGTAGTATTAGGCTATGTAATATACAGGTCAATGTGAAAATATTGTGACCACAACACCATCCACATTTCTCAAGTTAGCCCAATATAACTTTCAGGACTTCAAGGGGGCATGAAAATAAGGTTCATTTGGATATTGGTTGTGCCACCAACATCGTTATGCAATGTAGGGGTCAAAATATGAAAATCTTGTGTGAACACTCTAGCATCTTTAATTTTTGGCAGATTGTCGCCAAATTCTGTGGGATGGTGGGGGAGGTCAAAGTTTAATGATACTTGTGGTGCCACCTATAATTTGACAAAAATTGTGAGCCAAAATGTTTTTCAAGATATAAAATTCCATATCTTAAAATGTAATTGGATTAGACTTTTCAAATGTATAGGATATATAGACAATGTCCAAAGCTAGAATGTGGTGTAATATCAGTGACCTTGACATATGTTTGACCTTGATATTGTGTCCCAAGGTCACTGAGGACAAAGTTAAGGACTCACTCATTGTTGTCTTGGCACATGCAACAATATCCATCACAGGAATTGCAAAGTTCTGTGAATAAGCTATGATTACATGTGGTGCAAAGTGCCATCTGGTGGACTTTTTATACACTAAATATACATAAGCTTTTTATGTTCAGAAGCCACTTTAAGACTTGCAACTTTGAAATGAAGAGGTGCAATATACAGCCACAGTGCCAGCAGAGCATGTGGCCTGTGGAGTGACCTTAATTACCTGAACTCGACTATGTTCAGTACATAAACAGTGATTGAAAAGGCTGTACATATTGTGCATGGAATATGTCCTACGTTTGTAAGCATGTGATTTGTGAAATGTTTACATAACTGTATAAAGATATATATGTATATATATATGTGTGTGTGTGTGTATATATATATATATATATATATATATATATATATATATATATATAAAGTCCGTTTATGATGGACCATTTGCATGGAATGTGTATATTTGTAAACATGCATTTTGTGAAATGTTTATATAACTGTATCAAGCTACATGGACATCATTTAGTCTCATGTATGATGGACCATTTGCACTACAATGATTGTTTCTCAATTCCTATTGTGAAAGGAATGCTGGTATTCACATAGTAAACATTACGTTTAGGGAGATGTGAGCTGTGTTTGAAGTGCATATGAGGTGGGTTGATTGTCAGATGGGCAGGGTCCTGGGGAGTGTTGTCCCATTTAGGATGTGGTTTATGAGGGTCATTAGGCAAGAACCAGTGGGCATGACATGATAAGATTGGGTATTAATGGCAGGCACACCCCCACTCACCACTGCCTGTGGCACGCTGGCCCAAGCATTTATGATCTCAGCTCAGTTAACAGAACCAGAGAGACCACCCTGGCCTGTATTTCAATGACTTCAGTATTTTATAATCTAGTCTGAACAAATATGCATACAACATTCTGTTTGACAAAAACATAACTTTAAGAAGGCCTTGTAAATTTTCTGACTTGCATATTGTCATGTCAAAAGATCTTTGAGTGATACCCATCTTGCAATATAAAAATAACTAGAAAAGAAGATTTGCTTCAAAGCAAATCTGTCTGTGCCTTCACATGTTGTAAATGTTGAATGCTACAACTTTGTTCCTTTGGTAGTTCACATTCCCATTAAGCTTATGGCTGGATGGAAATTTTGAAGTCCAAATGACCTTAATCTTTGACCCTTAGAGGTCACATGTAAATTACAAACATGTACAGTGTTACAATACCTACAATTTAAGCCCAACATGAACCAAATCAGATAAAAACTGACCAAGTTTTGGCCAGATGAAACTTTCAAAGGGTTGAATGACCTTGGCCTTTGACCTCGAAAGGTTATATGTTAATCACAAAGTTGTGCAGTGTTGCAATACCTACCATTTGAGTACAAATTATTAGAATTGGATGGAATTTGCCCCCTAATACATGTAGGTGTAAATCCAAATTCTACAGCTTTTGTTTGTGGTTTGCTGGATGGGCCCACAGTATAAACCTATGAACTGAAGTTGGAATAACACCTCTGGCTATAATAATTTTTAAGATTTCAAAATTTAAACTTTTCAAGTGTCCCTAATTAACATGAATTAAAATTTTTTTAAAAGTTTGTTCAAGTGGTCACGGTCCAGTGATTTTTGGATTTTTAATGAATTTTTTTGTTCTTTTTTGGGTAAATCTTAAAAAATCTCCTTCTCCGAAACCGCTCACCCAATTGCTTTGATATCACACAGGAACACTCCCTAGGACTCCTAGTTCTTAATTTGTTCACCAGGTGGCGCTGCAATTTTTTACTATTTTTTTTTAAATTTTTGTATGTTATAGCTATTTTCGACATCTTCTCCAGAACCGTTACTCAGATTAAGCTGAAACGTGGTGGATATGTTCCTTGTAGAAGGGTCAAACAAAGTTGTTCACTATGTGGGAATGCTGCTGATTCCTGATTTTTCATGACTTTTTCAATTCGGGTACTTATCTGTCAATGCAGCTTTCCTATTGATTACTATGGAAGTCAATGAGCATTCTAATGCTAATTCACATTTTCGACTTCTTCTCCAAAACCGTCATCCAGATCCACTTCAAACTTGGTGGGGATGTACCTTGGGTGGATGTCTACCAAGTTTGTTCCCATGGTCATGTTCCAATGAATTTTGGTTTTTTTATGATTTTTTTTTTTAAAAAATCTTTACAAAAGTTTTAATAGGAAAGTTTTAACATGGGAATTTCTTGTAATGGTTATAACTAAAATACTTTTGGCCAGATTTACTTCAAACTTAGTGGGGATGTGCCATGGGTGGATCTCTAACAAGCTTGTTCAAATGGTTATGCTCTATTGATTTTTGGAATTTTTATGATTTTTTTTTAGGGGGGGGGGGGCGGGGGGCAAACCTTAAAAACTCTTCACCTCTGAAACTGCTCACCCAGTTGTTTTGATATCGTTCATAGACACTCCCAGGGACACATAGTTCCCAATTTGTTCACCAGGTGGCACTGCAATTTTTTCTTTTTTCTTTTTTTTTTTTTTTTAATGAATTTTTATATGGTTTTGTTATTTTTCACTTGTTCTCAGAACCGTCACTCAGATTAAAATGAAATGTGATGGACATGTTCTTGTGGAAGGGTCAAACAAAGTGTTTACTAGGTGGCATTGCTTTAGATTCCTGATTTTTAAGTATTTTCCATTCGGGTACTTATCGATCAATGCAGCTTTCCTATTGATTACTATGTAAGTCAATGGGCATTCTAGTGCTAATTCACAGGACAACTGACACAAAATTTACTGTTTACTTGATAACTTGAGATCTGTTTTGAGTTAGTACTGTGATGCTGCACACGTTAATGTTTTTGTATGAAGGTCATGCTCAGACAGTACATGAATGACTTTGACCTCTTTTCTGGGGTCACAGTGCAACATACATGAATTTTTACTCTTCATTATAACTTGAGAACTACTTGAACCTTGATGTTGCACATGTTAGTGTTCTTGTATAAAGGTCAGACTTACTCAGACCATGGATGACCTTGATCCTTTCCCAAGTTCCTAGAGCTGCAAGTGTGATGAATGTCAAGATCAGCTGAGCATGGGCTGTTCACACAGCCCTCTTGTTTCTGAATTTTTGTATGTTATAGCTATTTTCGACTTCTTCTCCAGAACCGTCACTCAGATTAAGCTGAAACATGGTTGAGATGTTCCTTGAAGAAGGGTCAAACAAAGTTATTCACTATGTGGGAATGCTGCGGATTCCTGATTTTTAACGATTTTTTCAATTCTGGTACTTGTCGGTCAATGCAGCTTTCCTATCGATTACTATGGAAGTCAATGGGCATTCTGATGCTAATTCACATTTTTGACTTCTTCTCCAAAACTGTCATCCAGGTTAACTTCAAACTTGGTGGGGATGTACCTTGGGTGGGTTTCTACCAATTTTGTTCAAATGTTCATGCTCCAATAATTTTTGGATTTTTAATGAATTTTTTTTGTTCTTTTTTTTGCACAAATCTTAAAAAATCTTCTCCGAAGAAACTGCTTACCCAATTGCTTTGATATCACACAGGAATACACCCAGGGACTCCTTGTTGTTAATTTGTTCACCAGGTGGTGCTGGAGTTTTTTTCTATTTTTTTATGAATTTTTGTGTGTTCTAGCTATTTTCGACTTCTTCTCCAGAACCGTCACTCAGATTAAGCTTACACGTGGTGGATATGTTCCTTATGGAAGGGCCAAACAAAGTTGTTCACTGTGTTTGAATGCTGGGGATTCCTGATTTTTAATGATTTTTTCAATGCGGCTCCTTTGGGGTAAATGCACCTTTCCTATTGATTACCATGTAAGTCAATGGGCATTCTAATGCTAATTTACATTTTCGACTTCTTCTCCAAAACCATCATCCAGATTAACTTCAAACTTGGTGGCAATGTACCTTGGGTGGGTGTCTACAAGGTTTGTTCCAATGGTCATGCTCCAATGAATGTTGGATTTTTTTATGATTTTTCTTTTTCAAAAATCTCTACAAAAGTTTTAATAGGAAAGTTTAACATGGGAATTTCTTGTAATGATCATAACTTTAATAATATTGACCAGATTTACTTCAAACTTGGTGGGGATGTGCCTTGGGTGGATCTCTACCAAGTGTGTTCAAATGGTCACGCTCTATTGATTTTTAGATTTTTTTATGATTTTTTTTGTTCTTTTTGGGGGCAAACCTTCAAAGTTCTTCTCCTCTTAAACCTCTCACCCAATTGCTTTGATATCGTACATAGACACTCCCGGGGACACCTAGTTCCCAATTTGTTCACCAGGTGGCGCTGCAACTTTTTTATGAATTTTTTTGTAAGGTTTTGCTATTTTGCACTTGTTCTCAGAACCGCGCCCCAGATTAAGCTGAAATGTGATGGATATGTTGTTGTGGAAGGGTCAAAGTTGTTTACTAGGTGGCACTGCTTTGGATTCCTGATTTTGAAGGATTTTCAATTCGGGTACTTATCATTCAATGCAGCTTTCCTATTGATTACTATGTAAGTCAATGGGCAATCTAATGCTAATTCACAGGACAACTGACACGAAATTTACTGTTTACTTGATAACTTGAGATCTGTTTCGAGTTAGCTACACGTTAATTATTCTGTATGAAGGTCATGCTGAGACAGTACATGAATGACCTGGACCTCATTTGTGGGGTCACAGTGCAACATACATGAATTTTACTCTTCATTATAACTTGAGAACTACTTGAACTTTGATGTTGCACATGTAGGTGTTCTTCTATAAAGGTCAGACTTACTCAGAACATGGTGTCCTTGATCCTTTCCCAAGTTCATAGAGCTGCAAGTGTGATGAATGTTAAGATCAGCTGAGGCACGGGCTGTTCACACAGCCCTCTTGTTTTGGTTTTTTTTTTTGATGTGTTTGCAGCACAAAACCCTTGAATTTGTGGAAAAAATTGGAATGGCACATCTACTTGTAATAGTTTTGAAGATATTCGCAAATTAAATTTTCAAATGGCCTTGCATGATTTACAAAACTCGCCCCTCTTTGTGAAAAAATCAGACTTATAGAAGTATAATCATGCCAAGTTTGGAATTTCTATGTACATGTACAGTGGTCTCCCTCTTAAAGGCCACCCCAAATGCAGCCCCCCAAAAAGTGGCCTTATAAGAGGGGTGGTCTCTCTTGAGGTGAGAATATAATGGAAATACCATACTTTCTGCACAAGAATGCTGGCCATTCAAGATGGGTGGCCTCTGGTGAGAGGGGCCTTACAAGAGGGGTACCACTGTAGTCTTAAAATAAAAGATCAGACAAATTTGCTGGTAAAGAAAGACAGAATTCATACAAAAACGTGATGTGTGTTGTGACACACAGACATATCAATTACTTGTCAACAAGTGAATTCAGTTGTCACAGATGAGCCTTTTTCTAGTAATGGAGGTAAGAAGGGAAGAGATGCCATCAGATATGTATTAAAAGCCAAAGCAAAGCAATACTTCCGTTTTGCAGTGTTTCCGTTAGTCAATTTATTCAGGGGAGAAGACTAGATTTTTAGCAATAGTCAACATCTTATGTGGCCAATTTATTCACAGTCTCGTTACCACATTTATCTGATCATATCATGTGCATAACAAAATATGTATTGATCAGTGGCATTGGTTGCTTACAGAGACAAACTTGGAAGGTTCCATGATTGAGGTATGCCTAGCCAAGCCTGTGGACAAAAATGATTATGTACGATACACACGAGGAACCACAAGAATGCCACAGGTAAGTACAAGCCAAATACACACAGGTAGGTTTTGGCTCTGCTGACCATAGGTGGCAGAGCTTATCTCGTGTCTGCTTTCATTCCGTCTATCCATAAACTTTTCGCTTGTGAGTGCAACACAGCCCACAGTTACCAAGAGAGCCCCATATAACTTCAAGTGTATGAAAATCTAGATCAAGTTCGATATTGGTGGCACTACATACATTGTTGTATAATTTATGGGTCAGAATGTGAAAATCTTGTGTTTGCTCCAGCATCCTAAGGGATCATGTACACCATTCCAAAACTCCAATTATCCATTGGAATAAAATTTACTCCTCCCCGCCCCCCCCCCCCCCCCAGTCCAAAATCACCTATTTCCTGGAATTTAGATACCAAATCAGAGTGTTACTGCTCACCACCCTTCTTGTCTTTTGCGAACAGCACTATCTTTTATTACATCATTGTGGAAATTCACAAACAGGTTAAAACCTTTAAACTTTAAAGTGCTATAAGGAAAAAATGAAAAAATGTTTCCATACAGCTGATTTTTATGCAGCAGGAGATTGTGCAAAATGACACTGCAATGGCAAATGATCAAATTATGTTCAACTTGGCTCATGTCTTATGTACTTTTACCTCTTACCTACATGGAAATTACTGGTACAAAGAAGTAAGGTTAGTTTGAAGGCAAATACAGTCCATATTCAGTTTTGACAGTGGTGAATAATGAATACAGTCAGTGGCCAAACAAAATTTGGTACAGTAAATATTCAAATGAATTGTTACAGCCCGATTGGCAAGTAGCCATGACAGGTGAACTGGGAAACAAAACTATTGTTTGAGGCATTCATGCTGAGACCAAGATAGATGAAGTACATAGAAGCTTTTTGTGGTTGTCCCAAGCTCTTTTCATCATACATAGCATGAAAGTGGAAAGTTTGTGGGGTTCTTTTGTAAATTCTGCTTTGGGGCAAAATGCAACCTGGGCAAATCTGACATTAACCAGAAAGTTATTTTTATTTAACTCGCAGGTTAAAACCAAATTTGACACATTCTTACACAAGCCAGCTTGATCAATCATCTTAACTTGCGTTCAGTGATTGAACTTATGAGTTACAGTGCTGCAACCCTATTGTGTACGGATAATACCAATATACGCATCTCTTTTTGCTGTAATGTTTATGTTGAACTTACACTGTTTGACAGGGTGAAGTGTGCCTTGGTAAAGATATATTACACTAAACTTGTGTGATCTTGATACTTTGAAACATCAAATTCATTTAGAATTAAAACAGCATCAAAACCAGTAACAACAATGTGAATAACAAATGTAATTGGTAAATCAGAGTTTAAGGTATACATGACCAAAAAAAATTTGAATTTATCATTTTACTCCTAATATATCAGTATGATGAGGACAGAGGAGCATTTCGTGATATGTCATGGAGTACTAATTTTTCACCAACTGTATCCACCATCATAAATGTCATTTATATAGTCCCATTTACTCCTGATGCATCAGTGTTCTGAAAAATCATTTCACCCCTACACATTCAGCCAGAATAGCACAAGAAACCCAACAGAGCATGTCTGGCCAGGCAATGCAAATACCACTGTACAAGGCAAAAAAAACCACTGTACCAGAATGATACTGTTGAAGGGCCACATGCACATTGTTTGTTGTTGTAATATGCTTTATTTCCTTAGTGAGGATTAGACAAATAGCCCAATTGTTTCTTAATCTATGTTGTAACTTCAATATAGAATAGAATAAACACCATGTCTTATGGTGGAGCTCGAATGAGGTGTTACTTGAGTGTTGTAGGTGAAGGACTGGAACAGTGCTGAAATATTGATTGACTTGTGTTTCATTTCAGGGTTACACATCCTATGCGTATGATGCTCCCTATGCTTCACCCACCATGTTTGGGCAGTTTGGAGCAGCGGCAGCAGTTGCTGCTGCGGCAGCAACCAGCCCAACAGCCACTGCCAGGTAAGTCCCAGCTTACAGCACATGGCCAGCTTATCTTGGCTTTTGTCAACCATATTTGGGACTCATCATGGGCACCATAAAAAAAGTGACAAAATGATGCAAATTACCCAAACTTTTTATCTTTTTAATCCAAGTAATTTTAGGGCCTTGAAAGTTATACCAAAAATGTATTTTTGGTACCTTTGTCAGTGTAAAGTTGTTAAACTGAAAGTAATGTTTTGCAGCACAGAAAGTGCTTGAAACTGTTAACATGACAGATTTGATGACCCTGCTAAATATTTTCTTGCCGAGAGCACTGATATTCCTGGTTGGTGATGATCTGGGTGCTAAATGTGCAGAGTACAAGTGTGTACAATGAGGAGGGGGTCCAGTCACAACAAACCATTGACTCGTCCTCTATTTGCAACATATTTATGGAGTGTAGAAATGTGTTAGCTGTATTAGCCATGATCACAGGTCTGTGACTGAACATAATAGTAGTGACCATCAAGAACAGGAGGCAGATAGAGCTACTATTTTGATACATTTGGCTCTGATATTTAAAGAAAAGCCGATTAATTCTTTTGCCCACAGTGCCAGTTGCAGTGGCAGCTATACACTCTTAAGGTGAAATTCAGAGATGGTCATGCTTGTGAGCAAAACTGACAAAAGGAGGGAATCTTTGACTTTTCTTCTGGTCACACTTTAAGACTGCTCATTAGTTCAAGGTTGTCATTAAGGCAGATTCTCTGTATATGTATTTATGTTTGTGAGATTTTGTGTTCCCAGGACAGTGTTCATGCAGTTGACAAGTTCCCAGTGATTTTAAAACCCCGTGCAATTGAATTCAGGGGGTCATATGGTATTCAGCTTGTCTGATTGCAGCAGAATCCTGGCAAGTAAAATATCTTGTGGTTCACAGGCCACATCAAACTCAAATTTACCTCAGCTGTACCCTGATACCATACCTGTATATACACAGACGCACATTGTATTTAATCAAAAATTAAATATAAAAGAAATCAATAAAAATATATTTATGTCTCCCGGTGGAAGCTGGGGGACATATTGTTTTAGTGCCCGTTTCTTCCGCTTGTTGTTGTTGTTGTTGTTGTTGTTGAGGTTCTTCAACACTTGGTTTCCGTGCGATAAGTCTTGAAGGACATGACAGAATTGATGAAACTTGGTAGGATTATGTATCTAGGCAAGACCTAGGTTGGGATTGTATTTGGGTGACCTTGACCGAATTTTTAAGGTCACAGGGTCACTTATGTGAAATTGGTTTCCGTTCAATAAGTCATGAAGAACTTGATGGAATTTGATGAAACTTGGTAGGATAATGTATCTTGGCAAGACCTAGTTTGGGATTGCAGTTGGATGACCTTGAGCGAATTCTCAAGGTCACAGGGTCACTTATGTGAAATTGGTTTCTGTTCGATAAGTCATGAAGAACTTGATGGAATTTGATGAAGCTTGGTAGGATTATGTATCTAGGGAAAACCTAGGTTGGGATTGTATTTGAATGACCTTGAGCGAATTCCCAAGGTCACAGGGTCACTTATGTGAAATTGGTTTCCATGCGATAAGTCATGAAGAACTTGATGGAATTTGATGAAACTTGGTAGGATTATGTATCTAGGCAAGACGTAGGTTGGGATTGTATTTGGATGACCTTGACCTAATTTTCAAGGTCACAGGGTCACTTATGTGAAATTGGTTTCCGTTCCATAAGTGATGAAGAACTTGATGGAATCTGATGAAACTTGGTAGGATTATGTATCTTGTCAAGACCTAGGTCGGGATTGTATTTGGATGACCTTGAGAGCGAATTCTCAAGGTCACATGGTCACTTATGTGAAATTGGTTTCCGTGCGATAAGTCTTGAAGAACTTGATGGAATTTGATGAAGCTACGTAGGATTATGTATCTAGGCAAGACCTAGGTTGGGATTGTTTTTGGATGACCTTGAGCGAATTCTCAAGGTCACATGGTCACTTATGTGAAATTGGTTTCTGTTCGATAAGTCATGAAGAACTTTATGGAATTTGATGAAACTTGGTAGGATTATGTATCAAGGTAAGACCAAGGTTGGGATTGTATTTGGATGATCTGGACCTAATTTTCAAGGTCACAGGGCTATTTATGTGAAATTGGTGTATCTGCAATAAGTCTTGAAGAACTTGATGAAAATTGCTAGAGTAATGTATCTAGGTGAGAGCTAAAATAGGATTGTAATTGTCAAGCAAACTTGGTCATTTGTAATTTGTTATCACCTGTAGCTTATTCAGAGACATAAGTGTTCCACCGGGAGACATTTGATTTTCTGTGGGAAAATCAGTCTGTTCTAGTTATTATTGGACTCAGGTAGTTAATGCGAAACAGTAATTCTCATTGCAGGCATAGTGAAAGCAGTTGATGATCAGTCTACAATCTTTTGTATTTTTAAAACAAAATCATAGAGGTCTACAAGGGCGCAGTCACCTTGGCTTTCGTGGAACAATGAGAGGGCGGGGACGTGGAGCAGCAGGGTCACGTGGGGCTGGCACCAGGGGGTATCTTGGTGGATACATGAGGGGTGGCTTCCGGAAACCCCCAGGAGAGGTTAGTTGTGGCAGATTTACAGCCTGTCCAATACTGGGCTTGGTTGACATGCTTTTTTGTTAAGTTATGCACATGTTGATTTATTATATGCATGGCACTATTTCACATTTATAAATAGTCGTGCTATTGGCTTATCATAAATAAAAGCAGATTCGAACTTCCCTTCAAGATGACAGGAGTTGGAAAAATATTTGCTTGAGAAAAAGACAATCTAGTTGTTGATATACCATAACTACATACGTGTTGATGTTCAAAATAGAGACGTTGCTTATCCGCATACTCTAAACAACTAGAATTTGATGTTTCTTCGGCAACAGCAGCCATTTGAATTTTAGGGAACTCAATTGCTTTGTGCAAAAGTACTTGCTGCAAGAGTTTCATACAAGAAGAGCATGGATCAAAGATCAAATATTTTTTTGTTAAATATGAAATGGGCAAGACAATTAAAGATGAAAATTGTGTTATGGACCGAGCAATGCCATCTGAATGTTTTACGAAAGTGTAACAGATGCACATAGATGATGGTGTCCTTGCTGCCTGTGTAGTATTGGTAATGGAAGATTGTAGGGACAAAAACCTAGAAATAGCTCCATCAGATCAGCAGGTGTATATTTTACGTAGGCATCAAGCATTAATTTATGAAAAAAAAAATTAAAGCTTTTAGGATTTTGTTGTGTTTGTTGCACGTACTAATGTTTACATACTTTTTCTAACATGACATGTTGGGAAAGACGTGACCTCTGACGTGTGACCTTTGTTGCTGTAGGGTCGCCTATATGACATTCTACCTGGCATGGAGCTCACTCCAACTAACCCTATCACACTAAAACCACAATCCATCAAATCTTCACCACAGGTAGTGTCATGTCATGCTATTGAAGCTTTAGTCGTTAATGTGTATTGCCTGCATAACATGACCTGCAATGGGCTTGCTTGTTGTATATATAACTTGCTAACCATATTGTGCACAAGTTAGTTATTAACCCACTTTATAAGTTAAAGTATGCCCATTGTATGGAATGTGAAGCAGGCAAATGGCTTTCTGTCCCACATTGTCCAACCAACTGACATCAACAGAACTGTTATACATAATTCATGGCCCAGATTTAATTGTTCATGATCTAAAATGGCCCCGTTTTCTAGCAGGTACAAGACTGTATGACATGTATATCCCTTTTTCACTTGCCTTGGAGCTTGTGATGTCGAAGACTGGCATGTGTTCTGGTCATTTTAAGTGCTTACAACTGTTTAATCTTTTTGTTTTTTGTATTAATTAATTAAAGTATGATGTGATAACCAATGGAAACCCATGTACTGTAAACTTAAATTGTCAGCTTTGTGAAACTGACAGGGAATAGATGTGGATGGTTGGACATCCCCCGCCATGAGCTTGAACATGTATGCACCACACAGGGTGGGGCAGATTTCCAACTACCTTTAACTTGATACATTTGATACACTTGTATTTTATATAGTTATATGCAAACCATTGTAACAAGAATATTCTGCATGAAGGAAGACACACTGCTTTTAGTGAGTGTCCTTTGATGTATAATTAAGCTCAGGTTGTAAACACACACAAATGATTGTTTTTATTTATGTCATAATTTTTACAGATCTTTCATTGATCTAATGATTGAAAAGACACAAGCAACACATTTGAGTAAGAAATGCAAAATTTAATTGTCTTAAATTTCATGTAAATGTGGTCAAAATTAGCACATATGAAAATTGAATGCAGTGCATGTTAATCAACTTGGCAAATTTGGAAGGTTTCAGCACTCAAAATTTTGAGCTCTCTCTCTCTCTCTCTCTCTCTCGAGCTCTCTCTCTCTCGAGCTCTCTCTCGAGCTCTCTCTCTCTGGTGTGCAACTACATGTACTTACCATCTGTTCTATTGGAAGAAGTCCATGAACATTTGTGACATGATGGGAACGTATATTGGACAAGAAAAAAGGCCCAGAGTGTCCCCCTTATCAACACACACACACACACACACACACACACACACACACACAGTGTAACATAAATATCTAGATCTAGATCTGTATCAGTTGGTATGTGCGTGACTCCACGCTTATTTATAGAGAAGATATTAACTGGAGCAAAACAACATAGAGTTTGTGAAGTTCACATGTAGGTTATTAATCATGGACACTTGATACATTTGCAACACTTGCTTCTTCATCTTCCAAAGCAGCCAGACAGAGACTACTAATGTTCATGTGGCATTTGTTGGGAGGTTATTCGTATGGTGTCAGTCATATATTTCCCTCATATTTTGGGGTGGCAATGGATGGATCCCTGTGCATGTAGATTGCATGATTAAGGTGTAATCAAAGGGATGGACATTGCAGCCCACACCACAGTAACACACAGTGTTTATAACGAGTAGGATTTTTGGCAATATTGTAGGATTTGTACAATTTTTTTTATGAAACTGCCAAAGTTTGTAGGATTTTTGCTTACAAATGACATACCTGTAAAAATGTGAGAAATCAGCCACTTCAGATTCTGAAAATATTATAAAAATGCCGGCTTTTTCAATAGTGGCCAATACTTTTTTTAACATTTCAGTGTAACTTATTTCTATAATTTCTTTGGAAAGTTGTAACAATATTTCAATTATGTATAACTTAGCTTGGTATAGTCATGTTTATTATGTTCCCAGGTGAGAGAAGGATTTTTGGCCAAACCTCGTTATAAACACTGAACAGACCACTGTTCCAGCACTCTCTGGCTCTCATTCCTTCATGGTATTTATAGTGTAAATGTGTAGTTAACCAAAATTTTGATCCTGCCTTGAATTGAATTGCTAAGGTGATGGAATCACATAGATGAAACATAGTGTTAGAATACATTAATGTAGGGTGATTTGGACCTCCTGTGCTTCCTTTTATCTGTCAGTGTAGCTCTATCATTGATGTATATTTCATGTATTAAACCATGTATTTGTATGTCAATATAAATGTCTTCCACATGTGCCAATCAAACCATATACCTTTAGTTTAGACAATAGACAGACTTGACAGGTTTCCTTGGCATAGATTGGTATGATATGTACATGCATCTGTTAATTTGTATTTTGGCTAAACACAGAAAAAAAAAAGATTAAAAAAAGATTAAAAAAAGATTAAAAAAACAAAAAACCAAAAAGAAAAAGAGAAGAAAAGTCTCTGTCATGCTGTTCGTGCCTGAGCTGTTCCTTGGTAAACTGTTAATGATGGCACTGAAACATTGTAGCAGACATTTGACATCCATAGCTTATCTGTAAGCAACAAAATTAAGAGTATTGTAGCACACATTTGAAATCTAGTCAATTGAGGTGAATGGTTGGAACAATTGCCAGATGTTCCATTGTCAAATGTGTCCAGTATTTCAAAACTTGCATGGTTTTTGATAGAGTTAACTCCTTCCATACTGTAGTGACAGGTATTGTCAGTGGTTCTGGCACTGCCTGGCAAGTCATGCAAGGGCAGTTGCAGCATGACTTGCCAGGCAGTGCCAGAACCACTGACTTAAGACTATAGGCAAGTTGGTACTTGAATGAAAGCTCTTTTCATGTAGAATTTAAATATGCAATTGTCGTTTTAAATCTAGGTAAATATACGGAAAATCAGGGATTGGTATGGAATGAGTTAAATTGATTTATTCTTGTAAAACTGACTTGTCAGATGTAAAATGAACAGGCTGCTCTTGTGTGTACATTATGTTTAAGTCAGATATGTTTAGTATTGCAGATTAACAATTAGTTGAATGATTTGTAACATATTGTGTACATCTACCATGTGGCCAAAGTCAGTTATCACAGCTATACACCTGCAGAGCAAGACAAGGTGTACAGACTGTACTAAATGTTTTGGCAGGTGCTTGAAGAACTGTGCCAGAAGAATGGCTGGGGCAGTCCCGCCTACACACTGCACTCCACCATGGGGCGAGATGGCAGTGGAGACATGCAGCTTTTCCTGTACAAGGTAGGCTGTTACCTTTAGTACTGTACAGGAATGTTAACAATTTAAATGTCAATCAGAAACTGGGCTTGGTAAGGGAGATTTTAAAATTTTCATTATCAAAGCAGATCATTTTACAAGAAATCTGACCATATATGTTTTCAGCTTTGCTTACCATCTGAACTCAGTGTTAGACCAAGGTAAACTTTCTTCAACCCCAATGCATCTTAATGTGTGAAATAGTGATTTGCATGCTACAAAATCCTTCCTTTCCTTCCAACACAAAGATATTCTATAATGTATGAAAATACTCTTTGTATTGTAGATCAGTATCCCAGCATTGTCGAGCCAGTATCCAAATGGAGTGTTCCAACCTCCTAAACTCTGCCGCTCACTTGAGGAAGCCAAGAACTTTGCTGCTGAACATGTAATGATGCAGTTGGGAGTGCCTATGGAAGGTTAGTGTTACAGGCAAAACAAAGACCAATTATTACAAGGCAAACGACAGCACTTAAAAATGATACTTTGTTGCTAAAAGTCAGGAACAAATTCCAGACCATTGACAGGGATTATTGTAAAATGGCAGAAAGGAATGCAACATGTAAATGTTGTACACATATTAGTAATCTGTATTCCTGCAGTCAAATGAGCACAATCACTTAAATGAAGACATGCATCACAAAACTTGATTGCTCACTTAAAAAAAAAAAAAAAAAAAAAAGTCTCAGGTACTGCTTGGGGAAGTGGATTATAATATATTGACCAATTGATTCACTGAAACATGAATATAGAAAGTATATTTGCTTGGTTGTTATTGCCTTGGTGTGCATTCAGACATATTGAGACTGCCTGAGCACATGTCAGGCCATCTTAATACATGCAGTTTCAATGGTGCCATGTCTCAATGATAACAGATTTTCAAGTACTTAGCTTTGCAGTCAGATTAAATACCATATCCTGGTTGCCATGGTAGCCATTGCTTTCTCATCACATGATTGCCGTTGACAGAGCTATTGGCTGGTAAACAGTGGTGCCAGGTCACCGTCACATGTACAAAGTCAACAATGCTTAAAGCTGCATCGGTTGTGCATTGTTTTGAATGCGTATCCTGCTTTCTTGTAAATCAAATATGCTTGTGAACCAAATACGTCCATCATTTACATGTAAGCAGCTTTAATTTGTATGTTGGGTTAGTAATTCACGATTACCTCATTTAATTGTCAGCTGTGAGCTTTACTTTGCCTTATTGCTTTCACAGTGTATATATCGTCAACAAATGGAGAAAAAGCTAAATAATATAGTTACAGATACAGTGCTTTTCCAGTTGCCACCTATAAACAGCTAGACCAAGTTCATGTTCTTTCTCGCCATTTAACAACAGAGTGGAGTGGAAAATACATAGAAGCAGGGCCCCTGTTCTCAAAAGCATGGTTGCAACCTGTGACCATCATACCTGTCGCTTGCAGTGCTTAAGGAGATGGTAGTGATGCACATTTTCTTCATAAATTGCTCTGACACTTTCTAGAAAGGGGCCAAGAAGTCTGTTCAGCATGGCACCGTATCACGTGTTTGCCACCATTTCAAAAGTACCAAGATGTGTTCAAACCTGAGCGTGGATCAAGTGTCCCAGTGTAGAGTGTGTCTGGGCAAGTGACAGAAACATGTGGATGTTAATAAACATTTGAAGTGTCATGATATGATTCAAAAACACCAAGCCTTTGTGTGCTTTTAAGAGAGTTTCAAGCATTATAAACATGCAAGCCCAAGTACACATAGGCCAACCAGTAATAACTTTCTTTTCAACAAGTCTGTATGCAAGTGGTGTAAATGATCAGCATTTGTCATTGAGCCTCGTACTTGTGTCATAAATTAAGTATTGTATCTTAAGAGCATGCTGTGCCAAATTGCATGTGTTTTGATCTTGTGGAATGAAGTGGGGTTATTACTTGAATGCCAGAACAGCTTGCTTTATGTATCTGTACAGATATTGTCACATTTGAAGATTACTGTAATGAGGGAAAGGCATTACTTTGTAAAAAAAAAATACTCCTAGCTTTGGTGGAAAAAAATCTTTGTATTGTTTAGGACCGTTAAGAATGCAGACTTTCAAGATTTTAAAATTTGTCCATATACCAGGCATCATACAGCTCACACGCAATAATAGATCCAGCTTAATAATTGTGGGAGGATTTGATCATAGTATCATTATACAATTCCTTACAAAGTTGAAGCATGCCTCACATTGTGCCATTCTCAGTCTCATAAACATGCAAAGATCCGTGTGGAAAAACCCATTTACATGTAGATCATTTCCAGCCTTGTCACTCAATGAATTCAAGTATGTAATCAAAGTTTAAAAAATAAAATTTGGGCTTATTTTAAAAAAAATCACAGCAATGAATGCATGGCCATCAAAAATAAATCCATAGACACTCTGTGTGTGTGTGTGTGTGAGAGAGAGAGAGAGAGAGAGAGAGAGAGAGAGAGTGATATATACATATATATCATCTTCATCTGGAATTGATTAGGCTGCCTTTTTTGGGGGAGGTGAGGGAGTCATATTTATGGCCTGGGTTAGAAAGCGTTCAAAGTTTACACACTTACTGAGGCAGAGACCATTGAGGTTTGCTTAGCCCCATAGTACCTAATATCTGGCGTGCTTTATGTTCTGTGCAAACAAGGTTGACATGGTGACTCTTTGCTTTTGCTTCAATGTGTTCCATATTGTGACTGCTTGCTTTCCCTATGACCTCATGTTGACCCTTGACCTCTGACCCCACAGGAAGTGAGTCTGTGCAGGCCACAGTAGCCACTGTGGTATCCACCCCCAGCACTGTCGCCTACCAAGGCCGCCCTATAGGCCCAGCTTACCCCGTCAGCAATGGGGCGGCGGCGCGCTCTGACATGACGTATGCCACCTCCATGCCTGTAGTGACCACCGCTTCCTACGTTGTGGGCAGCCCTGCCAAGATGCACCCATCTATGCCACACAGTAAGCAACTGTTTCCTCCACTATTTGTCCACCACAAGCTGAAAAATCTGACATGAAAACCCAGCCAGAATCATGTGGCCAAATGGAAGTTCATTTGCTTGAAGGTATAAATCCGATTTACATCACATACTAAATATTGGAAGAGAAAAAAAAAGTGAGTTTTTTATTGACCTGGTTTCAGCTTGTGATGGATCTGGCCTTGTCTGCATGCTAGTTGCTTAGTTTACGCTGGTGCAAAATGGCGTCATCTTCATCCATAATTAGTTACAAGTTAGTTGATTTTAAATTGACCTGAATTGTGTTCTGTAGTCATGTTCAAACTACTTCAGCACATCATGTTGGAGTGAACAGTTGTCCAGTATGTTAATTATGTAAGCAACAAAATATAAGCGCAATTCTCCAGCTCAGCAAAATTGTAGTCTATATAGTTATAATAAATCTTGTGATGTGCAGTAGGTAGCCCAGCTTTCTATGAACATGTGTACCATGTGGCTAACCACCTTTCTTTACTGAGCACTTCGTTTCTATCTTGCATTGACTAATGAGCACACACTTTTAATAATTTTTCCTCTTTGAGCACTTTAAATACAATGATCTTGCCTGGCTTACCACTTTGTGACCTACCTCTCGCTTTTTTGAGCCCCATTAAACCAGTTGCCACAGCACGTGTAGCCATTTTGCACTACTGAGCATAGTTAACATGTAATAACAATGGTATCTTAAGCAGTATATATGGCCCTGCAACATGTGGTTCATATTACATATTAATCAGCAACTCTTACCTTGCTAAGTATCAACCAGTTACAGGACGAGTCTATGTGACATTTGGGATGGGGATGACCTGAGTATTGGTCAATGTTGAAGGACCAATATTTTGTCATTTCTACCACAATATCTGAAAATATCTGCCTCATGTTGTTACATTGTTTTACATTAATGTTAGATGAAGCTCATTTGTTGTCTGTAATCTCTGGAATAATTAACGTTCCTGTCAGAAAATACACATTCATGCTGCTAGCAAGGCTGAGTCTACCATGAATGTCTTCTAGCAGAGGATGTACTGGATGAAGTGCCTTTACCAAATAAGAAGAAGGTTTCTTTTTACGCCATCCACCTTCTAGTTTTATTGGACAGTTGAAATTACGTTCACTTAACTCCAAATAAATCTATAAATTGCCCATCATATCATTTGTAACATGTCTTCATTGCCATTAGAAAGACATTGCTTGACTGGTTGTCATAGTTAACTCAATCCGTACCAGTCCCTGATTTTTGCGTATATTTACCTAGATTTAAGACGGCAATTGCATATTAAATTCTTCACAAAAAGAGCTTTCGTTCAAGTACCAACATGCCGATAGTCTTAAGTCAGTGGTTCTGGCACTGCCAGGCAGTGCGAGAAACACTGACCAAGGCCTGTGACTAGAGTATGGGATGAGTTGAAAGAATATTGCTTTATGTTTTGTCTGTTCATTGTATGAAGCATCTTACTGTTGCAAGATGGATATGTTTTGCATTGTAACATCACATGGCCACCATTCTTGTATACTGTTACACGATACCTTGGGTTTATGCTTTAGGATTGCATGACACACAGTAGTATATGTATAACATTGCATGCATTGCAGAAGAGATTTTTACGTGTGGCAGTTTTCCTTGCTTGACCCTTTTCCCTTTAATTAAGACAGACTCAGTAGCTTTCCTAGGCATGGGTTGGGCCCAAAACACCCAACTCATGCCCAGAAAAGATAATGACCTGGGACATGTTATCATGATAGGTCCCCTGTTCATTTCTCATTCAAATCGTTGTTCATTACTGTTTAAAGTAGTCCAAAAAAAAACAAAAAACATTGAAGTAGACAAGATTTGATAACCATCAGATCTTGGACGGTTTAAGGTGGAAAGGGTTACTGTTGCAGCATCTTTTTATGGTACAGTGGTTTGGCATTGATGAGGTCCCTTTTGCCAAAAAGTTCACACTGTCAGCTGAAAGCCACTTTCCCAACTAGAAAGGGCATCATTTTCTCAGTATTATATTGTCTCTTTGCAGAAAGTTTACTCTATAGAATGGCCGGTTGTCTTAAATCATTCCATAGTATGGTCACAGGTCTTGGTCATTGGTTCTGGCACTGCCTGGCAAGTCATGCTGCAGCTGCCGCAAGGGCAGCTGCAGCATGACTTGCCAGGCAGTGCCAGAACCACTGACTTAAGACTATAGGCATGTTGGTACTTGAACAAAAGCTCTTTCCATGAAAAATTTAAATATGCAATTGTCGTCTTAAATCTAGGTAAATATACGGAAAAATCAGGGACTGGTATGGAATGAGTTAAGTAGTTGGGATTGTCATGTTATAGAGGGGAGCCACTTATCTACATCAAACCAAAAAAACATAGCAGATCATATTTGTCACTGCAAGCAAACTGGATCTGTAATGAGAATGCTGTATATTTTCAGCACACAGTGACCTGGGAGGGTATGAGCAGTATGGTCAGTTTGCGGCAGCAGGAATCCCAGCATACCAGCAGTACTAGGACCAGCTGGCTTGTCGTCACCACAGCAATGCCACATCCATCTCACAGCCGAAGGAGATGATTTGGGAAAGGGTACACACAACTTTTGTTCAAGAGTTGCTGAGACTCAAAACAGTTTGGCCACTGTGTATTTTAGACTGAGCTGTGTAGTTGGTTAGTGTTTTATTCCAGATACACTGTTTTAAGAAAAGATTTCAGCAGTTTTTAATCATTTTGGAAGGATGACAAACCTTGGGGATTTTAGTGTGGTATCCAAGTGAACGACATGTCTATGAATTCCTAGTCACATATTACACTGGTAGACCGTTTTGCTTGTCATATTTGAGATGGAATTATTGTGGGTTTGGACATGTGGTCGCTTGTGGTAGATGAACCAAAAGTGAAAGGTTAATTGGTTTTCTTGCATGTGATAAAAAAATCCAAAAAACACAAACAAAAAAAAAGAAAAGACGACACACCAACATTCCAGGGTTATATTGTTGGATTAGAATTAGATCATCACGTGCTTTAATTATTATAGTGTTGAATGTTGTACAGTAGATTTGTGAGTTAAAAGTGTTATCATAATTCTTTACGTTGTATTGTAGCACTTTGTGTACTTAACTTTGCTATGTAACACAATGGTCTTTTTAGACAGTGTGAAGTTCAAAGTTACTACAATCGAAGTGTCATGTATAATGTATATTTTGAGAGTTCCAGAATGTTTACTATGTGAAATTTTGGCGAGTTGAAGGAAAAGTCAAAACTATATAGAGAAAATGATTGGTGGGAAGAAGGCCATGTCAGCCAATCAGAGGATTGAGTGTTAACCAATGAAAGGGCTTCTTTATCAATGTATGCAAATCAAATATAGCATTGGTTCTTTCTGAAAAGAACACTTGCATAGATTAATGAAAAAGCTGGATTTGATAACAGCATTGATTGTATCGAAGATATGGAATACAGGTGACGTGAAAACGAAACCCAATGTTTGCTCAACAGTAGCCCTGCCTTGAATGCATTACAGTAGGAATAATCAGCATGATCAGATGGCATTAGTTTCTGAATCAGAGGCATTTTTGGTAACATATCAAATGTAGTAGCATAAATTATGTTCAGTTGACCAAATTAGCTACAATTTTTCCCTGGCCAAGGGTCAGATCTTGAGTACAGCAATTAGAGCCAACCAATCAAAAGTTATGAAAGTATGTCACATGACAGATTTGAAATGATAGGAGACAAAATAGGGCACCAAACAATTCATCTCTATGTGCCAGTTAGTGCTAGGTTGTGGTCATGTGTCTTGGTGCTAAAAATTGAGACACGGATCTGTACCATTAAGGGCAGTGGGAGCCAAATTTTGCCTCCAATCAGGTTTGCGTGCTATTTATATGGTCAGCGTTGCTCACACTGCTAGGATTGGTTTACTGACCAGACCTGTATCAGCATTTCACATTAGAAACAAATACCTCTAACAAAGTATATTTTCTCCAGTTATATGGTATGTTTTGAAGTTTTATATTTGTTTTGAGAAAGGAAAGTACTTTTTTGTACTTTGTGGGTTTTGGTACTGAAATCCTGAATCAGTAATTAATCAGTAAGGGAATCATGTTTTTTAGACCTAGAAAAGGCCTTCAATGACAAAATCATGTTTTGTAGACCTAGAGAAGGCTTTGATGACTCTGTTCAACAATTTACCCCCAATTCCAGCAGCATGATTGGATCAACAGATGGTAATGCTTGGGTTTTGCAATCATGACAAAGATGCGGGTGCTGAACCTTTGTGTGGCTAGTCTACAGAGATATATTTACACGGTTCTGGGTGGTTTTTCTTGTTGCCCAGTTACCTGTTTGAACAGATGTTTTTATTCTTCTATTCATACAAAGCATGAGGTGATACGTTGTGAATTCCTTGCCAGTTGTTTTTCCGGTATTGTGCATATCAATAACAGTTTGTATCTTGAACATTCCAAAAATTCCTGAGAAAAAATTAATTTGTTGAACAAATGCATTTCAAAATGATGAAGTCAATCAATAGATTGCTTTTTGGCCAGGCGGCAATATATAGCAGCAGTTGAAGTGTGGTCTACGTGTACTTTTATCATACAGATCCTCAGAAAATGTGCAACAAATAAAGTTTGGATCAAGTTTCTGTGGCAAAAATTGGAAGTCTGTTGGTGTTAAGCACAAAGGTTTTGTCACAATTGAGTGCTATCTCATGAGACTGACAAATGTAGCAACACAATGTAGCAGCATGGCATTGTAAGTTCATGCAGCTATCATTTAACTTGGCATAAAGTACATAGCTAGGGTTTCTACTATCAAGGTGCAATAACTGGGCCAAACTGCTGTAAGACTTGCACAGACACAGTTTGTATTTGTAGGTGAGCTGATTGTAAAGGGCAAGGTTGACATGCCTTAAACTCCCAAGTGCCAGTCGATTGGGGCTAACAATAAGACAATGCAAGATAACAACTGATAAGAGGAAGATAATAGGGCCAGCCTTGTGAGCAGGGCCAAAGTTTGTGATAATACAGCCTGATAAAGCATTGTAACCAAAGATACCATTCAGGTAACCTAGATGTAAAAGTAGAGTTGCCTTATAAATATATATATATATTAGAACTCTAGTTTGCTTCCAGCAGATCAGTCACAGTTAAGATGTTTCAGTGTGGTTCTAAGTTTATTTAATTGTATTTAAAATTTATTCATTATTAGTATTATGTGCACAGAACATATATTGGAGTGTGTAGGCTTTTATTATAGAAATGTCCAATATTGCACATCTTGCCACATTTGAGTGCCATGTGTAGACACAGCGCTGGACACACATGTCAGCTGATAACATGTATTTCCAGATCACCAGCCTTCATGCCAAGTCCATAACTGGTGCTATAGACTTGAAGAAGTAAAATATACAGATGGATTTACTGGATTTCTAAAATAGTTACTAAGATAAAAAGTTTTGTTAGCTTTGCAAGCTTCTATCAGAAAATTAATGTGAGTTTAAAGCAGAAAACTAGGTTGTAGTGGTTGTATATTTGCATGCACCCAAATTAGGAAACTGGAGAAGTTGCAAGTGCAGTTGTCCTAGTTGAGGTTGATGGGAATATAGTTGCTTCCACATAAAAGTACTTCTGAATATTTTCAATGAGGCTGTTATAAATTTTATGTGCTGTTGTTTTAAATGTATCTTAGCTTTTCATTGATGGAAAAGAGACTCTTTGAAAACTCTGATGTCCATTACATCTGTATAGTGATAAACTATCCTAATCAGACATTCTCTACCTTGGTACAGCCTGAGGAGATGGCAGGGTATCATTATTTCACTTGGGCATTTATTCTACACGTGCCAGTTTGGCTTGTTGTGAGCCAAATCCACAAGACTACTCCTCCAATGAACAATAGCTTGGGCAACTAGTCCTCCATAGAAACTGTGCCTATTGAAGAATTCTAGTCGATGCTTACATCCCTGTTTCCCTATGGCATTATGCAAAAGTATTGCACACGATTGAAACTGTGAAGACTTGTTTGTATAATTCTGTAGGTACAGTTGATGCTGCTTCCATGTAAGTGGCAGTATAAGTTTGCTTATGGATTTACCTGCTGTAAAATGCTACTGGAGGAGTTTTTGTAACTTGATGATACTCTCAGACCCAAGAAGTTTTTGTTCCTACTTGGTAGTTAAACATTTGTGGACGGCACAGGCTTCAGCTGGGGCATGGTTTGCAGGCAATGCCAAAAAAAAAAAAAAAAGTGCTGGTCAAGGCCATCACCAACATAAACAGACGGAAAGTCTATGTGAAAGATGCAAACTTTTGACAGATCAGTGCTTCAAAGTATACACGTAGACACAAGACATGGATTGCAGAGAGGCCCAGTTATGTAGTTTAGTTAATGTTAAAGCTAGCAACTTAATGAAGGATTCCCAGGGTCTGGTACCTTGGTTATCAACCAGGCCGTTTTTCTCAAGCCATAACCTGCATTTCAGTGTACTTCTACTCGGGTGTATTTTTACAAGTTATTTTTGTTTTGGCCTTTTTTTTCCCTTTCTTTTCTTGTAGGTACATGGTTCAAGCCATGTATTAAGTATTAGCACTATAATGCACATTTGCAGACAAGTTGAGCATACTTTATTGGAGGAAATGTTACTATGGCTTGGGTTATCAGTGCGAGTTTAGTTTAGAGTGCTTAGAAAATATGCCAAGAACATGTTTGCATTTGAATTATTATCGATTCACTTTGTTCTATTTTTGTTTTCAGTGTTTGGAATTGAGTGAGAGTGCTATATAGTATGAGCACTTGCCTGCTGGTAGCATGTCAAGGCAAGGTCCAGTGCAATGTTGTGCTGATCTGTGGTTAAATGTAAGCTGGCACCACAGCCAATAACTGTTACAGGTCCTGGCTTAACCAGACCCACAAATTGCGAAAATTCTGTTAAAATCTGGAAGTCCATTTTCAGACATGTTTTGCGTGTTGATAAGGTAAAATTTGCAGGTTGAAGTCACACAATACCAGACCTTCAGTTGTAAACCTGCATATGGAGGCACTGTAGCACATGTAAAGAAGATGGCTGTTAATCTTGTGTAAAGCCAGTTCATATGCAACTAAGTGGTATGTGTTTAACCAGTGTACAGGCTTGTGATGAAATTGGAGTTGGATTGTGCATGGTTCCATGTCACATTCACTATTTCAATCACGGTCCACAAAAGAAGTGTTCAGGTTATTTGTGGATTGTAAACTTGATTTGACCCATTGTTGTAACAACATTCAAAATCTTGATGTTCAGTTGAGATGCTGGTGAGAACTGGGCTTCCAATTGGGCAAGACTGCAGGTAAGGAACCAGTTCAGGCATGCAGAGATCACTGTGATTGTTACCAGGGTCTGCCAAGTGTACTGGGACAAAGTTCGCAATGTACTGGCTACAGCTTGTCAATCAGTGATGTATAATAAATATTTCACCACAGTTACCTTTGGCCTTTGCCTTGTGTTCATCAATTTCCACCTATTGAGTGTCACAGTGACCCATTTAAAAAGACTTGAACTGTCAGCACCACAGCTTTTTATCTCTTAAAGCCGGGAATTCATGAATGTAAATCTTGACATTTGAAATCTAGGTTTCCTTGGTCATCGGCTAAATAAAATGACTGAACTTCCTGGTTTAATGTAACCCTGCAGGGAGGGAGCTGTGGGTGCAATGCGCGGAGGAAGGCTGTTTAGTTCTAGCCTTGCATGCCCCATGGGGGGGCAGGGGGGATATTGGTTTGCCCTTGTCCATCCTTTGGTCCGTCCAACATTAAAACTCTGACTTGTGTTGCATGTAATTAAAAAACCAGGTGAGGTACAACCATGAAACTTGGTGTAAGCATTTACAATATATGAAGGTGTGCCCCTGAGGTCTTGTTAGTCTGTTGGATTAATTATTCATTACTTAATGGGGATGGAGTTAACATTACACTTGTCAGATTTGTGTATCCGATGCAACTTTGTGGGAACATCGATCAGTGGATGAAGCTGTGCACCTGGGGTTTGGTTTCTCACCTGGATTAATTGTCCGCAAATAATTAGTCCTCAGTTATTTGTGTGGCATGAAAAAGTATTTGAGGTACACCTATGAAACTTGGGAACATTAATCAGTACATGTTTGTGAAGATCTGCCAAGGGGTTTAGTTTGTCTCTTGGGTTAATTTACCTCTGCTCATTTTCAATGATTCATGAAAATGTCCATTCAGTAAAAATGTTGGCTCGTGTTTAAGGTACAGCCGTAGAACTTGATCGCAACATTAATGGATATGTGAAGATGTGCCCCTGGTGTTTTCGTTTGTCTCTTGTTTATCATCTGTTTATAATCATAAATTAACCCAGTGACAATGACCATTCCAAGAAAACTAGTATTGGTTCTTATCAAACTTGTGCACATGTATGAAAAGTTATGTTATTCGTGTGAAGATTTCGCAATATGTTTGAAGTCTTGCACCAATTACATGCTACTCTTTCCAATGCTGATGGGGTCCTTTGAACACTTGTCAAGTTTTTACCCCTCGGCCTTCTAGGTCAGAGGGATATTGTCATGTACGCGTCCATATGTCGATGTCTGGCTAATGCCATATCTCCAAAAGTACTCACTTTACAGAGACCAAATTTTTATCACGGAGGCTGTTGAGGTGCTTCAGGTGTATATCAAAAAGTAGGTCACAGTACTACATTAAAGAAAAAAAAACGATGTTAACACAAAATCTAAAAAATACTGAATGTAGCTTCATCAATTATTTATGACAGTTGGTCCTAAAGATGCCCCAGAAGCCTTTCAAAAATTAGGTCACAGTGCTACATTGAAGCAAAATGGTGGTACCATGATATCTTCATATCTTAATTTTCTCATTGTAGCTGCACCAATTATTTATGACAGTTGGTCCTAAGGATGCCTCGGACACCTAGTGAAAACTGGGTCACATATTGAGGTCACAGAAAAGAGAAATGGCCTTGCTATGACATCTCTGCTCATTGCATTTGCACCAAAGCTTTGTCATTAGGTCAAACAAAAGTAACCTTGACCTACCCAAGGGTATTGTCGTCACCTACGCGTCTGTCTGTCCATCCATCCTGGCCAAGGGCTTTTTGGTCACTGATTGGCATCTAGTTTAGCTGTGCTGACCATGGGTCTCAGAGTTTATGCAATCACTCAGTTCTGGCTGGCCGTCATTCCGTCTGTCTGTCCATTCCGTTAACAATTTTAAAGTTAGCCTCTTGAAATTTTTGGGACATGGTCTATGAATAAAAATCTAGGTTACTTTTGTTACTGGTGGCACCAACTACAGGATAACCTAATACACAGGCCAAAATGTGAAAAAATTGAAAACACTCTGGTGTCCTTTGTGATAAATCCTTATGGAATTTGGTGGAAATGTTTGGGAGGCTAATATGTGGAATCTGAATAGTAATTGTGGCCATACCTACAGGTGAAAAGAAAATATGAGCCAACATGTGTTGAGACCTATAGATCTAATTCATTATCATGAGAAATAATAGATCTGGCTAACATAATCAAATGTTGCAGCATATGTGTATCATGTCTGAAAGTACGATATTACATAAAATGGGTGACCTTAACCTACTTTCTCAAGATCACTAAGGGAATACATTTCAGGAGATAATATTCTTGTGATGGTCATTCTATCTTTACATGTAAACATACATGTATTTTACCATTACAGCAATATTATACAGAAAAATGGGTATGATGCTTGGAGTCCTGGTGGTTTTAAATGGAACTAACATTATAAGCATAAAAAACACATTAAATTCGGTATTATGATCATAAATAGTGATGGAGCTTTGAAACTTACACCAAATATACATTTAGTCACTGGTCAACTTTTGTGAAAATGTGGATGGCCTTGATCTATTCTTTGAAGGTCAAAATGTTAATTGCATGTATCATTGATAATTAAGCAAACTTTGTGAAAATGTGGATGGCGTTGATCTATTCTTTGAAGGTCAAAATATAAATTGCATGTATCACTGATAATTAAGCAGGACCAAGTGTGGATAAAAGTAAGCTAGGGTTACTAAATTGATACCAAATATGCATTACACATAAGTATTGATATTTTTATATGCGATGAATGACCTTTAACCTACTTTTTGAAGGTCACTGATGTGATGAAGTGGAAAAACTTGCAGACATTGTTAAGGTCCTTAATGTGTCATGGAACTCTATGAAATGTGGTGAGAATGTTGGGGAGGCAAACTTGTTGAAGTATCCTGATACTGGTGGCGCCACCTGCAAGTCAACACAAAATGTCAGGAAATTTGTTGCGAGACTGATAATTCTAGATGTTCATGCATTATAACTATATACCATGGGATTTTTTTATATTACATAATCTGGGGGACCTTGATCTTCTGTCCCAAGGTCACTGAGGACATAAAGTTAAGGACTCACTCGTTGTTTTGGCACATACAACAATATCCATCACAGGAATTGCACAGATAAGCTATAATTACATGTAGAGCAAAGTGTTATCTGAAGTCGGACACTAAAATCACATAAGCTTCACGTTAAGAAACCACTTGAGGACTAGCAACTTTGAAATTAAGATGTAGGTGCAGTATAGCCATGGTGCCAGAAGAGCATTAGGCTCATGGGCTTCATTTTAGCTCAGCTGACTTGTCATTCAGCTGAGCTTTTAGGAGGCTCAGTTGTCTGTCGTCTGTCCACAATTCACATTTTCAACTTCTCAAAAACTGATTGCTGGATCCGCTTCAAACTTGGTAGGAATCTACCTTGGGTGGGTTTCGACCAAGTTTGTTCAAATGGTCTTACTTGAGTGATTTTAAGATTTTTTTTATAAAGTTTTTTCTTTTTGGGGGCAAATCTCACAAAACTGTTGCCAAAACCCCTCACCCAATTGCTTTCATACCACAGAGGAACACTCCTAGTTCTTAATTTGTCCACCAGGTGGCACTGCAATTTTCCCTATTTTTTAATGATTTTGTTTGTTTGTTTGTTTTTGCTATTTTCGACTGCTTCTCTAGATCCGTTACTCAAATTCAGCAGAAACTTGGTGGATATGTTCCTTGTGACAGGGTGAAACAAGTTTTTTGCCAGGTGGCACTGCATTGGATTCCTGCTTTTTTTCAATTCAGGTACTTATCGATAAATGCACCTTTCCTATTGATTACTCTGTAAGTCAATGGGCATTCTAATGCTCAATATCATGATTTTTCTCACCAAATAGCAATGTCCTTTTTCAAGTTCTCTTTAAATATGCTTTAATTTTTCATGCTTCAGTAGAATTTATATTTTTTAAAGTTTTCTTTGGACAAATCTTAGAAATACTACTAAATGTCATATGCACTCAGCTAAAGCTCAACACAGATCTACTCAGTTATAATTTTGATTTTGTGAACAAGCTTAGGTCAGCTGAGCACGGCATGTTCATACAGCCCTCTTGTTTTTGGTTTTGGTTTTGTTTTTTTGCTTTGATTTGCTGAAGGTAAATGCCAATATATTGGTCTTTGGTCCCTCCATGTTAACTGCCATATGCCATATCCCAATTGTACCATATTTGCAAGTCTCGAGTGTTGTTAACTTTCTTGAAGTTTGACCTAAAACAAGTTTCTGTCATGAAATACAAACGCTCCCAGGTTGCTTGCTTCATGTACTGACTGCAGGATAGTTCACAAATTTCTTTTGGGGAGATGTTGTTTAAAAATCAATTTTACTACTTTTCTGAGGAAGTTTGAAATGTGAACATTGACACACAATGTGGCCAACGAATGTCCTCAGTAGGTGGCATCTGTTCTTGCAAAATAGTCCTATCTGAGATCTTATTTAAAAATTATACTACAAAAGATCATAAGTAATACAAATTTAGTAAATCTGGTTCCTACAGTTAAAGGATGAAATGGGAAACAAAACTTCAACCTTGTGGACATAATACACAGATACTAACTTCTGCACTTGCAGAAAAAACATGAACACTAATTTGCATAGAAAGTGGGCCACACAACCCACCACAACCAAAGAAAGCAGGTGAGTTTGATAAAAAGCCCTTGAAATATGCGACATCCCACGCTCACTTATGAATATGATCAATTGCTTTGGTGTTGTGTGCACAAATGCCCATATCTCCTGACATTCCTCGAATGCTGAACTGACAAAGTACTAAAGACAGACCAAAACCATTCCACTTCAAAAGTGGAAAAAGATGTGATAGGATAATTCAAAACATTCCCATTTTGTCACAATTCATGATCAAAATTCTACCTGGTTCAGAGCCCCAGTTATTTCGTGATTAACAGTGTGAACATTTCTTCCTGTTCTATTTTTTGAGCCACATAGACATAAATTATGTGCTAAAATATACATTAAAAGAAAAGCATCTCGGCAGTTGCTTCTTTGTATTTGGTCTGACATTTGGCTTGTGTCCCATGAAACTGACTGTTAAAGAAATTGCAAGGTTGAAATTCTAGATTTACAATCCGGAATCAAGTCCATTCCAAAGATCTATACTTTTTAACTCTGTAGAACAAAGGTTGCAGAGCTTATGTGATCACTCATGGCTGTAAAGTTTCTGCTTGTGAGCATGTTACAGTCCACAATTTTTAAGATTGCCCCATATACTTTTCAGGACTTAATCAAGTGTATGAAAATCTAGGTCAAGTTCAATATTGGTGGTGACACCTGCAGTTGTAATATATGCATACAAATAAAACTTGGGAATTTTAATGTATGTCAAATTCACCAAATTTCTCCCCAATCCACATGCAGGCCTTGAACTGCTTGCTGTATGACCTATTGCTTGACCCCCATGGTGTCAGGCAACCATTTTGCATTCAGAATTAATTACAATTCACAATTTATAAGTCTGACAGACAGCTTTCTATCCATGCATGCTACGTGTATGCTTTGGAAGGTTTGGGTCTTGCAAAAAAAAAAAAAAAGGGGGGGGGGAGACTCCCAACAACTGTGTAATGAGGCTCTCAATAAAATACAGAGAATCTCTTTCTGTTCATGCAAAAAAAAAAAAAAATGACTCCATGCTGCCATATGTACCAGTCAGGCTTTAGTTTCCACTAGAGCTGCACAGACCTGTCAGACCATGACTGAAACTGGTGTCCCAGCTGGCCTGTTTTTGCCTGAGACAATGCAAGTGAGCTTATCAGTCCCAAGGGAACACAGGCGCCAGACTTCTAGGCAGAACAAGCCTGAGTGTACCCTCTGTTAAAAATAGACATCTGTCAATGAACAGTGATCAAAAGTTCTAGAAGTGCAACTAAATGTGGTAAGTTTGAAGCTTTTTTGTAATGTTAATTGTCAGAATATATTCTTGTGGAAGGGGGAAAAGGGGGCACAATGTGTTAAATATAAAATTATTTGTTACATTGAGACAAAATAATTTAGACTGTAATCATGAATTAATAGAGAATTATATATGATGTCAAGTCAGATTCACATGTTGAAGTATTTAATGGAGCAATCATCACTCAATACTTTTTGTGTAAAAAAGCTCAAACTCACCATGCAAACCCTGTTAAGGGAAATGCATGATCCAGTGTGTACAAAATAGTTCTGCTCACTGCTGATTGGCTGAAGATAAGGTTTTAGACAGGATCCACTGAATATGCCTGCCTTTCTACAGTGCTCTTGACTGAGCCCCATGGGGTCAGCTTCAGCACTGGACATACTTGTATGTTTGCACAGCTGTGTGTGCATGTAGGAAGATAGGAGGCAGGTTGGTCACATCAGAACTGTCAGGCCATTTTTGTATGTGGCTGGTGGCTCAGGGTCCCTGTCCAATTGTCAAGGGCCCTGGGTCTGCTAAACAGGCAACAATAGCATCACCTTGAACAGGGATCTACATGTGATGAATTATTGGGTGCCATCCCAGACATACTGTTTTTTCTCAAAATTTTTTCTTTCTTGCATTCTTTCTTCTTATTTCCACCACATAATTTGACCGGAGCTTTTCTCAGACACCATGCAAGATACAATGTTAAAACTTGGCATCGTAACAGAGCTAGTAAGGAAGTTGACTATCTGATTTGGAACAAGCGGCATATTTAAAATTATGCAAATGCAGGGCCTTTCTAAAATTTTAAGGCTCCATATCTTTCAAACTACTGCAGATAGACACAAATTTTTAATGGGCACATGTAGGTTTGTGCCACCTGCCAATATAATGGAGAGTAAATGAAAGTTAGAGAATTTCAACTTATGCTAATAATGGGCATTGAAAAATTTAAAAGTTGAATATCTCCCAAACTATTATTGATAGAGATGAAATTCCAACTTCAATTTATCAGTTTGTTGCAAAGCCACAACCAAGGAACCATGAACCAATGTTATAGGATTTTTAATTTTTGCAAATTAGGTGGATATGCAAAATTTAAAATCTTGAATAGCTTCAAAACTATTATAGATAGAGGTGCCATTCCAACTTCAAATTTGGAGTTTGTGACATAGCTGCATCCAATGAACCATGATCCAAAATTGTACAATTTTAATTTATGCAAATTAGATGAATACAAGAAATTTAAATCTTTAAATAACTTCAAAACTATTATACATAGAGGTGCCATTCTGACCTCAATTTGTAGGTATGTGACAAAGCCGCATCCAATGAACCATAAACCAAAGTTGTAGGCTTTTAATTTCTGCAAATACACAAAATTAAAGTCTTTGAATAGCTTCAAAACTGTTACAGGTAGTAGTGTCATTTAAACTTCCCTTTATAGGTTTGTGACATGGACACATCCATTGAACCAAGAACCAAAGTTATAGCATTCTAATTTATGCAAATTAACATAATACACAAAATATACATTATGTTGAACAATGGCAAAGTGTAGCATTTCAAACCTGTCTCATTTTGAAGGCACCCAGACAGATTTGCCTCACGGCAAATCTTCTTTTCTAGTTAAACTTTTGCTTGTGGATGCTATACAGTCCACAGTTTTCAAGTTAGCCCTAAAAACTTTCAGGACTTCTGAAGTGTATGAAAACCAAGGTCAAGTTTTATATTGGTGTTGGCTACTGTAGTTTTAGAAGTATTAATTAACATATGGACCAAGATGTGAAAATTTTTAGTTTCTGGTGAAACATCATGGTCAACAAATTATATGTCAGCAGACCATTAGGCCCATGGGCCAGCCTCTTTTTACCCGATTATATGATCAAGAGTGGCATAATGCACTGCTGATTCACTTCTAACGAAAGAAATAAAACAATACATTGTTTATTAGCTCAGCTAACTTGTAAGTCAGCTGTCCTTTTAGATGGCTTGGTCGTCCGTCCGTAGTCTGTCCACAGTTCACATTTTCTACTTCTTCTCCAAAACTATCTGCCAGATTCACTTTAAATTTGGTGGCAATGTATGTCAGGTGGGTCTCTACCAAGTTTGTTCAAATGGTCATGCCCCAGTGATTTTGGATTTTTTATGGATTTTTAAGGGTCCGCCCCATGGGTTGCCTGCAAAGCAGCCTTGGTCCCCCATTCAGAAACAAAAACATTAGAGTCTGCCACGCAGGCAACCCCATGGGGGGGACCCCTTATGTTTTCGGGTTGTCCGTTCGTTCATCCAGATTTCCGTCCGTTCAGATGTGCAAATTCTCATTACCGCGATATCTATAGAATGTCTCCATGTATTTTGCTCAAATTTGGCAATATGCTTATCTTACCTAGCAAGATGAACTGATCAGATTTTGGTATCACCATGACTTAATTTGAGCAAATGGCAGCCTAATTACATGCTCGTTAGGGCTCGTTACCACAATGTCTCCAGAAGGCTCCAATGTATTTTGCTCAAATTTGGCAGTATGCTTATCTAGCATGCCAAGATGAACTGATTAGATTTTGGTGTCACCATAACCTAATTTGAGTAAATGGCAGCATTTTTTCCAGGTGGTACCTTCAGTCACCACTTTGCCTCAAAGGTATGTGTATTTTTGTTCTTTTTAGAGCAAATATAAAAAAAACTTATCCAAAACTGCTCACCCAATTGCTTTGATATCACACAGAAACACTCCTAGGTACTGTTAGTTCTTAATGCGTTCACCACCTGGTGATGCATTTTTTTCCAATTTTTTATTTTTTTTTTGAGTGGTTTTGCTATTTTAAACTTCTTCCCCAGAACCATCTCTCAGATTAAGCTGAAATTAAAAGATATGTTCCTTGTAAAAGGGTCAAACAAAGGTGTTCACTAGGTGACACTGCTGTTGATTCCTGATTTTTAACAATTTTTTTTTTCAATTCGGGTACTTATCAGTAAATGCACCTTTCCTATCTATTACTATGTAAGTCAATGAGCATTCTAATGCTAATTCACATTTTCAACTTCTCAAAAACTGTCAGCTTTGTGTGTTTTTGCTATTTTGACATCTACTGACAAAGAGTCATTCAGATCATGCTGAAACTTGGTGGAAATGTTCCTTGTGGAAGGGTCAAAGAAAGCTATACATTAGGTGGCATTGCTCTGATTTTTTTTTTAATTTTTCAGTTTTGGGTAGTTATCCATAAATGTACACATTCCTATTGATTACTATGTAAGTCAATGGGGCATGCAATGGTAAGTAACCTTTTCAACTTCTTGTCCAAAACTGTGGCCAGATCTTCATCAAACTTGGTGGCGATATTCCTTGGGTGGGTCTGTACGAGGCTTTATCAAAGGGTCAAATTTCAGTGATATTTGGATTTTTTTTATTTTTTTATTTTTTTCATTTTTTGGGCAAATCTTTAAAATTCTTCTTCAAAACCACTTGGCCAATTGATTCAAAACTGCAGAGGAACACTTGAGGGCATGACAGTGGGAGATACACAGTATCTGGGTGACCTTGACCTCATTCTCAAGGTCACAGGGTCACTTGGTGTATTTAACTCCACAGGTGATAACCTGAAAACTATTTCTGGACTATGATGTTTTACATGGTTATGATTCTCTTTAACTCATTCCATACCAGTCCCTGATATTTACGTATATTTAGCTAGATTTAAGACGACAATTGCATATTTAAATTCTTCATGAAAAGAGCTTTCATTCAAGTACCAACATGTCTATAGTCTTAAGTCAGTGCCAGAACCACTGACCAAGGCCTGTGACCATAGTATGGAATGAGTTAAGGGCCACAGTCAGACAGTACATGAGCGACATTGGAATCATTCCCAACAACTTATTTGTTTATCCCCCAAATTTCCAATATTAATAAAAAGACAGAACAAAATCACTAACAAACCAAAACATGTCTGCCTGTGATTGGTATATTCTATTTTTTTCTTCTGCACATGCATGCGTCTATAAATGATTTCATGTCATGCAGCTACATGAAATGCTCTTTAATTAGTAGATGACAAATTATCCAAGTTGGTGAAATGCATTATGTTTTCGAATTTGCAGCTCTGCCACAAAATGTTTCTTGTATATTTCCATTTCAGCTGGCCACAAAGCTGCAGTGCATATATAGCCAGGTTTATCTGACAGTTCAGCCCCACCACTACACTTTTATTACTAGGTTTTTTACAAGGTACAGGATGGCTTGCTGTCATATAAGGGACTTTGTCAAAAGTTTGGAGTACATCATTTTGGTAACATTACATGTACTTCTTCAAAACAATTTAGCATTTGATTATACACTCAAGGTGATGACATATGTTCAACAAGTTAGCTAAAGCTACTCTGGTCTACAGTTGTCTTCATTCACAGTGCAACTTATTGAGCCCAATGGTATTTTCCACTGCTGAGCTGGTCCCTGTTGATAAGGGCCAGGATTGGGGACCAAGCTTTTTATCAGTACTGTTAATCTGGACTGTACAAACACTTCAGTCCAGTTGGAGATGCATAGGTTTGCGTTACCAGGCAGTGGAACCTGCCACAAGTCAACATAATGCAACTTGCCAGACACACCTTGACAACATAATCAAGTTTATACGACCCTTCTCTGCACCCTTTCTTTCCCACTCCATTTCCTTTATGTCAGTCCACACCAGAATTTGCATTATGTTAGCAAGTGACAGTTGTAAAAATTAATATGTATGTATGTATGTATGTATGTATGTATGTATGTATGTATGTATGTATGTATGTATGTATGTATGTATGTATGTATCACAAAACACATCAAACATATAAAGATTATTCAAAACAACATTAGTGAAAATGTTAAGAACTACATGCATGAACACACCTACAGAACACAAAGTATAAAGACTTAATGGTAGATCCATCAACAAATCAGCACCCACAGCAGTCTGATATGGCAGAACAAAATAACGTTGTTTAACACTTATTTTCCATCACAATTTAACAAAAATATCAAAATTTCATGCAGATGCACTCATTTTAACTGTTATTCGATTGAAATTTTGCACGGACCGTTGATAAAACCCTGAAAGCTTGGACATTTTTTTCACCATACGAGGGGGGCATGTAACTTATGTAAAAAGCTGATCAAGAATGGGTGAGAGGACAAAGTTTGCCCGGCGACACAGATTGTCACTCTTATCACCTGACTCACCTGTGACTGTTTTTACATGAACCAGTTATGGTGTGACATGGACATCTGACCCAGCAGTACCACACAGCAACTGGGTGTACAGGTTTGGGCTTATTAGTTTCATGTTTATGCATAGAAACCTGATTCCTGCACACACACGGACTTAAGTAGCTACTTAACCCTTGTTCAGTTGCTAAGTTTGCATTAACAATTTTTGACCTTAAAAAAAATAAATGAATAACACGAAAATTATCATGAAAAAAATAAAAAAGAACAGTTTGGCTTTGTGTGTTTTGTACAAAAAAAATTATAAAGAATAATTTTGCCTTGTGTGTTTTTTTACCACCCTTACTTTACATCTTTATATTTCTTCCAAAATATTTTTGATTTCTGCAGATGAGCATAAACCCACACAATAAGTGTTAACTTGTCAAGCTTCACTGTACAGTGTATTCATTATGTCTGGGTGCCAACCCAGACATTTCGTTTTCTTTCTTTCTTTCTTTCTTTCTTTCTTTCTTTCTTTCTTTCTTTCTTTCTTTCTTTCTTTCTTTCTCTCTCTCTCTCTCTCTCTCTCTCTCTCTCTCTCTCTCTCTCTCTTTCTTTCTTTCTTTTCTTCCTTCCTCCTTCCTTAGGACCCAATTTGTCCAGAGTTTTTCTCAGACCCTACTATTCCAAATACTACCAAACTTCCCATAGTAATTGACCTACCAGTGAAATTAGGCACCTGACTTGGAATAGTCATGATGATTAAAATGGGTTTGAGACAACTGGCAAATCCAATAGCATACAAACAAAACTTAGGGAATTTTTAATGCACGCTAATTTCACCAAAATTTCTCCCGAATCCACATACAGGCCTTGAACTGCTTGCTGTATGACCTATTGCTTGACCTTCATGGTGCCAGGCAACAATTTTGCATTCATAATTAATCAGCATGTACCTGTCTCACAGACAGCTTTCTATCCGTGCATGCTAGGTGTATGCTTTGGAAGGTTTGGGTCTTGTAGCAAATTGGGGGGGGGGGGGGGGGGGACTCCCAACAACTGTGTAATAAGGCTCTCAATAAAATACAGAGTATCTCATTCTATTCATGCAGGAACAGATCGACCCCATAATGCCATATGTGCCAGGCAGGCTATAGTTTCCACCAGAGCAGAACAGACCTGTCAATGCACCATGACTGAAACTGGTGTCCTAGCTGGCCTGTTTTTGCCTGAGGCAATGTCAGTCTTAGTTATATGGACTTTGTAAAATTTTATTCTTAGAAATGATTTAACCTTGCCTGCAAAGCAGACCAAATTCCCTTTTACTACACTTGACAGAAATTGTTTTTCTGTACATCAACTTGCACCTTTTCTCCCTCTCAATAGCCCCCGTCCTTATAATACAGTATGTCAAATTTGGTCAGATTTCATATGAACAGAAACTCATAAGAAAGAGTAGTCAAAGGACCAGCTGTTATCAAAGACACTAATTGTCTCAGATTATCTGGGAATGTCCCATAATTATGTCTCATGTCCTGCACGGAAGCTCTGAATTTAGTCCCCTGTCCTGAATTTACATAAAACAAGTACCTGCTCACACTAGCCATAATCATGGGGATAAATACACATGATCTACCTTGAAACATGGAACATATGTTGGGACCATGTTTAATGAACTTCCATTAAATCCTTCTGTAGATATTGCATAGAACGGAATTCTATTTGAAAGGCCCTGTGATCTTGAAGCTCATTGATCTTTGTTAATAAATTAATCATAGAGGATAATTAGCCAGGTAAGACTATGCTCATGTGCACTTCTTCAATATAAGTACCCACATTCCAAATTTTGAAGGGTCATTTATTATACTTTCTAAGAAAATGTGTGGCCAAACTATGCAGGTGATTTTGAGCTACTTAACAATCTGTGTTAATTAATTAATTAGTAAAAGAAAGTAATCAGCCAAACAAATTCATGCTTATGCACACCTTCTACCTGAAATCTACCAACCATGAAAATTTCAAAGGGCTAGCATTTAAAGTTCCAAAGATATGGCCTAGACAAAAATGTTTCAGATCTGGAGGTTGCTTAATGAACTTTGTTGATTAATTAATTAATGAAGTAATTCGAGACACAAAACAATGCCGTTGCATACCAACTACCTTAAATACACCATCCCTATAAATTTTGAAGGGCTAGCATTTATAGTTTAGAACATATGGCCCCAGGAGAATAAATTTAATCCTACACATACATCCTGCCTCAGATCTACCAATCCTGAAAATTTGAAAGGGCTAGCATTCATAGTTCCAAAGATATTGCCAGGACTAAAGAGTTCCTGATCTGGAGGTTGCCTAATGAAATTTTGTTAATTAATAAATGGAAGCAATTAGGCACACAGAACAATGCTTATGCACACCTATGGGTGCACGGTTGGCCGAGCTGCAATGCGCTCGCCTTTCACCTCTGCGGCCCGGGTTCGATTCACGGCCGGGGAAGCATGTGGAAAGAGTTCCTACCACTCTGACTGTGCACGGTGGTTTTCTCCGAGTCCTTCGGTTTCCTCCACCAAACATGTAGGTAGGAAGGATCTGTGCCATGGAGAGTGATTAATATAGGCTTGGCCTGTTTCGCAATCCATGTAAAAGATATGGGTCTATACTATGCACACCTACTACCTATGATCTACCAGCTCTGTACATTTCAAAGGGCTAGCATTTATAGTTTAGAAGATATGGCCCGGACAAAATTTGTTTCGTATGTAGGTGATTTTGAGATGCTTATCAATCTTTGTTGATTAATTAATTAATAAAAGAAAGTAGTCAGCCAAATAAATTTAATTCTTTGCACACTTCCTACCTAAGATCTACAAACCCTGAAAATTTCAAAGGACTGGCATTTATGGTTACCAAGATACGGCCTGGACAAAATTGTTTCAGATCTGGAGGTTGCCTAATGAACTTTTGTGGGTGGGGTATAATAAAGTTGGTGTCAGTTTCAGACAACAGGATTTAATCTGTAGCCTTTGTTGCTGACTACTAGTATGGTGTGGTATTTTCAACAAAATTGTTTAAAACTTAGTTCTTTCTTACCTGAATAATTTAAAATGGTTATTATACACTATATATACAAATATATCATTCATTTTCTTGAAATCTAGAAGTTTTCACACAAAGTCTCATAAGAAACACATCTCCATGGCATGTGTGCAGAAAATTAGAAGTATACAAGGGATGTTGTTACATTAATTTTACTTTGAAATGAACAGGGTTAATAGTACAGATAAGTATTCATGGGATGACATAAAAGAAAGGTGTTTAGTTACAACTTGCAGAAAATCAATGAGCTTATTTCCAATCATAACAAAATTAATATTCATCCCTGTTTCCCATTCATAAGATGTTCAATTATGTATATTATGAGAATTTTTACACTTGTTCTTTTCTCAGTATGAATTGACATAATATTTTGCTTAACTTAACCCACCCCCATACACACTCATCACTTATATAAATATCTACACATCTTATTGAGTAAACCCTCCTTGGCATTTATATTTTAAAGTTAGATCATGCTCCCCTGATATGTCTCATCAAATTCTTCATTGAATGAAATTACATAAAAATAAATTGTAATCATGGCTTGTTGGACGGCGCCTGCTGTCTGCAGCCAGCATGACCTAGACGGCTTACCTGGTGGTGTTACATGGTGCCCGGGTCCTGGTACCATGTCTAAGTTATGTGTTATACAAATTCAAAGCACACAAAAAAAAAAAAAAAAATGGCTCACAAACAAATGTGCAGAAGTCCAGGACACGGATACTGAAACATAGGACACCAGACATCCAGCTGCATAGGGTTACATGTAAATCAGCGCCACTTTGCTATTTTTATCCAGCAAACTGACTGAATTCTATACAGATTCACTGTTTACTAATTACAAAAAGTACTTTCTTCTGGAAACAATATGCAGTATTTTGTAATTTTGGTTTAATAGAATGCTATATCAAATCATATCTAGGCTTCGTTGATACAAGAACAATATGGAAGTGCAAACCTTGAGACTGACCTATCAAATACTCCAAAGTACATCGATGAATTATCTCCAATCATTGAAATGCGTGCCAAGTTTATGCTGCAATGAGGTCAGAGTACACACATCTATGAAGTCGTGTGTGGTATTGTGACCAGCCCGGCTCTTATCATACCTGGTGCCAAGTGCTGCACAAGCAAACTGAACTGTACTAACAAGATTACGAGAAAGCTTTATAGCTCTATTATCATTGTATTCTTCTGGATTGGGGTCAATTTCCACATTTCACCTCTGTCACTGTCACTGGACTTGTTTTGAGAAGTTAGAAAAACTGTGTACAGTGTGTTATCTCTGACATGACCCTTCCTATACAGATCTGCTTATTTATACTCACCTGGTTCTACCATGGCAACTGGAACATACATATATTACAGGTTGACAGATATGAAATAGCACATGCAAGTAGGGTCACATTAACTTCGTGTCATATCTTGCAACTTTAACTCTACAATGAACAGAAATCAACTAAAAATATGACATCATGCACTTTCTTGTAACAGAGGTTGACATAGGGATTCAAAAGTTTTTCTCAGAGTGATAACAGTTTCCTTCAGATCACACTGTTTACTGATATTTTCCCAAAACTTGTTGGACTTTATGGGGTTGGACATAATTTGCATGTTAAGTGTTCTGTCTACCCAAACATGGACTCCATGTCATTTACTTGTGTATATAGCAAACATTGTTAAGTGTGCATTATTTTATGAGAGCGGGGTTAAATATAGATATGTCATGATATATGGCCTACATCCAGTTATGATAACTCATTACCAACACCACAAGAATTGATATGATACTTGAATAAGAAGGCATAACTTTTCAAGGAGATTGATTCTGACAGTTCTGTGCTCAGCTGATCTTGCATACACAGACTAAAATGGTCACCTTGGTAATTACATGTACATGTAGGTACAGGTCATCCATGGGCCATCTCAACCTGGCCCTTAATACAATCACCATATGCCACACCGAAGTCCTACCTTGACTTATCAAAGGAACAGAAATTCAGTAAGTTACTCTGTGATCCTGAACATGGTAGCATGTTCAACCAAACACAAGTCCATGATAATTCTTACAGATGAGCATCAAGTCTAATATCACAGTCCTAATAAGAATAATTCTCAAGACAACAGCAAACTTTGCTCATACAGTGGCCTTCCCTGTAAAGTAGATCCAAGCTCCATGTTATGTCTACTTCATAGCTCAGGGCCACCTTTCATCTCAAAAGCAGACTAAGTTCCATGTTATCTAATAAAAATTAAGGTCTGGGGTCTCCACAAGTGTCCCTGTGCAATGTCAAAGCAATTGGTTGAAAGGTTTTGCAGATGACATATCCCCCCACCCCCCACCCCCCCCAAAAAACAAAGAAAAAAAGAGAATATATATATATATATATATATATATATATATATATATATATATATATATGCAAAAAGTCCAAAAATCACTGGAGCATGACCATTTGAACACACTTGGTCCAGGTTCGCCCAAGGTATATCCCCCCAAAAGTATTTATATGAATGTGGCTGATGGTTTTGGAGAAGTGGAAAATGTGAATTACCACTGCAATCCCCAGTAACTGAATTACCATTGCAGTTCCCATTAGCTTGCAATGTAATCAATAGGAATGTGTGCATTAAGCGACAATTATCCAAACTGAAAAATTAATTAACAAGTGAGCTCTGTGGACAGCCCATCCTCAGCTGACCTTGACATTCAACCTACAGTAAGTGCCACTTTGGTCTGGGGATACCCTGGAGTGTTCTAATGCAATTTTGAAGCAATTAGCCAAGTGGTTTTACAGAAGTTCTTAAACATTTTGCCAAAACAGCACAGGAAGAAAATCATCAAAATCCTCAAATCAGTAAAGCATTTAAAGAAACTCATTCAAGACTCACCCAAGGTAAATCTTGACCAAGTCTGAAGTGAATTTGGCTGACAGTTTTGGAGAAGTAAAAAATGTGAATTACCGTTGCAGTCTCTATTGACTTAAATTGTACTTAATAGGAATGTATGAATTAACCAAGTACCCACATTCAAAAAAATTATTAAAAATCAGGGATCCACTGAATCACCACCTGATGAACTATTTCATTTGACCCTTCCACAAGATAATTTCCACCAAAGTTTCAGCACAATCTCCAAGACAGTTTTGGACAATTTAAAACTAGTGAAAAGATGCAAAAATTTATAAACAAGAGGACCATGGACCTAATGCTCTGCTGCCACTGTGGCTATGTTACACCTGTTTATTTCAAAGTTGCGAGTCCTCAGGAGGCTAAGCTGAACATATAAAACTTCTGTACATTTGGTGTATAAGAAGTCCACCAGATGAAACTTTGCTCCACAGGTAATGATAGCTTATTTGTGCGATTCCTGTGATGGATATTGTTGCATATGCCAAGACAACAATGAGCAAGACCTTAACTTTATGTCCTTGGTGACCTTGGGACAGAATATCAAGGTCAAATATAACTCAAGGTCAATGATATTACATTAAATTCTAGCTTTGAACATTGTCGATATATCCTATAAATTTGGAAAGTCTAATTCAATTACTTTTTCAAGATATGTAATTTTATATCTTAACAAACACTTTGGCTCATAATTTCCATCACAGTACAGGTGTCGCCACTAATATCATTAGCTACTTAGACTTTGACCTCCTCCACAATCCTACTGTATTTGGTGAAGATCTGCCAAAAATTAAAGATGCTAGAGTGTTCACAAGGTTTTCATATTTTGATCCCTATATTACATATTATTGTAGGTGGCACCCCCAATATCGAAATGAACCTAGATTTTTATACACCCTGTAAGTCCTGAAAGTTATATTGGGCTAACTTGAAAACTGTGGACGGTTTTGTGGTGAAAAGATTTTCACATTTTGACTTGTATATTGCATAATGCTATAGGTGGCGCCACCAATATTGATGTCAACAAAGATTTTTTTCTACACTTTATAACTCCTAAAAGTTATATGGGACTAACTCAAAAATTGTAGGGTGCACAGCATTCACAACACATTTTAGCTCATAATTTCCGTCCAATTGTAGGTGGCACCACTAGTATCACTAGTAACTTAGACTTCAACCTCCCCTACAATCCTACTATATATGGTGAAGATCTACCAAAAATTAAAGAGGCTAGACTGTTTACAAGATTTTCACATTTTGACCCCTGTATTACATACTATTGCATGTGGCACCACCAATATCAAAAGAAACCTAGATTTTCATACACCCTTAGTTATATCACGCTACCATGAAAACTTTTAAAGTTGTGGCACGCACAAACCAAAAGTTTACGGATGGTTGGATGGACAGACGGACATGAAAGATGCAATGAGCTCTGCGACCTGAGGTCAGCAGAGCTAAAAATGGCAAACAATTGCGGTGCAACCTATTGAACAAATTAAGATATAAGTACCCCTGTTTCAATTTCAAAGCGACTGGCCAAGCAGCTTCAAAGGAACCTTAATTTTTTTGCCAACAAATGAGCAAAGAAATCATAAAAAAAACCCACAAAAACTTCTGGAGCTTAACCATTTGCACAATTTGGTGCAGATATCATCCACGGTACATGCTCACCAAGTTTGAAGTGGATATGGCAAAAACAGTTTTGGAGAAGATGTTGAAAATGTGAATTGTGGATGGATGGATGGATGGATGGATGGATGGATGGATGGATGGATGGATGGATGACAAACCATCCTATAAGTTAAGTTTAGTGACAATTAAGTCAGTTGAGCTAAAAAATCAGCATCTCCTGTTGAACAAAGTCAGGTCCAAGGGTACAAAGAAGTGCTTCAATAGAATTCTGAAATAAGTGGCTGACCTATTTTATTGAATAAGCCTCTTCGACAATTGTAAAAAAATGGAAGCACACAAATTGTAAAAAAAAAATCATGCTACATCAAATTACAACTTATTGTAAAATCTACAGGTTTGAATTGAGCCAAGATGACTACAGCTGAGCCTCGGTTAGCTTTGAGCCTGTTTAACAAATTTGGTAGAAATCCACCCAAGGTAGCTACTTATCAAATTTGACAGTAATATGCTTCACAGTTTTTGAGAAGTCAAAAATGTAAAGTGTTGACAGACAAAAGAACCATCCTATAACACAGAGAGAACATGAGCTGTACAGTAAACTTGGCGCAGACCCATGCAATTGCATTCCCAGCAAGTTTGCAGAGGTTACAGTTTACAGCTTTGAAGAGTCAAAAATGTAACTGTGAGTGGACAACAGACAGATGATGGATGCAAGACCACCTATCTTACAAGCCCTGCTAACCTAAAGAAAAACCAGGTTCCTTTTTTTCTCACTTTTCCAACTTCCTGCATTATGACATATGCCGAGGCCACTTGTTAATTACAAGTTATTTCATACACTCTCCCAGCATTAATTGGACACTCCTGGGTCATTATATTCAAAAACTATTTGAGGGTAATATCATGAAATACTATATTTGATGATATCCACCTTTAATTTTTCTTCATTTTTTTGTATGGGTCTATGATTAAGTAATGGGTGAATTATTATGCTTTTATGTGGTCTTGAATAAGATATGCCACTCAGGAAGACCCATGACATTTGGTTTCATTCCACACACCTGGTCAACATATTAAAAAAAAAAAAAAACCTTTCTGTATCATTCACCTGACACAGGGCCAGAATCCGAGAATCCATTCTCATAAAGATTCTCATAAACTTGTCTTTCTTTAAAAAGAAAGCTAACTGACAAAAATCCAAATAGATTCTCTTGAAATTCTGGCCCTGCTGACATCTGAAAAATTTTAATCGAATACACGTTGTTACATTGCCGACAGATTCTCCCTCTAATCAATGCCTTATATATGCCATATTGCATTACAGACTCTCCAATGTACACAAGGGTTAATTACAAGAGGGTATGTGGACAGATGTCACAGAGGTACCTTGTCCAACATTTATCAACGTGGCTGGGTGATTAGGAGAATGGTGACAGGAGCTCCATTGTTACAAGCTTGTTCCCATGAGTGCAATGTCAACAGTATAACAACATGTATTGCCCACATAGATAACGGGCTCTACCTGTATCAGCACATAATGTAGGTTAGTGGTCAACCTTTGACTCTTATCTGCCCAAAGCACTTTCTTTCTTTCTTTCTTTCTTTCTTTCTTTCTTTCTTTCTTTCTTTCTTTCTTTCTTTCTTTCTTTCTTTCTTTCTTTCTTTCTTTCTTTCTTTCTTTCTTTCTTTCTTTCTTTCTTTCTTTCTTTCTTTCTCTGCTGCATATGTTAGAAAGGTTTGCAAGTTCACAAAAAATAAAGACATTAAGTGTAATTACTTGCGGCAATAATGCAAGGGGTGTACTGTACATGTATGTTTCATCCACTAGAATGTTTCGTTTTCTTGCTTTACATTTTTTCAGTGCACCTTCTTGTAAATTTAGAAAGCATACATGTGTCAAATTTGCGGATGTCCACTCAGGATATACCATACGCTGAACAATTAGCAAATAGGGTTGAAAAAGTGCCCACCAGTACAAACCCTTTGCAACTATGTGCTAAAAACTGTAAATGTTTCTGCCAGGCATACATGGTTGTGGTTATCCTTGTTCCAGCATTAGTGGTGACTAAGCAGTGACCTATATTATACCACAGTCACCACAATGTGTAACAGACTTTTCTGTTTTGGAGTCGAGTTGGGAGTTCAACAGAACAATTTTATGATCAAGAGACAAGCTTTGAACTCGGATACAAAATTAGTCCCTTACCATTGTTGTTTGTTGGGCAGTTAGCACCCCTTTCAAGCAAAACATAGCTGAGAAAACACATACCTTCAAGTTTCTTATCAACTCGCCCCATCAATAATGTTACCTCTTAAGGCAAAGGTTCTCATAAAATTAAAGCACAGGAATTTATTGGTAGTTTGGATACTTTAATGTTGTTTTAATGAGGAAATATTCTTACCTGCACAACAAGGACAACTGAGTTGTCCTAAGAGTGATACTAAGTGATGCAGGGAATGTTTTCTGGACAGTATTTTCAGGAATTTATTTGAAAAATGCAGAACTGTTATGTAGTTACACAAATACACAGTACTATTTTTTGGGGGAGGGGAAAATTATATATATATATATATATATATTTTGTATTTTGATGAAATTTCATCGTTTTTGCTTGCCTGCTTAGGAGAACTAGGACCCTGGATGGTTGGACCGGGACCACAGACCACTAACCTGACACAAAAATGGCCTGAGAGTCTGATACGCAGGCAAGATTTCCACATTTCTTTATTCATGTGGCTTTGAAAATTCCATTATTTAAGTACACCAAATATAGGATCCAACATTTCTCTGACTTTTCTTTCACATTAATCATATCACTGAAAATGCACTTTTTGGTTGATGCAACTTGACTCAGATGCATATTCATGTTCTTTTTTTAATTTAATTCATGACTCTCATGAAATTTTAAAGGATAACTTAACTCGATCAGTTCTGCAGAGGTGTTTTCAGATCTTTGCAAGGTACTGCACATATAGTTGTAGCATTAAATGTTGAGCCTGTCAATTAGCTGTAGCACCAATACTATGCTGGGGACCTTAAAATTGTAAAATGTTAATATACTTACATGCAAAAATGGTGCTTAATTTTTTACATATACAAATTACTCAATTTTGCATAAGAAATTTCTCAATAAGACAGATAACAACAGTGATAAAGTTCTGATTGCAATGTATTAATTTTTATTACAGTAAAAACAGCACAATCTTTTGACGTCCCCTTTCTTGACATGCAACAGTACAATAATGATAATTTTATTGACAAGTCCTCATCCATTCATTAGTCATACATGTATAAGGCAAACAATATCAGTGGGATAAATAACACCTGTCACGTCCAGTGTTGCCAGAAATCTTCATGAGACTCCCGGATATTCAGGTTAGAAAATCATATGAAACGAGTAGTTATGACCAACCTCCCAAAAATCTATCTAATTTTCCTTAATATTTCATATTGAAAAAAGTATCTCCAGTAAACCTATCTTCTGACTGCTCAACTTTTTAGTTGGACATGTTGGCAATGCTGCATGTCAACAATGACTGACATACTACATGGGCAACATACCACACAACATTAAACAATACACCTACCTCAGTAAAACGAACTACATCACACACTGCAAACAACAGGACTATGCACGCACCTGACACCTGGTGGTGACAAACAAAACAAGCCAAATGACCTTTATAGTCCTCTCTTTGCAAGCTCTCCAAAAGTTTATAGAAGCCAAAAACATTATGCTGACTTTGTGCAGGTTTTCTTTTTCTTTTTTAGCTGATGCATAAAGCATTGTGCTCATCAAAACCAAACATGCCATGCCATGAACACCAAAGTGAAAAACAGATCCTAAAGATCTTCATACTGGTCAATGTCTTCCCACATAAAGGTGACAACATCCCATCTATCAGCTTCAAATTTTATTATCTTTATTGAAAACTTATGAGCCATCCATTTTTGTCAACATTTTAGCCTCTGTCCATTTTGGCCATTTGAAGAGGGGATGACAACCAGACAGTCAAAACACTTTGGAATGAAAATATCCATGTTATGCTCTAAATCAAAATCTCCATGTCATGTTCACATAAAATTCAGTATTGTCATCTTCAATCAAGCTTGCAGTCTGTTTGGCTGTTTATGGTTGGACTGGAGTGACCACTGGTGGTGAATTATTGCATCTTAAATATTCTACATGAACATACTCTGCCAGACAAGTTTTCTTTTTTCTTTTTTTTCCATCAAAAAACCATAGGTAAGAGTGAACCTATTTTCAGAAAAAGACAACACGATCTTGTAAATGTGCATTCAAATCAAGCAGCCTCAAAATGTTTGTGGAAATAATTTTAATACCAGCCAAAAGTACACAACATTACAGAAAAACGAAGGAAAAAAAACATGATCTTTGAATCCATGTGCAGCCTTTCCAAATTAGAAAAAATGTATTTCCAACAAAAAATGCATACTTATCAAATATGCAAGTATTAACTCCAGTTGTATGAAATTGGTTCTAGCCATGAACATTATACATGCAAAAAGTTACACATATGGCATTGTCAACTTTTTACATTGTTTTGTAATTAGACCTGTAATTGAACCTTTTCCACACATTACAGTTGAGCAAATTATAGAAATGTGACAAAACTTGCACTTCAAGTTAGAATGAAGTGATCTGATTGGTCATCATCCATGTGATATTTGATGTGGCATCACGAGTATCCTTGACGACATGTAACATTTTTTCGATCTATCACATGCCCAAGTGCATGACCCCACGCCATGCACCTGTCCTTGAACGGATGATCATGGATTATTGGTGTGGATCTTCCCTTTTACATTTGAAGTAGTGATTTATGCCCTGAATTAATGTTTTCATAAAAAGATTATAGCCGTCCTCATACTCTTATTCATTGATGGTGTTTCAATAAATCAGATACTGTGATATTTATGTGAGAATCGATCACTGAAGCGAAGCCCATGTCTGCCATTTGATATAATGGCTTTAAGCAATTCTATCACTGTATGTCACAGTTTAATCCCCAGGAGGGCATCTAAACAAATCAGAATTGTATAATTAGCCGCATGTGAATAAACAATTAGCCACCAGTGCCTTTTACCAAAATGTCTGCAGGTCACTTCACTGACTTGCGATCATTTTCACTGTCAGTTTCCTTACTCAGACCAGACTGTTCTTGTATTTCCTGTTGATGTTTTCTTTTATTTGCCTGTGACAGTAAGACTTTCAGTGCAAGAAAATAAACGTTGATTTGTTCTGTCTTGGTTGACAATGGTTTCCTCGGGGAGACATTTGGTCTGTCGCCCACCACCCAGGTCAACATTTATATAATATCATATTGTAAATGTTACCCTGTCCCTTTAACGAAATGACACCAACTTCCAGTCACCGGAAACAAAATATAAATGTATGTAAAAAGTGCAATCATCAGATTCATTGTTTGAAGTATATCAAATGCAGGCTTTAAAGTGATCAAATCACAGGTGAACTATGATGTCCCTAAATCCATCCCAGGTGAGCTCTAATCAGAGATTCTGTGAATAAACACACTCCGAAATTTATCACAGATTGTCCTGGTTATCAGCTCTCCTGGAGTATTTGCGATATCTGAGAACAGAAGTATTACCAATTGTTTGTTTTCTCTCCTAAAGCCTGAAATGTTATCAAAACTGGCACCAAGAATAATACTTGCAATATCTGGGATGAATTTAAACTGTGAAAACCAGTTTACAGAGTGGCGGTTCCACTACAACCACTTTGCCTTATGAGATGGCAAGATGTCATGGGCCTTCCTACCTCCCCACATAATACTTACCAAATGACCCTACCATCTGCACTAAAAAACATGGTAATTATGTCTGGGTGCGAACCCAGACATTTTGTTTTTCCCAAGAATTCTTTTTTTCCCTCTTTCTTTCTTTCTTCTTTACAGCCAAAATTGTCAGGAGTTTTCCTCAGACACTATTCCCAAAGTCACCAAACTTGCTATGGTGACTGACCTACCAGGAAATTATGCATATCATTTGGAATAGTCATGATGTTTAAAATTATGCAAATTCTTTAGGGGCAATTTACATTTTAAAAGCTCCATATCTTTCACACTATTGCAGATAGACACAAAATTCCAATGTGCATGTATATGTTTGTGACACCTGCCAATATAATAGACAGTAAATGAAAGTTGTAGAATTTAAAATTATGCTAATTAGGAGCATTGAAAAATTTAAAAGTTAAATACCTCCAAAACTATTATAGGTAGAGATGGCATTCAAACTTCTATTGTGGCAAACCATATCCAATGTACCATGCACCAAAGTTGTAGCACTTTAATTTATGCAAATTTGGTGAATATGCAAAATTTAAATCTTGAATAGCTTCAAAACTATTATATAGGTGCCATTACAACTTCTAATTTGTGGTTTTGTGACATAGTCACATCCAATGAACCATGGGACAAAATTAATTTGTGCAAATAAGGTGAATACACAAAAATAAAATCTCTGAAGAGCTTCAAAACTATCATAGACAGTGGGGTCATTCAAAGTTCAGTTTATAAGTTTGTGACATGGCCACATCTAATGAACCAAGAACCAAAGTTGTAGCATTTTAAGTTATGCGAATTAGGCTAATACACAAAATTTACATTATGTTGAACAATGGCAAAGTGTAGCATTTAAACTGTTCTCATTTTGAAGACACCCAAACAGATTTGCTGTGAAACAAATCTTTTCTAGTTTGTAGTATGATTCCCCTAATTAATAAAGAGGACGCTCTAGTTTTGGAAAGTGAATTTCCATGTCAGAGGAATCACTTTTGAAACAATTGAGTTTTTTTCAGAAAACATCAATCTTCCAGTTGTCATCACAAGTACAGTCAAACTCGATTTTCCAAAATATTTCATAAGCATTTCAATACTGTAGTGTACATGAAGTCATTAACATTCTGAGCCAACAATCATATTTTAGTAACCCAGGATATTACCTATATAGTGATCCCTGTTTTGAAAGACCACCTTTTCAGGTACTTTGCTCAATACTTTTCATGTTATTTATACCTCATTTCAAAGACCACCTGCCTTTAGACCATAATTTGATCACTGATGAGGTGGTCTTTGAATTTAGGTTTCACTGTACATGTATTACCCTTATGTCACATACCCATGTGAGAAGTTAGTTTTGTGGCAAAAACAGTTGTATTTGCTGCATGCCAGACTTGGCCTGCATGTATCAATCTACCACACTAACAAACAACACACCAGATCTGTACACAATGACACCAGTGCCACCCACTTTAAGCTTCTGCAATTGATAGATGATGTCATCTTTTATTAATGTGGCAACATCAAATGAGATTTCCCAAGTAAAATGCCTGAAAAACATTTTACTTGAGGCATCCCAACCTATCCTGAATGGGAACATGACTTCTGTGGCCACTTGGTTGCTAAGTCCACTCCATTTGACTATAAAACCATTTAATGATTCACACACAGGCAAACATTGTATGGGAACAGCTGTCTACAATCAAACTGTAGGATATTCAGCTTGAAAGAATGTACAATTACCAGTGACAATGGAGCTAATGTTCTGGTTGGCATAAAACAAGCAAACTTGCAGAGTACCCTATGCAGTGCACACACAGGACCACTGCTTTATTTATGTTATGTAAACAATATTACCACTAGTGACTAGTGTCTCATGCAAACTACTGTTATACACTGATGACTCCACTTTTATCATGTCAGGGAAGGATCCTACTGAAATAGTAACAACCCTGGGAACAGAATTGGAGAACTCTAACAACTGGCTAATAATAATCTCCGGTCAATACATTGGGATAAAACCAAATGTGTATGCAAGCCCAGGCCTGCATGTATCAATGTACCACATTAACATACAACACACCAGAGCTGTACACAATGACACCGTTAGAAGATAGGTGGCGCTTCTGACATGGCCAAAGTAGGAAATTTGTGCTCCTTGAAATATACAAGATTTTTATCAACAAGTGTGTTTTATTTTCTACTCTTTCTACCACTGGATTTAGTTCATGTCAAGAAGCTTACTGATGATTCATCTGGACTATAAAAACAGCAAAAGTAGTGGTTTCACACAAGAGATATTGGACAGTGAATTCGCAGTCCCAACCCTAGTGCTGCCAAACAAAGGACATGGCAAGAATGGCGAGATCCAAAGGGGCAAAAATGGGGAGCCCATTACCATTGATGGGCAACCTCAAGTTACGAACAATGAACCTTCTTTCACACTAGATACACAGGCTACCGCTACCAAGCAGGACATTTGTGACATTGTGAGAGTAAATATGAACAAGTGACATTGTGAGAGTAAATATGAACAATTAGCTGCTGATGCTAGCCATATTCCCCATCCATAATAATCATGGTGGTAAATACACATGATCTACCTTAAAACATGTTGTAACCATTTACTTAATGAGCTTGCATTAAATCTTTTTATAGATATTGCAGAGAACAGAACTCTGAACTTATTTATTCATGATGATTGGTTGATCCTCAAGTTTTTATTTTGTTCTGTTTTTGCATCATGAGTTATGTATTATTATATTACATTAATAAACTGTTGCCAGAGACTGTGGGCCACTTCAACAGATTAATATTATTGTAACCAAAGGTTGTGGTCCACTACAACACATCAACTGTTGCAGCAAGCATAATATTAGGTGAAACCCAAAGGGACTTTGGGGTTACAGATCCACCTGTGGTCATGCAGTATGTCCCCACCAGGTGGAGCAGCACAAATGCAATGCTAAGCAGAACTGATGAAAAAGCTGACACAACGAAATGTAGGTTCCTATATACCAACAGATCTGACCTAGAATTGTTTGTGTAAGTAACAGATGTGCTTGGTGTTTTTACAGAAGCTGGAACTTCAATAAAGTTTCAGCAAGGAACTCCTTTCTTTCTTGTGGTGCAAAGACCATACAGTGGAGACCTCTTGTCTAGGCAAGGGAAACTAAATCTAGCCCCAGCCACAGAGGCTGTAGATTCACTGCACAGATTCAAGCATGCTCATCAGTTTTTGTGCAGCCTGCTAGCAGACCTGCACATGGTCTAACAATACAGCTATTTTTCATGTATTTTTCCCTCTTATAATTGGCAGCGAAGTTATTCAGGAGTGGTAAGTCAGTATGCAGATTTGTTGCACGTGGATATTGTAAGTACATGTAGTACACCTGTTTTTCTTGTTACAGAAATGAAAGTTGGCAAAGTGCAGAGTTTTCTCCCATTCATCATTGGGCCACAGTGCACTCGTCACAGGCACCCACCCACATGGGTTAAGTTCTGGACCATTTCCCTGGTTCCCATTTAACAACTTTTTGCCATATTCCTGGTTCCATTTCCCTGGTTCCCATTTAACAACTTTTTTGTCTATTTATAAATAAGGTAAGGCTTCGGGGGAGGGGGAGGGGTACAAAATAGTGTTACATAATGCTTTGCATTATTTTCAGATACAAAACATCACAGAAAAAATGCCGTCATCAAGGTGGAGACAATCAATACACTGCTTTATCATTAGCTTCAATACGTTATTTCTAAAGTTGATGATGTCTAGGCCTACCAAGCTTTCTACAAATGTCACTTAAGGGCACAGGAAGTTTCTTTGAGCACAAACACGTGACTTTAAAGTGCATAAAATTCTGTTTTTCTGTGATCTCCAACTCCCATTGGCGTGCACGGATTCATAAATCTCAGACTGACAGATTCCATCAGTTATTAAATTCAGGTAGGTATCAAATACTCGATAGTACAAACTGAGTTTTTTTAATCATAATCCAACTCACAGATTATAAACACAGTCCAGACAGATTGGTGAAGAAGCATTGAAATGACTCTCGGGGTAAACTTGCTCATAAATTGAACAATGGAAGGCATTGATGATGCAAATGTGGGCGACAGCTATCTATTTGTGGAACAGAATAAAAGCCATTAATTTTGTAACAAACAGTCATCACTGTAGCCTTTCATGATCTTTTATTAAGAATTTATTTCACCCACCAAATAAAAAGGGTAAGTTTAATAAAATCAGTTTTACAAGCAAGCTGACCTTATCAATATGGAACTCTTATTTATTTCTGTCAATCCATTAATAGCAAATTTAGCAATAAGACTTTGACCACCACAAAGCAGAGATACAGGATTGAGTTATGATGAAAGACCCTCGCTTTCTTTATTTGACGCATTACATACTGTGCTGATGCAAAGGTTATGCGAGCCAAAGAAACCCATATAGCCCTACCAAGCACTTATAGCCGATCTGCTTAAAAACGCTCAAACTAACGCCAATCCAAATCATGTCCATTATAAGGCCCATCACAAATATAATAACCATTTCCTTAGTGAATGCTAATTCCTGCCAGATAGTGACAGGCGTTTCACAACTATTTGATGACAAAACATCTGACAGTAAAACTCAGTCTGATGAAGTTGAACCTGACATCCTTCAGTCCTCACGTCATCAAAGCCACTCTGCATTTTGTGTCCAAGTCAAACAATGCCTCTGATAATATGCAGTGGTCTGATGATCTGCGCGCAGCTTTCACCAATGCACAATCAGCCCTAAAACAGGCTGAAACCATCCTCCTTCCATGACCCCATGACCCATCTCTGGATTGTCACTGACAGATCCGTCAAGCAGAGAGGCCCTAATTTTATGTTTGGACGAGTTTTCACAGACAAGAGTCATCATGGGAGATAAATCACAAGTTGTGGTAAATACGGCTGACAGCAGTGACTCAGGAAGTTTGTTCGGAGAAGAAAATGATTATGATGGCAAAGTTCTTTCAGCCGAGATCTCCTTCAACGGATGGGCATGCCAGGCAGGGTAGGGTTAATTAGGAAGACAACATCACTGTTGCGCCAACAAGACTTATGGTCTTTTGAAACTTTACAGCTGCTCATGGAAAAGGCTGTTAAAAGTTTGGAACTGATGCTGGGTCAAAGAAAGGTACTTTTGGCAGCCTTCAGGCAACTTTATCCTGAGTCCGGGCACTCAGCAGATACCAACAAGCCATTGTCTCCAGCCGCTGGCACTGGCAGAGTTACGCAACAGGCTAGTTCAAGCCAGGGTCAACAGATGGCACACAATGAAAAACCTGCAGGCATTCAGTGCTGAACTGCATCCAGATGGCAGCTCCCTCGCTAGCATCGGGAGCTGAGCAACAAGGTATCAATCCAGTGGATACTTCAGCCATTCAGCACCAAGCGGCCCAACTGGACGATGCAGGTAAGCATCTGAATGCATTACTCATGGGGAATACAAGTGTTGATATAGCCAACTTCATTTTGAGCCACACTAGCCAACCACTCCATGCTGGGAACTCCCAACAAGAGGAACGACAGGGGTTCACGAGCCAGAACTTGACAAATAGTAGCAGTTTTCACAATATATAAAGACAGCTGGATCCAAGAGCCATTCTTACAACCAAAGCCACAACACAAAAAGCGGTGCACATCACACAGTTCCACCCATAACGAGCAAAAAAGAAACGTCCAAAAAGGCACTAAGAGATAGTGTTGTCTCAAGGATCCACTGATGATAGTGACAGGTTGGTTCTCAAAACTGATGAGGAACACCAATATGCAAGAATAGCAATGGAAGAATGGGGTGCAGCTAATTGTAGGCTAATGAACCACCTTTTACAGCAAGGCCAGCTTGCCCACAAGGATGTAGAGTATTACCTGGCATACACAACCAAGATATATGTCATGGCAAAACTGTACGCGTGGCATAGTGTGTTGGACTATGACCACCAATATGAGAGCTCCAAGCAAAGCATGGTTTCCCTTTGGCCACATTTGCACCTCATCTGGAGCAAAAACTTGTGCCACGAAGACATTGGTATGGGAACAACAATATGAGCAATAAAAAGAAATGGAGGCACTAGGACAGGTGCAGGTCAACAGGGATGTACACTGTTCCAGACAAGGAGAGGCACATGCTGTCCATTTGGGGATTCCTGTAAGTACAAGCACACCATGTGGAGCAACAGCCCTACTGGTCCCTATTTGATTGACCAAGCCCATAATCCAATCTCTCCCCAAAGATTTTCCTCAGAGCTGGTCTCCACTTCGAAATACTGTGGTCATAATCCAAAATCTTTCAATACTCATTCTTTCTGAATTGCTGCTGCTACCCATGCAGCTAACACAGGTATGTCAGAAGCACAGATATAACATTTAGGTCTCTGGAAATCTTAAGTCTTTTTGCAATATATAGGGCAAGCAGAGACAATCTTCCATTAGATTCCTCCTCCCTCTGTGGTCCCTCTTTCTTGTGTGGGGTTGCCACTAGCAGCTGTGGCAGATAGTCCAGTCTACAGCAAGAAGAGTAACCAGCCAGGGGTGATAACTGAGAAGGTTCAAGACCCAGGTAGGTGATTATCTGGTGAAAAGCTTGCAAGGCGGGATGAGATATTTGGGAATCCTTGCGGTCAGGTTGACCGGGGGAGCCCCAGGGGTATCACTAGTATGAATCTGCAGGCTTAAATGCTACAAATAACACATTACTGCTGTAGGGATTGTGCCACCTTGGGGTCGGTTGATATGGGAAGGTGAAACCTCAAGCACAGTTTAGTTCATGATAACCTGGGCTTAGATAGGTGGAAATTTGCAGATCTGACTTTCACCCATGTCAATTCTCCTCTCTTGGTCTGGCAACTAGAGAATAAAGGTGTGATCGGGGTGAGGAGCAGAGTGCAAGTTATTCTCCTTTGGTGCTAACTCCCCCATCATGTTAGGGGAGATTCTGGATAAATGTACCAATTCTATGCAACATTACTTGTAAACATACTGCATAACATGTTCACTTGAAATAAAGTTACAATCTTTTGTCTAGTCCTCCATACAGTCGTTCACCATTTATTTTGTGGTGGTGAATGGATTAAGAGTGGCTGAAGTACAAGTGCAGAAAGACGTGAGGGTAAAAACACACCTGTATCTGTAGTTATCCCCTGGTGTACACTGAAGAAATAAACGCGTTTGGATTATTGGCATGGCCAACAGTCTGAAGGGGTTGGTTCTCAAACATCGGTGTACCACAGCATCCTCAGCACCATCTGAGCATGTACCCAGTGAGGAAGATCACACAGTGACAGACCTGTGGTTGCAACTACATTCAGGCAAAGGAGAAAACTACTCTTTACCAGCAAAAACTTGAAAGTTTAATATTGGAAAAATGTTTAAATTGAAAACACTTATATACTTTAAACATATGGGTAATATATATTGATGGTAATATGCATGAACACAGCTATTTAGTATGGTCATATGTTTTATTTTATTTACTGGTAGCACAGTCTGAATGTGGGTATCAGTGCCAGAGAGAACCAAAATATTAGGCATCAGGTTCAACTTCATATTGGATCATCCATAACTGCTACCACTCAGCTGGGCCTGCAAGACATATCTGACACAAATGGTGAAGACATTAAACTTTCTGTCATTTGAACAAGGCCATCAAGGAAAGATAAGGGAAATAATTTTTTTTTTTATTACAGTTTATGAAATGGAAGAAAGATGAGCTGCAAGAATGATTATCAGAGAGGAGTGAAAAAGACTCCTAAGACAGATTGAGAATGGGCAAGACAGTGATGGTGGCAGCGACACACAATATCAAGACCAGTCTAGCAGCATACCAGACTACAGACTGGCAAGTCCTCGTTTGCATGTTGTTGTTTCCTACTAATTAGAAAAAATATATACATATATTATAGAATTATTCATTGAACTGTGAAATACTGACACACCGTGTGAGTTTGCAAAGCAAACGAGAACTGGATTATATCAGCGGCTTCAATCCGCAGCCAACAGACGGCACTATGTACCGGCTGAAAAATCATCTGACCACTCAGCCTCGTGTCAGGGGCAGCCAATGAGGAGCTGAGGCCTCAGTTTGACCCAGTCGTCAGTTATCAAATTCGTCTTCTCCCAGTCCAGTGTAAATGGAGCAGCAATATATGTCAATGACTTTCCAGCACCAGTTGGTAAACTTACAGATACATCTTTTCCTTTCCCAAGATGATCTATAATGTCTAATTGCTTGGTTGAAACAGAAGGGCGACCTATGGCCTCTGCAACGAATTTTACAACTTTTTAAAGTTTGTTTCTTCTATCGTCGGATTGGCTGCCATCACTCGCCATCACGTCCATGCTGCGATGTTTAGGTTGACATGTAGGCCATATGAGCAGTAGTCAACATGCCTACTCCATGTAATGAACAAGGTGTACAGCATTTCTTGGGAACCATCAACTATGTGTCCAAATTTATTCCAAACATGTCGGAACGTACACAGCCACTACGTGAGCTAACAAAGAAAGACGTCGAATGGCACTGGGGAGAAACAAAAGAAAACAGTTTGTAGGACCTAAAGAAAGCCTTGTGTGAAGCCCCAGTATTGACATCTTACGACCCAAACAAAGAACTGGTACTACAAGCAGATTGTTCAAGTACTGGTGTTGGTGCTGCCCTCATACAGAACAACAAATCTGTAGCCTATGCCTCCCAAGTTTTTGACTGAAACACAGCAGAAATATGCCCAGATAGAGAAAGCGCTACTGGTTATTGTCTTTGGTTGTACAAAGTTTCATGACTATATACCTGGCCCGGAAGTGATTGTCCAAACTGATCACCTTCCCCTACAGTCAATTGCTAAGAAGCCTATGCATCAAATTCCAGCTCGTTTGCAGAGAATGCAGCTACATCTGTTCAGATATCCTGGACTCAAATAACCTATCACAAAGGCTGCGATATGCTCCGAGCAGACACACTGCACCTGGCATATCTACCAGAAACACCAGACCCTGAACAAGAAAGATTTCTAAAAATCAGTCTAATTGAAGTGAACATTTGTGAGAAACAAAAGGCTAAATTTGTCGAAGCCATACAGCAAGATAACCACATGACAAAACTGAAAAGTGCTGTGCTGGAAGAATGGCCAAATGACAAGAAAAGTGTGGACCAAAATCTGACAGTGTATTGGAACTATCGTGACCAAATAAAAATAGTGGATGGTTTGCTATTCAAAGGCATGAAGCTACTAGTACCGCCACAACTGAGAGCAGAAATGCTGGAAAGACAATATGAGTCGCACTTGGGTGTTACCAAAACACAAGCAAGAGCTAAAGAAGCATTGTTTTGGCCTAACATGGCTCTAGACATTGAACAGAAAATAAGTTCATGTACAGTGTGCCTGGAAAATATACCAAAGAACCTCGACAGCCACATGAAATTCCGAACCTCCCATGGCAGAAGGTTGGTACAAACCTTATGACAAAGGATGGTTGTGATTATGTTGTGGTAGTAGATTACTACAGCAAATATCCTGAAGTGATGGTCTTAATCATTATTGCCCTGAAGTTAATATTTGCACATCGCGGAATCCCGAGCACGGTGGTCTCCGATAATGGACCTTCATATTCTAGCTAAGATTTAAAAAATTTTGCTACCAAATGGGGCTTTGAACACGTCACATCAAGCCCAACATATAGCCAGTCCAATGGTCAAGCAGAAAATACTGTCAAAACCATTAAGAACATACTCAAGAAGGCAAATGATCCCTATCTCGCCATGCTTGGACTACGTAACACACTGTTACAAGGAAATCAGTACTTGTATTCACCTGCGCAACTTTTGTTTGGCAGATGACTTCGAACCACTGTACCTGTGTGCCACGCGCTGCTAAAGCCAGAACATCCCCAATCTGATGTTATCCACAATAGACTGCTTACTAAGCAACAAACACAGAAGCGGTTCTATGACTAACATGCAAAGAAAACATCCTTCCGCACTCCGAAAAAAGGAGAAATAGTGTGTGTAAAAGTCCATGACAAATGGACAAAGGCCACAGTGGCAGAAGTGTTGCCAGACCACTCCTACATTGTAGACACCGGTGATGGACAATACCGTAGAAATAGGAAACACATCATGAAAACAGGGAAAAACGGACCAGATCCCATCACACATGAGGAATTTGATCCCCTGCTGGATTAAAATCCAGCTGTGCAAAATGAACCAAACACACATGCACCGTCAGCTAGAGTGATACGACCACCAAGGAGACTGATTGAATTTTGCTGAATTCACAGTGATGATTGATGCGCTACAAAGCACAAGCAAATATGTGAAAGTAACTAGTGCAGACAAACAAACATAATAATGTCATAAGTGCAGTGCTAGTAACCCCTCCTTATGACATATGGTGCTACTAGCAGTGAACAACTCTAAGTCATTGAGAGCTAGTGTGACCTGTATACTCCATAACCAGAATGATGCTATAAAGCTGAACTGGACAATTATTAAAGGTGCTATATTACAGATACATCATTCACTTGGCTATCAAAATTAGCTAGTGTGTGTTAGTTATTAGATAATTCTCCTACTGCAGGGTTTGCATGCTTTAAGCTTAATTTCAGTTTCAATTAAAGTTACAAGTGGACTGCTGCTGAACTCAAACAGTTTAAAGTATTTAAAAAAAAGGGAGATGTCATATAGTCAATATCATTGAACTATATGGTAAACCTTCAAGTATGAAGGCTGATACATACTGCCATCAAGTGGCCAGTCTGAGGATTAGCAAACCCTGCAATAGTACATGAATGTAGATCACATGATTAAACATGGCAGCTCACTGCTACACAAGTCTCCTGTGCTGACTTAGCAAGTCGCCCTTCGTGGAGCATATAAAACCCCTGAACACCGTTAATGAATATTCTTTCATGGGAATAAACTTTACAAGTAATGGAGCCTTCCTCACAGCTCAAAACAGATTATATGAAAAAGCAGCAAAGGCAAGCTTTAAACTGAAGCAGATCATTACTCAGTCAAATACGACAGTAAGAAATGCACTATATCTTTTTCACACTCCAATTATTCCTATCTGAATATATGCATCTGAACTATGGGCACCACTGTCGGTCGATAGTAAATCTCATAACAAGATGTTCAAAGATTTTAAGTCAAGATTTACAGCTTAGAAAAACTATTCATAAAATACGGTAAGTTTGTGCTAGGTGTTCATAAAAGATCAGTCAATGTGGCGGTACGATGTGAACCAGGAACATATCCACTACTACTACAAGGTATTAGTAAGGTCTTGAAGTACAACAGAAAGATTCTGTCCGTGGAGAGTGGTGAAAGATTGTATTTTGCCTACAAACATGTAAAATTTCTGCACCTGCTAATGTCCAATCATGCACAATTTTTCTCAATGACTTGAATGGTCTACCTGCATGATGTTGAAATTTGGAACGTAATGATAAAATGGAAAGTCATTCTTCAGAATTATACTGCCCACTTTAGAGCCCACCTGCACGATGAGTGGTGGAAAATTGTCCCTTTATAGCAAGCTAAAAACCAGTCATTGTCTCAAAAATTACTGTACATGTGCAATTGTAGTATATAGCTTTAAACACAGGAGGGCCCTGACCAAAATTCATTTAAGTTCACACAGCTTAAGGGTCAAAACCAGCCGATATCACAGACCAGTGGTCCCCAGGACAGAGGTTATGAGAAAGTCTGTTGAATGAGGTGGAAGATAAAGGGTATTTTCTTTTAATATGTAAGCATTTTTTACTAAAAGGTCCAATGTTAAATATTGTGAACAGTGACTGTATGAATTGTAATAAACTAAGTGCCCCAGACAAAGTAATTTATTAACTAGAACAGGCTGATTTTCCAACAGAAAATTAAATGTCTCCCCGTGCGCCCTTACTATTGTCACCCTTATTTTTATAAATAGGCATACCGATTCCAATGATCTACAGATATGGTATTGACATTTCAAAATGTTGATTTTTGACAAAATGCCTACGTGACCTTGAAAAATAGGTCAAGGTCATACAATTGCAGTTACAAGCAAGGTCTTACAAAAGTCTTACATAGAAACATAATCACACAAAATGTCAACCTCTTTAAGACAAATCTTTCTTGAGTGCATCTCCAATGACTTTTAAAAAGTGGCCTGTGACCTTGAAAATATGTCAAGGTCACCCATCTACACTCCCAACCTAGTTCATAATTTGGTACATAATCATGCAAAATTTCAACCTCTTAAGTCAAATCCTTGTGGAGTTATTGCGTCCGCGTCAATTTTACACGACATGCCCATGTGACCTTTAAAAATATGTCAAGGTCACCCATCTGCAATCCCAAGCAAGGTTTTATATAGGAACATCTTGGGCAAGATAATCTACTGTCATTGGTTCCCCAAGAGACCAGGAGAGGTCTTCCAGGATCCCTGCATGTGGTCAAGACTTCACTTGGGTGGATGTTGAATGGTCCAGTGGCAGGTGTAGATACATGTAATGGGATCTTTTCCAATTTCACTCAAGTTTCGGTCATAAAGGGAACAGCTTCTCAGACAATGAAAATGTGGGAAATAGAATCTCCTGAAATGGTGTACGACTCGAGACAAGAAGGGCTTTTCTGTAAACGACAGAAAGGTAGTTTCCCTGTGGAACAAGTCAACCAAGAAAGTTAATGGACATTACGCGTTGTCAATACCTTTCAAGACTGATGTGCCACAACTCCTGGACAACAGACTGACGGCGGAGAAAAGATTGAATTCTCTCAAGTTGAGATCATCATGTGACCATGAGTTGCGAGAGAAATATAAAAAAGAAATGCAAAAATTGACAGACCAGGACTTTGCAGAGAAAGTCCCTGACGATGAGATGAACAGACAGGATGGGAAAGTATATTACTTGCCCTATTTTGTTTTGATTGCACATGCAGATAAATGCGATCATATGATGCAAGAACCAGACCTGACTAATTCCATAGTAGGGATGAAGCTGAGGTTGCATATAGACAAGATAGTCATAGCTAGTGATATACAATTTATGTTCAACCAGTGTCTGGTCGCTGCAGATGATAGGGACAGCTTGAGGTATTTATGGTGGCCAAGTGGTGACTTGAGCCAGCCACTAGAGACATATTGCATGAAAACACACTTGTTTGGGGGTGACTGGAGCCCCACTGCCGCAAATTATATTTTGCAGCATGTTGCAAAAGAGAAAGGACAGAATTATAGCACTGATGTTGCAGACTCTGTCCGACAAGATTTTTATGGAGATGATTATGTGAAATCTGTCCCTGACAGTGAGACAGGAATATACTGATGGCCCATGACGTCACAAATTTGGTTGCACAGGGAGGGTTCAGACTGACAAAATGGGTTCGCAACCGCAAAGATATTTTAGACTCTATACCTGTGAGTAAAAGAGCTCAAAATCAATCTTCTGTTGACTTTATGCTCACTCTAAATTGACCCCTTTAAGACCAATGACTGTGCCAAGACTAGAATTGACTGCTGCATCAGTAGCAGTTAAAATTGACACCATGCTACTAACTTGGGTGAGTTGACTTTCTGGTGTGACAGTGCCATTGTGCAATCATACATAGCAAATGAGTCACAAAGATTCCAAGTGTACGTGGCCAATAAAGCAGTGCAAGTTCAGTATAAGACAGAAATCCCTGGTTGGGTTATATAAAACTGAAACATGACCACCATTTTTAAAACAAGATTTATGCTAAAATATAAACATGTCATTTATTTTAAAAGCATAATTTGTCATTTGTAGGTGTACATGCAAACACTATGGGTCCATGACAGTACACCAAAAACCAGTTCACCAAAATGAATAATCACCGAATGACAAATTCACAGAATTCTTTTTTTCACCATATATTTAAACTCACCGAATGAAAATTGGTGGAATTGTCATTGAATCAAATGGTTATTTCAACAAAATTTCGAAGAAATTTCACCGAAACCTGTTCTCTTTTGTTGTCTGTTTTATTCAAAAATAGCTTGTCTTATTTATATCATTTCTGCCCGTTTTGTTTTATTTTTTGTCTGTTTTATTCACCATTATTCTATTTTAAAAACAGAAATATCTGTTTTGTATTTTTTGTCTGTCTTGTTTATAATATTATTCTGTTTTCAAATGAGAGATATTTGTTTTTTATTTATTTTTTGTCTGTTTTATGTGTAATTATTCTGTTTTAAATGAGAAATATCTGTTTTAAGTGATGCCTGAAACAATCATGCAGACATGCAAAAATTTATGCCAGGAATATGCATGATAATAAAGAAACAAACTGTGACAGGGCAAAGTAGAGCCTGTCCCTTTTATTTACTTGTAAATGTATGCCTAGGAGGTGCTGCCCTCATGAGGCGAAGTTTTACATTAAATGAGTGGCTTACAGGAGCACCTACGTGTACCAGCTGTGTGTTTTGCCTTTTTCTACGATGTCACATCCTGTGGAGGCATGCAGCAATGCCATGGATTCTGTCACAAAGTGGTTCAAAGGTGACCGCCTTGTATACTAAAATAGTTGGCAGCTTGGCCGGAGTTGGGGCCAGAGCATTAACTCCATACTGTGGGGTTATTAGCGCATTGACGGTATAGTCTGGCAGGTAATTAGTCACATATGCATATATGGTGCCAACATATCAATGAATGGAATTACGACTGATGTTTATGGTGCATATCAGGAATATAACTAACAGTATTACAGCAGTGATGCTATGTAAGGATGTGTTCCAATCAAACAAGAATATTCAGCCATTAGTGGACAATGATATATCAATACGTTTGTCATTATGTTAGTCTTTAGTCTGTTTTGTATTTTGTGTGGTTTATATTACCACTATTATCATTGATATTATTTTGTAAGATCTTTTTATTGGGTGAATAAAACATCTAAACGTCTCCACGAGTTTTCTCATCTTTACAAAGTGGCGCTGCAAGCAGGGTGGACACAAGGTCCTCAGTGAGACAGACAGATGGAACAGTGGTGTCTGTAGTTCCTGACTTATTCGTGTTCCAACGCGAAATATATATATATACATATATATATATGCATGAATATTTACTTTGATTGCCATCTGTGGTATGACGTAGTACAGGTAAATATGATGATGGGGTTGAGTGCATTGCAGTATGCTGTGGATGGAGGGCTAGGGCTATGCTGATGGAAGGGCACTACACACAGCTAATTTTGGCATGGTAAGCCAATTACTGGCAGGGCAACTTGAGCTACTTGCCTGCAACCAGTTGAGCGACAGCTGGAACCTCTCCATGTTCTCTTTGTAGTGGTCGGGTTGAATGCTGCATTGTGGCTGCCGGGGTTCCGTCCATTACTCCCCTTTAATGCTACTTTTAGGGTAAAAGTTACCTGCTACTGGAGTGCTGTCTGTACATGATCGAGTCTTCCATTCTTTGTGTATTTCAGTCAGTTCCCCCCCCCCCCCATAAAGTTTGAAACTTGGGTGCTAGGTTGGCCTCGCTGGCTTCGTAGGTATTTTTATTAGTATCGTGGTAAGTATAAGGCCAACATGGTTTCAAAGGAGGATTTTGAAGCTCTACAAAGAGAGCTCAATCAGCTGAAGAAGGACCAAGATGCCCAGAAATCAACCTCCACTTCAGCTGCTTCTGCTCCAATTTACATGGCAACACGTAAACTTGACAGGTTTAAGGATCACTCCGAGAAGCCAGGTGATCCTACCATAGAAGACTGGGTGGCTGATATGAGGCATCATCTGGTGGCCCGTAATCTGTCTGGCAAGTCCGCTGCCACCTGCATTAAGGAACACCTTGCAGGCAAAGCCAGACTAGAGATTGTAGGCCGGGGAGAATGTGATGACCCCGAGAGGATTCTCACCACCTTGTTGCGAGTTTTGGGGGATGGAGACTTGCTTCCCCAGCTGCAGCAGAAGTTTTATTCGTATTGTCAGCGTGAGGATGAGGATCTGGTTGCATGCTCCTTGAGTCTGCTCCAGATGTATGACCGCATCACACAGCTTGACCCCACCTTCCAGCCCTGCAAGGCAAGTCTGTTAAAGGGACGGTTGGCCGAAGCTGTGAGGGATGAGGGACTCAAACGAGAGCTCCGACGGCTCAATGTAGAATGTCAGAGCCTGAGCTACTTTGAAGTCCGCGACGGGGCATTGCAGTGATTGGGCGGTGATGTGCGAGAAGCACAGAAGACAAAGGCCAAGGTCACAATGCAGGAAGTGCGATCAGAAGAGAGCTCAATAGAGGAAACTCTCCAAAAGCAAGGGGAGATGCTCCAACACCAACAACAGAGCATCAAAGCTATTCTGGCTAAGATGGAGGTGGGTAGTACAACCCAAAGGAGTGGATCAGGAACACGGCAAGGTGGCCAGCGAAAGTGCTGGAAATGTGGGTCACCTGACCACTTGAAGAGGAACTGCCCCCAGAAGAATACCCAACAGGACCAGGCAAAATAAATCAGCCTGCTACGAAGAGCCACGTGGCAGGTTTGCAGTCAGTTTTCACCAGCTCTGTCTTGAGTAAAGCCATAGGAGAGTGCCCAGAGACTACTGTTTGCCTTGGTGGAAAGGCAATCAGATGTCTCATTGATACTGGGGCCCAAGTGTCCACTATAACCGAGTCCTTCTTCAGGGAGCATTTTGCCGAGGAGAGGGACTTGGTTGATGTGTCCACCGTCATCCGGATTACCGAAAGCTACGGTCTTGACATCCCATACCTGGGATATCTGGAGCTGACCCTGACTGTTGGAAAGGATGAGTTCCAGGATATGGGATTCCTGGTGGTCCGGGATCCCACTGACGCTGCCATGAAGGAACGCAAGCTCCGAGTTCCAGGGGTGTTAGGTTATAATGTTCTGCAGGACCTGCATAAACATGTAAATAGTAGCATTAATGGTAGTATTAGTGATCATTCTGTGCTGGGTCCCATTTTAGCCTTGTATGGGGAAGCACGCATACACGACTCGGCACCTGTGAGTACAGGTCGTGTACGGATTGCTGGGAGGAAACCAATCCTTGTACCAGCACGTTCCTTGAAGGTAGTTGTGACTACTGTCCAAACAGCCAAGAAGGGTGAAGCATATCCTGCAATTATAGAAGAAAGCAAGTGTTTTACTGGTCCAAAGGGTTTTGCCCTGGCACCAGCAGTGGTATGGGTGGAGGAGAGTGGAAGGGTACCAGTGCAGCTGGCCAACTTCAGCGAGGAAGATTTCTATATTTCTCCTCGGGCAGCTATTGGGACCCTCAGTTCCACACACCTGGAACCAGAAGTGCATGTATCAGAAGTACAAGATGGTACTGTGTATATACAGGAAGCCACTATTAACCAGCCTTGTGTAGAGGACTTGGTGAAGAAGCTGGACATTGGTGAAGGCTTATCAGAGGAGCAACGTGCTCAAGTGTCTGCAGTTCTCAGAGATTATTCTCATACATTCAGCCAGCATGAGGATGATTTAGGGTTTTGCCTCAAGGTTGAGCACAGGATACCAACCACAGATCCCATCCCCGTAAAGATACTTCACCGTCGTGTTCCACCAAACCAGTGGTCGGAAGTGAGGGATTATTTGGAGAAATCCTTAAAAGGGGGATCATACAAAAGTCATCCAGTCCATATGCCTCACCTGTCATGCTAATCCGGAAAAAGGACAATTCCCTACGACTTTGTGTGGACTATAGGGCACTGAATGACAAGACCCTCAAAGATGCTTATCCTTTGCCTCGAATCGAGGAGGCATTGGACGCCATAAATGGTGCGAGGTTCTTTTGTAGCTTGGATCTTGCCCATGGGTATTACCAGCTCCCAATGGCTGCAGAGGACATAGAAAAGACTGCGTTCCCTGTTGGCACTGGTGGCCTATACGAGTACAAAAGAATGCCATTCGGACTCTGTGGCACACCGGTAACATTCATGCGGCTGATGGATGAGATCTTTGGAGATGAGAACTTCCAAAGCAGGCTGGTTTTCCTGGACGATATTTTGGTGTTCGTGCGTACATTTGAGGAAACACTGGAAAGACTGAAACAAGTCCTTAGTCGCTTGTCAGCAAATTATCTCAGGATAAAACCTGAGAAATTTCACCTGTTCCAGGAAAAGGTACATTACCTTGGCTATGTGGTGTCCAAGGCAGGAGTCCAGCCAGACCAGGAAAAGGTCAGGGCAGTGGTGGAATGGCCAGTTCCCAAGACAGAGAGTGATCTGCGAGGATTACTGGCACTGGCAGGATACTACAGGCGGTTTGTGCCTAAATTCCCCCCATTATTGCCTCTCCCTTGTTTGCTCTTGTTGGCAACACGGGTGCAGGAAAGAAGAAGGGAAGGAACTGCAAACCCTAAGCAAAGGGTGTTGTCTGAGGCTTGGGATGTTAAATGTGGTAGAGCATTTGATAAGCTGAAGGAAAAGTTGACAACAGCTCCCATCCTTGGATATCCCGATTTCCAGCTCCCATTCATCCTTGAAGTAGACTCAAGCATGGAAGGCATTGGTACAGTTTTGTCGCAGAGGCAGAAAGATGGCTTGGTGGTCCTCAGCTATGCAAGTCGAGGGCTGCGTCTCCATGAGAAGAACATGAATAATTATAGTAGCTTTAAACTAGAGCTACTGGGCCTTAAGTGGGCTGTGTGTGACAAGTTCAGGGACTACCTACTTGGGTCAAAGTTTGTCGTTTTCACGGATAATAATCTGTTGACCTACATAAACACATCAGCAAAGCTTGGAGCCACAGAAATGCGCTGGGTCTAAGAGCTAGCCGCATTTGATTTTCCTTTCCACTATAAGCCAGGGAGAGCTAACCAGAATGCAGTTTCCCTCAGTCGCAAGCCTGATCACGGACAAGGACCGAAGACCATCCGATTTGAAGAGATCTGTCCTCAGATTTTGAATGGCACGGCACAAGTGGGTGGAATTACCTTGCCACCATGTCTGCATGAGGCCCTCCTGGAAACAAGTTCAAAGGTTTTATTAGAGGAGGTGCAGACAAGACCTGGGTCAGCTGCAATGACATGCACTTCTGTCTTGCCTGCTGTACTGTGGCAAGACATTGCAAACCTGCAGAAGGTTGACCCAGAAATGTCATCTTTTATAAGGTGCTTGTCCAAGGGATGCCCCCTACCTGCGAGGGATATGAAGCAACAGTCAAGGGTGACTCGCAAGCTCTTCCATGACTGGAAACATATCTCTAAGGATGGTGATGGGATCATCTATCGCACCATTCAGGAGAGTGGGAAGAAGATTAAGAAGCTGTTGGTGCCTACAGCTTTCCGTGGGCAAGTGCTTGAGGCATTGCACGATGCCATGGGCCACCAGGCTGTGGCGAAGACCCTCAGTTTAGCACGTTCTAGATGCTATTGGCCCTATATGGCCAAGGATATCGTGGAATACTGCCAGAATTGTGCCAGATGTATGCTGGCCAAGACAGGGAAATCTGTCAGGACCACAATGGGGTCACCTCTGGCCAGCAAGCCCCTAGAGATTGTGGCGGTTGACTTTACTATGCTGGAGCCTGGCACAAATGGGCTTGAGAATGTGCTCGTTATCACCAATGTCTTCACTAAATATACCCAGGCTATCCCTACACGAGACCAAAAAGCAAAGACAGTGGCAAAAGTTTTGGTGCAAGAGTGGTTTGTACGGTTTGGAGTCCCTAAATGGCTGCATGGTGACCAAGGCCGAAACTTTGAGAGTGCAGTTATGTGACCTGCATGGTGTCACTAAAAGCCGCATCACACCATATCATCCGGAGGGGAATGGTCAGTGCTAGAGATTCAATAGAACACTACATGACCGGCTCAAGACACTTCCCCCTGAAAAGAAATGAAGGTGGCCTGAAAACTTGCAGGAAATTGTGTACGCCTACAACTGCAGACCCCACGCATCTACAGGCTACTCCCCGTTCTACCTCTTCTTTGGTAGGGAACCTACCCTTCCAGTGGACCGTGTCCTTCAACTTGGGGAAGAAAAGGAGGTAGAGGGCGTGGATGACTGGCTCCAACAGCATTGCAGAAGGCTGCAAAGTGCTTTCTCTGAAGCGCGGCAAACTTTGGAGAAAGAGGCCAGTAGGCGCCAAGCCCTTGTTAATAAGGGTGCCTCTAACACTTCTCTGCCAATTGGGGCACGAGTGTTTCGTAAAAACAGAGGTGTGCAGGGACGGAACAAGATCCAGGATGCATGGGATTCCGCGCCATATCAAGTAATCAGTCATCCAGACCTGAATGGAAATGTCTATGTGGTCCAACCGTTAGAAGGTGATGGTCCCACAAAAACACTGAACAGAAAAGAGTTACTGGACTCCCGCCAAATGGTGTTGGCAAATCCAAGCAACCTTGATGCAAAAGTCCCAGTAGAGCATGTTCCCCGTTCCTTCTCTCCTGTAGTTCTCTGTGAGGATCATGACGGGGACTTAGATGTGGAGGATAGTGACTTAATCATGGTTCAGCCCAGTATGACTCCCACTGAGGCTAGTCCACAAGAGGATAGCGCAGTTACAAGGGCTCATGAAGTAGAAGGGGAACCCGCAGTAGCAGAAAGTGCCATGAGGGCTTCTGCTCCAGCTTTCTCCATTCCTGAACCAGGGCTTCCTTCCAATGCTCAAGGTGCTGCTTTGGACAAAGCAGGGGAGCCAGATAGCCTAGAAAGAGATGAATACCCAGAGGTCAACATTTTTTAACAGTGTTTCTGGCAATTGTTTATTGAAAACTTGAATCAAACAAATTTATTTTGTATTACTTATTTTGTAAGATCTTTTTATTGGGTGAATAAAACATCTAAACGTCTCCACGAGTTTTCTCATCTTTACAAAACATAACACAATCATGATGCCAGACACCTTTGATTTCTTATATTGTTATTAATTGATTCCTATATATTGACCCACTGTTCTTTTCTGTCAAGTGGCAATGCGGTCAAAAGGATTGTGGATTGCATTACAGTTATGTGAATAACAAATACGATGAAAAAGCTATGCGACCTAATTCCTATTCGACCAATTCACAGTTCGGTAAAATTGTAATACAGTGAAATGGATTTCCGTCTAATATCGTGCACCCAACACTATATATATCATTGTGGAGAGAATAAAGAAGTGATGGTGTCATCATAAGACTGACCCAACAGTCCAAGAAGTCTTGGCCACAGATCAAAAGGCTTGTTGCTTGGATACAGAACACTGAGACTTCCTTTCTGCAGTGTTAAAATAAGTGGCCAATGGGCATAATGCTCTGCTGACCAACATCATGACAAGCATTTCATGACATGTATTCCCTCCACAACCTTGAAAACGTCCATCCAGGATGCCATCACCCAAAGAAGGTCATCCTGATTAGGAATGCACACTTGCAAGGAGAAGAAGCAGCGGTGGAGTGGGTCACAGCGTGGATGAATCTTTAGGAGAAAAATTCACTTGTGCATTTATTTTTAGGTTGTGACTGCGCCGTCCCTGGTGAGATTGGCTGCGCCAACCCAAGCTGTTGACCACATGAACCAAGTGATGCATGTCTCCAGGACCAGGGTGATCTCATGTCGAGTCCCCTATGTGCGCTGCTTAAATATATACATATCTGTAGACACTCAAAGTGATTCACCAATTTTTTTATGTGTATAACAGTTAAACTTTTAAAACAAATCTATGTAGTTGGGTATTTTGTCAGATTAGGTGCAATTCTGCAATACTTGGATAGTGAAGTTTGAACGAACCTGGTGCTTAAGTAACTGCTGCTCCACTAGCAAGACCAATAAGCAGTTACATAATCAAGTGTAATTTGGATCCTGAGGTGAAATTTTCTTTGCCTGGACAGTCCAAGCTACACCCTGCCATTACAAAATCACCTATTTCAACCTTACAGGACTGGTGACCTCACAAAATAGGTCAAAGTCACTGATATTACATAACATACTACTATTGGACATCATCTATATATCCTATAAATTTGGCATGTCCAATTTATTTTTAGAGATATGGAATCTGATATCTTTAAACAAATTTTGCCTCAAGTATCCATCAAATTATAAGTGGCGCTACTAGTATCATGCAACTGAGATTTTGACCTCCTCCACAATTCCACTTAATTTCATGAAGATCTATCAAACATTAAGGATGCTACAGTGGTCACAAGACTTTCACATTTTGATCCATATATTACATAATACTTTGGGTCGAGCCACCAACATCAAACTCGACCTAGACTTTTTAAACATGATAAGTCCTGAAAGTTATATAGAGCTATCTTGAAAAATGTGGACTGTATCGCACTCACAAGCAAAGAGTTTACAGACGGACAGACTGACAGATGGACATGAGTGATACCATGAGCTCTGCGACCTTTGGTCAGCCGAACTAAAAACAGTACTGAACATTACATATTACCACTATAACAAGGAGTATGGCAGTGATGGTGCTCCAGATGATCCTGATGAGTAAGTTTTGGGTATTAGATAATAATACTAATAAATTATAATGTACTCTACTAGTACATTCCCAAAATGGCTACTTACTTTGCACCCTACTAAAATTACTTGATAGGAATATGATGTGAACAGTTGTTTCTTCGGTCCAAAGTCATTTCAGTTTCAAAAGTGCAAAAATTCAGACCAATTTATTTACCATACTATTGTTGTGTATAGGAACTAGTCTGATGAAACTATGGAGTCGTTAAAATACTAGTAATTTACACACAATTACATTCAATGTTAAGCTACCATGATGTAATTTCACAATGGAGAATGTTCGTAGTAATTTATATGCAATTATATTCAATACTCAGTAATCATGTCATTCCAATGGGATGTGTTATATATGCCAAATCTGATGTGTGGCTTGACATGGTAGTTACATAACATTTTTTACAGACAGCAAGAAGCAGAGGACGATCTAGATACAGATCTTACTTTGCCTCAAACTGGTGACCTACGTTCAACCCCTAGATCACCACTTGCTTTTAATCATCCACCAGAAATACATCTGTCTCCAGATCGAGTACAAACCAGCTCAGGAAGAGTGTCAAAATCCCCCAGTTACTTGCATGATTATGTTGTTGGTTAACTTGATGGAAAATTATATTAACATGAAAATGTTTGTGTACTATCAAAAAAACATTCACAGATAGTATGAACATTTACAGAAAATGCGATCTTTCAAAGACAGTACTATAGATAAAGAGACATTAAAAGGTCTACATCTGGTTTTGTGGTACTTATTGAAATATTTTTATACTTTATTGTTGACTTTAATAGTTGTACTTTAATACAAATGTTTGATATCACATTATGATAAGACATATTTACAGTAAGAAGTGTTTTGAAAGGGAGGAAGAGATTTTTTGTTGTTTCGAAAAGGAAAGGTGTTATATATGCCAAATCTGATGTGTGGGTTGACATGGTAGTTACTTGAGGTATGTGTGTACATGGAGATGTGTAACAGCCAATCAGAGTAGGGAATAAACTTCAGTGCGATATAAACCCAGCATGGTTGTGTGATGTTGTTTTTGGACTCTACCAGATACAGTATTGTTGTATAGGACATAACAGGATGAATATTCACCACTAGGTACACATGTACTCCAGCTTTTACTTTTACCTACTTTATTTTATTCATTCATTTTTTTTTCACAGACAGTACCACTATGTAGCATACTGGCAGTTTGTGCAGTGTGGAATGATATGATAACTAGAACAGACTGATTTTCCAACAGAAAATCAAATGTCTCCCGGTGGAACACTTACGTCTCTGAATCAGCTACAGGTGATAACAAATTACAAATGACCAAGTTTGCTTGAAAATTACAATCCTATTTTAGCTCTCACCTAGATACATTACTCTAGCAATTTTCATCAAGTTCTTCAAGACTTATTGCAAAGAAACCAATTTCACATAAATGACCCTGTGACCTTGAAAATTAGGCCAAGGTCACCCAAATACAATCCCAACCTTGGTCTCACCTTGATACATAATCCTACCAAGTTTCATCAAATTCCATCTTGTTCTTCATGACTTATCCAACGGAAACCAATTTCACATAAGTGACCTTGTGACCTTGAGAATTCCATCAAGGTCACCCCAATACAATCCAAACCTAGCCAAGATACATAATCCTACCAAGTTTCATCAAATTCCATTAAGTTCTTCATGACTTATCGAACAGAAACCAATTTCACATAAGTGACCCTGTGACCTTGAGAATTCCCTCAAGGTCATCCAAATACAATCCCTATCTAGGTCTTCCCTAGATACATAATCCTACCATATTTGATCAAATTCCATTAAGTTCTTCAAGACTTATCGCACGGAAACAATTTCACATAAGTGACCCTGTGACCTTGAGAATTAGCTCAAGGTAATCCAAATACAATCCCAACCTAGGTCTTGCCAAGATACATAATCCTACCCAGTTTCATCAAATTCTGTTCAGTCCTTCAAGACTTATCGCACGGAAACCAATTTCACATAAGTGACCCTGTGACCTTGAGAATTCGCTCAAGGTCATCCAAATACAATACCAACCTAGGTCTTGCCAAGATACATAATTCTACCAAGTTTCATCAAATTCCATCAAGTTCTTCATGACTTATCGAACGGAAACCAATTTCACATAAGTGACCCTGTGACCTTGAAAATTAGGTCAAGGTCACCCAAATACAATCCCAACCTACGTCTTGCCTAGATACATAATCCTACCAAGTTTCATCAAATTCTGTCAAGTCCTTCAAGACTTATTGCACGGAAACCAAGTGTTGAAGAACATGAACAACAACAACAACAACAACAACAACAACAACAACAAGCGGAAGAAACGGGCACTAAAACAATATGTCCCCCAGCTTCCACCGGGAGACATAATTAAAGTAGGAAGTGTTTGTAGACAAAACCAGGAAGTGGTTCTGGACAAAAAGGCACATATATAATAATACAGTAGCTGGCCACTATCAAATGCAGATTCTTTTCAAGCAGGCTAGCACAAATCTCACAGACAACAAAATCACAGCTAAAAATAGGCTTAAGTCCCTTAGAAAACAATTATTGAGAGACAGAGATCTCCATGCGAGAGACACCACAGAGATTCAAAGCTTGATAGATAAGGGCTATGCAGAGAAAATGCCCGACGAAAAACTGGACTGTGCTGGCATTTGACAGGGTAGTACATTTGTTATGAATACTTGGATTACGAATTTGTGTTAAATTAGACGGTTCTGAATTGAATTGAAAATTTTAGTAAAAATTAGGACTCCAGAGTATCACCACCTAGTGAACAGCTCTATGTACCCCTTCCACAAGCTATATTTCAACCAAGTTTCAAAACAATCTGAATGACAGCTTTGGAGAAGTTGAACATAGCCTTAAAACACACTAAAATTGACAACAACAACAACAACAACAACAAAAAAAAAAAAAAAATGGCAGCACCACCTCTTGAACAAATTAAGGTCTGCAGGTCCCCAGAAATGTGCCTATGCCATTTCAAAGCAATAAGCTTGTTGGTTTCAGGGATTTTTTAACATGTGGCCAAAATAAAAAAAAGGGAAACCAAAAAATCATAAAACCCTGCCAAAAAATATTGGCATGTGACATTTGAACAAGCCTGGTAGAAACCTACCTGAAGTATGTACCCTTATCAAGTTTGAAGTGAATCTGGTGAGTGGTTTTGGAGAAGAAGTCAAAAAGGTGTATTATGGACAGCACACGACAGACACTGTGCCTAGTCATAACATAAGCTCATCTGACTGACAAGTCAGCTGAGCTAGAAACTGAGCACAATCATTTCAGCCACAACTGTCCTATGTCAAAGTTTTTCTCTGGACTTTGACCCACAACCATATAGTAGTCAGTTCCTTCCAGTGAAACAGTATGTTTCAGTCTCCAGAAATACCAAGTACAGCTCTGGTGTGTGAGATCTACCTTCATTCATCATTGAATGTCCATCACGTTCATGGTTGGGCGGTAGCACATACAGCAAACTTCTAGCTGACTTTCGGTACATCTTTTAAAAAACATTTTCAAACAATTCAATGGAAAAAAAACTTTAAAAATTTTCTCCAAGGCCATGCTAAAAAATTCTGTTGAGCATACAGGATATCAGCCAAATTATCTGAGGGTCTTCATGTTTATGATTGGGTGCTTCTCATCATGTGCCTACTTAAATGAAGGGCTCCACAGTGTGATATATCTGAAGTATATATGTAATTTGGAAGTGTGTGAACAGATTCCACCAAATCCAGATTTACAGATCCAGCAAAGTCATAAAATACTGGCAAAATACACAATTGTTAACATGAAAAGTGCGAACATGGTTTATACATAAATGTCATGTTACAACACATGTAGAACCTCCTATTTAAGACCATATGCAAACCAAGAGTTGTTTCTTTAACATGTGCATGTATGCAATAGTCTGGACAGTGTCTCACAAGTGTGGTCTTAAAAAGCTACAGTCTCTTTTCATGGGTGTTCTATATAACAGGTACTCTGTATAGGACTGCTATCACAGGTGCTGAATGATAGAAACCAAGCAGGTTCTGTCAAGTTATCTCCAGACTGATTTTCAAAGGCAGGTTTTCATTCTGTTGCCTCCAAACCAAACTTTCTCTGGGTTCCAGTGCCGGGAACCAGAGAAAGTCTGCTTACGAGGTAACTCATTCTGACAACCCTACAAATTTCAAACCTGCATTTTGCTCATGATTCTGGCTAAAATAATCAGCATTTGGCTAAAGAGATTAATGCTACTTTAGCCAAACTAACAACAGTAGTAAATTTCCTGGTGTGAGCTCAGGCTCAATTTTGAGACATAGCCCAGGAACTGCAATTATGGTAACTGAGTACAAGAAAAAAAAGACCTACATTGGTAACACTTGCTTTTAGTGTGTGCATGGGCTTATATGCAGTAAATAAAGGCATGCACAATCTTCAAATATACTTCCTTTCAGTATTACATATGTATTGGGTTAGAAAAAATGGGAGGGGCATTTTTATGGAAGAGCCATTTAAAAAGTAGGTAGAGATGCTAAAATAGAAAAGCAAGCTTTACACCCAAATTTGGGAAAAATGGCACTGCAACGGCAGGAGTAACAGTTATGGAGTCATATGTACAATGCAACACGATGTGTGTTAGTAACAATTTTTGTTTCCATTGCTTGCATCAGCATGCATAAAGTACATAAAATATACACAGCTGCTACTGGATCATATGTGAAATTGCCTACCACCATGTGATCCCTAGCTTGTCATTCATTCTAGTGATGTTTCTCTTTCTTTCCAGAGTCTCTGAAATCTTTGGATGATTTCTTTTCCTCATACTTATGCCTGTCCCTGTCATCCCTCTTTTTCTCCCCATGACTATGTCTGTGCCTATCTGTCTCCTCTTTGTCCGAGTGTCTGTGTTTATGAGTAGCATCAGGCAAGCTCTCGACATGGCTGTGTCGTTTTTTCTCTGGGGATTCTCTTTCCTCGTCTCTTCCACCACGTTTCTTACCAGACTCGTGTGATTTTTTATCATGACTATACCTATGCCTATCTGGTGATGTTTTATCTCGGCCACTGTCTCTAAACTTCTCTGACTTTGTAGAACTATTGGTCTCTTCTTTTCCCCTTTGTGGCTCTAAACGTTCTGATACTTTATGCTCATCCCTCTGTCTCTGCTGCCTGTGGTCAGACGATAATCTCCTGTCGTCTCCAACTTTTCCTCTCTCACTTGACTCAGAAACCCTCTGTTCCCGTCTTCTGTGCCTATCATCTGAACTTGATGGAACTCTGTTGTCACCATGTTTTAGCTTAACTCTGGAGTCTGTGGATTTTCTATGATGAAGCTCTTGTTCCGAGTCTGAGGTGTCTGAGCTGTCACTGGAGCTTTGGCGTTTCTTTTTCTTCTGTTTTCTTGCCCGCTTGGACTGCAAAAAAAAACGAACAGCACATTAGATTTAGTAAGTACCACATTATTAGTGTTTAATCCATTAAAATGAAAAGGAATCAAGTGTTTTGAGAACAGACCCATCCAATATAATACATGTATATCTTTATCACCTACATAGACAAGAATTTGGGATAAGCCTTTTCAATAAAAGTGAACTAGGACGGGTTGTCAGCGTATCTACCTACCAGACCCTGCAAAACTATAAATTTTGAAAATTTTTAGCATAGGATTTTTTTTTCTGTTGAGACAAAATAAAAATAATAAAATCCAGCAATTTAAAGAAATACCTTATCCTTGTTCTGGTTGTGTTTGTTTTAAATCCTGGTGATATCTGTATCTGTACTACAGTCATTCTCTCTCACTTTCAACTCTGATAAAAAAATCTCTTATATCAATAATAAACCTGACTTGAAAGCAGCTTGATCTTATCTAAATATAAAAAGTATTGTAACTTGGCAATTACATGTGTTGACAGAGCAATGTTGAAAATGCCATCAATAGGTGAGGTTTAATGTCCATTGTTAATTGTGCCATCTGCCTACAAATGTACAGTAACAATCACAAAACTTGTAATAATTATTACACATTTTGGATACATTTTCAACTCTGTTTTCAGGCATCTTCAAGTGATGTTGTGTTTTTTAATGCTAAATGGTCGTGTGTCACTTTTTTCACTTGCACTTACTGCCATCTAGTGAGCACATGCAGAACTATCAAAGTTTGGTGTTGCGGGTCCTCACCATCTAAATTACAACTCAAAAGTCCAGCGGTTCAACTGTAAATAATTTGCATGTGCCAACCATACAAATACCAGCACCCAACTATTCAATGCCCTTCTTAAATGGCATCACACTTAGAGGACACAAAAGTGGGCTGTCAAACCTGGTTGTCTCTCAGAATATTTACCATAATTTGATAGATATGATTTTTTTAATCACGTTTAATTTGGTCTCTCATGTCTCTTGAATGAGTAACCCTCATACCATATACTGTATATGCTAAAAAAAAGCTTTTTAAACTATGTTGTAGCAACACTATGTTATGCTCGTCAGCACATTCAGAATGGGAAAAAATGCAGTTTATGATGGTCAGCAACCTTCTCTATATACAGAAATAGATTCGGAATATACTTTTTACTCTGAATTTCTAACAGTACACTGTATAATATTGCAAGTCTGATTTTGTGATCTAAGTGGTTCAAATGGTAAAACTTGAACAGGTAAGTCCCTGCAATCTGAAGCACCAGAAAAGTATATCAGAGGGAGAGGTCAGCTTACTGCAGGTTGTTCTGTGTCACTGTCATCAGACTCCTGATTTTTCTTCTTTTTTGTCTTCTTCTTTCGCTTCTTGTCCTGGAGTGCCAGTAAAAAATATTAAAATTGTGTGCATATACACATATTTGTATTCCTGTGGAAGCAATATTTGTTAAAAATTATGCCAAACCAGAAAAACATGTCGCACATGAGGTATATCTTGAGGTTCTCACCCCTCTTCACCTATGTAGTTAGTTTAATTATTTGTTATTTTACACCTGTACCTGCCAGGTGAACCTTGTTGTACATTTTGTGGCATTTGGTCCCATCAGGGGTGTGAATATGCAATAAAGTATTACTACTGTTATTTTAAAAAAAATTCTACTCATCATTAGACCGAGTCTTTAACACCACTGGCCTTGCATAACAGTTTGTTAAGAATATGCCTTAATTATGCTGCTCAGAACATGAAAGCTGCACCCTTTTAAATGAGAATAACTAAAAACACTTGCAATATTCCATATTTGAATACAAATCATCTAAATTTTCAGACCTAAAACTGTACCCATGCAAAGTTAAGAACTCCCAAGATCTGCTTTAAATAACAAAATGCAGCATTGAATACTTTTCCTTTTTTCCCCCTTTTCCTGTAGAAGCTTACTTTCTTTTTCTTCTTCTTGTGTTTATCAGCCTTGGCCTGGGGATCCTGTGTCTGTTGTTCAAGCATGAAGTCAACATCTGGCAGCAGTTCATAAGATTTTTCCCCTGGCTGATGGAAGCAGTCCTGGGCCAAATGACCTGTATATTTACAATACATGTAGGTCAAAATAAAGTCAGTAAAATATACAAGGATATGGGCACACTTTTCCCCTAATTCTAATGCAATGAGGCCCCAGTCCATTCTGCAAAATGTCATTTGTTTGCAAGTACTACATGAACTGCTCTAAACTTAAATGATCCTAATTAAAAGCAAAATTGGAAAATAAAGGTGGTTATTTGAAAAATTCATCCACAGCCTTCAAAATTCATATTGAAATAAATTAGCCAAATGGAAGTAACACATTTTTTAAACAACCTGTATCTTCCTGTAAGATACTTTACATAAAATAAAGTTTCAAAGGTACCTGAGATATAGCAGATTTTGAATCCTTAGCTGGAGTCATCCTGACATCCATTGTAAATTTGCCCTATGTTTAATCCAAATATTACTTGTATATACAGCTACAAGCTATGTTACCTTGTGTTTGTCATATAAATGTGTGCACAAAAATTAGATTGTGAATTTTGTCCAATAAATCTTTTCTGAGATCTGGAAAAATATACAATACAGTCAGCACAAAAAACAAGTATCCAATCAAAGTTGAAGCAGCCACAGACTCTACACCTCTCACTGGGCTTTGACTTAAATGCAAGTGTCACTGTCCTGGACATGTAAATTTTTGTGTCAAATGGAACTTGAAGCGAAACCTAGTTAGCCACTTTGTTTTCACAAATGAGTCATCAAAACTTACTTATTCTGGTAATGTCCAACCTGATTTGCCTTTTTTCCCCCAGGTAATTTTTTTAAAAATTATTATTTTGGAAAAGATTTACATGTTGTCCACACTTGGGCAACATTTGAAAGTGCTAAGTCGGCTATAAAGCAAAAAAAAAAAAAGAGAAACTAGTCACTATTACCAAAGTACAGACAAGCATGGGTTTGTTTGCAGACATGAGCGGTCCTGCGACACGGCCTGCTGCCAATCAAATGGTCACATGGCACAGCTTAGCACCCTGCAAAGTGGTGCCCTTTATTGTGTATTCATGGTAATGGTCATACGAACCTCTGATAGTGATACACAGATATATTACAGTAGTGGTTGTGATATGAACAGCACATATTTAAAAGCATGGTTTTGAATAAGAGCAAACTTGAAAATACCAAAATGACCGGAGTCTGACAATAAAGAAGTACAATAAAATGTAATGAAATGAAGTCTATGAGATACTATGCAACACCTTGCCCAATTATATCAAAGGACCACCACAGAGACAGGTCCACGGGTTTCAAGCAGATATTATCTTAGTGAAGGCAAGAAGTCTATCACTTCGTTCGAACAGCGACTGGAAAAATCCCCACTGTCCACTATTTGGATTAAAATATTCTTTATTGTTTGGTAGATCATAAGTGAAATTGCGACACAAATGGTGATACTGCAGTGAAATCAGGGCAATGAAATCATCAGATCTGTTGTGCTGCTTGTTTGGACACTGCAGAGATATATGCGTACCTTAAATAGTGTTTTTGTCACATCGTTTGGAAAATATTTGAAACAGTGGGACAACCTTGTCAGGTATTTAATAGTCCTTTATGGACTGTGCCTTTGGCGATCCAGTTTGTTTCGACACCAGTTACAACAAGTTGAATGCTTTTGCAACTAAGGTCGCCTTCAGTAGTGACACAACTAATGCATGAAGCATTTGAAGTAGTAAAATGAGGAAAAAAATATAACAATAGTTTGAATACAATTTACTAACATTAGACCCTGAATTATCCTGGCTAAGAGTCACACTCTCTGTGTGAAACTAAGTTAAGGACAGTTAAGACACCAAAAACCTTTGCATGGCCGATTTTGAAATTTTAACAGTTTTTACAAGATGAATGTCCTTCCTATTACTTGTCAACATTTCGAGCTTTTAACTAAAGTAGAAATATGAGAAAAACGCCAAAAACCACACAGGCATGTGGACATCTGAACGTCCATGTGTCATTCTTTTGGTTTTCAGCTGCCAAACGGAACAATGCCACCCGTCAATCATACTAAACAGCCTGTCACGTGGCTGCAGGTAGCAACGGCCCATGGCAAAAAGAGAGTGGTATCAGGGCAGCAATGCGAAATAAGGCAGCATGCCGAAAGTATGCTTGTGGGCAGGGAAAAGATGCAAAAATGCTAACATATCATAGCCTTAGTGGTTTACTTTATAGTTATCTTGCTTGTTTTGCGTTCTAATGAAGGGAGACTTTAAATGTTCAAGAGGAGCAGGAATCGTCAGACAATGTCCCTTCAAACTTCAAAGGCCGTGCCGCGATGGATTACCCCAGTGGTCCTTCACACCAAAGGCAGGCGGGGAAAAAAACTAACACCCTAATCAACAATACCCACCTACATAATATTACTTTATCGGAACCCAGGGATGAGGAAATAAAAGTACAAATAAACACATCGAAAAAAGCATAAACGTGAACAGCAGAGAAAACACACAAAATAGCGTTATAAAGCTAAGGTTGGAAAGAGAAATGAAACTCATAGAGAAAACAACAACAAAATAATGACAAGCCAACTAAGTAAAGTGTAAAGACATGTCTAACAAGCTAAGTACATAAAGTACACAGATAGGACACGAGTAAATACAATAAAACACTATCCCTAAAAACGGGATGAAGAGGAAGGGGGCGGAAGACCAAACCCGCCATCCGTACACTGACCACGAGCGGCCACAGGCCGCTTCACCGAAGCAAGCCAACACAACTTTCGTGGCCAGGCTTGAGGTCACGGGGCCGGAAGGGCCGCCTACATGACATCACACTTTGAAACCACACTGTTGCTATCGCCGTTTGACAGATCGCTGAATAATGTTTTCCATACTTCAAGGGCTCTTTTATTCATGTGATTGGCCAATAATTGATTGACAACCTTCCCCAAATGTTCAGGGACGATGTTTGCTACGTTTTGTACAAATATCAGCTCAACTTGAGCAAATGGTATTGTTTCTGAGGCAAATGATCAACATCAAAGCCCTTTGAAGCTTGTTTTCCCAGAAAGGATAATAGGACGAGAGCCCCACCTAAGAATGGTTATTCCAAGAAAACGGCTGGGCAAAATTCAATCCGGTTAACGGCTTTTGATTCTTTAATGTCTGAACTGCACAAACGATTCAGCGATTTTCTAAATTTTGCTTCGTTCTTTTTCTATGATATGAAGAAAATGAACATCTTGAAAATCAAAGGGAAAATTGAAACGTCAAACTTTGTGGATGGATAACAGAAAAACAAAACCAAACATAAAAAATCGCAGAATGGCTTTTTGTTGCCAATATGTCAGGATTAAGATCCAAGTGTAATTATGATTTTATCACAAATAATTAGTGACTTATATCGACATTTATGGGGTGGATACTTTGCGGTCAACTTTCAATTGTTTATTCAACAATTAACATCATAGAAACACCCAAATACGAGACATATAAATTCTTTGGAGTATGACGAGTACACACATATATGATATGTTATCCTAACGCAAATACATTTTGAGCTAGGATTGACTAAAGTGGGATTTATTTTTGGTGTCTTACCTGTCCTTAACCTTCTCTTCCTCAATGCAACAAGTGAGTCACTGCAGGGACAGACTACTGATAGTTATGATCAAGAAACTTGTTCTACTACCCTACCAGCTATCATGCCAAAGGTGAAAAAAGTGAAAAGCAGCAAGAAGAAAACACTGTAATAACATCCAATGTGAGGAGGACCAGATACAAAATGAAAAAATTGTGTTAGCAAACAAAGTTTTAGAGACTTCTATGGGAGTGATTGCGTAACTTGACACAAAGTTACTATATATGTCTGAACATTCATAGACCTAGTACGATAACATGGGACTAGGCCTCAGGTGCAATGTAAGATTATACAGTGGTTTTGAATTTTTGTGTCAGAAAAAAATGCTTTTTGAAAAAAGCATAAATTGAACATAGATGTAAACTTTCCTCCAACACGCAGGTTGATACTTGTTGAGCTGCTCACATGCATCGGTTACCAAGGTCACGGCCATCAGACAAGGTGAAGTCTGCCCCCATTGACGTCACGCCATAGAAACCACCTTTTCACAAGCTGGGTTCCAATGGACTGAGGACACATATCTGCCCAAATTCACTTGTGAAGTCATATTTACTGGTCATCTAGATACTGTGCAAATTTCGACAGTTCCTAGTGTAAACAAACACACAAAGAACTCTCGATTACTGAAAAAAATAATTGTGTTCGGCTGCTCCAAAGCCAATTCTATGACTGTTTGTCCATGTTAAAAGGGCTAGCCTGCCCTTTGAAGGCAGATTACTTGAAATGGTGATGGCAGCAACAAGCACAACTTTGCAGCAATATTACTACTAAGAGTTTTTATTGCTCGATTTTTTTCAAACAGGCTCAGCTGAACATTAAAGTCTTATCTGCAGAGAGGTATCAGTGATTTTATTTTGATCCATATAAAAGTTACTAGTTCAAGAAAATGAAGAGTCCATTTTTTGGTACCATCTTAAAAATTGAGCTGATCGGCAACTTTGACTGACTCTCACGAGAGAACGGACACATTTTTAAAAAATCGCTGGATTGTTTTTTAAGTTTAATATGTACAGACTGAAAAGCTCCAAGAATAAACTTCTTTCATGAAGCAGTTTTTGAGAAATTCGAAAAACCGTGATACATACCACTTTCACTACTATCTGTTTATACAACAGTTGTCACTGTGTAGCTGTACCTGTGGGTCTCAGTGCATTCTCAAGTCACTAGCGGTTAAGCACATAGAGAATCTTACATGGCTGAGAGTGAGTTTTTCTCTCACGAGGGATCGTTGTTTGTGGGGAAAATCACAAGTGACTGCAGATCACAGGTGATTTTCCCCACCAATAATGGTCCCGACTGAGAGAAAAACAGTACCTCACTCTCCAGACATGTAAGATTTTGTTTATTCTCTTTAATTGGGTATTCATCACCAAAAAAAATATGCCTTAGGCCTACATTCAACGCTGACCTGGTGTGCTGTATTTATGTTTGTTGCAGTTATTCTATGTCACTCGTGACATATAATCAAACATCACTCGTTCACATTAGATTTTGTCTAGATGTCAATGCATCCCGTCACTGATGCATGCACGTCACAATTAGCTTGTAACAAAGAATAGGTCATGTGATCTACAGTGAATAACTCCTTTCAAATTTCACTCTAGAAAATGATAATTCAGCCTCAAACATAGAATGAACACGTTAATCCTGACCATTGCAGAGATATTTGACTTTGAATTTTAGAACCTGAAATCAGTTGGACATTACCTTGAAAGTGGCATTAAGGTAGCGATCTAGTGAACAACATAAAAATCAACGATGTTTCACTTTTTACATTTTCTGTTCTGTTAACAAGTTTACTTTAAGTTCCGCATTGTTTCGTTGCTAAATACTTTTTACATTGACGTTAAAATCGTTGTTTTTCCTGACGCGGTCATACCAAACTGGAGTGTAAACAAAGCTGCCACTGAACGTGCCGGTTTGTTGGGTCACGTGACCTGTGATGCGTCCACACTGATACATATCTAGCGAGGTCAGGGGGTCGAGGTCTGACTCAAACACAACTTCAATGCAGTTCCTCCGTACCCATCAAAAGAAAAAGGAAAAAGGGTCGCAAAAGAAAAAAACAATATTGTACGAATGGACACGGATATCAGGACAAAACTTGCCGATAGTGACAGGGGCTCGTAATACCGAGCGTGGCCTGCAGAACCCAGGCCCCAGCTTTTACTATTAGTTTCAGCAGTTGTGCCATCCACATCCACCGGCACCGAATCTGAATCGGACAGTCTCGATGACGACGACGGGAAAACTCATTTATCAGCAACGCATAAAAAAAAATAAGTAAAAGTTAACTGAAAAATGTATGCGTGCACTGGATATTTCCTTGGACAATGAATCAAGTGTGACCAGAGCCTCTGCCCCTGCCCCTGCTCCGTCCGCGTCCCCTTGGCTGCAGTAGCCTGTTCTTCGCGGTGGCATTTTGGCGAGTTACGGGAAGAAGTTGAGGATGTACACATAAAATGCTATGAGATGGGGCTGTGATCCAATCTTTTTATTTTATGACCACAATTTATTTCACCATCTGCGGGTTTCATTGGGCTAAATGCACCGTTCGTCAACATTGAAGTTCGGTTTATTAGTTTCTTGGTTAGCGTTTCAAGTCTGCGATATGAAACCCGTCCGCCAGCCTGAATGAAGCCTGTTTGGCTGGAACTTGTTGTAAACAAGCAAAACAACCTGTGAAAATCGCAGAACAATGAGACATGTCGGGGTAATTTAAAACAGATTCTTATTCATCGCTTGGTGTTTTCATGAAAAGTGTGATTCATTCGACCCTACTTGTATTGTACACTTCATCCCTCGCTATCGTCGACTTTCATGGCTGTTGCGGCAGCGGTTATCTTTGGTACATTTGCATAATTAGCTCTCTCAAGTTCTAGTACGCATGCTCGCTGGTTAACTCCGCCTACTTCCGCGAAAACGTCATATGGCGCTAAATTTCCACGAGGGTGTTAAAAAGGACAGGAGACGTACCTCCTTATGAATATGTGATTTTTAGCTATAAATCACTATATTTTACATGTTTTGAACATTGATAGACAACTACCGAGGTCGTACTTATCGCGGAAGTTCAAAATTAGAACTTGTCTCGAATAGTTTTGGCAGCATTGACCGACGAAGGTCAAAGATCATCAGACCGAGAGATATCGCCTGTTTTCTCGGGTTCACTTTTACGAAGGAACGGCCACTTCCAGCGAAATTGGGGAAAAATCCACTGGCTCGATTCTGTTCAGACTTGGCATGTATGATAAGTCATTTATTTTCTCTAAAAAGCTGTTTTTGTTTGTTGATAACGGGAATAGTTTTGTAGTTTCACCGTCATTCGCAGAGCTTTCACCCAAAGTACATGTACATGGCACAACTATAAATATCTTTCGTGACCTAAAACAGGGCTCGTTTGCGTTATCGACAATACAAAACACGTTTTGATGGCCAAGAATCTACGCTAGCCGTAAAACGGACGGAAGTGGTCATCGGAAAATCTGTTGACCTCCCAATTTCGCTGGAGTGGCTTTGGGTTGGCACAAACGATTGTCCGACTTTGTGGCTTCATAAAATAAATACTGTTGGATAGATTTTAATAAAGGTGGTATCTTCATTTGCGCTAGACACTCAGCTTTTAGAAAAGGTATACTTTTATATGGCTTGCTGTTGCCTATTTTTCACAATCGCGAGAAATGGTGAGCAATGTCCGTTCATATGCATTCACTAGATCGCCACCTTAAATTGCTAGGCACAACTTATAAGACAATGAATACCAACGAATTTTGTCTGCTCCAATGGAAGGTATAGGATTTTACCTCCAGCTGAGTTCATTTAAAAACACACACACACTACATACAGTAGTCACTCCTTTGAGAGACCATCCTAAGTGCGACCAAGCAGTGGTCACATAAAGCAGGTGGTCTTCCAAAGGAGGTTCAGCTCTTAAACCACCTGCCCAACATTTAACCACTACTTTGAATTCCCATCAATAAGTTAGATTCAAACATGATTGATGTTATTTATATCTTGTAGTGATGTGTTTACTCATTTAGTGGTTTTATATTTTATGTTCGGAACGAGCGGGACTTGAACCTGCAAACTTTGGCACCAGTCGCCTAGCTAAAATGGGAAACGCACATGTCCACCAGACCAAATCCCCATTCTTAAAAAAAAAGGTTCAACGGAGGTAGTTATGTGCGAGTGCCACATCAACACCGTTATGCAGTATATGTACTGAGTTGGTATTTATTTCCAGAATCGGGGACTTTAATCCACCAGCATTAAGGAAATGCTGAAAATATATATTTTATGTTAAAAAAAAAAAAAAAAAAAACATTTTGAAATTGTAAACTGGTTTTGATAAATTAATTTGCAAATCTTTTACAAAATAGGTGGGTTTTACTTATCTGAAACAGATAATATCTAGGTGGATATATGTGGTCTTATGTGGAGGTAAATTACTATTAAAAGGTGCTGTTGCAGTGAAAATGGTAAAAGGTAGGTGTCTGCCAAAAGAGGGGCAACTGTATATGTTTTCTGAACCCTTACTAATCTTCAAATTTCTGTTTTAAAGTTGCCTTCTGATGCATGTTATGTGTCTATGAGTAACAATGTGCTTAAAAATAATGAGTACGAAAACTTCAAATTTTGACTCACCTTTTCCTCCACATTTTTTACAAGTTGTGTCAAACACAGCCTCCAGGCGTATACCTTTAATCTCTCTGACATGTCCCTTCCTCCTCCTCTGTTCATCCAGTCTGTAACATGTATGATTATGGCTTGAGCAGTAAGTCTCATTTCACAACAGATGATAGAATCATTGCAACATCCAGTATTCTGGTTTTTATAAACCATGTGTAATCTTAATATGGAGTCTACACACTCTGTACATTTCTGTAACTTTATACTTTCAGTCTTTCACATTTCATGTACTAGTGAAAGGCATAATAAGACCCCATCTAAAGCCCCTCTTCCTGGCAGGCTCTCCTCTCAAAAGACCACCATTCTTATGTGTACACAGGGATGTGTTATAGATGGACTACCAACGGGAGCGCTAATCCCTTTAGTGGTCAACTGGGCGCGACGACTACAAAGCGTGTTCACTAGCGCCGCTCAAGTTAATCCCCCCTGCTCAGTCCGTTTGTTGTTCCATCTATGTTTCCGCATTCGGTTGTATCGGGTTACATACATCACGCTTACATCGGGTGTGCTATTGTATCAAGTTCAAAAACGCAGTTTTATGCGTGCGCAACCAGTCTCATCGTTTGAATCACAACCGTGCGAGTCCATCGCTGTGTTTTTCGTTAAAATCGGCCGATAAAAGGGCTAGTTTTTGCATTTTTTCTGTCCAAAATGATGCAAAGTTAGACAACTTGCATGCGTAATAACTCCTTACGCCATAATTAGCATTAAAAAATGTAGTTTTAGATGGATAGTGTATGATGGTAGGATTATGATGGTGTTTTCATTTCTTGTAGCTGAGTCCAGCGTAATGCTAAATTTTGACTTTAAAATGTGGAACACGGTGAAAAATTGTGCACATTTCAGTCGGTGACACGATTATTCTCACCTTTCATCGCGTGACCTGGCCCACGAGACTGCCAGCGGCCAGCGCGGACCGTGGAGTTGTGTTTGTTCAGCACTGAAGGTGCTCGCTCAAACACCCGATCACTTGGGCAGCAGCAACATAGATGGTACAAAGGGGGCCCCGCCGTTGGTAGTCCATCTATAACACGTCCGTGGTGTACACAAAGTGTGGCAATTCCACTATATTGCCATGCTCTACAGAGGCCATCACTCTAATAAGGCAACTTTTGAGTTGCATGTGGGGTGGTCTTTATCGGGGGGGGGGGGGGGGTCGTCACAGTACATTTTCTACATTGATCTTCAAACAAATTGATTGTAACATTTAATGATATCAAAACTACAATTTGGAACTACAAAATTGATTTTTGCTGCATAGCAAATCAGTGTGTCTGTTTTCAAAGCACACAAGTCATCTGTAAAAGACAGATGGAAACGGCCCACATCCCTACTAATTCTATGTTCCCCTATGCCACCTTTGGTTGCGGGGACAATAACAGACCAGTTCGTGTAATCAACTGGTTTTCAATGGTACAATCATGGCAAGTTTGGAGTTTCTATGAATAATAGTGTCAGAGAGAGAGAGAGAGAGAGAGAGAGAGAGAGAGAGAGAGAGAGAGAGAGAGAGAGAGAGAGAGAGAGAGAGAGAGAGAGAGAGAGAGAGAGAGAGAGAGAGAGAGAGAGAGAGAGAGAGAGAGAGAGAGAGAGAGAGAGAGAGAGAGAGAGAGAGAGAGAGAGAGAGAGAGAGAGAGAGAGAGAGAGAGAACAGTCACAAACTTCAGTTCCTTTTTCACTTTAAACATGTTAGATTATTAGACTATAAACAACTTTTTCAAAGACTAAGTCAGATATATAGTGTCTGTTGTCCATCTATGATATACAAGGACAATTATATAAAACAGCAGTTCATTGCCCCCCCCCCCCCCCCCACTTCAGGTCAATAGTATTGTGGTTATTGCATTAAAGCAAATGGAATATAGCCTAAGTTCAATTGGTACACGACACACCCCATCCCAAGAAGCATCCACACATCAAGTTTGGTATCTGTATTACAGTATTGCCTGCACAAGCATTTGTGTGGAGTCAAGGGTAAAAAGTCAATGTACCCTAATTTTGGTAGTTGAAACACCCCTATCCAAAGAGGTATCCACATACCAAGATTGGTATCTATGGGTGTTACAGTATAGGAAGCATGGATGCACAATCAGGTCACGCAACAGGTCTTCACAGATTATTGTTTGCAGAGAGGGACAGCAAAATGCTTGTTACCGGGTACTTTACTCTGTAATTGAAATGGAAATTATTTTTAATATTCATTAATAAAAAAATAACAAAAAATACGAAAATGCTATGTCTGTTGTTCTAGGAAAAGCCATCAAGTGTTGCGACTACCTAGACTACACAGTCATTTAGCCATTTATCAATGCAAAGAGACCCAAGAAACTAGACTGATAAAAAATTCATCAACGTAAGCACTCCTCATGCAATTTTGCTCACAAGAACCCAGGTTTCTTTATTATCTGACCTTCAGAAGATGCAAGTGCATTAATGCTTTCACCTTGAATTTAATCATACAATCGATCATTATCAATGCCAACACAGGCTACAGCCACAATGTTTATTTAGTATGTTGTACCTACCAGGTCAGTTCATCTAACAAGCAAACTCCCCTCCCAAAATGCATCAAATTATTGCCAATTACACGTTATTTCAGACAAAATAAGTTGACAGATATAATCGATTGATATTCATGATCACTCTATTCAAACAAAAAAGGGAGTACATGCCATATTTGTAGTTGTTTCAACGTCTTTTCTGCATCCCCATTCATGGGTTAGGGGCATATACTTGCATCGGACTTTCATGTGAGCATGAAGGCGTTACCCCCATTCATTTAGTATGACAGTGTGACTGACCAGTGGCGCTATGTTTCAAAAATTGTACATGGGATACTCACGATGTTTGAACGTGGTTGGGATCAAGATCCTCTCCAGTTGTCTGATTTACAACTTTCATGGCCAGTCCAATCTTTGAACCATCTGGCTACAAACATGTACAGAAAAGTACAGATGCAACATGTAGCAATCCAGAAGTTTAATATGCCTATAAAGGAGACACACATACACACACTGTTTCAATATTTCTACAGTTGGAGATCATGAAAACGTATATTGTTTTTTTTTTTTCCTCAAAATTTATCACAACAGATATGCATACTATTACTTGGGTCTTTGTGTTATTTGGGAGTGAGGATGTTTTGAATACAGGATGGCTATCCCCAGACAGCAGAATAGCAACTCTATATAGCCCACTCCCTTGGCCCAAACAGTGTTTTAAACACTGTTAAGGCCAAGGGAGTGAACTATACAGAGTTGCTAATTTAACTTTTCAGACCAAAAACTGTGATATTTTTATTTTGCTTGAAAAATTTCCCATTGCAGCAGATTAAAAGAGATCATTTTGCATACATAAAATGTTGCACAGTATGGCAGAAAAGTAGTACATGTAGCACAGTGAAAACCCGTTAGAATGACACCATCTGCAACTGATCTGTTCCCTAAGAAATGTGTCAGATAACTGAGTATGTCTGATAAATGAATCAAATAACAGAAAATAAACCTTTTCTGCATGAAAATTTGTGTCATATATTGAATATGCAGGATATTTTAGGGTCATTATAATGAGGTTTCACTGCACGCCAATCAAGTTTGTTAAATAACTAGAAGTATTGAAGCACTGTTCCTGACCACTAATGTCCATCTATTACTTTTGAGACAGTTTTGGTACCACACCAATTTTATACATAATCTGTATTTGCTTTGAAAAATACCAACCTCAACAGAGATGACTTTACAGTAGACTCGATCACCCACTTCCAGAACATCTTCAGGTTTTTCCACTTTCGTTTGCGAGATCTGGGACTTATGAACCAAACCTAGAAAGATAATTCAGTTTGTTCATATTATCATTTACTATTACCATATAAATCAAAATTCATTATCATGAAGCTCCCTTTCAAAGACCATCAGCATGACAAACAAGTGGGTGTTGAAGATATACAAAGTTAAGTCTGTGGTCTGACATCCTCCCTAGACTACACTATTCTCATGAAAATTTAACTGAGACCCATTTATTCATCAAACTAATGAGGTGAATCATTTTGACGACAGAATAGTGAAGTCAAAAGAGAATACACAGACATGCTGCCACCTGGTTGCTCCAGTAAGATTTGTGATCAAATTTATGAGTACAATTACAATTAAGAGTCAATTATTTGTCTGTAACTAAAATTATTGCAGGCAGACCACAGAACCGTGTTACTTTTCTTCCTTAATTGGTGCCCGCCAAAAAAAACAGAACTCATTTGTAGTGACTGTGTGTACCAGTCATGACAGGCCAGGCCCCTCTTTGTCCTCATGATCTTCCCCCATCCCTGCATAACTTGTGATCAAACTTCCAACTGGTTTGGTTGTCCAAGAAAAGAATAATTACCAGTGTTATACTTTCTTGTGTACAATGCAGATCTTGAAAAGTATTTCATGCCTGTACATTTATTTGAAGGACTGGTCTTTAATTTTCTTTATCATGTTTATGAATACCTTATCTAATAATCTCCCTACTGACCAGACAGAAACTCTGTGTTCAAGGCCAAAGACTCAACTGTTAACCTGGTAATTAGTTAGTATCCTCCACAACATATATTATTCTGGCCCCCTTGGAATGTTTGAGACCATATGGTCTCAAACATTCCAAGGGGGCCAGAATGATCTTTTTGGATATCTCTAAGGCCTTTGATCAGGTCTGGCATGTTGGCCTCTTGTTTAAACTGCAACAACTGGAGCTTTCTGAAGCTCTTATTAGATGGATAGACAGCTATCTCTCAAACCCCTGTTGAGCATGTAAGTACATTTATGGGCAATCCTTTTCTGGCTGCCTAAAAGCTGGTGTATCCCAGGGATCCATATTAGGTCCCGCACTATTTTTTTATACACATTAATGATATTGTAGACACTCTGACCTATGATGTCTGTATCTTTGCCGAAAACACCAACATGCTCGAAATAGACCAAAATCCAACTGATTCTGCACCCCACTTAAATAACAATCTCCTAATTATTCACCAATGGGGTAAAAATGGCTATGTATAATTTTCAATGCAGCAAAATCTATTTTAGTTTTTTTTTTTTTTCAATCTAAAACTAACAAACCACCTCATCCTCCCATTCTCCTTGGTGGTCCGGTAATATCAGAGACGAATGCCCATACTCACCTTGGTATTACCTTAGCCAGTAATCTTTCTTGCATGTGCATGTAACATGCATCAGAAACCAAGCTAGTCAATGTATTGGTCTACTCAGAAGATTTAAATTTAAGCTTTCACGCAAAGCTCTCAAGAGATTATATTCTTCATTTGTTAGGCCAATTCTTGAAAATGGTTGCATAGTATTATTATTGATAATTGTGGGCAGGGTATCTGCAACTAAATTGAATCGATTCAGTTTGAGGCTGCCAAGATACATGTATATACTGGAGCACAACACACATCATGCTAATCTGTTACACAACCTTGGTTGGCCAATGCTAGCCAATAGATGGATATCCTTCAAACTGCTTCTTTTTAACAAAATGTCCCACACATTAACACCAGCCTATTTATCCATTCTTGTACCTTTTGCTTCTACAAATGTTAGTCGCATGCTCAGACACAGATCTACCAGTAGCCTGCGCCCTATCAAATGCCGAACTCAGCATTTACAATTCCTTCCTCCCTGATGCCATCAAACTATGGACCAGTCTCCCCACTGATATCAGAAACTCCCTATCCCTTCAGATCTTCAATTCCCAACTCAAAGCCACTCTGCTCACAGTTGAAAATGTCCAGAAATTCTATTCATATGGTCAGCAATTTGCTAGTACATGTATGTGTAATATTCCATTAGGATTAGGTTTCTCTAAGCTCAATTCTAATCTTAATAAAGTTAACATAAATCCAGAGACCTACATGTGCCTGATCCGACCTAATGGAAGATTTTACACTTTTGTCTCTATTGTCCCAAATTTGCCCAGGAAAGAAAAAAGCTTCTCAATATCCCTATTGCATTGATAGCTGGTGTTCATCCCAACTGTATCTTACATGTCGCTAGGGAAAGACTTGATAACATTTTTTTATTTGGGAGTAATGAGCTTCCAGATGATGTATCTCCTTTCACAGCTGTGCAAAATCTTATCATCGATACAAGTCACTTTATCTCATAACTGAGTTTATCCCATACTTTAAAGTTTACTTATTACCAATTACACCAGAAGCCGGTCAGAGACAGAAAACCCCACGGCCAGGGTTGATAACTGGGAAATGGTAATTGGGAATGGTACTTTAGGTGAAGACCATGTACCTGCATGAGAGACCAGGAGGTTACTTCTGTTTGACCTAATGACAAAGCTTTGGTGCAAATGCAATAAGCAGAGATATCATGGCAACGCCATTTTTCTTAAATGCAGCACTGTCACCTAAATATGTGACCCAGTGACCTAGTTTTCACTAGGTGTCTGAGGCATCCTTAGGACCAACTGTCATTTAAATAATTGGTGCAGCTACAATGAGTAATTTAATATTTGGGGATATCATGGTAGGGCCATTTTTCTTCAATGCAGTATTGTGACCTAGTTTTCAATAGGTGTTTTGAGGTACTCTTAGGACCAACTGTCATAAATAATTGATGAAGCTACATTCAATACTTTTTTAAGTATTGTGTTAATGCCATTTTTTCCTTCAATGTAGAAAGTACAGTGACCTAAATATGTGACCTAGAGACCTGCTTTTTGATAAGCACCTGAAACACCTCAATGGCCCCCTGAGATATGTAGGCCAGATATATATATATGAATTATAAGCATAATTTATCCATTCTTGATTTGTATTCAAAGTTTGATTGTATTGTCATCTGTTAAAATACAATCATTTTATATTTGTCCTGAGTGTCTTGTATATACATTGTGTCTCCATGTCTGGAGAACCCCTAGATTAGTCATCTGAAGCCCCATCACACCAGAAAGCCATTCTATTCCCGAACTCGCCCAGCCCAAAAACAAGCCCAAAGTGTGGACAGCTTCCTGATTTGCCAAAAGTTATAGAAATCAGTGGTTGAGACATGCTCAAACTACGACCAAGGCCAGTTCCACAATCCTTTCAAGTTCTGACACACGACCCACCCCTGCTCTATCTGACCAGCCACCGATCAACCTACGTTCTCCACATTGCAGGCCCACTCAAGTCCATACCCATCCCTGCTCTGTACATTCAACCCCCATCCTGGGTCCAGTGCCTTTAAGTACCTCATGTCATGCTTTTGGATATGCAACTGGATGCATTGAATGATCTCATCAAACAGCTGTGGAGGCATGTGGACGAAGTTCACAAAGGTAGGCTGATCTTCAAGGCACAGCTCCCATCATCAATCTGGTGTGTCCATACTGCCCAAACAGAGGTCAGCGCCTTTCTGTTAACCATGGCCTGACCCAAAATCTTCTAGGTCTTCTTTTTTTTTGGTTTCTTTGGCAGAAATCTTCACCTTCTTCAAACATTGTTTCTATGGTGCCTTTGTCTGTAGCCTTGAAGTGCCATTATAAGCTACCTTCGGAACACCAAGATGAAACATAAAAAGTGTGTGTTTTGCCTGGTTTATGTAGGCACAGTGCTACCCTGAAGTAGAAAAGCTAACAGCATGGGTTGGCCATTAATTTTTTTTTATCTAGATCCTAGTGAGCGGATTTTGGTCCTTGTTTCTATGTTGGTCATGGAAAACACATATGGATCTTGGGTAGGTCGGCTTAAAGTACGCAATCACATTATGCTGAACAAGTCAAGCATATGTACAGCGCAGAAAGTTTTTTGGGGGCATTGGTCTTGAATAGACAGGATGAATTCTTCCTGATTCCCCAATGATGTAACCCTGATCATACCTGGCCAAACAATGAGCAACCTAGGGCTAAGACACCCTTTGTAAGTTCCACCCCAGATTATTCCCGATCTTAACTGGTCAGGAAGCTCTCGCAATCATCTTGCACAGGTTCACAACTCCTGCCTCTCTGTCCGCTTATCACAACCCACTGCTGACCTAAATAGGACCATAATTAAGCTCTGCGCACTTCTACCCGACCCAAACATGATTCTTCCCGATCTGGCCAAATTTATTAGATAGGGAAGTGGGACCCTTGAGTGGGGCCCTACTGAGAAGGCTGCTTTATGTACTACTTGGGCAATCCAGTTTTAAACAAATATGTTTGCACTAATAGAGTGGCCCCTGTTTTGACAAACACCCAAACTAAAGGCTACTTAAATATGTTTTAAACTAATAGAGTGGCCCCTGTTTTGACAACCACTCAAACTAAAGGGTACTTGCTTGGTACATGTTAACAGTTTTATAACATGCAATCATGTACCTTTTAAAATTTTTTCGCATTATAATCTGATAAGAGAATTCCATCATATCATCTATGCTTGTGTTCTGTTTCAATCAGCATTCAGCAACAAAATCAGTATCTTTGAGCAGTCAGTCCTGGTCCATTCAAAAACGTTTGAAAACTCTACATTCCCAGGCAATGAAAAAGGAAATCTCCTAAATCAGAATTGATGCCGTATGATAGTAAAGATGCAACTCTACCTTGTTTCTTTCTGCCTGGTATTCTGATGAATGCACCATATGCTTGGATGGATGCCACCTGAGGGAAACAAGAGAAACTTTAGTTTCTACATATATGCTTTGAACTTTTCATAGAACTTTTCATATCACTGTTATTTAACCCTTTCCCCTTGAATTAAGACTGAGTCAACAGCCTTTCTTGGCTTGGGTTGTGCCCTATGTGCCCAACCCATGCCAAGGAAAAGCTGTTGACCTGTTATCTTGATAGATCTCATTTAACATTCTCATTCAAACTGTTTTTTCACTACTGTTGTAATTAGTTGAAAACCTTGAAGCAGACATTTGACCAGCCCCAGGTGACCTGCAGCCGGTTTAACCCCTCCTGTTCAAATTGCCCAAAAGTGCCCGGATGTAAATTGTCTGACATCTGCTTTGATGTTTTTATTGAAATCTTGTTAATTTATGGAAAGCCTTTGTGCTAAGAGTAGTACACGAGATCTGTCCTAATGGCATGCCCCAGGTCAATAACTGTTCTTGACAAGAGTTGGACACATTGTGCCCAACCTGCGTCAAGGAAAGCTTAGACTCTGCTGTATTCTGACCAGCAAAGAGGGATCCTAAAAACTGAAGAATGTGCAGCCTGACCCTGATATCTGAACATTGTTTACATTTCATTTGTGTAACTCATTGCTTCAATGTAGCTACTGTAAATTGCTTTAATTTTGCTAGTGGCACAAAATCATGAAAGTAACAACAGGGCTGTGTGAACAGCCCATGCTCAGCTGACCTAGACATTCATCACACTTGCAGCTCTGTGAACTTGGGATAGGATCAAGGTCACCCATGTACTGAGTAAGTCTGACCTTTATGGAAGCACACTAACATGTACAACATCAAGGTCCCAGTTCAAGTAGTTCTCAAGTTATTGTGAAGATTAAAATTCATGTATGTTGCATTGTGACCCCAGAAACAAAGTCAGGGTCATTCGTGTACTATCTAAGCATGCACAAAATAGGTAGACACTTATAAAAGGTACATCCCTACCAAGTTTGGCACAAATCTGGGCAAAAATATTTAAGTTATAACCATTACAAGAAATTCCCATGTTAAATTTTCCAATTAAAACTTTTTTTAAAGATTTTTGACCAAAAAAAATCATAAAAAATCCAAAAATCACTGGAGCATGATTATTTCAACATGACCATTTGAACAAACCTGGTAGAAACCCACCCAAGGTACATTGCCACCAAGTTTGACATCAATCTGGATGACAGTTTTGGAGAAGAAGTCAAAAATGTGAGTAAGCATTAGAATGCCCATTGACTCACATGGTAATCAATAGGAAAGCTGCATTGACCGGTACGTACCCAAATTGAAAAAAAAATCATTAAAAAACAGGAATCCACAGCAGTGCCACATAGTGAACAACTTTGTTTGACCTTTCCACAAGGAACATATCAACCAAGTTTCAGCTTAATCTGAGGGATGGTTCTGGAGAAGAAGCCAAAAATAGCAAAACCCCACACAAAATTACAAAAAATTGCAGGGTCACCTGGTGAACAATTAAGAACTAGGAGTCCCCAGGAAAGTCCCTGTGCAATATCAAAGCAATTGGATGAGCGGTTTTGGATAAGAAGATTTTTTAAGATCTGCCCCCAAAAAAGAACCAAAAAAATTCATAAAAAATCCAAAAATCACTGGAGCGTGACCAATTGAAGAGTCTTGGTAGAGACCCACCCAAGGCACATTCCCACCAAGTTTGAAGTGAATCTGGCTGACAGTTTTGGAGTAGAAGTCAAAAATGCGAATTGTGGACGACAGAAGTCTCTAGTATGATACACTTATATAGAAAAACATGACCCATATTTGGATGGCTAGTCATAACATAAGCTCAGCTGACTGACAGGTCAGCTGAGCTAAAAACACAGTGAAATAGTACATGTCTTTTAACATTGTTTGAATAGGAATTATGTCTAAAACAGTGAAATCAAAACTGCAATGAAAGGTCGAAAAATAAAAAAATAAAAAAACATGAATATTTATACACGTGAAAATAAAGCAATTTACAGTGTACCAAATCCAATGAGAAAAGAAAAGGGGACCATTTTGTTGTAAATTGCAGTGAGGTTTGTTGTGATGCAGATCTGCAGAATGCACCATGCTCCACCTAAATGAGTGGATATGTTGCTGCCTGCAAGCTCTGAAACAAATTTACAAACACCTGGTATCCAAATAAACATATGCCATATAGTACTGATACTGACACTGTCCAAGTTTTAACTCAGTTTTTGTATGTTAAACTTCACTTTCCAGATCTGAGTTTTGTGACCTGAAATTAATATATTGTATCACAGGCTTCCTGACAATGGCAAAGCCTGATTTTGCCAAAGTTTTGCATGTAAAGTGACTCCCAGCTCCCACCTTCAAAAAATCAAATTTAATTAAACTAGACATACAGCGTAGCTTCAACAAAAAGCATTGACTGAAGAGTCTGCCCTAATGAGCATGTAATTAGGCTGCCATTTGCTCAAATTAGGTCATCATGACACCAACATCTAATCAGTTTACCTTGCCAGGTAAGATAGGCATATTGTCAAATTTGAACAAAACAAATACAGTAGTCCCTCCTTTGAGAGACCACATAGTGCCACCCCAAAGGTGGTCACATAAAGCAGGTGGTCTCTCAAAGGAGGTATAAATAACATGAAAGGTACTACAGAGAAACCTGACAATTGTGGTCTCTCAAAGGAGGTGGTCTCCCAAAGGAGTGGTCTTTCAAAAGAGGGACTACAGTACATGGAGGCATTCTGTAGATATCGCAGTACAGTGGCCCCCCTCTGATAAGGCCACCCCAAATGCAGCCCGAAGTGTCTTTATCAGAGGGGTGACCACTCTTGAGGGGGAGAATATAATGGAACTACCACACTTTCTGCACAAGAATGCTTGCCTTTCAAGAGGGGTGGCCTCTGGAGAGAGGGATCTTATAAGAGGAGGACCACTGTAATGAGAATGTGCACATCTGGACAGACTAACAACCCTAAAACATAAAGGGTTCCCCCTATGGGGCGGACCCTTAAAAAAGAAGCAAATGAATAACTAAATAAAAACTGGTGTAGTGAGCAACAGAATAATCATGGCACACAGCTAATTGCGGGCGCAAGCTTCTTGTTTTTAAGGGTCGGCCCCATGGGGGATCCTCTTTGTTTTCCGGTTGTCTGGATGTCCGTCCGGATGTGCACATTCTCATTACCATGATATCTACAGAATGCCTCCATGTATTTTGCTCAAATTTTGCAATATGCTTATCTTACCTGGCACGATGAACTGATTAGATTTTGGTGTCAGCATGACCTAATTTGAGCTAATGGCAGCCTAATCACATGGCGGACCCTTCAAACACCGCTTTACATTGAAGGAATGTCTAGTTTGTTTCTGTTGTTGGCCGGAAAACATTCTGGCGATTCATTTTGCAAAAAGTTGGTCACAAATTTGATAGTTTACTCAAGATTTACCCTTTCATCCCTGTATTGACAGCACCTTAATAGGAAGTGAAATTTTCTCTTCTACCTTGAGCACCCCACAGCGGGAGCACCTGTGCTCCTCCAATAGATCTTTTGGCCTGGCGTAGCTTCCTGTTTCTTATAGATATTACATTTTATTATCCTTAGCTTGGTAAGTGCATAGTTTTTTGTGATCCATTTAATGTCACATTGCACACAAATGAGATTTTAACTTTGTATATATCTGTTCTTAATTTATTATCACATCTTTTATCTTTCACAGCCAGCTGTCTGTGTGTATTGTATAATTTGTATGTCAAATTGTATTTTCTCATTTTATCCACCTAGGGCTTTGGAGCACAACATAGGTGCTGTTCTTGTTTTGCAATTGTTTGTTACCGTGCAATATCACAAGTTCAACAGTAGCAAGAGACAACTTATAGCTGAGACCTCAGTTGTCTTGGTCTCAGCTTGTAGCAAGGAGTCTGAGATATGCAACAGATATGATCATTAAATTCATTGATAAATTGTACACTCTGTTGTGTTACCACTGACACTGCAATGGCCGGGATATAATATTGCCCATTGCAGCCAATATGCATGATACGCCCACCTCACGGTGCAGGTGGAAAGGGTTGCTGAATCCCTGGCCTGACCAGAAGTACCACATACTGACATAGTGTATCGTCGGTGTGTTTGTGCATGGACCTACTATCTGACATGACATTTTATGGTGCCAGTGGAAGTTGGGCGATAAAAAGAGGAATCATGGGAACCATGCAATCAATTTGTTGGCGCTACTAACTTACCTCTCCCAGAAATATACTGTACAGTTTTAGTCCTGGACTACCATCATGATCTGACTTGTCCATGACGTTTTCATCAACAATACTGACATACACAAAAGTTTCCAGCAGCTCCCTGAAAAACACGAGAGCTTCTGCTTGCAATTCACAAATACATACGACAGACGGCGTTGCAGTCAATTTGTGCGTGACGTTTGGATTTGGCGCCAAAAATGACCCTTCGGCCAAATCGTCAACCAAAAGAGTAAAGTTGTAAAATTCAGTTCCAGTAATTATTGTTAAATGGTTTGCATGTTTTTCATATACTATACAGCTTTGACATTGATTAATATTTCTTTCAAACTATATGGGATTAAACTCATTATGAACAATGTGTGAAAGATAGAAAACTAGAAAAGAAAGATTTAATTGCTTCACGGCAAATTGTCTGGGTGCCTTCAAAATGAGAACAGTTTAAAATGCTACACTTTGCCATTGTTCAACATTATCAATATTTTGTGTATTAGCTTAATTTGCATAAATTAGAATGCTAAAACTTTGGTTCTTGGTTAATGGGATGTGGCTGTGTCACAAAGTTGAAACTTATAAACTGAAGTTTGAATCATACCACTATCTATATAGGCCTAATAGTTTTGAAGCTTTTCAAGATCTTACTTTTGTGTATCTGCCTTATTTGCATAAATTTAAATCCTACAACTTTGGCTCATGGTTCACTGGATGCCACAAGCCTACAAATTGAAGTTGAAATGGCACCGCTATCCATAATAGTTTTGAAGCTATTCAATATTTAAATTTTGTGTACTATTAGCCTAATTTGAATATATTGAAATTTTATAATTTGGAGTCATGGTTCATTGGATGTGGCTCTGTTACAAACCTACAAATTGAATTTGGAACGGCACCTCTATCTATAATAATTTTGAAGCTATTCAAGATTTAAAGTTTGCATATTCACCTAATTTCCATAAATTAAAATCCTACAACTTTGGTTCATGGTTCATTAGATGTGGCTTTGCCACAAACCTATAAATTGAAATTGGAATGGCATTTCTATCTATAAAATTTTTGGAGATATTCAACTTTGAAATGTTCTAATGTCCCTAATTAAGATAATTTAAAATTCTACAACTTTCGTTTACTGTCCATTATATTTGCAGGTGTCACAAGGCTTTACTTAATAATAATATTCTGTGGCACTCCCCTTATCTGCCGCGGTCCTGGCTAGTTTAGTAACTAGTCAGGTGGCCTTTAGTACGGGGAAAAAAAAAAAGCAAGCCCTATCCCACTGTCGCAACTTTGCGCTCGGCATGCCCACGGCCCCTTCTGATGATGCCACCTGGCAGGGTCATGGGAGCCATAATAAGGGCTACCTTCTCCCTTCCCTTGCTAAGTTTGTCCTCTATTCTCTTCCGTGACTAATCCTAAGATATTATTCCTACTCTCCCAGCACTACACCAAGAAGCCTTTCACTGACTCTAAACCAACTCTACTTCCTGGAAAATCGCCCTTCAATCCTAGTAATCTATGCTAACCTATCATTCTCTGCCATGTCCCTTACTTTCTCTAAGCTTTTACACTGCCCATCTCTTGTTCTCCATTGTACAAACAACTGGTCTCTAAGCGTTCTATAACCTATACACCATGTCATCATATGATCAATGGTCTCATCCACATCCTCCCTACACACCCTGCACTTCCCATCACTCCCATTCATCCACTTCTGTTTCCTCTTCTCCAGATTGATCACTCCTGCTCTGCCCTAAAACAACGGTCTAGAACCCTTGCTACCATCCCAACATTTAGTCTTCACTGGCTTGTCTACAGCTCTATATGCTTTCAGTGTGCTTTTTTTTCCTCAACCCCTCTTTTCCACTGCTCCACATGTTTCTCTTGGATCACCTTTCCTATATACAATTTCCACGCCACTTCAATCTCATCTGGCCCTTTCAGTTCATATTTCTCAGCTAACTTGTCTATTTCTTGAACCCATTTTGTCTTTTCACTAACAGCCTCAATGTACACCTTCCTACACCATCTTTCTTCATTCACCTGTTGCAAATATCCCCAATAGCCTAGCCTAGACTTAGCTATTCTATCTCTTATTGTTAACCATCCCAACTCTCCCAACACTGCCTCTGTTGCTACACACGGTGGTGCCCCAAGCACCCATTTCCCCATCTCCCTCTGTGCCTTCTCCATCCATTCAATATCCTTCTCACTAATGGCTATTACATCTACCCCATACAACATCCCAGGTATGGCTACACGTTCCCACAGCACCCTTCCTGTGAATGATCTATTGAAGCTGTTCCCTGCTGTGACCTTTATCATACCTTTTGCTCTATTCACCTTCTGTCTGATTTTCTCAACATGGTACCATAGATCGTCGAGGCCTGTCCCGTGACCTTAATGTTCACCCCTAAATATTCGTACTCCTCACCCTCTCCAATTCTGATGACTTTCTCTTGACCCTCTAGTATCCTAAACTTTCCTACCATCCATTTCTCCTCCTGTCTTCTCTTCTGCCCCAGGACCATGACCTGACTTTTCTTCTCACTAAACTCTAATCTCCACTTTTCTCCATACTCCCCTGCTATTCTCAAAAGTTCCTGTAACTCTCTACCTGTATCTGCCATTAACACAATGTCATCAGCGAAGAACAACCCTGGTATCTTTTCTCCTCCTATTGTTACTCCTTTATTGCTCTCTATATCAGCTCAGTTCCCAGTTCTCTCATGTATATGGCAAACAAAATCGGTGATAACACACAACCCTGTTTTAGCCCGATGTCTAACCTTGCCCCGTGAGTTTCCACATCTCCTATACTGAGACCACAATTTATATCTGCATACAGAGCCTTTAAAACTTCCAGAAAGCCACCTCCAAAGCCTAGCACTTCCATTTTAGCCCACAATGCATTTCTTTAAACCCTGTCGTAAGCTTTCCGCACATCAAGGAAGACCATGTACACCTTTCTTTTCCTTTTCCTTGCTATCTCTAGCACCTGTGATAATGTAAACACATGATCGACGACCCTCCTGCCTGGTCTGAAACCATTCTGAATCTCTCCTAAGAAACTCTCTCTCTCCACAACTCTCCCCAGTCTCATGTACATTACACGTGCAAAAATCTTTCCCATATTTGAGGCTAATACTATCCCTCTGCACTGATCTAGGCTATCCACTGATCCTTTCTTCGGGATGTATGTGATCTTCAGCTCCCTCCATTCTCTTGGGGCTTCCTTTCTTTCAATAACGAAATTAAACAGAAATTTCATACTCTCCCACAATTTTTCTGGACCTTTCTTTATAAACTCATTTAGTACCCCATCTGGCCCTGGGGATTTTCCTACTTTCAACCTGTCCACTGCTGTTTCAATCTCTACTCTCTCAATTCTCTTGCATAGTTCCTGTTCCCACCTGTCAGGTCCTGCTTCTACTCTACCACTAGGTGGCTCCCCCGCCCCCCACCGTGGGTCATTAATTCCATCCCAGTGTTCCTGCAATGCCGCTTCTATATCCTTCACCTCCTCTATTACTTTTCCTTTATGTTTAAGCTTGTCAATTCCTACTCTCTTCCTTCTCAACACCTGTTTCCAAAAAACTGCTGATGAGTCACCTCCACTTGACAGAACCCTTTTTGTCATCTCATCATTCCTCTTTATCCTTCTCTGTGTCTTCATCTCCTGTACTATCATTCTTGCCTCCTTGTACTCTTCCTGAGCCTTAGCTATTTCATTCTGCTGTCTGTATTTCCTAGCAAACCTCCAAGCTTTATTCTTAACCTTCCTATTTTTAATTGCAATCTTTATCTCTGCATCTATTCTATACCCTTTCTTCTCTACTGGTACTCTTTTCCTTCCTACTACGTCCTTTGCAACCTCAAATATTACTCTCCTCATGTCATCTGCCATTCCCTGAATATCAACTGATTTACTCTCCACCCACCGCTCCTCCCACCCCCTCAGCTCATCATGTAGTCTTTGTCTGTATGTCTCCCAGTCAGTATCCTCACCAACACACCAAACCCATTTGATGCCCCCTTGTTTCTTCTCTTTCTTCACACACCTAAGATTCACAACTATCCAATTATGGTCACTTCCAATATCCATATGCCCTTCCTCATCAATGCTACATGTCTCAATATCCCTGAACATTCTCTCGTTTACCAGCACATAGTCTATGATTGATCTCCTGTCACCTGCACCCCATGTCCACTTACCTTTACACTGCATGTCCCTATTCAAAATCCATAGCCCAAACTCTCTAGAGAAGCTAAGTAGTCTCCTGCCATTCCTGTTTTGGTCTCTATCACCTCCATCAATCCCATCTAATCCATCTCCTATGTGACCATTGAAGTCCCCCACAACCATGACCTGGTATCCCTGCTCCTGTACACTGTTAACATGTATTCTTATCTGCTCATACACTTGGTCGTTCCATTCCTCTGGTAATCCCTCTCTGCCTACATACACTACCCCTAGTGCTATCTTATTCCTCTGTGACTCTATTCATATCCACTGTATCTTGTTCTTAATGTCACTGCTCTCAGCATCTTCGATCCCAACCCTGTGCCACTTCACTCCCTTCTTAATGAGAAAACCTACCCCTCCTCCCTTTCTCTGCCCTACTGTCCTCCATCTTCCTGTGAAGTTATACCCCTCAGGTATATCTAATTGGTCCTGTTCTCTTTCCCTTAAATGTGTGTCTGTCAGGGCCACTACATCAAAGTCTTCCTCCTCAGCTACCATGCAAATATCAACCATCTTTCCTCTAACTCCTCTGCAGTTTACATACCCCACTCTAATCCTTGACCCCAGGTCCTTCCTTTTTCCTTTCTTTCTTCTACCCTCCCTGCCAGTCCGAGCCTCTTGAATGGGTGCTGGGTTCCCTAGTTTTCCTGCAGCTGTTGCACCCACTCACTGTACACCTGCCCTAACCTGTCTCCTCCTATCTGGCTCGGGTGCAAACCATCCCACGAAAACATCTCCCTCCTGCCTACAAAGTCCTCCCACAAATCCCTGAAGGCAAACCCTCTCTCCCTGCACAACCCTCCCAGCTGCCTATTTATTGCTATAATCCTGCTAGCTTCCCACCCACTCATTCTATACCTGGGCAAAACCTCATCACAAGAGGCTCACAGTCTAACTGCCCTACCCTGTCTAGCAGCCTCTTGTACCTACCTCTGTTCCCACCCTGCCCCTTCCTCCCCCCTCCTCTCTGTCCGCCAGGTCGTTAGTCTCTGCCTGTACCACCACCCTCGGACACTCCCCACTAGACCTGACTAACCCCTTTATATGCTCCTCCACATCCCTTATCTTCGCCCCTGGTAAACACACCCTAACCCTATTCCCTCTATCCTGCCTACAGAAAGCCCGGTCTACCCTCCTTACAATACTACTTCCCACCACTACTGCCTGTCTGACCCTCTCTCCCCTCCCCTCCTCCTTACTACTCTCTGCTGCCTGTGCTAACCCCTCCCCTCCTTCCCTACTGTCCCCCTCGTCACTACAGCCTGCTGCCTGTCTCGCCTCTTCCCTCCCACCACCCCACTGCCCTCCACAGCCCTGGCCCTATCCCTAGCCTCCTCCCACTCAAACTTCAGGGCTGCCAACTGTCTCCACCCTCCCTTACTGCATATTGAAGTTTTCTGACCTACCAGTATTAAAATTTTAAAGCCCCCTAACTTGCATAATTTCAAACATCATTACTATTCCAAACGATATGCACAATTTCACTGGTAGGTCAGTCACTATGGCAAGTTTGGTGGTTTGCCGAATAATAGTGTCTGAGAAAAACTCTGGACAAATTTGGTTGCAAAGAAGAAGGAAGGAAAGAGGTTCCGGCATAATCCTGAGTCCCCCCCCCCCCCCCCCGGTGTAGAAGGAAGTCAGGCCTGCTTATTCTGTAGTGATTCCGTCCGTCGCGACTTACTTTTCCAGATTTGTTTGCAGTAAATATGTGTAACTGTGTGGACCTTATCATATTCCAATAAACCTTTGCCCACACATTCGAAAGTGTAAATTAATCATGTTTGTTTGAATTATTTTTTAAAGCTAGAACACAGCAAAAACTGCGATTTCCATAGGTCTGGAAAAGGACTATTTTGGATGGACGTGGTAATTGTCAATTGCCTTTCAAATTGAAAAACAGGGCAGAGCCTATATAGGCAACATGAATTTGTCTTGCGAAGAAAGACAAGAGACAGGTGAATGACCTTGCGGAGGTAACATGATGAAGAAAGAGAGAAAAGACAGAGCAAGACAGACAGGCTAGGCTTACTTGAGGATTTACAGACTGACAGACAGACAAATAAATGAGTGAATGAATCAGTAAATAAATAAATAAATAAATAAATAAATAAATAAATAAATAAATAAATAAATAAAAACGCTGTGTGTCTTGCTGCAGATGTAGTCCCTTAGGCTATGATTTGTGCACTTTGAAATCATGACTGAGGCTGAGGGTAGACGAAAACATGGTCCTTCACAGAATTTTCAATGAGTATGCAACTGGTATATGCTGTATGCAGAGGTGTCAAGTTGCCCAGTATACGAAATGGGGGCTCAAGGTTGGTAAAAAGGGTCCTATTATTTCATCACGAAGAAGACGAGCAAACATGTGGGAGATGGAAAATTTAGGTGACTTATATCATTACAAAATTGGGAGACTAGGCACCTCTGCAAGGCCTATTCGATTGTTCTCTCAGGACATTCACTTTGAATATTTAATTGTTCTCTCAAAACATTTCAGCACTTTGCATGTTTCATCGTCTATCAAGACATTGGAGCACTTTGGATGTTTTGGATATGTCCTGTCAAGGCTCAGTCTATTAGCACAAAATGGATGTTACAGGACACCCCACCAGAATACCCAAATCCCTTTCATTAATGGGCCTGCCAATGGGATTTCCATGCAGGAAACTTCTATTACAGGCCCCCTGTTAGACTGCAGACAACAACAGTATGGAGACAAAAAATATGCACAAAAGAAAAACAAAGAGAATGTTCACACGATTAGGCCCAGTTGCACTCGCTGTGCATGGGTTGTCCACTGCCGTGCCGAGATATTCGGGGCTAAGTCTAAGAGGCTATAGGTCCATGACAATAATTATTGATACCTGGTGGTGCGGATATTGTCATATTAGACATACAACATTTAAAACTAATACAAATTTGAGGTTACCCGAAGTCATTAAAATGTCTTCATAATTTTTATACCGCTTACCAGCCAACTATCTGTTCCCTTTACCCTCCCCCCCCCAAAAAAAAAAAATGTTTGTCACGTATTCCACTTGATAAGAACTATTGAAATGAGCAACATATCTTCATTCATTAAATATTGGTGACGCATTCCTAACCTATATTTGAACAAATTAAGAACAAAAACAAAACAAAAAAACTTCTGAAATTATAATCCGTCAATTTCAAAACTTCGAAAAAAAAAATGAATAATTTTTATGATGGCCCATTCTAGTATCCATTTAAAAGGTAACGATGGGCCAACAAATGCTTCCTTTTCGTTACAATGACAATGGTGTCTTTGATCTCACGTTTACGACTGGGGCGTTTTCTTCAGCATAATCTGATCAGTAGCCAATCAAGAACAATCTGGGAAGGTTGATCAGTTTAACTTTATGTACCTACGATCAATAAACCGAACTATTTCTGTTTCTGAATTAATGTATTTTCTGTTCACTAGACGGCGTGCTGGTTCAAAGTTGCAAGCAGGTGCTTGGTCACGTGATCTGACTCATGCTTAGAAATCCAATATGGCGAAAGCAGTCTCTTAGCTGCAGATAAACATACCAGCCAAGATGCCTTGGAAGGGTAAGTGTTTGTCAAATATACATTGGCGCCAAATTACTACGTAAGTTGACACCACTGTTTCATGTTGATGTGTTTAAGTGTGATATGATATTCAATCTCTGAGTGGTCATAGATCCACGATAACTAGACAAATTCAAATTTGAAAGACGTGGGAAAGTGTTGGAACGCGAAAATCATAATTTATGACACAACACACTTGTGAACGACCCCAAATTGCAGCCATTAATTATGTAGGCCAGTAACGGTTACAGATATGAGCATCTTTTACAATGTATGCACGCTATTGTTGACCATAGATGATGCATAGCTATGTACGAAAATGATCACAAGGAACATTTCGGCAAACTTGAAAGACGGAATTGGCACAACAGTGCAGGATTCAACTTGTTCATGGCTGTTGCAAGCTGGTCTGGTCACGGACGCACGACTGGTCTGCTCACATGTTGCAACTGCATGGACCGTACCAGGGATTACCATGCTTTAGTTATAACCCGTTTATATTATAGTTATGGAGAAAGTGTGCCGTGAAATATACTGACAGTGGTCAACTTGGGCTTCTTTATGTAAGCTCGTCCGTGTTTTTAATTTCGACACAAGTCACAAGCCATGCAAGAAAATAAACAAGTTTCATTGACCTTCATAACAATAACAGCAGACATCAGGCCTCTTGGACCCAATATAATTGGGTTTGGGTGCCCAAGCTCAAAACAATACTGAGGCTTAAGACAGACATATCATTTTTCCAGAGAATCTCTGTCAACAAGACACTTTAATTTCAGCATAAATTTTTATGAGGATCCATTAATTGTGCTTGCCTTGATTGATTATGTTTAAGGTTGACACATTTTATCAGTATCAATTTCACATAAATTTTATGAAGGGTTGTTCTACATATTTGATTGAATGTCACTGTAAATTTATGATGTTAGACTTGCTGGTGGATTAACTGGGCAGTTGCATCTGAAGAAGGGCATCTGATCTTGTTGAAGTGATCATATATTTCTCTAACTTACCCTATCCCACCTTGGACTGGTCCAGGACATTTCACATGATAGTGTGTCATACTACTTCCTACTGGTATGAAATTAAAGGTCCCAAAAGCCAAAAGATTTATTTTTGTTCAAAGTGAAGAACTTGGAGTGTTATACCACTTTTGTGAACAAAATTTGCCATATCACATAGGGAAAATGACTTTGCAAAAAAAAAAAAAATTTGTTGCCCATGACGAGCCCAAAGTTGACAAGTTTGCACCTTTTTGGTCACAAGGAGGCTCTGGGTCGTGACATCACAGAAGGGAGTCAATGTGATACAATGGCGGATAGCGATAGAGAAAGCATGAGCAATGGTGATGCAGAGAATGAGCTGGATCTCTATTTTCGCTGTTCCTTTTCCAAAGAGGACTTTACTGAGGATGAGGGGGAAGATGTAGGGTTATGAAGGGAGAAGGACAGGGAGATTAAGTCTTACTGGAAGGAAGCAGTGATGGGCTGAGACAAAGCCTGTCTTTGCTGTTGCAACTGGAACCATGGAGGAATAAAACAGACTACTTCTCCATGCTGGGACTGAGTCTGTGCCCAACACTGACCATGCCGTTGCTGCCATGGAAGATCACCAAAACTGGTGCATGGGAAGTTAAGACTAGTAAGGGATGCTTTTCAAAAGTTATTGTGTGAAAATTTCTATATAAGTGACTGGTTGTAGTTTACGGCAGGCCATCTTGCACGTTTGCCAATAGGTAATACCGGTAGTGTATGCTGCCTGCTAAGACTGTGGAAATCAAATGTAAACTCAAACCCAGTTGAATTTGAAACCATAGGCCTATGCGCAGCAGGCTTTCCATTTAGTGATTTATAACAAGGCTTGGGATATGTGAAGGTAAATAATTGCATTGACAAAGATCTGTAAGTCTGATGTGTGCCTAAATGGATTAACAAAAACTACTGTAGCATGCCGCAAACTTCAAAAGAGGGAAATACTCAAGCATTTGACCACAGCTTGCACACACATGAAGTCATAAGCCACACAGCTGGAGGTGCTACTGTTTTGCCTGTCCTGATGTGCAGCGTATACTGCAACTGCGCAAGATGGCGTGCCTTCTTGGTTTAAACATATTCTTTATCACAAAAAATAAAGGGATCAGGAACAATGGTGTAGCCCTATATGAATCCCTTACGCATAAAAATAGGAGAAAATAAAGCACTGTATGGCAAAAACTGTAGCCTTGGGTCGACATCATTGAACAAAGACAAGTGCACACTAGTCATAAGAGAGCAAATCACCAAAAGAATATTATTAATGGCCTGTCTCCTTATTATAGGCTATAATCTGGCAGTACTCAAGAGACCTAAACTTCAACAGTCACTTATACAATGAAAACTCATTATAATGACACCATCTGGTCTCTAAGAAATGTGTCGGATAGCTGAATATGTCTGATGTTTGAGTGTCCTTATAATGAGGTTTCACTGTATAGGAATTTTCGCACAGTGACTTTTGAAAAGCATCCCGGAACTTCCCGAGCGTCAGCTTTGGTCTTCTGTAGTGCTAGCTACTGCATGATCAGTGCTGGGCACTGATTGGATTAGCCCCAGTAGCAGCTGCAAAGACTGGTTTTGTCATAGCCTGTGGGTCCTTCCAACATCGGTTCACCATAGTTGATGAGTTCAGACTGGACAAGCCGGAACAGTTTCCTGTTTGCATCCCCATTTTAATCCAGCAAGCCATGAGCACACTGACATTTACTACTACGAGTCAATGTTTACAATCAGAGTTGATGCTGAAGCTCCCTTCTGTAACGTCATGCTTGACGAGTGTGGCCGCTAAATGAGACGCAATTTGGCACAATAAAATTGTGTATAAAGTATATATTGCATCATTGTGAGGGCAAATTTTCTTTCACAAAATGCTATAACAATTCAACTCCTTCAGTTTTCATAAAAAATAAAGCACTTGTTGAGGGAGAACTTTAATGCTGAAGGGCTCAGCACCTTCAATTTCTAAATCACTCACTTTGATTATACACCAATCTCTTAGCACCGGAATTTTGCGAAACAATTTGAAAATTGCAAAAGTCTACATTTATATTGGAAAGACGATGATACAATTTTAGAAAATTATAACCATATGTAATGTGTAGAAATTTGGAGAAAATGAAACTTGATCTCAAAAAATTGACAGTTCTTGGCACAATATAATTCATGAATCTGTCCAATTGATGTTCTACATAACCTGACAAGCAAATGTGGCACAGAATAGATGTACACCTAAATCTCTTTGTATGCAATATCTACTGAACTATATATACACATTTAAATTTTGGCATAGTTTAGAGGGCCTGGCATATATGTAAATGTAGGTTTTTCTTCTATTGCTTAATTATAATAAGCAGAGACTAAAATTATAGTTGTATGGCATTTGCAAACTGGCAATATGCATGTAGGTTCAAACACTTTGTATGTGCATGTATAAATATTTTGATAGAGTGATGATGGACAACATTTAGCAGCATTATAGCATCCTTGAAGGATTAGTTTCTTTTTAAAAAATATAGTAATTTTTATGAAATGACAGCAAAATGATTACACAGCCCTGGTCTGTTTGCCATCCTTCAGCTGTGCCCCTAGTTTGCAGCAATAATTAAATTGAGGTGAGGTTTCTGGTAAAGAAAATAAGATATAAAATGAAAAAAATGAATTGTTTTAAATGGTAATAATGATAGTTGTATTGCACAAGAGACAACCTTGGTTCTAACTGTAAATTCAGTGCATTTTTATTTTTGCTTATTTCGCTGATAACACAAAAAACATGAAAATAAAATAGGATAAAGTTGTATTTTAAGAGAGGTTTTATAGGAGCTATGTCCAAAATAGGAAAACTAATATTTCAGTTAAATGCCTAAAATAAAAAATAAATAGATAAATAAAAAAGTGAAAATTTATGTTGATGAAGACAATAAGTACATTTACAGTACATGTATATGGTTTTGACATTAAGGTTTTCACTGATTGTCCAGCCTCCAATTTGGCTTCAATTTAAAGCTCAGCATTTTCACTTATCCTCCCCCCCCCCCCCCCAAAAAAAAAAAAAAAAGCCCGAACTTGTCCTGCCCAGTAGGACTTGCTTTAATGTCAAGCTTTGCAGTAATGCAAATGGTGCCATCAGATGAGGGGAAACTGTGGCCCCCCTGAAACAGCAAGCGTTCAGAACTTTCCCCATATTATGACATCAAAAGAAGAATGCTGCCTCATTCCTGTACCAGCATCATATTTGATGATCTATATGTTGATAGTTGTGAACTTCACTGATTAATCCATTGGCATTTAAATGCATGCAAAAATAGATAGGAAATAAGTTGCCAAAATGAAATATGTTCATGGTTTTCCGTAATAGGTAAAAGGGGTAGGGAGCAAAAGAAAAGGGCAGGGTAAATCTCCCTTCTATTTTAAGCTGTTGAGACCACTGCTTGGGTTGTATGATTGCATTGGTTTCAAAGTTCTGTAAATTGCTTTATTTTCATGTGCAAAAATTTTCACAGTTTTTGTGTTTTTGTCATTTCACTGTAGTTTTGATTTCACTGTTTTGGACATAACTCCTATTCAAGCAACGTTTTAATGCTATTTCACTATGTTTTTATTTTCACTTGATTTGTGCCACCAGCAAAATAAGCAAAAATAAGAGTGCAGCAAAATTAAAACAATTTACAGTTTTCTCAAGAGTTCATGACATAACTCCTTCAAGTTTGGTGCAAGGGGCCCTTTTTAGGCAAAGCCTTTTATAGTAAACTGATTAGATCATATATTTTAGGTCACATATTGACTGATCAGGGATGTATTGAAGGTATTGACTTGCAAATATAGAGTCAGAAATCCTTCATGCAGGTTGTATGGTTGCACATTGCCAGTAAAAATCAAGTGTGATGATTTATTTTCCATGTGCCGACGGTGCAGATTTACTTGCCACTTTACATGTAAAGACAGAAACTTGATGAAGATAGGAGTTAGAGTTAGTTTTAAAAAAAGCTTTAAGTTATCTACATACATGAATGTTATGTGTGTAGTAAGGTTGAAATTGTTCCTCTGTCACTAACTACAAAATTCTTCTCCTCCTTCACAATGCTCATTGATAAAAATTAAATACATATTTCTTTTCTGAAATTGTAGTTGTTTTCATCCTGATTTTTTCTCAGGAAAAAGCCAGGGTTGCCACCAGAGGGTAAAAGGGTAAAATAGCATACCCTAAAAAAACCTCAAGGGTACTTTTGCTTACCGTAAAATTTTAGCAAAAAAGTAAAATTTTGGCATATATTACCCCTTATGCCCCATAAAGTCTTTATTTGTAAACTTTTACTTTAGAATATGATGTATTTGAGTAACCTAAAATTTAACTCTGGCAGAAACCCTGTAAGCATCCCCAGACTCTGTATTGCTTTGTTTTGAGGGAGCTTGAGAGCACATCAGAAACAAGAGTGATCTAGGGGGATCCTTTGGAGGCAAAGCTTGATTTCAACCAAAGAAAGAAAATGAGCACATGGCAGAAATACATGTGCACATGATACTGTGAAGAAGCTTATATATTTTTCCAGGCAATCAAGTTTACATTAGTTGCAGTAACAGGGTTGGTGAAATGCAGAGTAAATGCTTGACTTATGGAATGTAGTTCAAACTTTCTGGGTGCAAGGCTCGATGATCGCTGGCATGACTGATCACCTAGTTACGCTCAGCTCTGTTGCCCAGGCTGGTCACTTTAGGGGAAAACTATGAAAACTAACCCCTTCCATCCATGGGGACTTTCCCATATTTATAAATGTCCATGTGCTGGCATAACAGCCTGGTGCCTTGAACACAGGCATTTTCAAGGTGATATCTTGTCAAGAACTGTCGAAATAGCTACATTTTCTTGTTTCCACTCCCAACCTGTTTGCTTTGCAAATGAATGCTGTGTTGTGACTATTCCAGCAAGTGCCTAATTCCTGGAAAGTACTGTGGAATCACTTTGTGTGATCCTGGCAGTAGAAGCATGTACATGTACCATGAGTTCTTAAATCTGGTATTGTCTGACAATGTGTGACCAGTGATCTGTAGTGTCCTCTGCATACCAAGAAGCTGTCCAAATTTTATATGCAAATCATACAGAATAAGACTTCTTTCATTAATGTTGCCTTTTTGTCGCTTATTCTTTCTAAAAACTGTAAGTGGTCTGTATTTCACAATATTTTAATTTTATTGTTAGAGCTTATTTGGATGATTGCTGATGTTCAAAATACTTAATGAACACTTATGTTAACTCATTCCATACCAGTCCCTGATTTTTCCGTATATTTACCTAGATTTAAGATGACAATTACATATTTAAATTCTTCATGAAAACAGCTTTCATTCCGGTACCAACATACCTATATAGTCTTAAGTCAGTGCCAGAACCACTGACCAAGGCCTATCACCATAGTAAGGAATGAGTTAAATGTCCAATCAGTTGACACTGTGAAAATTTGTACACTCACAAAGAAGTCCCTTTACAGTGAGTGGAAATGGATCCTTTGTTGCAAGACACAAAGTTTGCCCACTCGAACAACTGACAAAAGTTCAGCCACAAATTACAGACCATGCTTTGAGCATGCAGGAGAGGATATAAAGGAAGAAATCTGCAGTTGATACCCTGGTATGAAGTGACAAGAATCTTCTTGTTGATACCATGATATTCAGTGTAACGGAACCAGAGGTCTTCTTTCTGGTGAAAAGCTTATAAATAATGCAGAAATGGATGCTGTATGTTGCTGTGGATTTGAAAAATGCAAATTAAAGTAGTTTACAGTGTCTGTTATGCAAAATTAGCACCTTAGAATTTTTACTTTTTTCGGGCTGTCAGGCCCACTTCCACATTCAGTAGAATGTTAGAGTGGTAGTTTGGGCCACACAAATGCAAATTTAAGATACTGCAATACTTGTAAAGCTCCACAATGTATGCTTTTTCATCAATAAAAAAAAATAGTTTGTTCAGCTTGTGCACTCATACATGTTTCAGATCCTTTCACTAGCAACAAAGAGATATGTTTTGTCATACAAGGAAAACCAAGTTTAGTCACATCATATGTAACAAAACCATAGTCTTAGCATTTATGGTCAATATTTTTGCAAGTGCAACTAATTTTGCCAAGTTTAAAGCTTTTTTGTTGTGTAAATAGTCTGAATATAGTATTGCACATTGACCTTACTGTAACCATGAATTATATGATATCAAATCAGATTCACATGTTGAAGCACATTGTATTTTAAGGGACAATCATCACGCAATACTTTTTCTGTAAAAAGCTCATAATCACCATGTAAACCTTGTTAAGGGTTTTAGACAGTATCCATTGAATATGCAAGCCTGCCTCACAGTGCTCAACTGAGGCTGGTAAATGTTTGTTTGTTTATTTCTCAAAAACCCCTTTGGGGTACATGAGTACATGCAAGTCAAAATATACAGAGTGACATACAACAATTAACAAAGCCATACACAATTATAAGATCAAGTTGAACTGTCACATAAAAAATAGTTTTTAGGTGTTCACATCAGTGCTCCATGCAGAAGAGGAAGCTAAGGTTATCTAAGGCACACCATTACTCTCCACCATTATCAGTTTGACTAGTTTGCTGAGTTTTAGCAATGGAGTGGTGCAGAGGTAGACAACCCCCATGGGGCACTGCCTCAGCACTGGACATGCATGTTTGCACAGCTGTGTGTGTGGGGGGGGGGGTAGGCTTACGGAATTGTACAAGTGACAATGGTCACAGCAGCATTTTCCTGCTTCACTGTCAGGCCATTTTTGTATGTGGCTGGTGGCCCAAGGTCAAGGGCCCTGGGTCTGCTAAACAGCCAACAACAGCATCACCTTGAACAGGGACCTACATGTGATAAATTATTCTGCTGAAAAATTTGAAAGAGGTGATAACCAGGTGCTCTTTGTCTCTCTCTCTCTCTCTCTCTCTCTCTCTCTCTCTCTCTCTCTCTCTCTCTCTCTCTCTCTCTCTCTCTCTCTCTCTCTCTCTCTCTCTGTCTCTCTCTCTCTCTCTCTCCCTCTCTCTCTCTCTCTCTCTCTCTCTGTCTCTCTCTCTCTCTCTCTCTCTCTCTCTCTCTCTCTCTCTCTCTCTCTCTCTCTCTCTTATATTTATATGTATAAAATACGAAGATTGTGACAATTTTAACCTCCCTTCCCCCTCTTTCTTTCTTATATTTATATGTATAAAATACGAAGATTGTGACAATTTTAACCTGGGGAACAATTTATGAACATTTGTAGCAATGTCAGTATTGTTTGTCCTTTGGATAAGGTTCTAGCAAATATTGCACTGGTGCATTGATCCTTTAACCTTGACCATCAGTACAAATTTTGACATATTCTGTAAATTTAATTGTACGTAGTGTAAGATGTTTTTTTTGGACAAACCACTTCCTTAAAAGAGGCTACCCTTGCACGTGTACAACACAATAAATACCTAACCTTTGATAAAGCTTAAAAAAAAGAAAAAAAAAAAGAAAAAAAAACTGTCATCCTATGGCAAGTGATGAGGATATAATTATTGTGTCAGAAGTTCAGAAATGCTTTATTCTCATGGTAAAAAATGTAAGTGTGGTATCTTTGCTTATCAATGCCTGGTGCAGATGGAATTAATAAAATAGTTTATTATTGGCAAATGATCTTTTAAATTAAGGAAATCCAAATGTTTTTGTCTGCATTGTGTAGCCATGAACAATAACGTTGCTGGAGGATTCTTCAAGGTTATACTCTATGGCATCCTCGGGTTTCAGCGAACATAAAAATCATCTGTTTAAGCTAAATATGGGTATTGCATGTGCTAAACAATGTCACATGAATGTCAGATTGTGTGGGAAATGTAATTGCTAAAACTGTCCAGCAGGTTTACATTTTTATTATGCGTGTAGCCACAACAGAGCAACATACACTGGTACACTTCATGTTAAACATACTGTGACTTGATGATGTAGATGATCACGTCAGTAATGTTTGAATACAGGACATGTCAAAGTTGGGATTTTCTCTATAATAGTGCCACCTGATATGGCCAGGTTTCAAAAGAGTTCACTGCTCTTTGTATGCCCCACGTGTTACTGTTTTGTGAGCACTATACATGTAGTTTGTTTTGTAGATACCAACCATGCCGTCACAATCCATTTGGCATGCGTACGTCTTCATAACTGAAGAACTAACTTTATACAGGTTTAGTCACTGATCAAAGTAATAGCTGCTAGACAACAAGACATGTTTCAATATTACAGTGATTAAAAGCCAAGAAGTGTCAGGCTGTGAACTGTGGAGGGACATCGTGAATGTTAGCCACTGTTATCGATTGTTTCAAGGATTATAAAACAAGACAGTTGTGTCATATGTACCACCAGTTGGATTAACTTACTCTACGCCACAGGACTATATCAGTACCAAGGCAAACATTGAAGCTCTTAGAGTTGGTACATGTATGTTGCTTTGAGGTGAGTCATATATAGTGAACACATCAAACTTTTGGTCGCAGATACTCCAACAGCCACTGCCCAGTGTCAGAGACACCAGTTTTATATGTTAGTGCATGTGATTTGATGGTGATAGTTAAGGCAAACATTTGGCCAATAGGTTCTACATTTACTGAGAGTGGTATGATGAAATACTTCCTGTGAGCCGTCATTCTCAGCCCTGACAGATATAGTTTGCTACTTTATCTCTGCTGGATCCAATGATGGTGGAACAAATGTTACAATTATTACATGCCACTTAACATCAGTGGGAACAATTAATATGAGGATATTTTTTGGTTTGTATGAGGACAATTTTATGTCGAAGAACAAAGAGGAACTCTGAAGCAAAATTGATGTTCATTTGTATGAAATTGTTTCAAGTTTACATGTATATCTGTCCCACATTTATTTAAAAAGGTTGAATATGTAATACCAGGGACGGGGGGGGGGGGAGTTGAGGGGAACCACCACCCCAAAAAATGTTCACAAAAAAGATACTTTTATTTATAATCTATTTCAGATCTTTGGTATATTTCCTGCAAATTAGGCTCAAATGGCTCAGATCCACCTTTTAACACCTGTATTTTCAAAATTTTCTGGGGTAGGAACCCCAAACAAGTCAATGTTTTGTCCACTTTTCCTCGCCCTTCCAGATTCCTGGATCTGTCCCTGAATACATCCTTAAGCCTAAGTCATGTCATAAATGTACCTTTCCAAAATGAGGTCAGTGTTTGAGTTGCAAAAATCTCAGGCCATCTGGGACCTTAAACCCCCCCCCCCCTCGGATCCCCACCATGGGATTCCATGTGGCTGGCACACCCTTGGCCTGGGGCCTTCATCCCCTAAACCCACACTGTGGGTTTCTAGGTGGTCTTAACCCTCTCCAGGGGCTTTCATCCCCTGAACCCCCACCATGGGGTTCTAAGATAGCCTGCACACTCCCAGCTTTATACAGAATTCTGCAGTAACAATAGAATTATGTCAAATTGTGGCACCTCTGTCGCTGTGTATGTGAGTGGCACCTGACTATGTTTTGCTTTTAGAGGTTTGGCCTCTATTTTTTTTTAAAGTGTCATGTGTTGAATATCTTCCTGTTACTGAAAAAATGACCCCCCCCCCCAAAGCCTCTTTAATTGATGTCCAGTATAGCCCTGAATTTTTTTTACACACATACCACAAGTAATCTGTCACTTTTAGCCTCACTTTTTACATGATGACAGTAAAATTGGATGCAGAGTGTCACCTCAGCACAGAGATGTGCATGCTGAGCAAGACAAAGATACCGGCAACCTCGTGTAGAGGTCATGGCAGAGACAAAACAAAGCTGACCTTGACTGACTCCAATGCTACAAGCAGCATGTTTAAGGTTGTACAGTAGGTAAAATAAATTGTGTAGGTGAGAGATTCACCAGGGATATCTTAGGGTTACATGGAGCAGTAATGATCAAGTCTCCAGATCTACTGTGGTGACTGTGGAGCAGCACTGTTACCTGGTGTCAGGGCAGGTGAAGCAAAGGATCAAAAGATCATATCTACATTTTGTTTACTCTCCAGGGGTGTTTATACCTATAAAATATAGAACACAGGTATAGTTCACAGGCTTTGCCATAAGCAAAAAGCCAGCACATAGCTCCCCTAATTCTATCCCAGGCAAGTTCTCAGGAGAGCTGCATGATATGAGGTCATTGCTTAATGTGTAGAGGTTCCAAAACTCGTGAATTTTCAGGAGATCTCCCGAAATTTATCTCATTTCTTTAAAGTATCCCGACCTCCTGAATCTTGAAAAAATACTCCTGAATTATCAATTTTTTCCATAAAATAAAAAGTTGACATTTTGCAACTAGTGGAGTTATTTTGCCACATAGTGACAATGTATATATGAATTTCTGTGATAAAAAGATAGGAACAGTTGCTTATTTGATTATCTCATTATGCACCTGGGTTATTTTTCCAAGAGTATGAGACATTTCACACAGATCACCACATTCATTAAGAAGAATTGGTTATTGTTGATGCAGGCTGGACCTTGGGAAAAAAAATCATAAAAAATAGAAAAAATAAGATCTCTTCAGAGTGCTAGAACAAGAGAATAAACATGAACTTTGAAATATAAATTGTTTGTGTTGTAACAGTGTTTTTGTGTATCCTGCTAGCTGACTGTGGTTAACAGCATTTTCCTCAATTGTATATTTACAAAAAAATCCCCCCCCCCCCCCCCCCCCCCGGTCAGTGCAATCTCCTGAATTGGGAGAAAATAACTTGAAACCTCTGTATGTGGATGGGAGTGATCAACAGGTGACATGAAGTGTTGAGACGTGCCTGTGTGGAGGACGACAGTGCAAGGCATCATCACTCCCTTAAATGAGGGGGTAAAGGTGTAACTCCTATGACCCACCACATTTACATAAGGGGTTTTCAGTGCTGGTATACAGGGCATTTTTATTTACCATACTTGTGTGGTGGAAGCCCCTTTATTTTCCTTATTTCATGTCAGCCGTTACTACTGAATTTTATTTTCTGTACCTGGCACTGGAGCAAAAATGTTGTGTATTACCGTCTACTATGTCTAGAATACTCCCCCCCCCCCTTTTTTTTCTGCCTTCTAAAATAGCAACCAGGTTTGAGCAATAATGGCATCTGTTTAACTCAAAGTCTGATACAGGTATTAACACTGCAGTCTCTCCATGAAATGTGATGTGAAGAAACTACATGTACACATGCTAAGAGAGGATTAGTTTAGTAGAGACAGTCCCCATGATTTGTTTTGCACCACAAGCAGTTAAGTGATGGCTCTATATAGAGTAGTTTGCAAGTCTGGGACAAGTCAAATTCAATCAGGGCAAGTTAAAATTTTAAAGCACCAGCCCTGGGGGGAAGAAACAGCAATGTTCTCCAGAAGCTGCAGCAGCCATTTTCACAGGTCACTCCTGTGTGAAATGCTGATCACCAGGATCACTCCATTGAAGTTTCTGTTCAAGTAGATAGTAGTAAATAACTTAAGACAATGCTGGCTGCCTCAACAAAGTTCACCTGCTTCTGGAAAATGTATGGAGAACACTGAAAAGCAACGAAATAAAGATAAATACAAACTGGTTATTTATCCCATTATGTAAGTCTCGTCACAAGAGCTGTATGAATTGGTTAATTGGTGAATGATTGGTTGTCCCTCAGGTGCAGTTAGAATTGACATAGCATGAGTGTGTTGGACCATTGTGTGTCCATATGTTGCCGGTATTGGAAGGGGAACTTTTCTGCTGTACATATACATGAGATAGGTGTCCTGCTGAAACTGCAGATTACCATGTACCATGCATCTGTAATGGTTGCATTGACTAAGCGTGCATGCTTGCGGGAGGACTAACTCCATTGTCTTCAAACTTCAAAGACCAGGTTGAAGTGCAATGAAGCAGCACATGAAATGCCTATGTCATGAATGTATGTATTGAAATAAACTGGCCTTCTGTCTGGACCATCTGCCTGGAATACGGTCTCCCTTGTATGAGGTAGAATGCCAGAAACCAGTGTGTACACATAGTAGCTTTCAGAATCACACAGCTTCAGCTTTTTTTAAACCCTTAACTCATTCCATACTATGGTCACAGGCCTTGGTCAGTGGTTCTGGCACTGCCGGGCAAGTCATGCTGCAGATGCCCTTGTGGCATCTGCAGCATGACTTGCCAGGCAGTGCCAGAACCACTGACTTAAGACTTAAGACATGTTGGTACTTGAAGGAAAGCTCTTTTCATTAAGAATTTAAATATGCAATTGTTGTCTTAAATCTAGGTAAATATATGTAAATATCAGGGACTGGTATGGAATGAGTTAATTGTCTAGCCCTGAGATATGTTCCAAGTCAGCAGCTTCTCTTATATTCCATGCAAACTGATTCAGGCAATATTGCAGTGAAACAAATTTTAATGGTAATTGCCAGTCAATCAGAATGTGATCCCATTTACAGACTTAGACCTAACACAGATGCGTGTGATTTCATAATATTAATTTCTCTGTGGTGACCTATGGGGGTAATATCTTATACAGTGAAAATGTTCATACATATAATTTTTAGAGAAAATTCGGGGAGTTTCTTTGGAATATGCCCTTGTCATTGCAAATGGAATGAAGCATCCAAAATAATGCAACCTCTTTACACTTGAGTGCACAACTGGTTATGGGGTTTCACTGCACTGATAATCCAGATTATTGCAAAGAACGGCCAAATTTAAAAGGGACAAGAACTATAGTGGTCCCTCCATAGCTCAGTAAGCTTTAATATTGTTTCACAAGCTTATTCCATGCTACGCTGGATGAGGCCTTGATAAATATTCTGCATTGCTGCAGAAGTCTTGCTCTAGATGACCCTTTTAGCAACTGAAGCTTAAACTTGGTACAGAAATGTTGTTGGGGAAACCAGCTCCCAAGAAATAATGAGAGGAGGGACACATTTTTCACAAAAAAAAACATGTTCAGAAAGTTGCCAAAAATGGTCCATTAAAAATGAGTGAAATTAAGTTTGTTAACATTTGATACAACAGATATTAGTGGAACTTTGGAACCCTAAGATTGGAACAAACACAGCTACGTCTGACTGTCACAAAAAATAAAATAAAAAGTGGACCCATAGCTTTAACTGGCAACAGTTTGTCTTTGCAGTTATGCTCAAGTCAACCCCATGTGAGAATTGCTCTCTACTGGCTTCACTGCTTCATAATGGTAAAAATGCTCCATTGTCACAGTGACACTTGTAAATTTATTGTTTTAATGAGGGGGAAAGAAAACATTTTAGGACATGTACTTTTTAAAAGCACTTTTGGCAAAACAGTTTTTCATTGAAGTATAAAAACACATGGAGATGAGCTTTGTCCTGTGTCCACTGTTTGCCAGTCACTGAGACTCTGGGTTTTGTTTTATTTTACCTGCTATGAAATGCCCTGCTGAGATTGAGGACAAGTTAATTTCATTCCCAGGCTTTATTCGTACTACTTACACCATTCCAATGGTCTGCATGTCACCCCAACACTAATATTGACTGTTAACAATCAGTAATTAAGATACATTCTTTGAGTCCACCAGATTGGGTGCTGGCATGGGGCCAATGTCATATTGCTCCATGCTTGCCTCTCTTGTGCTGACTCTTGGGAGTAAATCCCAGGTCATGTGACCCACATGTGGGCAAACAAAGGAGGTCTGTGTTGGGGGTCAGTGGTGTTTTGTACTCATGAGAAGTACTGACATTGGTCTCGTGAAAACACAGGCTGCCATGTACTTGGCAAAGTGGAACTGTTAAAATTTTAGGGCAACATGTATTTTTCTTTGAAAGGTGTGAGTTGTTGTTTAAACTGAACTTAAAAACATCAGAACATGCCTTTTTTTTTTTTTTTTTTTTGAGTTGTTGAAGTTATGCAGTGAGGATTATATGAACACAATACTTGACTGTGCATAGGAGAGAACACATAACGTGGAACCAATGGCGATCAATAACTTTGCAAAATACCATGTCTACCTGTGAGACTTGCACGAACTGCATGTGGAACTCCAAGGCACTCAACCTTCTGAAGTTTGCCAAATATCACCGCACAGTGCAAGCACCTGTGGTCTGAATTTCGGGACAGGTACTAATCTAAGTCCTTCCAGCTGTGTCATTGTATGTTTTTATAGGTATGTTTACTATATTCTTCTATGATCATGATAATGTCTCATGTGTAATAGCTGTTACCATTTACCGTCTGTTGTTTATTGTTTACAGAGTGTTTGACATTTGTCAAACTGAAATCTTAGGATTTGAAACAAAGCCAGAAATATTCATAAAACATCAAAATGTTTACCACTATCTGAAAATCTGTCATGATGCATGCATGCACTTTTTATAGCCAAAAAATATTTCAGTGGTGAAATTTGGTAACACATTTCAAATGACCCTTGATCTTTAAACTGGACAACAGTGGTCAGATGTTTGAAGTTGTCTGACCCTGTTACAATGTTTTCACTGTGAAGGTCAGCATTAAGAGAAGGCCAGACAATGATGCACACATATCGTGGATTAAAAACTGCTATGTGGGTCCCTGCTACCAGTGGGACTGTGTTTTTAATGTTGGACTGTTGGAGGTAACAAAAGAGAAAAACTGGAAAAGAAGATTTGCTTCATAGCAAATCTGAGTGCCGTCAAAATGAGAACAGTTTGAAATGCTATACTGTACCATTGTTCAGCAAAATCTAAATTTTGTGCATGAGCCTAATTTGCATAAATTCAAATGCTACAACCATCATCTTGGTTGATGTGGCCATGTCACAAACGTATGAAGTGAAGCTTGAATGACACCTCTATCTATAATAGTTTTGAAGCAATTCAAGATCTTAATTTTGTGTAATTGCATAAACTAAAAGCATACCACTTTGGTTCATGGTTCACTGGATGTGGTTATATCACATACCTACAAATTGAAGTTGGAATGTCACCTCCATGTATAATAATTTTGAAGCTATTCAAGATTTAAATTTTGCACATTCACCTAACTTGCGTAAATCAAAATCCTACAACTTTGGTTCATGGTTCATTGGATGCGGCTTTGCCACAAACATATAAATTGAAGTTGGAATGGCATCTCTATCTATAATAGTTTTAGGGGATATTCAACTTTTTAATTTTTCAATGCCCCTTATTCGCATAAGTTAAAATTGTTCAACTTTCATTTACTGTCCATTATATTGGCAGGTGTCACAAACCTAAATATGCACATTGAAATTTTGAGTTTGCACAGTGTCTGAGAAAAGCTCTGGACAAATTATGTGGCAATGATAATAATAATAATAATAATAATAATAATAATAATAATTAATAAGAAGAAGAAGAAGAAGAAGAAGAAGAAGAAGAAGAAGAAGAAGAAGAAGAAGAAGAAGAAGAAGAAGAAGAAGAAGAAGAAGAAGAAGAAGAAGAAGAAGAAGAAGAAGAAGAAGAAGAAGAAGAAGAAGAAGAAGAAGAAGAAGAAGAAGAAGAAGGTGTGCCTTCAAAATGAGAACAGTTTGAAATGCCACACTTTGCCATTGTTAAATATAGTCTAAATTTTGTGTATAAGCCTAATTTACATAAATTTAAGTGCTGCAACTCGCCTTGCGTACCTCTATTTTACACACCCACCTATGCTTAGGCAGCAGTCAGCTGAACTCACATTTCAAAATTGGTGTTGAAATGAGTCCCAGGTGCAAGTGCGTAGCAGCTAGTGAAAATTTATGGCTTTAGTTTTTCTCGTGCCCATTGTATACTGTGGCTTGTTAAAAACTACACACAATTGTATCAAAGTATGCTCCCTTTACAAATGGTATTGTACAGCTCTCCAGCTTGTACTTTGGTGGAAAATTTACAAATTTTTTCAGCAGTTCATGATTACATATTATTAAGTATTTCCTCTCGTTTTTCTCAAACAGGTATTGGTTGATCTAATGTAAGCTTTACCTGCAATTCATGTCATTGTCATCTATCTATAAATTATGCTTGAATTATACCCCTCTATCTGTCCCTTGGCTGCTGTGAACGTTTCCTCACATTTGTGTTTGTTGCATGACCGGCCAACTTACAACCCTTGATTATTCATGCATCAAATTTATGTCACGTATTGTCCTGTCTTCCTGTTGCCTCCCACTCTGCAGCAGGGATTAACATAGGACACTTTTGCCAATTGTTATACCATGTTGTTATATGGAAGTTGAAGTGATTTGTGATAAAATATGATTGAACCAAGAAGACTTGTCTATTGTTTTGAGACTAAATGGTGTTCTTGCTGTAACTCACACATGGGAGCTTGGGGTTGTATACATATAAATGTGCATGATTCAGAGCAAGGTTTTCCTGCAATCAAATTATGGCTTTGAAATTCCAGAGAGAAATAGTGATGTTTAAAACTTGCATTTCTCTTTTTTGGACAAGCGCGCATGCACACACACACAGACACAGACACACACAGACACACACACACACACACACACACACATATATATAATTTATTTATCATCATGTTCCTGTTTCATATAGAACATGTTTTACATTCATGTAAATTAAAATCCAGACTGGTTCAGTCAGTATTGTGTCACAAGATATAAAAGCACTAAATATAATATATTCATTTAAAAGTCTCAGACAATGTGAATAAGTTGCATAGGACATATTATTAAGCAGAATTGATGCATGTTGTTGTTATGCAGTAGGAGGCATTGGCCAGCATATCTCTGTACGTAGACAAAAGCAATGTTTACAACTGGCATGTGTCCAGGCATGATGTAACATACCTAGGTCAAAGGGGGATTACCACATGCAGTCCCCATGTATTGGTCACCGCAATCATGATGATGTGTCAGTTGTGTTACACAAAAGTCTCCCAACTTGTCAACTTCATTACATTATGTAATTTCTCCTCAATCCAGTGTTTATAAAAGATTTTTCACTTTGTGTTCAGGTTTTTTGTATTGCATAGAGTCTTATTTCCAGATAATTTTCCAGGCACTCAGAAACTAAAAGGACCTGAACTGATACATTTTAGGGGATGATGGAGTGTTACAGTTGAATAAGTTGGCCAGTTAGACTCTGCCGATGAAGCGTACCATTGATACAAGTCTGACAGCAAATGGCTGCTATAGTGTTATATTCATGTGAGATGAAAAATTATGATTAAAAATGTTTACCATTAATGTTTAACTAATTCCATGTTATAAATGAAACATCGACAATTTAACATGCACCAAAGAAAGTTTTTCACAGATTCACATGTACACTTCCCATTTGTAATCAAATGCATACAAGGCATGGATATCAACAGGTAATGAGATGGAATAGTGAGAGAATTCTGGTGCAGCCTTGTGTTTATTAGTGTTTCTTTTTTGGGGGGTTGGGGGTGGTCCTTCATTGAGCTACAATCTTGAATAAATACTCGATAAATAAACCCACTATAAATGATGCAGTAATTTTATTCATCCAGGAATGCCCTAATGTCAACTGTATGCAATTACATCTGGCTCACAGTGATTATGTTCAGTCAATCTTTTCCTAGTTACCTGAGTGAAAGGTTCTGTCAAACTAAATGGACATATTGTAGGGCAAAATTTTAACTCATTAGCATGTGGAGATGACTTAAATCATTTTAAAATTGTTATTAGTTAAAAAGATACTTCATAAGCTGAAAGGAACAAGTTTCAGATTTTTAATTATCATTGGAGTGAACTTCCAGTTGCCCTTAATATATTGAAGGCCATTGTCAACAGATATGTTATTTTTTCTTGTTTGAACTGTTATGTGGTTAATAACACATGTACAAAAAGTTGGATCTTTCGTGACAAGTTAAGGGTTAAGACTTGTGACTGGATGCTTTGTCCGTGTGGCTTGGCATATGTGTACATGTCTGCCTGGTATAATGCTACAAGGTGAAGACCAATTTTCCATTGTAACAACTGTCAACAAATAATATTTTCATTCTATTTTATCGATCTAGGGTCCCCAGCTATTCAACCACAATCAACCCACAGCGCAATGTGTACATTTATTGTTAATTGACATGTACATGTGATTTACTGCATCCTGAAAAAGCTTAGTTTGCAGTTTTGTGGCCAACTTTGATAATACTTGATCAGTGAAATACAATGTGGTAGTACTAAAACCACATAAAGGCCACAGACTACAGTTATAAATCCTTCTATTTTTCATATTAGCATTTTTCAGTCTAAAAAATCAGCATTTTGGTATTTTGAAATTCCGTGAACGGCATTTAACAGATGAAAATGTCAGAAAAATATGGACGGATTTTTGTCATACAATTCCCAGCTCGTTAATTTGTGATAATTGAAATACGAAACAACACCTGGATGTCAGCTTTATACAGGTGTATGAACTGTGCTCTTGCCAGGGTCACATCATTGTCCTTCCCCACCATAAAGTTCCCACCTGGCCTGGAAGACAGTGCACCTATATGACCTCCAATGAAGCAACTCTGCGATGCAGCAAACCTGACTTAGCTAACTTTATTCAAACAGAAGCTACAGCATGCTGAAAACACAGTATTTTCACAATTACGGACTATCTCCGTTGGGATGCGCAACCAGCCAATCACAACTGTAGTCTGTAACCTAAAGTGGTGTTACCTGTTATTCAAAACCACCCTTTAGTGACTGTGAAAAGTGGCTTTATACTGCATATGGTCTCCGGATGCAGGTAAATTTAAGGCAGAGTTAAAAGTGTCTTCAAAGAGCAGTCTTGAAAAAGGCTTAGGCCAAAACACATACCTGTTTGTCATCAGAGAAAACTTCAAAAATGACCATTTTTTTTAACCACCCTGAGGCACTGCTGTGTAAATTTTATATCACCAAACATCCAGACTTTTTTTCATAAAAAAAAAGGTTTGACCCTCATGCTGATGAGAAACAGTATTTTTTTTTTGCCTTACAGTATCTGAAGGTACAAGGGTGACTTTCATAGCAAGTACCATTGCATCTACACATGTATATGATACAGTAAAACCTCCATATGTGGGCACCTCTTCAAAGTGGGCACCTCCTTACAGTGGGCACTTTTCTTTGGTCCCATTTCATTTTTCATATTGACTACATTATAAAGCCACCTCTCTAAAGTGGGCACCTCCCTAATCTGGGCATTGGGCACCCTAAACATGTACCAAAATCTGTTAAAGTGGGCACTATTATTTTGTTCAATAAATATTTTACTTTGTAAAAGTGTTATTTTTTTGCATCAGGACATGCCATCTTTAACTTTTAATTCTTCAAGTGTCATTTTTACCTCAGCTGACTTGTGAGTCAGCTGAGGTTTTTTGAGGGTCCGTCGTCCGTCCGTCCGTCGTCCACAATTCACATTTTCGACTTCTTCTCCAAAACTCAGCCAGATTCACTTTAAACTTGGTGGATATGTGCCTTGGGTGGGTCTCTACCAAGTTTGTTCAATTGGTCACGGTCCAGTGATTTTTGGATTTTTAATGATTTTTTTTGTTCTTTTTTTGGGTAAATCTTAAAAAATCTTCTTCTCCGAAACCGCTTACCCAATTGCTTTGATATCATGCAGGAACACTCCCTGGGACTCCTAGTTCTTAATTTGTTCACCAGGTGGCGATGCAATTTTTTCCTAATTTTTTATGTATTTTTGTGTGTTATAGCTATTTTCGACTTCTTCTCCAGAACCGTCACTCAGATTAAGCTGAAACTAGGTGGATATGTTCCTTGTAGAAGGGTTGAATAAAGTTGTGCACTATGTGGGAATGCTGCGGATTCCTGATTTTTAACGATTTTTTCAATTCGGCTCCTTTGCGGTAAATGCACCTTTCCTATTGATTACTATGGAAGTCAATGAGCATTCTAATGCTAATTCACATTTTCGACTTCTTCTCCAAAACCATCATCCAGATTTACATCAAACTTGGTGGCAATGTACCTTGGGTGGATGTCTACCAGGTTTGTTCCAATGGTCATGTTCCAATGAATTTGGATTTTTTTTATGATTTTTTTTCCAAAAATCTCTACAAAAGTTTTAATAGGAAAGTTTAACATGGGAATCTTATTGTAATGGTCATAACTTTAATAATATTGACCAGATTTACTTCAAACTTGGTGGGGATGTGCCTTGGGTGGATCTCTACCAAGTGTGTTCAAATGGTCATGCTCTATTGATTTTTGGATTTTTTTATGAATTTGTTTGTTCTTTTTTGGGGCAAACCTTCAAAATTCTTCTCCTCTGAAACCGCTCACCCAATTGCTTTGATATCGTACCTAGACACTCCTGGGGACACCTAGTTCCCAATTTGTTCACCAGGTGGCGCTGCAATTTTTTAATGAATTTTTTGTATGGTTTTGCTATTTTTCACTTGTTTTCAGAACCGTCCCTCAGATTAAGCTGACATGTGATGGATATGTTGTTGTGGAAGGGTCAAACAGTTGTTTAGTAGGTGGCACTGCTTTGGATTCCTGATTTTTAAGGATTTTCAATTACAGTACTTACCAGTCAGTGGAGCTTTCCTATTGATTACTATGTAAGTCAGTGGGCATTCTAATGCTAATTCACAGGACAACTGACACGAAATTTACTGTTTATTTGATAACTTGAGATCTGTTTTGAGTTAGCTACACATGTTAATTATTCTGTATGAAGGTCATGCTGAGACAGTACATGAATGACCTTGACCTCGTTTGTGGGGTCACAGTGCAACATACATGAATTTTACTCTTCATTATAACTTGAGAACTACTTGAACTTTGATGTTGTACATGTAAGTGTTCGTCTATAAAGTTCAGACTTACTCAGAACATGGTGTCCTTGATCCTTTCCCAAGTTCATAGAGCTGCAAGTGTGATGAATGTCAAGATCAGCTGAGGCACGGGCTGTTCACACAGCCCTCTTGTTCTATCTTTTCTCATTTATTTCATGTGGTGTTAAGATACATGAATCTGTATACATGTATATATAAAGATACATGTACGTGTAGATGTGTATGCAAGCATGTGCCCTGCCTTATCTTTGTTGGTCATCCACACAGCCCAAAATGGCCAACCCTCTGTAAAGTGGGCACCTCCCTAAAGTGGGCATTTTGCTCCGGTCCCAAGGGTGCCCACTTTACAGAGGTTTTACTGTAATTAGTGACTATTGTTTATTGTTACTTGTCATGGATGGTTACACATGCATGTATCCTTCAATGCAGAGCTCAGAGCAGACAGTTGTAGAGATACTGCAATGTTTAACATTCATACACATAGTATCCCTGTCAAACAACTTAATAGAAGATGGATCACTAATTCTCAGCATGCAAAATATGACATAACATATATGGGAAAATTAATGTTCCTTTTGCCAATCAACCTTTTAAGTTTTACTTACACTGTTGTGCAAAATAAAAATCAGTTGTTGATAATCAACTTTATAAATATTTTTGTAAGCAAAATTGTTTTGAACTGTACAGAACATGTTTGACTTCCCTTTATTGTATTTTGCTGCTTTTTCATTTTCTTTTGCTTTGTTTCCACTTATTCTCTTTGATTTCATTGAATTGTCAGCTCTGCTGACAATACATGTAGGTCGCAGAGCTTATGCGATCACTCATGTCCTGGCAGCGGTCATTCCCTCAGTCCATCCATAAATAATTTGCTTGCCAGCATGATAGCATCAACAATTTTAAAGTTAGCCTCTTTAAATTTTTTGGACATGTTTCATGAATGAAAAGCTGGGTTCCTTTAATTATTGGTGGCATCATCTGCAGGATTACATAATACACAGGCCAAAAAGTGAAGAAATTGAAAAAAACTCTAATGTTCTTGATTTGTGATGGTTCTTTATGAAATATGGTGGAAACATTTGGGAGGCTGATATGTGGAATCCAAGTAGTTCTGGTGGCACCACCTACAGGTGAATAGAAAATATGAGCCAATATATGTGTTCAGACCTATGAAATTTTATTATCCTGAGAAATAATAAGGCTAAAATCAAATGTCACAGCATTATGTATCATATATATATATTATGGCTGAAAGTACGATGTTACATAATAAGGGTGACCTTGACCTACTTTCTCAAGGTCACTGAGGGAATACATTTCAGGAGATGATATTCTTGTGATGGTCATTCTATCTTTACATATGAACATATATGCATTTTGCCATTACAGAAATATTAACCAGAAATAAGTTTATGATGTGTGGAGTCCTGGTGGTTTTCAATGGAAATAGCATTATAGGTGTAAAAAACACATTAATTCAGTCTGATGGTACTAAATAAAGATGGAGCTTTGAAACTTACACCAATTGTACATTGGGTCAATGGTCAACTTTTGTGAAAATTTGGATGACCTTGACCTATTTTTTGAAGATCAAAATACAAATTGCACATGTCATTGACAATTAAGAAGTGCAAAATATAGATATAAGTGAGCTAGGGTTACTAAATTGATGCAAAATATGCATTGTACATGAGTATTGATATTTTGTACTGGATGAATGACCTTTAACCTACTTTTTAAAGGTCACTGATTGAATTTTAATACCATGTGATTTTTTGGTATATTACATAATCTGGGTAACCTTGATATTCTGTTCACAAAGTTAAGGACTCACTCAATGTTGTCTTGGCACATGCAACAATATAATCCATCACAGGAATTGCACAAAAAGGCTATGGTTAAATGTGGAGCAAAGTGCCATCTGGTGGATAAATCAGACACTAATATCACATAAGCTTTATATGTTCAGAAGCCAGTTGAAGACTCTCAACTTTAAAATGGAGATGTAGATGCAACATAGCATGGTGCCAGCAGAACATTAGGCCCATGGGCCTCTTGTTTGTATTATTTAATTCGTTTACCATTCATTTTGCACCCTGGCCATCATCAGAATCTTGGTAAAATGTTTTCTTCGTGCTTCCAGGAGAATGTATTTACTATGATGAAAAGTATAGGTTATATACCCATGTAATTCAACTTTTTTGTGCTTACATGATACAACTCACTATGTCTTCATGACAAGCCAAAGGGTACGTTTATTGGTTACCATTGCAAGTCCCCAAAGGATATTGCTGTATGCTAGCAAGAGGGAATTCATAACATGTCCTGGTATAAATGTCTTTCTTTTTTTTACTTATTCAGATAGTTCATGTAGGTGATATATATTATTGTCTCAAAGATTGAAGTAGGCCCTATAAACATACAGCAGTGAAGGTATGTGGGCACTTTGTGCTATTTTTAGCATGAAGTGGTCATCATGAATGGACAGTGGACTGATGTGGTATATGTTTGTCATCCATCATTTTATGATAATTCATTGGTATGCATAAATCTACACATTGTCTGGGATAAAGTGATCCTGTTGATAGATTTTCTAGGTTTACAATACAGACTCACAGTTTCTCTCTTCACCAGCTGGATTTAGCATATTAGCTTGATATTGTAATCGTTTTCTCCCAGTCCATGTGCACTTCTTGTGTAATTACCAAAGCTATTATGTTAAAGTATTATGTGTGTGTTAATCTACCAGGCCGAGAGAGAAGCTTTAAAAGGAATGTGTGTGTGCATATGAATATATATATATATATATATATATATATATATATATATATATATATATATATATATATATATATATATATATATATATATATATATATATATATATATGTACACACACACATATGACATTTTATGTATTACTTTGATGTGTATCATGTTTGGTAGATGCCAAACCACAATAAAGTTGTGTGGCTGTCACAATTAAACCAGCTACTCAAGCCATACTGTGATACTTGAATGCTGGCACAGTGCCATTTGTTCTGTTTTTGAGCTATGTAAATTTGGATTTCCATACCATAAGCTTAATGCAGGATAAATACTCCTAAAATCAGACATAGGTGCAAGAATATGGCTGGATGCCAAGTTCAGGAAACACGTGTGACATGAAGTGGTTTTCACCCTTGTTAGTCTTGTGGTCACATGTTTGTGGACTGTATAATTTTTCATTTTTCTTGGAGTTTCAAATACTCTCTTTTGCACCAGAAGAAGGAAAAAAATTCAGAAGTTAAGTTTGTGCATGCAGGAAGATTTCAATGTTGAATCACAATGCAAAATTAGCCCAGATTGTCGATTTTTCCATTTATATTAAAATGTTTTAGGTATATAGCAAAATATTTATCCGATAAAAATGACAATTGTTTCTTTTCAACGGAATGATGAATTGATTGGAGGTAACTGTAAATATCAAACACTGTGCTTTTTTTTTTGTTTTTGTGTTTCTTTGCGGGAGACAGGGGTATTTTCAGCCATCTATTACATGTGCATATGCCATTTCTTCACCAAAAGGACATACATTACATCTATGTCCATGAAATTGTGGATTCAGTTCTTTGTTTTTAATATGGTTTTAGTTCATATTAATAGACCAGTTCATAGGACTTGGGTTTATTTGGTTCATTTCAGGAAGGGGACCTTGCTTTGTTTACATTTTTTGCTCGACCGCGCTGGCCGGATTACACATGGAAGGATAAGAAAGTAAAACACAGGATGTGCTTGGATTTAATGAAAAATCAAACCGTCAGCACACTATAAATGCACATTTCACCACTGATGTGACATTTTTGGTAGAAGACCTGCCCTGTTCAGCACAATCCATGCTGAAATCACTAGCGTTAGCAGTGGCATCTATTGTAAACATATTACAGCGTGGGCCCGACTCGGCTACTTGCTGATTGGACAATCAGGCCAACAATGGAATGCATAATTAATTACGGTCCGGAAAAGTTCGGTACAATTCGGTGTGAACAGGTCTATTGTGCACTCTGCAGTTACAAAATGCTGGTCTACAGACCATGTTAATTATACGTCTCAAATTTCAGGTTTGTTATTCTTAGAAGAACCATAAGCTGGAGATGCTGGAGTTGTTGATATTGAGAAAGATTTGCAATCTTGTGCCATAATAATTTGAAGCATTCTTTGTATCTTGTAGCAGCCACCAAACATCCAGGCTGGCTGAGTCATAATGCCAGAGTCACCCATTGATAACTTCTGGTTACATGAAGCAGGGAGGATGCCGGGACCTTCTTCCATGCCAGCAGCCAACAGTCCGGCCCGCAAAAAGAACCTGCTGGACCCATACCACAGCATTGCATCTTCACTTTTCAATGGAGGCAATGCCAATGAAGTCTTCCTAGCAGCAGCGAGGGTGAGTGTTGAGCCAACTTTAACATGCTAAAAAGTAGTGCTGATTGTGAAATTGCTTATACCCCGACCTAGCTGATCAGGCCAATAAAACCAAAATACAAATGCTTTTCATGAGACTTCATTTTACATTTGACCCATGATCAGGGCAATTAGGAGGGAATGCATTTAGTGCTAAGTCTCGTTGTCCGCCACCGCGTATCTTACTTTCCTTAAATTTCTGTCTCCTCGTGACCTATTGCCTCCTAATTTTTTACAGATAATCTATGGGTCTAGGGATTTTTTCCCATATAACAATATATAACCTTGAGGTCAAAAGTCAAGGTCAAATCCATGTTGCATTTTTCTGCTGACGCAGCAATTTTCACATATTGACTCATATCTTTGTAATGATGCATTGTAGGCCCAAGGTTACTATTAAATATTCTTAGGAAAGTACCTATGGACTTTCAATTTGTATGTTTTTTTTAAACACGAGTGACCTTGAAAGGTCATCCTGCATGCATTCCTGTTGATTACTATGTAAGTCAATGGGGATTGCAATGCTAATTCACATTTTCCACTTCTCCAAAACAATTGGCCAGATTCATTCAAACTTGGTGCTGATGTACATCAGGTAGGTATCCACCAACTACAGTGTATGTTCAAATGGTCATGCTCCAATGATTTTTGGATTCATATTTCTATTTTTATTTATTTTTTTGTTGAATTTTTGCATTCCTCTTGATTACTACGTAAGTCAATGGGGTCTGCAATGGCAGTTTACATGTTGACTTCTTCAAAACTGTAAGCCAGATTCACTTGAACCTTTTGGTACAGATACTCCATAGATTTGGGGGGAAATTTTTTCATACAATTGTGATGATCTTGAGGTCATAGGTCAAAGTCACAATGTCTTAAAAATAAAATGGTTTCCCTGACACATCTTCAAAGGGGGTATGATTGAAGTCCATCAAACTTAGTCATCATTTACCCAGGTGACACTTCTCTAAAATTTGCTAAGAGGTGATCTTGAGGTCAAAGGTCAAGATCAAACTTTCCACAGAAGAATGGTGGCCCTCTTAGAGGGGTGGCCTCTGGTGAGAGGTGCCTGATGGGGGGATGCATAATCTTTTTCGCACGAAAAACTGGTTTCTAGTTATATATATATATATATATATATATATATATATATATATATATATATATATATATATATATATATATATATATATATATATATATATATATATATATATATATATATATATATATATATATATATATATATATATATATATATATATATATATATATATATATATATATATATATAGTTGCATGTGTGGTTTAGGCCCTTGGCCCATGGGAAACATTAAATGTATGGTATAAGAGAGGGATTCAAATAGGGTAAAGCCATTTTCCCCAGTTTTTTTAGACACAAATATGTTTAAACCAAAGCATGCTTGGAGATTACCTGCTTACCAGACATAGAGCCCTGGACAGTTGGACTAGGACAGGCCACTAGCAAGATACAAAAATGGCCTGCGAGTCAGCTCAGCAGGCAAGGTTGGAGATGCAGTCTCTCACATTCTTCAGTTAAGTTTCTACGGATACTTGATTTGTTTCATCATAAGAATGACGGAACTTATCTTTCTTAGAATTCGTTTACCTTAAATATATATATATTTCATCAGAACAGTGGACCTACATGTTATTGAGTAACAGTCACTGTTCATGGAGGTCCTAAAAACATGAAACTGACAAATAAAATTCTTTGATATTACATAAGTCCACAAAGATACATGGTCATTATTGAAGGGACACACGATTACATCAGGTGTTCTTAAAGTCTGCTTCTGCAATTCTAGATTTTTTTTTTTTATCCTCAACCAGATCCCTATTTGAAACCAGCTGCCTGTGTTTTTTTTTTTTTTAAATTTTGATCATGACTTATTTATCCATCCCCTAACATGCCTAATAGGGGATGCATATAGTGTTAAGCAAAAGTTACATAGAGGCTTATATGTTTTGTTGTCTAGGCCCATGGTTACAGTTGAACATTAATTACCTGTGAGGTTTCTTTTGGTGTGAACTTTGACCATGAGGGATCTTGAAAGGGCAAACTAACATATTGGCGTACACCTTGGTAATGGTTGATCATAGGCGCATGGTTATAATTAAACACTAAAAGGAATGTACCTGTGGGATTTCTTTTGGTATTGTTAGTTTTACCTTGAGTGACTTGGAAAGGTCAAACTGACATGGTGGTGGTAATGATGGATCCTCCATGGTCACTGTTGAACATTATAGAAATACTAATTTTAGTTTGTTTGTTTTTTGTTGTTTTTGTTTGTTGTTGTTAATTTTGACCTAGAGTGACCTTGATGTACCATACCAGTGACTGGGCTGGGATCACAGATGGGTGACCTTGACATATAATGCTTAAGCTTACAGGATCACTTACACTCAAGAACGAAACTTTTTTGTTGTATGGATGAATTACAGAAAGAAACACTAGCTGTGAGCTATTGAGGGTATTCCTTTCTGTGAACACTATTTTTAGTGCTGTGTTATGCAATTTAAAACATGCCCACTGTTCCCTCCATGTGCATGTATGTGAACAATTTGTTTTATCCAAACAGTTTGCCAAGATTTTCTAAATGCTGTGACATTACACTGATAAGTTTATAGAAACAGTGGCTAGAGACTGACTTGACCATTGGTCAAAATGATAGGAACTTGATAGCAGGATGGCTTCCCTATTATCATGGTTATATCACAGGTACATCTTCTTGGGTTCTTTGATTAGAGCCAGACCTATCCTTTTAGACCACAGCAGACAGTTTTGTCTCACTGGGACAGGAATTAGGGTTGTCAGCATTATATAAGAGCATTGTCATCAGCAAAAAAAAAAAAAAAAAAAGCAAGATGGAAATAGATATTGTAACCTGCATAATGTTCCTGAATAGTTGTTGAATTTACTGCATGTACAATGACTTACATGCATGTAGGTCAATCTGATGAAGGAATCCAGTTGCAGACAACTGAAAACAAAAAGACCGCATAAATATTGATGTTATTGAACATACTGGTTTTGCTCATTCAAGTCAAATTAGAACAGGGCAGTGGGTGAAAAGAAATAAGCTGATACCATTAGCGTCATTGGACAGTTACATAGGATATAAGGCAGTGAACCGTCAGATTATAGGCTGGTGTCATCAGGTTGCCAGGCATAAATAATTGATGGCATACTGACAATACCCTTTTACATTGGATAACAATGGATCACTGTGACTCATAGGCTCCTGTAGGTAATGGTAGGAAGTGGGGTTGCAGGGGTTTCCCAGTGGCAGAAAATAGATTATACACCAAGGAACTACATGTATACCAGTACATGCACACCTCTAAACATGGTCTTGGTACATGGTTGCTGTTTACAGAGGGTGGAGTCAGTTTTTATGTGGATGTGTAGCAGACTAATTAGTCAGTCTGTAGCCTGCATATGATGGTGCTAAACAACAGTCTGGAAAGGTCAATCCCTTGGGAGATACTCAATACATTACCGGATTAAATTATGTGACAGTGCATCCATTAAAATATTGTGACAACTAATGAATCAAAGTTTAAGCTTATGCATTGTATACAGTTTGGTCTTTAGTATGGACAAACTGGTACTTAAAAACAGGCCAGTCAGTTTGTTACAATATTGACACTACTTTTATCGCAGAACTTTGAGATTTTCTCAGCTATGATGCTGCATAATGATGTCTATTAATAAAACATTCAAATGTAGGTATTCTTTCCTGAGTATAGACCGTTTATCCAACTGCTGGAGAACAAGGTCAATTGCATGTGGATTTCAACATCAATACTTTTCTTAAATGTCACACTTATAATTCAATAAATATTTTTAGAGTATAATCATATTGTTTGACGCTAGTTGAGCCTCCTTCAGAACAGGGGAGGCCTGTTGGATCCATCAGGTTTCTTTCTATAATTGGTTGCCTTCATTTTTTTTTTCCAAGTTTGATGGCATCCCTGAAGTACAAATCCACGCCTGATAATTTTCTTTTCTTTCTGTCTGGTTGTTTTTCTTGTGCCAACTTGTTTGCGCTATGTTTTGGCAATATTTGGTGCCTGCAAGCTGACAAATTTGCTTCCTTGGTAAGACTAGCAAACTCACACTCAAATGTTCTTTGGTGAACTTGGCCGACTTTAACCTGAAAGCCGATATGTGTCCAATTTTTTTTCTAAGTGAATGAAAAATATCAACCATGGCATAATCCTTGCGAGCAAAATTTCTCTTGATTCATTGGCCACATCAAACTGAAATTTGGGCTGTAATTCTGTTGTCCTTTAACTTAGAATCATGAAACTTGACACATCTGTGTATCTACACACAAGTGTGTCTCATACAAAAAATTAGGTCACTAGGTCAAGTATCTGGGTCACAGTGACATATCTTTATGAACTCGTGTCTGTGCCATAATTCCTTTAATCTTTAATTCTAGTTTCATGAAACTTCACATAGGCATATTTCTTGGCCCAAAGGTATGCATGAAGTAAAACTAGGTCACTGGGTCAAATATGTGGGTCACGGGTATATCTTTGTAAAATTGTGTCAGGCTCATTAAATTAGTTGTATGAAACCTGATAAAAAACACACATATCTTGACCCAAAAGTGTGTCAGGGAACAAAAGTAGGTCACTAGGTCAAGTATCTTGGTCATGGTAAGGCCTTTGTATAAAACAAGAATACAGTCTTTTGTGTGCTGGCTATAATTCACTTGTTCATCAACTCAGCTTAATGAAACTTTACACAGAGGTGCATCTGGACATAAGCATGTGTCATGCAACCAAAGTAGGTTACTAGGTTAAATATGTGGGTCTCTGTGGTATATCCTGGTATCATCATGTCTGAACTGTAATTCCTTTACTCATTAAGTTAGTTTCATGAAACTTAATACACACACATCTTGATCCAAAAGTTAGTCATGTAACAAAAGTAGGTCACTAGGTCAAGTATTACGCATCCCTGTATTTGTCCATCTGTTTTCGATATCCAGGCTGTAATTCAACTGTCCTTCATTAGCATTTTTCTTGTTGGGTTTCATTTTTGAATGTGGGTCATGTTGTGGTGCACTGTTGGAGATATGTGTGTGTAAACATTCAGTTTCTTAGCTGTCCATCTGTTTCTGCACTCAAACTTCAGAACTTTTAGGGAAGGGCTTTTATATTACACAGGAAAATAGTCCCCTATAATGGCTAGCTGAAGGTGGAACATTTCATATGGCACAGGTTCCATTTGTCTGTCCATCCATCATCTCTTCCGGCCATCTGTCCAGCCATGTTCTGGAATGAGGTGGGGGGGGGGGGGGCATGGATCTAGTAATATTTTATTGCATTGTAATTCTGAGTTCTATAGGTTAGTGGTTCAAAGCATAGCTTTTTCTAAGTTTCACTTTATTAAAAATGGGGCCATATAATCATTGAAAAAATAACGTTGCTTTTGTACCTGTTTTCCTTGGATTTTTGCTCATTGTTATGGACATTCCTGGAGATTTACCTGATTTGATATTTTACCAGTGGGATCACCTGATGTGGGATTGTGGACATGGGTAGGCTTCTTGTACTGATCACTTTGCAATGAGAGATATCTGGTTAGCCATGCATGCAGTGGCCATTATAATACACGTGTGTAGTAGCTTCAGTTCAGCATTATATTCAGGACAACAGAAGAAAGGGTAGATGGCTAATATGAGCCAGTTGAACCTCACTGGTCATTGTATATACATGGATATACTCTGACTCAATAGCAGATTTGTGTAGTGTCCATTTAGAATATACACACAGTTGGAGCACAGGATTATGTTCATGTGATCAAAATAGTCTCACAGGAAGATCTTGGCCTCTGGCATATATCTGGTGTAGACCACCTGTTGTAAAGTAGTACAGTGGGGCAGCAGTTCACATTCTATTGATCAGTCCATGATCAGAATGAAGAAGACATGATAGAAGGCACAACTAAAGTATATAAACCAGAGTACAGCAAAGTGCTGTATACAGTTTATGCATCTAAAGCTCCATTTTAGAGACTGATCCAATAATTATACACTCAGCTTTTGTCTTTGTTTAAGTGCAACTTTGAGTGAATTTTATGCATGCAGGCGAGTGGGCGATGGCTATATTGCATTCTCTTTAACACAATATTTGAAGGACAAGCAGACTTCAATTCTGTCTTTGAAGTCATTTCAAGGGCTACATTACCTTTGAAATTTTAAGCCATAAGATGCATCTATATTTCAGAAAGCAAATTGACGATATCTGATAGAGTCATCATACACACTAGATTCAGCATGTCTGGTGATATTGTGATGTTATACAGTCTGGCAAATTTGCCAAAGATAGCATGCTTCATATATTCATGTCTTCATTTAACCTATGTGCAGGGAACCCTCAGATAATATGTTAAGTCTACATATACTTTCATGCTAGTTTTTGGCCACTCAATGCTCGATCAGAAACAGATATGTAAGGTGAGGCAAATGGCTGACTTACTGGTAAGGTGCATGAGGCTTGCCCTTGTATTGCTTTCTACCAAAGATAAACCCCCAAATCAAAATTTACTATAAATCTAGTCATTGAGATTCTACAGAATTTTCTTGGAGCTACAATTCCAGTCCAAAGCAATGGAAAGACTTTACTACAAGAAGCCAAGTGCCGATGCAATTACATGTATATGTTTGCTGTTATTCTTTAAGTATTCAGTCTTGTATTTGTATCAGATTCATGAATGGATAACATTCTGAATGGCTGCGGAGTGCCATGCAAGCATTAAGTTTTCTTTATAGTAAATAATTTAGAGAAGAATCATTACGGACTTGGTCATTAAGGACATGGTGTGTGTGATGATGTTGAGTTCCGCAAGTACAACACTATTGATCATTCAGGCATTGGTAAGATTACACAATGCTAAGCAACACAGGTAACATGAGCAAAGTAGAGCTGTAGTATCCACAGATAAACTACTTACCTCTTACAATAACTGAATCTGCATGTGACTTAATCACTGCTTAGGCCTATTAAGCACCCCCCCTCACCCCACCCTGCCCCCATTTTCTGAAAAATAGTTGCCCCTAAAGAGTTTGTCCACTTTTCTCTCCTGTAAATGTAGCTGTATTATCAAAACAAAAAAAAATGGAGAAAGAAGCTGGAGGATCAAGTTGTCCACATCCTCCTAATTCCAATGTCAAAGTCATTGATAGCCTGGTTCCCCCAGTGCTGCTGTGGTATGACCATTGGGAACGGACAGGGTACCAGTAACTGGATAAAAGTAAAACCAGCCTTGCGGAGCAATACTCGTCATACACACTGGTGATGCCTATGCTCCACTTGACTGGTTTTATTCACATCTTTCACCTGTTTATGATCAGTTTAATGATCAGAGAAACTGGACCTGGGATGGACTTGCGAGGTGTCTCAGGAACAAATCCAAACTTGACAAAATCTGTACCCAAAATTGGTAGTACAACGTATGGGTGTAATTGATGAAAATTGTGTCATGGCCCTTTAATGATTCATTTTAAAATATTTAAACCATTTATACATTTCTTTAGCTAAATTAAAAACAAAAAACAAAAATGGGCTAATTGGCTAATGGTCAGGGTAGTCCTGTACCTTAGTGCTACCATATTCTTTGCATTCCTAGTACAACATTAAGTGGCAGAGACTTACTGTCCTAAACCAGAGTATGGTTGATTCTGATTCTATCAAAGAAGCTGTGATTATGCCTTCTGTATGACAGTTGGAAAATTAACCAAGATGCAGAAAGAATATAGGCCTACAGCAAATATCTTGACTGTCTAATTATACAAAAAAATGATTGTTTCAACTGGGTGACAGCTGCATGCAAATAAATCTGAAATCAAACAGAGCAAAGAGATTAGCCTCTTTAGCATGAGGCTCACCAATTATTAATATGTTAACTTACAAATATTTTGGGAACCTGAACAAATAAACTCATAACCATCCATGCTGTACAATATGTTGACTTGATAATTGATCTTTAATCCATTAATTACAGCTGTATAACAGAGAGAAAAGGCTACAGAATGCACACTGGAGAATAAACTTGTTCATATCCTCGTGCAGGATATGAAGTAATTTATTAATATGCGAATTTTTAAGTCATTTTTCGTATTTGGAAAATTTATTCATTTCTGTACTTTGCATATGAAATAAATATTAAAAACATGGATTTTAATGCTCTTTTTCTATCATTTCAAACTTACCACTATGATAAAAATTAAAACTGCCCATGTGAAAATACCATTCACCTGAGGTTCACCACATTTTATGGTGGCTGGATGACTGTGAATGTGAAGTGCTGGGGGTCATCTGCCTTAGTCAGGTAAACAACATTCCAACTTGGCCTTTTTTATTATTGTATCCAGGGTCTTGGTCAAAATGAGCCAGACAGGGCACTCATGAACCACAGGTTTTGACTACCAAAACTAAAAATAGTATTCTACCAATGGGAATCAGTTGTACCTGTGAGCAGTATTGACTAATTTTGGATCAAACCCACGTAGTTAGGGGTCCATTATTCTGCAGGCAGCTGATTACATGTTTTATGTGTACATGGTCAGGTTAACTTATTTGATGCTCACCATGTGTCCTCTATCAGTGATTTTTACATCAGATTCTTCTGTCATGCTCCAATTGCGAGTACAGCCAGAGATGGGATCTGATAATAAACAAAGAAAAAATAAAAAATTAGCTTTTATGTATTTTTTTTTCTAGTTCTGTCTATCTGTTTTACTTTGTATGTATTTAGGTAAATGGGTTTCCACTACAGAGTGAGTTAATCCACTCCAATTTGGATATGGGTTTGAACCTGTATGTTACTGTATACCCACCTGTCTTTGTTATGCTGGCTGGGATAGCTGTTATTGTAAGCAGCTGTGGCTAATAGAACCCATCACGGTTTATGAATATATCTGTACGGAGGTAGTTTGTGTAAATGTCAGGTTGTAAGAGTGCTAATTTTGTGCTGTCTCTGTGTGTAGTCTGGGAAACTTGCACACACAATGCGGGTACTGGTTTACCAATTAACCAGCAGAGTCTGTAAGATCATAGTCATAGACAAGGTTTGTTTTCAGTAAGTGCCTGTGTATAAGGTGCATGTACTGTTGATGGCAGATAGCACCAGGTTAAATGATTAAGAAGGGCCAGTTGTTGTGTGGGCAGAAGCAAGCCAAAGTGAAATGTTAAATTGAATGAGGTATTGCAGGACAATTTACCCGGTCAGTATAATAATTCCAATTTAAAAAAGACTCTGTCTTAATCCGTCAAAGTGGCTACTGGTTTACAGTTGTGAAAATTAATGGCTACATGTAAAGACTTGCATCAGTCAGTTTGGCACTGAACCATTGTCAGGGATACTTGTGTTGGTTTGTGATATACTGGGGTATAATGAACATGTTATTTCCTTGGCTAAACCAAAATCTAATTCATACTTTGAATAATTTCTTGAAGAGAAGTAACACCATGTTGGTAATGATTTCAGATTTTAGAGCCATTACTTTTTACTAAAGGGGTATTTTACAGCAGGATGCGGGGTAATTATGTCTGGCTGCCAACCCAGACATTTTGTTTTTCCAAGAATTCTCTCTCTCTCTCTCTCTCTCTCTCTCTCTCTCTCTCTCTCTCTCTCTCTCTCTCTCTCTCTCTCTCTCTCTCTCTCTCTCTCTCTCTCTCTCTCTCTCTCTCTCTCTCTCTCTCTCTCTCTCTCTCTCTCTCTCTCTCTCTCTCTCTCTCTCTCTCTCTCTCTCTCTCTCTCTCTCTCTCTCTCTCTCTCTCTCTCTCTCTCTCTCTTTCATTCGTCTTTATGACCAGATTTGTCCAAATTTTTTCTCGGACCCTACTCTTCTGAAAACCACCAAACTTGCTATGGTGACTGACCTAACCAGTGAAATTGGGCATCTCATTTGGAATAGTCATGATGTTTAAAAGTATGCTAATTTAGGGGCAATTAAAATTTTAAAAGCTCCATATCTTCCAAAATATTGCAGATACTCAAAATTTCTATGTGCATATATAGGTTTGTGCCACCTGCCAATATAATGGACAGTATAAGTTAAGTAGAATTCCAAATTATGCTAATAAGGGGCTTTGAAAAGTTTCAAAGTTGAATTTCTCCCAAACTATTATGCACAGACATGCCATTTTAACTTCAATTCACAGCTTTGTGGCAAGCCGCATCCAATGAACCATGAACCAAAGTTGTAGGATTTTAATTTATGCAAATTAGTTAAACATGCAAAATGTAAATCTTGAATAGCTTCAAAACTATTATAGATAGAGGTGTCATTCCTACTTCAATTAATGGGTTTGTGGCAAACCCCATATAATGAACCATAAATTAAAGTTGTAGGCTTTCAATGTATGCAAATTAGGCAAATATGCAAAATTAAAATGTTGAATAGCTTCAAAACTATTATAGATACTATTATAGATACTAGCTTCATTCAAACTTCATTTTATAAGTTTGTGACATGGCCACATACAATGAACCAAGAACCAAAGTTGTAGCATTTACTTTATAAAAATTAGGCTAATACACACACTTTAGATTATGTTGAACAATGGCAAAATGTAACATTTCAAACTGGTGTCATTTTGAAGGCACCCAGACAGATTTGCTGTGAAGCAAATCTTCGTTTCTAGTTTATTATGGAGGAGGGGTGCGAACTGTGGTGAAAAAGAATTAGTACATCACATTATCATCCACAGTACCGCATCAGTTTTGAAATGGAATGAACCTTTTCCTGCTCAAATGGACCCCAGGTGTCGAGATGGTAAATATGTCATCAGCATCAATGTTTAAAACTTTCTAGCTCATAGAAAACATTTGAATTACAAATGCGAGAAAGACAGAGGCATTCATACTTACCCCAGGTCAACAACCTTCCCTGCAATAGATGGGTCACAGTGTGTCTGACCAATGGCTAGGAAAGCTGTTGTCTATTTTATCTGGCCAGGATGAGGCTGATGCCTGGATTTCAGCACCTTACAAAGACATAAAACAATGCATACATCCACATTTTATTGGAGTATCCATTAAGCTCTTTGTATCATAATTGTCACAGTTATCCAGGTGAGCAATGTTTTCTTTGACTACAGGCATTGCTTTATGATGGATCAATTAATGACTCATTCCACAATTATTTACAGAGGAGGGTTCTATGATTCGAAACCAGGTGTTGATTTTCTTTGAACATTGCTTCATGGTACACCAAACATAGACATTCAATGTAGAACAATATTCTGGGCTTTTGCACATTTTTTGTATTTTACTACTGCCTAGCAAATACTAGGCAGTAGTAAAATATAAGCAGATTCTGGATGCTGGCTTTACTGCAGCAAAAGCCGATATGGTAAAAACAGATCGATAGTTGAGGGAGGACGGGAGACAGACAGGTCAATATCACTGATATAACACTTGCATGCTGAATACCAGCAGAAGATACAGGTGTGTGTCTTGGCACCTGGCCAGGGCTGATCAGCTGTTCTCTGTCATCATTAGCTTTTCTCAGCCTAGCTGTCTTGAAGCTATGATCATGCATTCAGGCTTTGTTGTCTCATGCCTGTCTTACACTGAAGCTCTGTTGTCTCAAACTACCTCACCCTCTGTTGTCTCGTACTGCCTTGAACTCGTTCCTGCTGTTTTAAACCGCCTCGAACTCGGGATCTGTTGTCTCGCACTGACATGAACTTGGGATCTGGTATCTCATACTGCCTCGAACTCAGGATCTGTTGCCTCAAAGTGAATTGAACTCTTGCCTTGAAGTGCTATGTTGTCATTACTTCTGTGTTGTCTCAGACTGGTTTGAACTCGGGTTTTGTCATTTCAAAGTGCCTTGATCTCACCCACTGCTATCAAACTGCTACACTGCATATGCATGTTATTTCACAGAGCTGTGTCATTTCCCCGTACATGTAGCTTTCTTGCTGTTTAACCACATACCAAACTGGATATAGCCTTACTGTAACCTTCTCAGAGCCAAGTTCTCTTCCATATAGGCAACCAAAAGCCTTTATCATGTTTATGAAGAGAATAATTAACTCTTTCAGTGCCAGTCACATCTAAAGTCGATCTACTAAAGTGCAACTAGTCTGAATTATCATTTGGATCTCAGATTCGTATTCCTTGTAAAAAGAGCTTTCATTCAAGTACCAGCATGCCTCTAGTTCCAGAGAAAATATCCCAGGTCAACAGTTTTTTCTGGGTGTGCATTGGGTGCATTGCACCCAATGCCCACCGAGAAAAGCTGTTGAATCAGTCCAAAATTTGGCACTTAAATAGTTAAGTTGGGAGCATGGACTATGGGTTTAAAAGTTAATTCTGAAAGTTAATGATTGCTGTGAGGTATGACTGTTTAGTCTGAAAGCCAATGTTAGAATGCAGTCAGCTTGTCTCACAAACTTTCTGGTTCAGAACTGCACTGAGGATGTGGCACTATTCCAACAGTTTGTATAAACTATATATTTCAGCTTTTAAAGGAAGCTCACCAAAAGCTGACATAATCACATGCTCCAGTATAATCAACATCCAACTATTGTCAGTTATTTTTAACTAAATTAGGACATCAGAGAGATAAGTCACAAAAAACTATGTAAGGCACACAAAACTATGAAAGACTGAATTAAAATCATTGACTGGTTTTGCACAGTCCTAAACTCGTCAGGGAGTAACTGAAACACTCAATAAACAAAACAAAACAAAAAAACAAACAAACAAAAAACCAAAAAAAAAAAAGCAGATCAAAGAGATAAGTGTTTGGGCTTGGCAGTACCTGTGGTTTAAATTGATAGCAAAGTCACATTGAGATTTAGCTGTCATTGATACAGCCAGTACATAAAGTATACTGGACCACACAGGTATTCTATACTGGTGCTTGCAAAGTTGAGTAAGCAGAAAATCAACACATAGTCGCTGTCACAGTTTGCTCACTATGCAGTAGTTGTGTATTTAATCATTTTTATGGATAGATGTACGTGTGTATCATCGAATAACATTTACATTACAACTTCATGCTGTTCATACTTTCCTGCAGGCAAGTTGTAAAGCTTGTACATACTTTTTGTGAGATATTAGTACTAATTATCTGATCATCTATGCAATGTTGATGTTTTTGTCAAATCCAAAAAATCTTTCAGTTGACCATGGACCACGTGTGCATCCCCTTATTGTATTCTCAAAGTCTAGTGGCTTGTGGGAGCTGAGCCCTGCTTGCCTTTCCACTGCAAATCTGGCTGCAGTGGAAGCTAATTAAGACACTAATGATCTCATTTAAGCTTTCTGAAAGTAAAAGCTAGAGCTCACTTAAATAGTTTGCTCCTTTTACAAGCTTTATGAGACCTAAAAGAACTTTTGACATGTATGATAGCTTTTTCAGATCAATACCTCCAGATATTTGAAAGCTTTCAGAGTGCTTCAAAAAAGCTTTTGACCCCAGTAAGGGACATTATGTATACAGATGCTGAGTCACTGTGACTATATTACTACCAGTGTCACAGTATCTACAATGCCACATGCTAGATTTTAATGTCTTTATTGCTTCATACAGTCTGTGTCATGCTGGCTTTTCTTTTGCATATTGTTGCCGTGAGGTCACATACTTTCGTTTCTTATCTCATATGGCCATGAGCACTCTCTCATCCAAGTTTTATTGCAGACAACACACTTTGAAAATATACAGTCAGACTAACCTAGTTGTTTCATTATGCTCTTGACTTGTTTGGTCCCATATGCATTTTGTCTTAAGGCCTCAGAATTTTGCAGAACTGTATGAAGATGGAGATATGAAAACATGATAAATAAATTGAAAATGTCATTTTTTCATAAATTGGAAAGCAAAGTGTTCTACATTAATTTATAGTTTCAGAAGATTTTAGAATTAGCTGCATTTTTTTTTTTCAACTCACACTAATGTGAATATGTGGATGATCTGTAGCCTAGTGCACCACACGCCCAGGATTGCACATCACAGGAATATTCCATAAAATGCATGATTTATGCCAGCGCTATCTGAAGTAAGAAATGCTGGAACAAATTGCATATGTTTTTGGCCAGAGGTCTGGGGGTTGCCTGGGGTGCCAGTGGGGTCCATTGGGGCAGTGCCCCAGGAGGGCCCAGAAGCTCATGAAATCTAGAAAAAAAATAAGTGCGTTGGATGAGCTATTCTAAAAACAATTTTAGGACAATTCTAAATAGAACTTTTTGGCTGAAAAAGTGGTATATTATGATAAAATCAAGGCAAAAATACCAACCTGTGTCAGCTTATTACCAGTCATATGCAGATACACTAGTTGCAGGTGCTCAGGCAGCTTTGGATCTACTCTCATATTACCTGTGATGGTCACATTTGTTCAATTATGTCTGCACACTCTAGAAACTTGGGACACTCATGTGCAGCATTGGTGACACGGCCTGGTATCCTTCAATTTCATACTGTGTTCATTCTGTTGTACTTACTGGACTGACCTCTGGCGCTGTAGTATGGTCCAGTGATGACTTGGAATTGTAAAAGAAAGAGAAAAAATGAAGGAGCTATTGTACGGGGTACTTTGGGATCATGAAATCTGTCATGCACCCTTGGCTCCATTTGCAACAAGTTCTCAAATTATATTAAAATGGATGCAACAAACACCGTTATGACTTGTAATAATGTAGGTCTGTGGTAAATATAAAGGTTTGGGCAGATTGATTTGTGTATGATCAAGTTACAAGCCAAATTTAAATGGACCGGATGAGTTGAGCGATAATTGGACATCTGGTGGGACATTTCAACAAGAAGCATCAAATTGTGCCATTTTCAACAATATAAACTTAACACTCCTCAGTTGACTAAAAGTGAAGAAAGACATAAATAGGTTACAGAGCCTACCACCCTTAAAAACACAGGATTGATGCTTGCTTTGGATTTGGTGTTTAAAAACTAGTTGAATTATGGCTTTAAAAAATTTGGCAGGACTATATATTAGAAAATTGTTTATTTCAGGATGGTGACTATGAGAAGATAGAAAGTCTTCTATTACGGAGGAATGAGGCTTTAGTGAGCATAGATGTACGAGACCAAAACACAGGGAATACTCCCATCATATGGGCAGCCAAGCGAGGACATGTTAAGGTAAGTTCCAGTGCCATGCTAATTGTCTCCAACTCGAATTTACATGTAAGTTGAATCTAACATGTATGTGTATTTTCATCTGTGTTATTCCTTATGTTAATTGGTTGCCCAATAGAGGATGTGTGTTACAGATGGCACCACTATTAACTTAGGTTTGGTATCTAAATGCTAACAAGTGGAGCCACCTGGTGGATAAACAAATAGAGGCCCCCATAGATTGGCTTCTGGTTGTCCACCAGAAGTGGTGTCACAAGCAGTTTAGTTCCTCAGGCCACATGGAATGTACCTCTCCAAACATCCCCTATTGTCCATGATGTCTACAAAGAGCCTGCACCAGGGCCAGAGTGTACCAGTGGCTGGCGGCTTATCTTATCCATTTTATGCAATGTAATGTTTGTACACTTACCAATTGATTTGGAGGCCTTTGATGCCTTCATGACTAAAACCTAACTGCACACAGTGCAGTGTCTGGCCTGCACACATTATATATCATCACAGGTAAGGATTATGTGTGTAAATATTTTTATTGGCCACATAAAATTGCCTCCCAGGAATGGCATTTGTAAACCGAGAAATAATGTTTGCATTATCTGATGATATAGGCAGAAATAACTTAAAACTGCCATCATGCCATCAGATCTGTAATTGATTATACAAAATTGTTTTGTTTTTGTTACCTTTCCTTCCATATTAACCATTTTGAGGTCTGTTTTGCAGAAACCATCACTTACACTTTCTTAAAATTAACACTGCCACTTTCCCCGCACAGGACAAGATTATTTCTCACCAAATCATTTATTGTAGGGCACATTATCACAGTATTACTAGCATCAAATCATATTTTAGTCATTCAATAACATATTGTGTTTTGGTTCACAAAGTGCATATTGGCCACAATGTATGGATTTAACATTGTTTACATTTTTAATTGAAATGACCATCACAAAAGAAATGAAAGGCGCTCGACTCTTTTATTACAACAAAAATGAAGCACTTACATGTGCTTTGCCTGTTTTTTATTCTTTTTTTTTTGTATGATTCTTGGAGTCTTGAAAGCAATTCAGTAACAGTTAGGGGAGCTTGTGGCATAATTATAAGGTTATGTACAAAGTATGTGTATGACATTTAAAATGGCACAATGTACAGTGGTACCTGTCATTTAAGATCACTTGTATAGCCTACCAAGTCATGCATGATCTTGTGGAACAGGTGATCTTTAATTGCAGATAAATTTAACTCATTCAACCTCGATGATGCTTTTTCCGGCTAATGTCTAAATGTCATCTGCTAATTGTATTTTACCAATTTAGGGATTATTTTTCAAAACTTTGGATGAAACTTGCATGGAAGATCATTCCAAATCATATGCCCATAGCCAACAGCTTTCGTTGACATGCTCTGGGCGTCAAGGAAAGCTGTTGACTCAGTCTTCTATCAGGGTCGAATGAGTTAACAGAAAAAGAGATCTTGCAAGGGCCATGGAATCTTGATTGACAAATAAATTATATGCATGGTTATAAGAGCTTTACTTTGCAATCTGACTCAAGACAATCACTGGTGGGAAATACCACCTGTCATGACAGACCATACACCAGACACACTATGGTGTATCTACTGTGCCTGACAGAACATCACCTGTTTTGACATACCCTGCACCTGACACGAAATGCTGTTTCTTCCTTTGATAGAAGAGCAGCTACTTTGATACATTTGTGCCTGTTTACACCTATCATTGCATGCGTGGTCCCTGAAGTTAGGTTTCACTGTATACAATTATGGCCTTTGGTTGCTCCTTTGTAAACTTTACAGTAACCTGCAAGACTTGAATGTACTGAGTCCTGTCTCTTCTAGTACCCAGCTTCCAAGGTTGTTGGGTTCACATGAACCCTCTGTAGATGTTGTGTAGGACCGACCTGTTGTGTGATTTACAGATTTGCCATAGCTAACAATACAGTGATCCTATCTTGAGAGACCACCTGGTCAAGGTCTTTACTTAGTACTTTCCATCTTATTTATACCTCCTATGGTAGACCACCTGTGTTGAGAGATCACCATTTGGTCAGTGCAGGGAATAGTCTTTCAAGACAGGTTTCAGTGTAGCAAAAAGAGCTGGGGTCCTCCTCTGTTTTCCAAGAGATTGTAGGTGTCCTTATTACAGCCAGTCTAAATATATCAGTTTGGAAGCAGTAAGCATGCATGCCTTTGAGGTTCTTCAGGACACCTATTTGTCCCAAGTCCTTAGCATATCTGGGGACTTGTGAAAAAAAAAAAAGAGGAAATGATAATCACACTTTCTAATACCCCCTGCACAGGTTGATTACATGTTGTACAGCATGGCAAGTTCCACTGTTGCTGAGTAATTCTACATATTGACCTGTTTACATTGCTCTTTGGCAGACCAACGTGAAGTATGCCAAAGTTTGATATCTTTTTTTAAACATACAGTGTGCCACACAGCTGCTTAGGAAGTATATTAGGGCACTCTACATGGACTAACATATCACAGAATCCAATAATGTTTAAAATAACTTTTTCAACACACTTCTGAACAGTGCAAAATTATACATAACTTTGCTTTATTCATTAGAAAATCTTTCAGAACTTCTGTGATTTGAGTTTGGACATTTATTTATTACCTGTAGAGCCTCGTATACATGTACCTGTACACTGCACTGTCCTTGTTTGTATGTACAAGTATATATGTATGTAGTTTTAAGACAACACTATAATTGTGTCACTTTTGTTTGTTTTTGTTTTGTTTTGTTTCTTTCATTATTTTTTGATAAACTATATGTGCTTCTAAATATCGTACCCTCTGATTAACCATTAGATTCATAAAGAGTTCAGATGAGTGAAACTGGTTAGAACATCTTCTCAACCATTGTGGCCACAGTTTCTCTCTTACAGCTCACAAGCGTAAAACCTAATTGTCTTGAAAGACCACCCTAAATTATCATCAAATTGTATATCTCATGACAAATGCACGATCTTTCATGAGAACATGTATAAAGGATACATGAAAACCAGTGAAGTATAATGAAACCTGACTGGACTTTCCAGACAGCTGGTCTGGCATGAATTTTTGTTTGTATTTATTTTTTTTTTTAGGGGGGGGGGGTGGAGGTGGTGGTGGTGGTAAAGGACAGGGTCCACTATGGAAGCTTAGCAAACACCATTCTACTGTAGTCATGCAGAAATCTAGATCATTTGATTATTTTGCACTGTCCATGTGTTATATACACTGTGAATACATTTATTTTCACAGGTTCTAATTTTGGCAGTTTTTACCCCTCGGCCCATAAGGCCAGTATTGTCGTCCCCTATGTGTCTCCAAAAATACTCACTTTATAGAGACCAAATTTTTATCACAGGGGCCTTTGAGGTGCTTCAGGTGCCTATCAAAAAGTACGTCACTAGGTCTCATTTTTAGGACACAGTACTACATTGCAAAAAAAAAAAAAAAAAAACAGCGTTAACACAATATAAATAAAAAAACATTGAATATAGCTTCATCAATTATTTATGACATTTGGACCTAAGGATGCCCCAGATGCCTATTGAAAACAGAAGTAACCCGACCTACTGGAGGGGTATTGTCCTCAGCTATGCGTCCGTCAGTCTGTCTGTCCCTCCGTCCTGGCTGAGGGGTTTTGCAGTCACTGATCAGCTTTTAGTTATATTTTGGACCTTCCACTGAAACTTTAAATTCAGTAATTTTGTTATAATTCTTATCCATACCATGTTAAAAAAATTGTTCACTGGGTTCTCATTTTAGCGGCTTTGAAGCATCAGCGAATTATAAGGGAAAATTAAAACTCAGTGAAATTAAATGAATTCACAGTATGTATATTGAGTGTTGTTACTGCTGACATATATATTGATCAGGGTGGCCTAATGGCATACTTTCTTGTTTGTAAGCCATATATCTGTCTTTGTGTTGCCATAGTAATCTGACTAATAATCCAGGGCAAAAGGCATTCTGTTTTGTGGTGTCATAATTGTGATAGTTTGTTGCAACCACCCAGCTCTGTATTGACATAGTCCACTGGGTCATTGTGTCCTGCCCTAAATTATATTGCTATTGCATGTAGTTCATTGCCAAGTAACTCCTTTCCTTTCCTTCTTTCTTTCACGATGAGCCTTTTCATGGTGTATATTTGGATTATAAGCTGTGGTCATACAACAAACAAAATCTTGTGATAACCAGCGACCTTCAGACCACACAAAGATATTTGTGTACACGTGTTTGCGAACAGCATTTTTCAAGAGAATTAACTCTCCACCCCAGTGGGAATGGTATTAGTGTTTACAGTCTGTTAGTACCTGTACTTTTGTCAGAGTGAATGGATCCACCTTTTGCCTTTCTTTTTAGCATGCATGATATTCCTAAACTTTGTAAGATTTTGTACCAACTTTGCATGAAGATCCCCTAGCTGTTGGTAACAGCACTGTCTGTCTTATATCCTTATGGTTCATGTATCATTGTAATATGTAATTGGTATTTTAAGTAGGACATGCTGGATCATGAAGGCTTAGAAATGATCTCTGACCAGTAATACCATGAAAATATTTGAAACAGACTACATGTGTACCAAAATCATAATTTACTGAATTGTAATTATGGAGCTTTTTCAAGTTGACTTGAATTGACTAAATTTCTAGATAAGTGACGGACTGTGATACTTCTGTACCATGATGCCATTCTCAGAAGGCTATCACAAAAGTACTCGCAAAAAGGATGGCTTTTTAAAAGAGGAGTAGACCACAATGGCCTTAATTTGAAAAGGGAATGAAAGTGGGTGATTCTGGTGGTCTTCTTATTGTTATGGTCATCATCATCATCATTAGTTATTTAATTTTAACTGCAAGCTCATTTTTTTAAACCTCCTGCCATGCGGAGATATTGAAATCACAGGAGTGTCTACCGTGTCATCCTGAGATCTCAAATTTGGGATTTATCTGGCTTTATGTGTGTATGTTGTGGGAGAAAGTGAGTAACGAAGGTGTGTAAGCACTTATCACAATCTGCCATAAAGATCTGTTAAGAAAGAAAACTGAATGAAATACTGAGATGGTGTGATGGGGTAGAGCGTGTTTGAATTTATTTTTAAAACTTAGAATTAGCCTCTAAAGTTTTAGAGAACAGATATAAATCAAATAATGAATCAAAATTGACAATGACAAATTTAAGTTTCAATTCTGAAAGAATTTTAGCCATCTGTATATGCTTCTTTCTGGTGAACAATATTGTCCATGCCAATGCCAATGCCCATGGTACCCCTTGGTGGCCCTTCAGTGAAGGCTTCACAGCAACCTGTAGTGCTGTGCTGGTAGTTGGGTTAGCGGTCATTGTTTTTTTCACAAAAACCTGCCTTCATGTCACTGTGAATTGACTGCTACTATATATGTGATCTATTTCAATACAAGATCAGATCAGATCTGCTGAAGGAAAAATTACTGGCCATTTTCTGTTGACCGAATATCATACTGGTATTCAAATTCGGCATCATAGTAAACATTGCTTTTGCGCATGCTCATAAGGAAATCCCATGTCAAATCACTTTGGAATAAGTAGGCCAGTTAAGCCAACTTAGCTAGGAAGCGCACGCTAACACATAGTTAAAAAAAACATTACGCATCTCTCTCAACTTTCTTATACGACCCACACCAGCCTGATATTAGATTGCTGACTTCTATACAAAATTAAATCAACTGCTTTCCCTGTAATGCTGCCATAATTCATGTTGCATTTTGCACAATATACCAATTTGTGTGACATTGTACAGTGGTAAATCACCATATTGTTGATGCCCTCTCAGGAAATTTTGATCTGTAATAATATTGGTTGCTGAAACAAAAGCCCGCCAATGTTGACGTCATGGTGGTCTAGTTCTGAACCACCCCATGCAAGTAACCAGTTGAACTTCGGCTGTTTTTAACCCTTTCAAATGGGTAAAAATTCATCTATGTATGTTTGTACTCCTGGAAAAAAAATTCATGGAATGTGCTTTGTTGTGTGGAGATTTTGAGAGCACAATAAGTGTGCTCCCAGTTATAGTTTGTTTTTGGTTTTTTTTGTTTTTTTTTGTGTTTTGTTTTGTTTTGTTTTGTTTTTTTTTGTTTGTTTTGTTTTGAATTACTATATTCAGTGACTCACAAAGAGAGCGTGGGTGTTTTGATTTTTTTTTTTTGTGTGTTTTGATTATAAACCATAGGCTATATTGACATCTTTGGCCTCACATGGATGGAGAACCCTGACGGGTGTCCAACTGTCACATTGTCGGAAAAAAATGCGAGAGACTTTAAAAAATGTGAACAATTTTTAAGAGATGAGCAGTTTTCCACAATAATTTGCTAAGCAGATATGTTTTTATTTTTTTACTTGATTTTATTGTAACATAACACTTTTTAGCTAAAAAGTTGTATACTTGTCCCCAAAATAGCTCATCTGAAGCTCTTATTTTCCTCAGATTTCATGAGGTCCCCCAGAGGTCTGGCCAAAAATACAATTTACTCCAGGCATTTTGGATTTTGCTTCACCATCTCTAGCTTTGGACAGCCCATGCAGCCTGACCAGTGCAAATTTCCTGAAATTTGTTTTTTTATTTATATTATAAAATGAAGTAAAGAAAATAAAAACATAAGCACCATGTTGCTTTTTGGAGTCCATAGAAATTGGTCTATACAGTGGTACCTCTTTTGAGAGACCACCCCTGAAGTGGGTCAAATGTGGTGTCTCAAAACAGGTGGTCTTTCATTAGAGGTACAACACTACGGAAAAGATAGCGTAGTGTTCTGAGAGAGCGGTCTTAAAAAGATATGCAGTCTCTCATTAGAGGGGTCTCTCAAGAAAGGTACCACTGTGCTCAGCAAGCAGTTTTTGCTGTATGTGGCAGCCAAATTTATGACATGAGAAAACTGATAGTACTTTTTATTGACAAACACAGTGTCAATATAGTATGGAATAAGGCTGATATTGCAGTCACTGTTAACTACTTATAGGTTGCTATTTGTTTGTATAAAATATAGACCCATTAAGATCAAATAATTAAGTTGGCCCTACATTGTTATGTGCTCAGAAATCGACCTCCCGGGAGCTTACAAACAGATAAGTTTGACTGAAACAGTGATTAAAGAACGCAGGGAGATTATTCCATCCAATGGTGTGACTTTTTGATATATTAGGTCTACCCCAGGGAGTGTAAATTGAAGCAGGAAGTTTGTGACAAAGGAAGTTCATATACTGGAACCCTGCTGTAACAACCACTCAGCAAACAAAATAGCTCATCGTAAGTTCTCACATGACAACCATATCAAAATTCTAAGTTATGATGGGTTAGCAATAAACATTTTCCCCGGCATTTAAGGGCAAATCTTACATTAATCGGACTTCTACAGTGCTTCCTCACTATAACACTGGTGGTGGGTTATGCAGAGCAGACTGTGTTATGTAGCAAAACCACCCAATAAAGACGGGACTTATGACATGTACATAATGAGAAAATACTTCGGTGGGAGCCATGAACCCACCGTGGTATATCAAAAAGGGCATAATGTGGAAGGGTGTTAAAAGGAGGGAGCACTGCACCATGTATTGCATAAGCACGTGTCTTACATGTAAGGTGTGTCAATAGCTGGTGGTCAGACTTCTGGCCTCCTTGCATCATTATATGCACAGTCCACGATCTCTGGTTTACATCATCTTTTTACCTTTGAGTTTTAAAATTACAACTACCTTTTAGACTATAACTATTGTTAATTGTGACCCCAGGTAGTCCTAATACTGGGTTCCACTGTATGTATTATCAGGGGTGTAAGTAGAGGAAATGTTACATATAGTGAGGAATTTTGTGCATATAGGAAAGTCCTGACCAAAATACCTATGAGTGCTCACAGTCTAAGGGTTGAAACAGGCAGATACTTAAGACCAGAGACCAGAGACTTTGTAAAATTTGTCATTCAGCTGAGGTAGAGGATGGGAACATTTTCTTTTAAGATGCAAAAGTTTTGAAACCCAGAGATCTAAAATGCTTAATATTATCAATAGGGAGTGTTTAAATTTTGTTAATTTAAATGATCCAGACAAAGTAGTCCATTCTTCTATGTCATTTATCTGCAAACAAGCAGACCCTGGTGTATATGTGAGGATTATAATAATAGTTAGATTTTGCTTGACTGGACATAAATATATATATATATATATGAGCAAGGACCGAGCAAGGGTCACAAAAGCTGAGATCAGATGTTCGACCGGTTTCGTCGCTTACCGCGACTCGTCAGGAACTGTTGGGTAACTGACAAAGCGCCTGTTTATATACCGAGGGGTAACTTTTTCCGTAGTTACATAAATCGCGCAATCGTGATTACGTAATGTTCACAGAAGTTCGGCCTTACCAAGACTGTGGTTGTCACGGTAAGATGTGACTCAAAAGTAATTTGAATCGCAGTAGACTTAAAATCTTAAGACTACCACTAGTACACTGATGGGGTCATCAGGTGTATTACAGGCTAGAAATGGTGGCACAACAGTGCCACAAAGCCCTGAAAACAGGAGCTTCAGACTGTGTGACTACACAGTTGTATAGATTGTGTGTGCAGTTTCCCAGGTGGTTAGGTATGATATGCCCACCAAGGCGGTGAGACCATGGAGAAATGTGCCCTGAACATAAAATTTTAGCATAAGACTGAGCAAGAGAGCTCACTTCCCCATGATGTTGAGACCGAAAGGTTCAATGGAACGCAATTGGTGCATCCAAAATCTTTCCCTGTCTAGTCGCATCTGTCTAGTGCGTTCTAGACGAGGGGGGGTTCGGATGTACTCTAAAATGTGAACTTTTAGAGCAAGTCCATGATGATCACTTTGAGCAAAATGTCTGCCCAAAGGTTGTGCTAAGACTTTGTTACTGATGTAACGAAAGTGTTCCCGCAATCTGTCTTTCAGGGGGCGCATCGTTTGACCCACATATTGTTTATTGCATGTGACACAGGTGAGGTATATATATATATATATATATATATATATATATATATATATATATATATATCTTTATTTGTACACATAAGATACATACTGAAGACACAAAGAAATAACAATCATAATGACAATAACTGGATCCATACAAATATATGAACTTATTCAAACCACATAATTATCAAATCAGAGAAAGAAAAAAAAAACAACTTTCTGCAACAGAAAAACATATCAGGTTCAGTGTAATTACACTGTAAGGCATGATTTCATTTTGTGGAAATAAGATTGACAGAAATTTTAACATTCTGAAAGTATCAGAGACACCTTGCTAAAATGATGATCTCTTTTTATGGCACACAAAAGTCAAATTGTGCATTGAATATTTTGTGGTTTCAAATAAAAAGTTTGAGAGCCTACATGCACCACGGTATACCTGAGGTGATTGATAACACTTCAAGGTGTCTGGTGGCTTCCTGAAGTATATTATTGTTATTAGTACTTTTGATGGCCCTAAATTGTGACAACCAAACAAATCTTATTGTGGTTTATCAATACTGTTAATACATTTATTTTCACAGCCACTAATTTTCATGGTTTTTGCATTTTGGGCCTTTAATTCACTGAAACTTTAAATTCACTATTTTTGTTATGATTCCTATCAATGCCATGTTAAAAATATATTTCATTGGGTTCTTAATTTTACGGTTTTGAAGCATCAGCAAAATAAGTGAAAATAAGAAAACAGCAAAGTTAATGAATTCACAGTACTGTTTCCTGGCACTGTCCCCAATATGGCCTGACATCAACCTGTCTGTGTGTCTCACCTCAGTTCAACTTTACAGATGGCTCACAATGGGGGAGTGTATGGACAGTAGCCCGTATTAGCACGCTGTCCCCTGCTTGTGGGACAAAAGCTCTAACAAGATACTCGCAGCTCATTTTAGGAGAAAATGATAGTCATACCTAAATATAATTTGCAGAATTAGACAAATGGCTATGCATTTGTATTTGGATGGTGTCCAAGATTAGCAGAGGGCTTTAATGAGTATTAAGTGTGGAACAAAGAGCTTGCTTGAGCAAGGTGTCTCTTTATGGTTGTTTTATGTTAATCACCCGAGGCCTGTTGCAGTTTTAACCATGCATGCATACACTTTTTTTCACGCTCACAAAGAACTGTATTTGACCTGAGAATTTAGAAATTAATTACTAGAATTTTTATGTGCTCAAGTTATGGCAGACTATTATAATTGTAAAATGCACTGCAATGATAATGTACATCTTTAGCCTACCGGGATATAGTGTGTTTGATCTAGTTATGAGGATCATGTCATTTTTCAACTCTTTGAGTGTCAATCACTGCGTGAATGATGATGAAGCTGAATTGCTATAATAATTCCAGATTCATATTTAGTATGAAAAGACCTTTCATTCAAGCACCAACATGCATGTGATCCCAGAGAACAATATGGTCCAGGTCAACAGCTTTCCTCGGCACACTTCAGGCACGTTGCACCCGAAGTGTGCCAAGGAAAGCGGTTGACTCAGTCTGTAATTCGGCACTGAAAGAGTTAAAACATTTTTGTATGTTCTATGTTACAGATTGTTCAGTTACTCCTGAAGCACAGTGCTGACATCACTCTTCGTAACTATGAGGGCCAGACAGCCTTGGAGGTGGCATCGCCACAGATCCGATCAGTGCTGCTGGAGTCTGTGGAGAAGGGAGGATCACACAGGAACTTGCTGCAGGCAGCATGGCAGGGCAATGCCAACCTTGTGAAGAAGATATTGGTATGATTCTCCTAATTAGGGAGCCTTCATCCAGCTCTTATTAGATTTAAATGGTGGGATTTAGAGATGGTAACACTGCATGAGAATTTCCATCTCACCATAAGTTTCATAATAGCATATATACTGATTGACTTAAGCAATGAGAGCAACATTTCCTGTACTGTAATAATTATAGATACCAACCTTGGTGTTTGGATACTTCTTAGGATAGGTGATATATCTTGTACCAAAATTCCAAAAGTAGGGACCTTAAACCCGTGGCCCTTAACTCTGTCATAGGAAATGCTTATCCAGGCTTTATTTCCTTTACTGTGAGAACTACATACCATTGACCACTGGTTGGGCATTCATTTTGTATTGCTCTGCAATACAAATGCCGTATAGTTTTAATTACCAGTGCATTTGTTAGTAGCACCACATGTTGATGGTTCATTATAAAGCTGCAAGAATATTGGCAGGTCCAATCAAAGTGTATTTTCATAGTGGGACCACTGTTGTCATTGTAGCAGGTACAATTGTAGCAGGTACATGTCTAAGTAAATCTAAATTGACTTCAGGCGGAGAATCGAGCAGTGGACATTAATTGTCGTAATGCAGATGGGTTGACACCACTGCTGCTGGTGACGAGAGATGTACAGCTATTTGAGAAGTTGGGAGACAGAATTAACCGTGGCTACAAGCCAGACCAGGTTGTCCAAGAACTGCTAGCTCATAGGGCGTAAGTCTTGTCAACTACCCATCAAACTTGTGACCTTGTTACCACTCCTGGCTAGTATTGAAAAAGCCATAATAAAAATTAGAGTCTAACAGGTACATGTATAATATTATTCACAAAATTACCTGTAGCCAAAACTTGTTCACTTGCCTTGGTAAGCTTATGGAGGTTTATCCTCCCCCCCCCCCCCCCCCCCCCACAGACACACAGACACAGACAGACAGACAGACAGACAGACAGACAGACAGACAGACAGACACACACACACACATGCCACGATATTTCCATTTTTCTCAGTTTTATTAGTATTGAATTGCATTTGACGTAGCAAATTTTGATAATAAGAAAAGTCCCGGTCAGATGGAAATAAATTAAGACTTAAATAGTTCAGTTCTCATCTCCATTGCAATGTTGTGTTTCCAGAGACCCTAATGCAGTGGACAATGAAGGAAAGACGCCACTACATTATGTGTCATCTTCCAAGGCCAAGCAGGCAAAGGCCCTGGTGGAGAAACTACTACAGGATGGATCAGACTACAGTAAGATTAGCTTGGTGCTCCAGAGTATAGAAATAACACAACACAGAAAAAGGGAGGGTTTACAGAAAAACCTTGTAAAAAGTTAGGAGTCCTATCTGTTCTTATGGGGAGCATTATGAAAAGAACAGGACATAGGCAAATTCAAGAGACTTTTATGATAAAAAAGCAGCAGATGCCCCGCATTGTCAGGAATTTTGGATCATTTGTGTTCTCAGACTGGGAGCCAGGATCTGGGGTTCAATCCTCAGCTCTTCCATGGCAACTTTAAGTAACAAGTCTAAAGGCATGAATAGATATCAATTGAGTTAGATGAATTAATCAAAAGAACTTTGCATGCATTTAGTCATATCTTGAAGGTAATGCAAATTATTTAACATGTCATAAATGACCTCATTCTTTATAGTTTGTTGTGAGATGGTGACATCCAAAAAGAATACAAAGATTGGTATGTACTACCAGGAAGTCTTGGGGCCATGCCCACTGGTGGGTCACTGTGGGGCCAAGTGCCATTAGCAGTGCTCCCCCAAAATTGTACACCATACCCAGGTGTGGTCCACAGGGTGGTACCAGCATCACACAGTCACTGTGCAAATAAAATCAAGTTTCTGGGGGTGTCCATCCTATATACAAATTTATAAAGAGAAATTTAACAAACCTAAATCTGTAGGGCCATGTACTGTTTGAACACTATCAAGTCCAATATTCTAAGAACAAAGTTTTATTCCATACCATTCACTGCAGAACTGCATAGTTCTAAATCATTATAGCAAATTAATAAGTGAAAGGAACAATTCATATTCATAGAATGGCAGTACCTCAGGCAAAGGTTGTGGGCCAGCAGAGGACCACTCAAAATGGTCACAAGACTTTCTGGCAGTGCCATAATTCCCAGTGTTATAAAAGAACCTGTCTTCATGCTTTGTTTGTGCTCACAGATGCTCAGGATAGACGGTGTTTCACACCCATTCATCATGCATCACAAAGTGGCAATGTGGATGTTGTTCTGGCTCTGCTGGATGGCGGCTCAGATGCAAATGCGCGGGGGTTTGCAGGGGCCACACCGTTACATATCAGCGTGAGTTCATGGGTGTTTTGATTGTAGATGTTGATGAAATTAACAAAAAAAAAAATAAACATTCAACATTCTACCTGTTATATATTATTAAAAGGGAAAAAAATGTAAAAATGTTTCTGCACTTAGCAAATATGAACAATCCTCCAAGACACCCCAAACCAATGGTTTTTTGTCACCTCCCAAAAAATGATGATAATAATAATCGCACAAACACAAAAATGTAAAACTTGTCACCTGCTATGCAGATAATTTGATTTTTTACTATATACATGTATGTTGAAGGAAGAGGAATATTCTCAAATCTTTAAAAATGAATTCATTGTTGCACTTATTTAAATGCTGAGCAGACATACCTTGACATCTTTCAGGCTATCAATGGTCACGATGAAGTGGCAGGTGCTCTGTTGAACAATGGCGGTGACGTCACGCTGGTGGATGACAGTGGGCTCACCCCAGTAGAGGTGGCCAAGACCAAGAAAGTCAAGGCTACATTAAAGAACGCCTGGACTGAGGTGGTCAGGAGCCGCAGTGAGACCAGTTTAGGTCCAGTGCGGACACCAAGTGTAAGCAGTATTCGACGCTCACAGGAATTTGAGTCTCCACTTAACATTATTAAAAAGAAGAAAGGAGGAGAGGTTATTTTTGATGTAAGTGTTACATGCAGGAACTGACACTATTCTGTACAAGAACAAAAGCTACCTGTATCATCTAGTTACATTAAGCTACAGTAATGTAGAGCAGAGTGTTTCACCCAATGTAAGTCATAAGTTGGAATGGCAGAGAAACTTGCAAAGGTACAAACAGTATATCAGAGGCTTTTTTGACATTTTCACATTAGACAATTTCTTGAATAAAACATGAAATTTATGGGAATTTCACCTTTTCCAATAATGATACAAGTTTTGCCAGCCTAATTGCCACTAAAGGTAAATCTATATAGCTCATGCCAATAAAGCTACAGGATGGAGAACTCTTCACAAACAAAAAGTATGATCACCTGTAACTGTCTGTCACTCAGAAACTGCCAGGTTGTGTTACTACTGTGGAAATTTAATGATGTTGCACTGTGTTGAGACTGCACAATTAAGATATAAGATTTTTTCTATGATTTGTTAGAACAAGAGTCGCAAAGAAATTGAACTTGAAGCAATAGAGCTCTCAAAACAGTTACTGTTTCTTTTCAATCAAATCCCTTCTTTTATCGTGTCATTCACAAAGTTTTGATTTTCCATCCTATTTAAAAGGAAACCGAAGAAATATTTGAACTTGAACTAGCAGGAAGTCCTTCGAGTACTCTTACTGGGGCTGTTCAGCGCCTGGATGCAGTGATGAAAAACTCTGGTGTTCTCCAGTCTGTGGTACAACATCAGATTACAGTTATATTTGGTGTTTGATAGAGCTGTCAATTTGCCCTAACAGTGGAAGGCGTTGTACTTAACACTTATAGGCTGTGTTACCTTAGGCGAGACGAGTTCATATAATACATTTACAGCTTTGTTTTGTTTACCTGGAGATTGGTTCTTTTCAGCATACCTGTACATAACCTTTGGTTGGGTTCTTGTGTTCGTACAGTCACCTCTGATAGAGGAGCATTATGCAGTCTGTGTCCAAGGTGTAACAATGCACTGGTGTGGTTCAGAAAGCATTCTAGCACTTGTTGTGACTAAGATACTGTGTGTCCTACTTTGGAGACAGTTCTTAAAGGATGTAAATATTTTACATCAAAATTAATACCTAAAATATTGAAATACCATACATCCTGGTTTGTTTTGGATAACAGATAACAATTCATATTTCCCTGAAAAGGGTGCTTCTAAACAGTCCATTCTTCATGTTGCTTTTGCTCAGCTTTTTAAAAACAAATTCTACAAGATTTAAAAGGATCTGGTCATTGTACTTTGTACACTTAAGAATTTTTAGGGTTATACAAGAACAACAGCAAGACATGACCCACAGTAAAGTACTTTTGTGAGAACCTTCAAATGAAATGTCAGACCAGAGCCAGTAAAAGAACATAACAACAAAGTGTTAAAGTCTCATTCAGTACATACATGTTTTAGAAGGAGTCATGAATACGGAAATTAGTCTCAATAGCTTGTGTCTTAGGCATTCTTTGTAAAGTTTGACACTCAGTTGTGTATTTCTATTCTTCCAGTCTTTACCCAGTCCTTCAAACGCTGTGGAATCAATGACCCCAAGAAGTAAGTAAAACAGTTAGTCTTGTGATTTCTGGATCATCATCTTCACCCACGTTCATCCATTTGGTGTGAAATGTGGCAGATTTTGTAGGAAAAGTAGCTACCAAATACATATCCATGATGCAAAGCAAGTATGCTGCTGCAAAGCTCCATGTCTGTTGCAGACAGACCTGTTATAATACATATATATGTAAAATATTCAAAGGTGGGATATTGTAAATTTTATGTAAAATATTGAAAGGCATGATATTGTAAATTGAATTAACTCTTTCAGTGCCGATTTTTGGACTGAGTCAACAGCTATTCTCCCAATGCACGCTGAGAAAAGCTGTTGACCTGGGATATTCTCTCAAACTATAGGCATGCTGGTACTTGAATGAAAAGCCTTTTTGCGTGGAGTATGAATCTGGGATCCTTAATGATAATTCAGACTAGTTTGACTTAAGTAGATCAACTGTAGTCGTGCTTGGCAATGAAATAGTTAATTTGTTACTGGCTTTATAACAAATTCTGCATGTCTGTTTGACATTTCAGAGGTGGCGATGATCGCCCAACTGACACATGCTGAGAAGGCTCTCAAAGCAGAGGAACAGATGCTCAAAGATCTATCAGAGGGTCGCTTCACTCCAAACAAATATCAAAAGTAAGAACCACTTTGTCTCAGTAAAGACTCAGTGTTTATCATATCATTTTGTACGCAATGTATAAAAGGTACTAATGCTTTAAAGTGTGTGTACATTTCAATTGAATAAATTGTACTTTTGAATTTCCTTGTTTGTTTTATTTTTGAGTTTGGCATAGAAACATTACTTTTGTTAGCATTCAAATATGTATTTTACAGTTATCATGTTTTAAAGATTAACATCAATTGAAAATCAGAAATCTCTTTTACATATAAGGAAATATTGGTCTTCATCACAAGGCCCTGGTCATTTGTTTTGTTACAAGACTCCTGGACAAGTTGTATGACTTTTGTCCTTTCAGTTTAAAATGCTTTCATTGCTTGCCTATATTTCTTACTTCATACATGTAGACTGTTCCTTGCATCAAATAATGTATTAGGTGATGGTCTTAATACTGATGTCCTATTTGTGCAGTGGTTTTAGCTCTTTCTTTCTTTCTTTCTTTCTTTCTTTCTTTCTTTCTTTCTTTCTTTCTTTCTTTCTTTCTTTCTTTCTTTGTTTCTTTCTTTCTTTTGTGAAATGCTTTATTTTTGCTAAAATCTACAATTTGATTTGGTGTTGGTATAACTTGTTGCAGTGTTGTTTACCTTGCTGTTTACTTCTGTTTGTTCTAACCTGTTTGTGTGCCTGTTTCTAACCTATTTATCCTTCGCTGGTTGAACTATCCATATCAACAGCATATTCCTCTCCAGAGAGACAACGAGGCTGCTGGGAAATTCTCGCTCATCTTCCTCCTCCGCATCTAGGCGAACTCCTCAGCCCCCCAGGACTCCAAGGGGTGTGTCTCTATCCCCGATCAAGTCAGTTACCACACCACGTAAAAAGGGCAGTGGAAAGAAAGAGATTAAGTTTGGTCCAGGAACAAAGATGGAGGATGGCAACAAGGCCCGCACTGGGTCAGCTTGTAACAAACACAGCACAGTGGAGAGAACAGCCTGTAAGTGCACCAATTGGAACATGAATTAGCTGACAAAAGTACTATTGGAAAAAAGTCTTTTCCGAAAGAGTTTTCACAAGTTTGTTTTACTTATTTTGATGATAGGGCCACATTGAGTGGATTGTACTTGTGATAAGGGATGCAGTTCTGATCTACAAATTGGTTAATTTCAAGGGGGGGGGGGGGGGGGAGGAAGAGGCAAACTGTGTGAAAACAGACATGGAAAATTTTCACAGCACCTGATGGAATGAAAGAAAATTTAGAATGCAGTATATTTGGTTAATGTAACAGCATTTACCACTTATATATATGGTATATGTGTTATGAGCTGATGCATGAGAGACTTGCTAGTTGTAAATTATGCTCGCTTACAACCCTTTCCAGCTGACCCAAGCAAGGGCCCTGCAGGCATGAAGGAGTGTCAGATTCCTGTCACCATCCTGGGTCTGGACCTGGATGACAATCTGCAGGAAATCAGGTCAGTTGTCACCACTATGTCACCACCCTATAGCCTCACTATCTGTCTCTGTGGGTACCTAGCAGTTTCTTCTGAGAAGCATTAATTTTGCAAATTTTAAATGAGCAGAAATTTTCCCTTTTGAACAGAACAGTCAGCAAACTGAGGTTGGAGTTGAAATGTTGTGGTATGCTGTGTACTATTATGCCTTTTTTCCTGAGTCTTATAAATGTGGGAGGGGCTTAAGGCAAAGAAACTGTCAATCAGCAGCTGTGCAAAAATTAATTGTGACCGTCTAGTTAATTCTGGGGAGGAAGTCTATATTTATTGAGTTGTCTCTGCATCTATATGTATAATCTGAATGAAGCCTTGATATATTTTACATTTTTTGTCTTTGCTTTGGTATGGACAAATTTGATTGTGTAGCAATAATACATAGTGTTATTGTCAACTATTTCCTTCATTATCATTATTATTATCTTAGTTGCATTAGTGGTGAGCTGAGGTTACAGGATAAGTGGCCATCTGTCATTCATTCGCTGTTCCCTTTTTTGACTTCTCAAAAACCAAACTTTGGATTCTCTTCAAACTCAGTGGACATGTGCCTTCAGTGGAGCTCTACCAAGTTTGTTCAACAGATCAAACTCAAGTAATTCATATATGTTTTTATTAGCTCCGCTGAGCTTATAGGATGGTCTTTCGTCCGTCTGTCCACAATTCATATTTTCAACTTCTCCAAAACCATCAGCCAGATTTATTTCAAACATATTCCTTGGGTGGGTCTCTACCAAGTTTGTTCAAATGGTTAGGCTCCAATGACTTTTGGATTTTTTAAGATTTTTTTTTTGTTGTTGTTGTTCTTGTTTGGGGAAAATCTTATAAAATCTTCTCCAAAACCTATCACCCAATTGCTTTGATATCACACAGAACCACTCGCAGGGACTCTTAGTTCTTATTTGTTCACCAGGTAACGCTGCAAATTTTTTCAAATTTTTTAATGATTTTTTGTGTGTTTTTGCTATTTTTGATTTCTTCCCCAGAACCGTCACTCAGATTAAGCTGAAACATGGTGGACATGTTTCTTGATGAAGGGTCAAACAAAGTTGTTCTCTAGGTGACAATAATGCTGTGGATTCCTGTTTTGTAACAATTTTTTTTCAATTTGGGTACTTACTGGCAAATGCACCTTTCCTATTGATTACTATCATGTAAGTATATGGGCATTCTAATGCTAATTTACATTTTTGACTTCTTCTCCAAAACCATCAGCCAGATTGACCTCAAAATGAACCTTGGATGGGTCTCTACCAGGTTTGTTCAAATGGTCATGCTCCAGTGATTTTTGGATTTTTCTTTTTTCTTTTTTTCTTTTTTCTTTTTTGGACAAATCTTAAAAAATCTTTTCTTCTAAAACTGCTCACCCAATTGCTTTGATATTATATAAGAACACTCCTGGGGACTCCTAGTTCTTATTTTTGTTCACCAGGTGGCGCTGCAATTTTTCCCCATTCATGATTTTTTTGTGTTTTTGCTATGGTTTAACTTCTTCTCCTGAACTGTCACTCAGATTAAGCTGAAACTTCATGGATATGTTCCTTGTGGAAGAGTCAAACAAATTTGTTCACTAGGTGGCACTGCAGTGGATTCCTGATTTTAACGATTTATTCTATTTGTTACTTATCGGTAAATGCACCTTTCCTGTTGATTACTCAATGTAAGTAAATGGGCATTGTAATGCTAATTCACATTTTGGTCTTCCTTTGAAGAAACTGTCAGTCAGATTGACTTCAAACTTGGTGGCAATGTACCTTGGGTAGGTCTCTACCATATTTATTTGAATGGTCATGTTCCAGTGTTTTTTTTGGGGGGGGGGGGAATCTTTAAAAAAAGTTTTAATATGAACGTTAAACATGAGAACTTGTTGTAATGTTTGGCCAGATTTGTGTCAAACCTGGGAGGGATGTACCTTTTATAAGTATCTACGTATATTGTGCAAGTGGTCATGCTCCCGTGATTTTTGGACCTCGACCTCATTCCCAAGGTCACAGGACAACTAACATGAAATTTACTGTTTACATAATAACTTGAGATCTGTTTTGAGTTGGGACCTAGGTGTTGCACATGTTAATGTTTCTCTATGAAGGTCAAGGTTTGACAGTACATGATTGACCTTGACCTCATTTGTGGGAACATAGTGCAACATACATGAATTTTATTCTTCAGTATAACTTGAAAACTACTTAAACTGGGACCTTGATGTTGCACTTGTTAGTGTTCTTCCATAAAATTCAGACTTACTCAATACATGGGTGACCTTGATCCTATCCCAAGTTCAGAGAGCCACAAGTGTGATGAATCTCCAGGTCAGCTGAGCATGGGCTGTTCACACAGCCCTCTTGTTATTTTTGTTTTCAATCTTAGGTTTCTTTTAAAAGAGTACTTCTTGGTACTTTTGGGTATGTCTGGACCATTAGTTGTTCCACAGGTGGCATTGCATTCTTTCTGTATTCATATAAGTAATTTTTAGTGTTCCTTTAATTTCTGACCACTTCTCCAAAACCACCACCAGGATTTCCTTGAAATTTGGTAGGAATACTTTTTGATGTGGTCTCTACCAAAGTTTGTCATAAGATGGCACTGCTTTAGTTTCATTTCATGACTTGTGATGTGTTAATCAATTTACAAGTCAGAGTAAATGCCAGAAATGGGATAAGAGGGATGGTGTGTTAATGCACTTACATTCAGTTTTCTCTAAAACTGTTGGCCACATCTTCTTCAGACTTGTGAGGGTGTACATGAGGTGTCCCTTTACCAGGTGTGTCCAACTGAGCTCACACTTTAGTAGATTTTGGATTTTTATATTAATTCCATTTTTTTTTTCATTTGGGTGAAAGTCATTAAAGCCTTCTGTAAAACTGCTGGGCCAATTGCCTTGAAATGATACAGGGACACTTGTCTGAGTGTGCTAGCTGTTAATTTGTCCGTGAGAGTGGCCATGACCCAATGTTTTTTATTCTCATGCAAGATCAGCTAAGGCATAGGACTGTCACAGCCCTTTTGTTTCAATTCATTTGTTTTAATTATTGTATTTTTATGCTTAACCTTTTTTTATGGTTTTTTTTGTTTTGTTTTTTTGTTTGCTTATTAGTAATCTGGCGCTATATTGCATGCTTTTCAGGAAGCGCCTCATACCAGACATCTTACCAAGGTGCTTCTTCGCCTTATTCTGTAGTACACAGTCATTAATCCATGACTCAGATGCTAGCTTAACTTATCTTATAGCAAGACTTTATAGCCAGCATTGACCTAGCTACTCTAACACAAATACTACTTAAGTTTCAGATGTAAATGTATGTTGTTTTGTTACCAATAATTTAGTAATCTTTGGATAACATTTTCATACAGTCAAAACCATGCAATTTTAAATGATATTCCAAAGTACTGAATTTTGTGAAATAAACGGAAGTGCACTTTGATTTTGACCTCTGTTGTGAAGTACATATAGTAACACTATGTGTCTCTGATGTTTGACATATGTTGTGAAGTGTACATATAATCATGCACAGTTTTGTATAATATTCTGTAAAGTTATCCCAACTAAATCTTAATTCATGTACAATCATCACCATAGGAACTTTTTCTGTGCTACAGTGAATCTGACACTCTTCTCTTTTTTCTTTTTTTTTTTTGCCACAGTATATATAGTACTTTGACAGTGTTTGTTATTCTCATTTGTCACCTGTAAATCAGAACACAAAGTGACAGCCACATCCAGATATGTATATACCTGCAAAGAAAGGCATTAATTTTGCATACATAAAAGAACTATTGTATTAATATGATATATAACACAAAATATGTTTCAGTGAAAACAGAATTTAACAAGAGTTGCTCTATCCAGAAGCTGCTTGGGAAAAGCTTGCGTACTTGATAACCAGAGTGGGTGAATTACACAGATCATTGCAGCTTGGATTCAATATTGTTTGATCAGTACTTCTATTATTGTTTACATTTTTCTGAAAATGTTGCACCTGCTAGGAGTACACCATTGATTACCTGTTGACCTTCACTGCTGCAGGGTCAAGCGCATAGTGCAGGGACCAATAGGACATGTGCTACAGAAGAAAGGTCATGTGCGACAGCACTCAGACCCTCTCCCTCCAGACATGTTCACAGTCAATGAGGATTTGCTCAGAGGTAAACTGCACTGTCTTTGAAGTACAGATTCTGACTGATAGATCCCGTCCAATCATGTGCTTGATGCAAGGTCACACCTTTCTTACAAGGCAAATCACCAGCAAATCTAACAAAAGTAAAATGTAAATGTTTAGGTCATTTTACATGATATTTGCAACTCTCTCTCTCTCTCTCTCTCTCTCTCTCTCTCTCTCTCTCTCTCTCTCTCTCTCTCTCTCTCTCTCTCTCTGTTGGCAAATTGAGTCCCAATTGTCAGCTTCATTTGTACCTACATAATACTTATACAAAGTATAAGGAGGACAAGCCAGGTTCAATATTCACTTCCTTTGATTATTTTCTCACACAATTAAGTCAAGACATTTAGGGATAAAAGACTTTTGGAAGACCTGATATGTATTGGTTGTACATCATCATATGAAATATTTAGGTAGCCATTCAAAAGGACTAGTTCAAACAGGTTGCTTGGGGTATTTAGCATGATGAAATACAGCCTGGCATGTTCTAGGCAAATTTTGTTGTAATTTAATCCCTGTGGAGGTATGAGAGAAGAAAAATATGAAGTTCTGTGCATGCGAGAGCATGTTTGTCACACTTTTGTGGTATTTTTATGGGTCCACCCCACAGAGTCCGTCCATCTGTGGATCTGTGCACAGCTCCATCTATGCACTACATGTATTTGTTTGTGAACACAGTATCTCAAGACTCACTGGCCACTTGGAACTCAAATTCAGCACATTTGTCACTTGACACCATTTCTTGACATGGCTACACTGGTGACCATCAGTCAATGCTTTTGATTGGACAGCCTGTAGTTTCAGTTTTTATTTGGTCAAACCTTGTGAAAACTGAGAAGTATGTCAACTTGTGTCACAAACTGTAAAGTGTCTGTTAATAATGTACTTCAAAAGGAAAAAAAGTATAGTTTCTGGCACATTTTTAATTATTTAGATGTTCATGCACACATTAGAGAACATATTTTGAAATTATTATAAACTGTTGTTTTAATTCTGATTGTCTTATGAATCAGGCAAGATTTTTTATGTCTAAAGGGTGAAATCCCTTCTCGCCGTTATACAACTATGCGGTGACAATCTCCATGATCCATACAGGGTTTCCTCTTGATCAGGTCCCTCATTAGAAGGTAGATTCTGATATAATGGGTGCTCCCTTGGCTCCCACTGAAGCACTTTTCTCTTACTTCTATGTCAAATATTCCCTTAAAATATCACCTTTTTGCCCTTAAACTGGCCAAAACTAGCTGGTAGTCAAATGTTGTCTGCTTCAATGTTTTCAACTAATTTTGACAGTGATGAAAAACAATTTAACCAAGAATTGTAGATGAGACCTATCAAGATCACATGCCCCAGTTCAACAGCTTTCCTTGGCATGGGTTGGGCACTTAGTGTCCAACCCATGCCAAGGAAAGCTGTTGACTTTGTCTTAATTCAAGGGGGAAAGAACTAAGGTAATTTGGCTGTAACATGGTCTTCTCCATGACTGGATATAAAACTCGGCCCTTCACCTCTTCGATTTTGTAACTTGTACTGTTGGTACACTTAAATACATCTTGTTGAAAGGTGGATGTGACTTTATTACAGATTGTAAATTCCCATCCTCCTTTGAAGTAGTCTCCCATAGGTAAATTGTATATGTCAACTTTACCTGTAAGAGGGACTGGTCAAAATACAAACATAATGCTAGCCAAAGAGATGATTAAAATTCCTACACTGTACATCAATTCTGATTGCTAGCCTCCCCTAACAATATGGCTGCTTGTGTGGAATAAGTACCCTATACAACTTCAAGGCATATGCTTGATTTTATCATCATTCATTCACACAATGGGAACATAAGGTCTTCATTCTTTTCTACCAAAGACCACCAATGTGTTAGTGCCAGTATCTTATAATTAGCTGGGAATCAGATTTAATACATTGTATGTATATGTTGTATTACTTTATTACCAAACTTTTAATCTTGCAATTGTTGTTCAATTTTTGTATTTAATTTATTTATTTAAGGTGTCTTGAGCAGTACAATGCTTTTTCTTACTTTATGGTACTTTGTGTCCATTTTTTCCACTCTACTTCTGTCTCATGACAGCGTGCAGCTTACTGATTATTTCCCATCAACTTGCATGGCAGATCTGCTATTTTTTTTTCTGACAAGGAAAGAAAAACAAATATACCTCTGGTATGAATAGCCTAAATTTTTCTTTCACAAATATAGAAAGAAGTTTGTTACAATGCATTTTGCTCACTGCATAATGCCTCATCTGAAAGCTTACATGTATGTTGCACTATATTCTATAATCTTATGCAATTGCTGGTGACTTGATACATCATAAACTTTCCATGCAACTGACTGGAAAATTGTATTTTGACTGGAAAATCCAAGGTATTCAATATTCAGTACTATTCCCAATTTTTTTCTTTTTGCATGAGTATTCATGTCAAATAACTTTCTCGTTTGACTTTTCAAGAAGCTTCCATTTTCTGGCTTTTATTTTCCATCCTTTTATGATTTAATAATTGCTTTGAAATACAGTGTTCCCCCTCTTATAAGGCTACCCAAAATGCAGCCCAAAAGGTGGCCTTATAAGAGGGGTGGCCTGTCTTGAGGGGGAGAATATAATGGAAATACCATACTTTCTGCACAAGAGTGCTGGCCTTTCAAGAGGGCTGGCCTCTGGTGAGAGGGGCCTTATAAGAGGGGGACCACTGTATTATGACACTTGGGCTTCATTATTGTTAATATAGCTCAAATATAAAGAGTGAAGCCAACTAACATTGCATTTCCAGGTCGGTCCTCTTCCAAAAGTTCGGTGCTGAGCAACAGTGATGATTGGGAAGAAATAAATGCACGCCATCACAGTCCTACAAGAACGCCATCTGGTGACAAAAGTCGACATTTCAATCTTGACACCATTGAGGAAGGCAAAGTGTCAAAGAAACAGCCACTCATTCTGGACCTAGGTGAATTGAAATTGTGATTTGTTCATACTCATGGATTAAATGATTCAGGAATTAGGAATATTTATGGCCTGCTAGTAATCTCAAAATTTCATAAGTCATTTTGCACAAGTTTAACGATGTACAGCTTTTGTGGCTTTGTATGAAGAGCTTTTATTGTATGTTATTTATAATAAGCTAAAAAAAAGTATAACCTTAACATTTATGTACACGTATGGGTGCAGTGTGATCATGATTGGTATATTTTGTTACAGACCAGATGCAGTTGACAAATCACCCCCGCACACCCATCATGGGTGACAGCAACCTGTACACATACCCTGCTTCCAAGAAGTTGTTACCAGCCACACCCACCTATCGATCTCAGGAGTTTGGAGACTCCATGAAGCTGGTTGATATGTCTGCAGAATTTGCTATGTCAGATTCTACTTCATCTACTGATTCATCAGATGTAAGTGAAAGACACATGAAACACTGTTTGTGTCTTTCATTTGTTTTTCAATTCTTACCCATATCGTCTTGAACACATTTGTTCATTTTTGCATTTGAATGAAGAAAATAAATTAGGCATTAGGAATGTGTTGTAGTTATAACTGCAAATGTTATGGAAATAAAAAGGTATAGCATTTGATTTGTGATGGCTGAAGGGGCGGTCTGTAAAGCTACATTGCAGTTTAAATTTTAGAAAATCAAAAATTGTTTCCTTTTTTCTTTTTTTTTGCAGAATAGGGAAGATTAGGTACTAATCTATAACACGGCCAAATGTTGTGTCCAAGAATGTCAATTTATATCAGAATTTCGGAGCTAAGGAAATCATGGTTTTGGGCCAAACACCTAGTACACGGTTTTGTATTTACAACAGAATGTAAATGAGCTGTCAGTCAGGCTTGGGTCTGCTGGGCAATGGGAAGTGATCAAGCTGCTCATTGGTTGGGGAGAACATTGGACCAGTGGGCTAAAGAGAGAACAATGGGCACTCCTAATCTGTTATCTTAACAACTGAAACCAGCTATTAGGAAACCACATCTTTGTGATCTTCTCCTGGAAAAACTTCAAAGATTCCTTTTTAAACATAGATTTTAAAAAATATATTTTCATGACAACACTTCAAAAGTATAGTATTATAAGAGTATTTCTCGCAAGACATTATCGATCAGAGGGAGTGAGTACATTTTCCACAATGGCCAGTTTACTGCTCTGAGACAGCCAATTAGACCTAAATTGCATTTTCACACAATTCTAATTTTCGTCCAACTTGTCAGAGGTTTTAACGAGATTATTCATAAATGGTTTAACCAATTTTGATGAAATAAAAAGATATTGAAAGTATACGTTCTTGCCCAGAAGGGGTATATGGTGTTTTTAGATATTTTTATTTTTTGTTGTTTTTTTTCAATGTTGAAATGTTGAAAAATTGAGGTGGGGCCACTTTATAAATTATTAAAAAATGTTCGTTTTGCTTTTAAACAAAAAACAAGAGAATTGTTCCTAGACAGTACATCAAAGTTTTATTATACCAAATTTGAAGATTTTATTGTTAAACACTGGTTTGTAGGCCCAGAAAACCTCTAAAGTGGACCCCTATGTAGCAGATGCACCTTATCCATTCACCTGTCACCTCAAAAAACAAGAAAATGGTATTTTCTTTACATAATAAAAGTATCATTAATATCTAAAAGAACATGTATGGTTTTGGGGGGCTAACAGCAATAATTTAAAAAAAGGAGATTAGAATACAATGCCGCCATGCTATATACATTAATTTTTACAGACGGCCCCTCAAGTAGAAACCATGATTCACAGAGGTTCCATTGCATAACTATATAATGTTTACACTTGGTGTGTGTTTGGCTTGTCAAAGGCTTTGGCTGAACTTGTACTTAAAGTGTAGAAGGAAAAATAAAAAGACCTGGCAAAGTGGAAGAACTCAATTAGGAAATTGTTTTAGCCATAGCTTGGTGATGGACATCTAGGACAAGGCCCGGGACTCCCATTGAATTAACAGATCTTGAAGGACTTACAAATAAGTTCATCACATCACAGTTGTAATACTTATGAAAAGGCAATGCTAATTGCTCATGCATTGTTCAGACACATTGTCAGGTTGTTACCCCAGCAACTGCATGTTTAGGCCTTCAACCTTAACATTCTGATTCATCCTTCACCACCACAACAACCTGATAAAAATACTGTATTGGCGGGGTGTACTAGCCACTTTATACCTCAACAACACATACGATCAGGTAATACATGTAGCAGATGCACTTTACCCATTCAGTATTCTCATTTTATCATGATTATATAAACTATATGTTTCTCTTGTTATCTTTCAGAAATCTGATGAAGAGGAGGAGGATGATGATGATGATGATGAAGATGAAGAGGAAGATGATGAAGAAGAGGAATCTGGGTCAGAATCCTCTGAAGATGAGGTTCGCATTGCTTTGCCCAATCCCACAGATCTCTTGCGTAGCAAGTCCATACTGAAACAGCATTTCAACATTGAAGAGAGCCGAGTTCACCTGAGTGAGGACAAGACCAAAACGAGGCAGTCCAATCGCAGCAGTACCTCATCAGGGTTGGGTACAGAAGCCAGCAGCTCTTCCAGTTCTAACAGGAGTAGCATGGCCTCCAGTGTTGGTGCTAGTGCAAGTGCTGACACAAGTCCCACGCCAGCCAGTGAATCTCAAGTCTTGTGCAATGGCCCTGTTGATGGTGTCATCAGCCAAGTCATCACTGGGCCCGACAATAAACAAACCCGAGGTCAAGCAACAAGTAAAACCACATCGAACATCAACAAGAAAAATTGTGGAGGAGTTGCAGCAAAAGCAAAACTATCCAATGCTGAGGCTGCAGCAAAACTACAGACAGCAGCCAAACAAAATGCTGTCAATGCATGCAAATCTTCCCAGAGCAGCAAAGTGGGAACAAATACACAACAGCAAGCAGCAAAGTCTTCAGCTAATGCCAATAAGATCACTGTACACAACACCTTGTTGGACACAGAAAATAAGAGTACTAAGGTACAGGAAAGTAAGACTACTGGTTCTGCAGCTTCACAGAACAAGACCCCTGCAACCACACCCAAAGTTAATGGGACAATCACATCCAACCACCAGGGTCTGAAGACCAGTAATTCTAATAGCCAACCACTCTCGACAGCAGGCAAGGATAATAAACATTTTCAAAGTGGAAGTTCACAGTTGGCACAAGAAACTTTAGTAAAAACTTCTGTAGCTCCAAAAGCTGGAAATCAAGCAAGTGTGTCTGCCAAGCCAGCAGCTTGCCAGGGTACTTTGAATGTTGATGCCACCCAGGAAAGGAAGCCATGTCAGCAGAAGCCTACAGTAAAAACTCCACAGTATGCACCAAACCAGACACCTCAGAATAAGACTGTAAGTGCTGGTGCTAAGGCTACCACTGCAGGAACAGGCAGCAAACCTGCTGAAGGCCCAAAGCCATCTGAGCAGGCAAAAGTGAGCATTGTGAAATCAGCTACCTCTACTCCTCAGACCACTGCAAGCGCTGCATCTGTGACTAAAAGTACACCCAATATAACGAGTTCAGGTTCAGAGAAACCAATGAGCACAAGCCCAATGAGAAACAGTGCCCCGGTTTCCAGTACCAACAAGTCAGAAGTTAGTGCTGCCAAAACCCCACAGGTGTCATCTTCTGCACCAACCAATCAGCCATCCCAGCCAAACAGTGTTGCTAAGCCCTCACACAAAGTTGTCCCAGAGCCAGTGGGCCAGGTGGTCAAGCCAAGCACAGTGGCCAAGCCAGTGGGAGTACAGCACTTACAAGTACAGGCAGCAAAACTCCATGATTCCCCCAACCATTCCAATAGTGGTACTCCACAGGGGTCTCCTGCCCCTGCACGGAAACCTGGCTCAAATTCTACTACAAGGTGTCAGGCAGGTGGATCTCATTCACCGGTTCACAGTACAGGAAAAACAGGTGACTTAAAGTATTCAGGTTCTATCTCTTCTGCAAAAATAATTTCTGAGAGACCATCAAGTGCTAAAAACAAAGGTGCAGCAGTTGGAGGTCGTCCCTTATCTGGTAAGAGTGCTGGTAGACCTGCATCTGGAAAGAAACATAAAATCCAAGGTGGCAACATTAATGTGGACAAAGTATTAGAGCACACGCCAAAGATCTGTGATCCCTTTGAGACTATCAAGGCTCAGCAAAGCATGGAGGCTGCAGCCTCTCAAGAGCAATCCATTGCTGGAGCCAATACCTCCAGAGCACAGAATAGGTGTGGTGGAAAAAACAGACAGGCTTTAGTGCCCAGTAAGAATTACAGCCTTAAAGATAAACATCAGGAACCACGACAGACATCTGGAAACAGGAAACGAGGATCCAAAAGTAAAGAAGTGAAAACCAACAACAGTAATTCTCAAGCACAGGTTAAAATAAAGAGACCAAAGAGTGGAAAGAGATGTAGGTCAAAGAAGAAGAGGAAAGGTGGAAAGGACAAAGATATAGAATTTAATGAGGCAGACCCATCCAAGGTTGCCTATATATCTGGCATAGGTTGGTCAGTGAAAACCAACTGTAATGAACGGGGTGATGATGTGCATGCTGTACAAGTGGCAATTGACACAGATGACAGCTCAGACAGTGAGGATGACATTACACTGATGGCAGACAAGAGTGATGCCAGTAGATCATCTCGTTCTAGGGGCTCCAAGGCACCCAGACATGCCTTCAACCAGGACTCTACTGATGATACATGTACAGATGAGGAGGTGGAAGATCTTGCAGATGCTGAGGTTGTTCATGATGAGGTCATCTTTCTGCAGCCAGCCGCAGTGCGGGAACAAATGGCGAAGGAGGAAAAGGAAGAGAAGAACAGTTCCTCAGGCAAGAAACTGGAACATGGAGGTGACAGGGAAAAAGTCTGGGCTGCTGAGATGAATGCTAGGGCTGTGAGTCCTACCACAAATATGCCTTCCCTGATACCAAGGACAATCAGTGCCATAGAAGCTTTCTCCAAGGCTGTGACAGATGATCAGTTGAATGACATGCTGGAGTCTGGGGCTGCCACACCTGTCAACACTGGATACACCCTGCCAAATGAAGTGGAGAAAGATGTAAAAGCCCAAGCCAAGATTTCTTCTGCCACAACACATGCAGCCAAACCAGTACCCGCAGGAGGAAAGCCCAAACCGCAGGTTGCTCCTAAGCCAGCAAAGGGTGCTGGTGGGCAAACCGGTGCAACTCAATCAAATAGAAACAGTGCCACAACAAAACCAGCAAACCAGACAGCCAAGCCAGTATCGAAAGCTGTTACCCAGGGCACAAAGCCCATCACAAAGACCCAGGCTCAGCCAACCCAACCTGGTGGGCGAGCCCCCAGTCAGGCCCAGGCCAAACCCAAGCTTACTACTCAAACTTCTCAGCCTGGAAGCAGTACACAAGGGCCAAAAACTCAGGCTCCATCAACTCAGTCAGTGTCTAAAGGACTACAACGGCAGACCTCACTGACAAAAGCTCCACCTCGCCCACCACCTCCAGCATCTAAGATACCAACAAGTCCAGCTAAAGCACCAAACCAGGCTACAAGGCCTGCATCTCATGTAACAAACCAAAGTCAACCATCACCAACCAAGACAGCAGCAACATCTCAACCAGCAGCCAAAGCTTCACCACAACTGAACACAAAAGTTCCACCCCCAAGACCTCCACCGCCTGCAAAACCCACCATTAAGCCTGAAAGTGTCACCACAGATACTAGAGGTAAAGATGCCAGCCCTCAATTTCAAAATACAAAAGAATCCATGAAAGGTAGTGAGAAAAAGCCAGAAGTGAGTGACCAGCAACAAGCATGTGTTAAAGGAAGTTCTGCTGGGCAGCTCACCAATCACAGCAGTCAGCCAGGAGCACAGGGACAGGTGAAGAATGAAACAGAGAAGAAGTCTCTAAATGATGAACAACAATGGTCAAGGGCTAATGAAAAGGACAATACTCAGAATGAAGAGACTACTCACCAAGTCGGCATGGAAAAGGGAGAAAACACAGAGCAAACAGAGGCTAAAGTAGACCAGAAGCCCCCTCCAGCACAGTCCGATACAGAGAGGACAGGTCCTCCCATACGACCACCTAGGAGGAAAAAGTCTAAGAAAAAAGGCTCCAAGAATGATGAGGATGAGGAGGTGCAGGAAGCCATTGCTGAAATCTTCAAGAACACACCAGATCCCACTCTGTCCATGTCCTGGCGATCTAACAGGACTGATGTGAGTAACAGTTCTACACTCAAAGCACGGATTTCTCCTGAGGATATCCGAAGAAGCATTAAGGAGAAGTGGGAATTAGATGAGATAAGAAAAAGTCAGGATAAGAGGTTTTGTGAAGTCCCAGTGTCTCAGACAGATGTCAAAAGTACAGGTGGGGGTAACAGTGGTGAGGGTGATGAAGAACAGAACAAGGAGGTGGTGGAGAAGTTTATCAATAGTCTAAAACGTATGGAATTGTCAGTCAAGTTGGAAAAGGAACAATCTGGAAAAGATGCCTCAAACGTCCTTGAGCCAAAAGCAGGAGGAACTAGCCCTGATGTTGCCAAACCTCCCATAGCCCCGAAACACTCAAGCATGGACTCTCCAAAGACCAGCAAGTCTGTAAGACCTAAAACTGACAAGAGTCCAAGGTTTGTGAGAAAGCAAGACAGTTTCAAAGAGGTACAAGTTCTTGGAGACAACCCTCATGGTGGACAGGTGGTACCAGCTGCTGAGGGTGAGGTGATGATCCACCTACAGCAAGCTACCCCATTGAAGGTAATTATTCCCAAACAGCACTTAACTCCATTTCAGCATCTGTCCTAAAGCAGCAAGCTTTATCATTCTTACTGTAGCAGGTGAAAGGAGGCTTTTTTTTTAGTGTGTGTGGGGGGGGGGGGGGGGGGAGCTTATTTTCTCATTTGTAACTAACTTTGAAACATATTTATACATGTACTAACCCTGTCACAAATGTAGGCATACCTCAAGTAGCAAATATTTTGCAGATTTCATATGTGGACTACTGGGAAAGGTAGGAACAAAGTGTTGAAATTTAAAATAATTTGTCTGCAAAATTATTCTGCAACTTAAAAGTGTATATGTAGACATAATGAAGTTGAATACATGATTTGATCCATCACAAGATGCCTTACCATTGTATGAAAGTAAAAGGGGAACAAAATAATATATTTCAGCTGAAGATATTTTGTGATATATGAGAGTATTATATGTTTCAAATTGGTTAGTGTAGAATCTGATTTTGTATGTCCATGTGTTGTCATTGCAGGAATTTGATACAATGTCTGATGCTTCTATGGCCTACTCCGACATGCTGAGCATTCCATCCACCATTGGAGATGATTTGGAAGATGGCAGGGTGAGCAGTAATTTCCACTAATTTTTTTCTACATCAGCTTGCTATATTTAACCACACAATACTTGCCATGGCATGAAAGTTGCAGGTTGAATACTGTATGTGTGAGATAGCTTCAGTGAATACAGAGAACAATTTATGGTCCTTGAAAGTTTGCCAAATTTGAATAAAAGGGATATCTCACTATTGGTTGAGTACTCAAATGTTAAGTATGTGAGGCAATAAGCTTTACTTACAACTTTTTTTCGTCAAAATTTTGCAAATGAGTCAATGGAGATTGAAGTCATTGTGTGTAGGGGAATGAATCCAGGAAGCAACTTGTACTGTTTATTTTCCATTCTTTACGCACCCAAAACATTTGACCAATTTATTGTTATGGCACTGCGTGGAGTGAACAGAAAAAAGTACAGGCCCTACTACAACATCAGTCCTCCAGACTTCTGTCATGGCTGATGCTAGTGGGTTTTTTTTTTTCATCCCAATATCTTTGCATGGCATGAGAGTTACATCCTATATTTTTGGTAAAAATTGGGGCTTTAATGATGTGACTGTTATGTTGATAAATATGGCACATGTGATTTTAAGAACTGATGCAAACATCATGTTCTCTCTCTCTCTCTCTCTCTCTCTCTCTCTCCTCTCTCTCTCTCTCTCTCTCTCTCTCTCTCTCTCTCTCTCTCTCTCTCTCTCTCTCTCTCTCTCTCTCTCTCTCTCTCTCTCTCTCTCTCTCTCTCTCTCTCTCTCTCTCTCTCTCTCTCTCTACTGTGACAGTTTCTCTGACTTTTAAATCATTTTGGTTCTACAAATGAACATCAGGTTCTTTTATAAATTGCTTTATTTTTAATGCAATGCTGCGCAGAACGTTTTTGAAACCTGTCACAACCTCACCTGGTGTGATCCACGAAACCACAGGTTTATAAGTCTAGGGCAGTATGGGACTCTGTGCATTCTGCACAGCACTGTGGAGGATTATTTGATCAACAGCCAAGTCTTTAGCAAGCTGCCAAATATATGTGTGAGTGCAACAGATGAAATAGTTGTCCAACCTTGACATGCATCACCAGCTAAATACAAAGCTCAGCAAGTGGACTCAAATAAAGGTCACGTAAATAAGGTATATGTGTCATGAAATTAAGATTAAACCACATATCCTTGCTACAGTAAAGTCACAGGTGTCATGCCATGAACTGGACTTTCAGTTCAGCCTTGCCCAAGTGATGCACCTCAGCATTTTGACTTCAGTCGAGTGAACTGACCTCAATTTCTATAAGTACTTGACCTTACCTGACTGAACGAAAGAGAACATATCTGTTCGACTTCAGTTATAAACCTCATAACTTGCTTGAGAGGTGGTTCCAAGAGGATTGGCTACAACATGCAGAACCGTAACCCAAGGAGATACAGATTTACTTTCAATCTGGAGAGCCCTTATAGTCATAGGACTTCTATGTGTAGCCAAAAGGCCAGCCATAACCCTAGGCGTTCCCGACCTAACCTCAATGTGGAGAACACTAATCATAGGAGTTACAAATTTAGAGAACTGCGGCGGAGATCAGCACCAGAAGTTTTGACTCGATGTGAACGTGCTCAAATTAGCCTACACTTACCTGTTGCGATAAAGAAGGTCTGTTATCATTTGGTACCAGCCACTGGAATATATATGTTGAATTTGTGAAGCCAAAGTCAGATTAAATGAAGTCAGTTTTGACTGGCTGGGTCAATGAAGGCTTCATTGTTCTAATTTTAATGTTGTTGTTGTTGCCTGTTGTTTGCTGAAGAGGATAAGATAGTGCCACAAAACAAGAGTTTGAATATATTATTTTGAAAAGGCTCATGATGTATTCTGACCCAAAGCACTCTGTGCCCAAGTACTCTTGCATTGTTATACATGTATGCACTGTATGATGCATATGGTAATGTATGCAGCATTTAGATGCCAACCCTTTTAAAAAAATTATCTGTTTTGGTTAAATTCCTTTGGCTGATACCCAGAGAAACATATTTACCATTCGATCATCCATTTACTGGTGGGTTGCATTACAGGTACAGTCTAAATTTCTGATATTTTATTTATTGTGGCTAATCCCTCTTTCAGACTGTTACCAGTCGTATTGGTCGCCGCAGTGCCCGCAGTGTAGCCAGTAGAGCTGGCAGCTCTATGACCACAGAGTCTTCACAAGGGGACCTGGATGACATGGAGACCATTGCTTGGAAGAAGGGCAACATGCTTGGAAAGGGAGCCTATGGAACAGTAAGCACATTTGCCAAGAGAGCTCAAACTTATTTACAGCACTGACTTCATCTAACCTTTGTTTACAACTGAGAATCTGCTTTTAACCTTGGTGTCTGTTAGAGCAAGCAGAAAGTTTTTTTTTCTAAAATTTATTGTAGTTACATTCACAGAATGATGAATTTTATTAGTCCTTGTTATCCAACTATGAGCACCCTCCCCCCATCCCCAACTTATCTTTTTAGAGGTATGCTGATGACGTATCTAGAAACTATAAGAGATTGTGGCGTACATATATTTATGATCTTTCCATCTTGATAACTTCACTTATGCATGACTTTGTTAATTATTGCACAGCTGTAGACATGTGTGACTTTTTCCAGGTATGGTGTGGACTGACAAACAATGGGGAGTTGATTGCTGTAAAACAGATAGAGCTGAACACAAATGACATGGAGAAAGCAGAGCTAGAGTATGAGAAAATCCAGGAGGAGGTGGAGCTGCTGAAGGCACTTAAACATAAGAACATTGTTGGGTAGGTGGTGCTGCAAAGCCACACAGTAGATTCTTTGAGAGAGTTTCACATGATAGCTGGATGTTGTTTCTTGTTGATAACATCTTGTCTAGTGCATGTATGCAAAATGGGTTAATGATTTATTTTTTTGATGATTTGTTAGTAGAATATTAATTGATTACACCAAAAATGTGGTGAGGTGTTTTCATTGATATAAAAGGTTAGTTGACTAGCAATTGCTTGCCATGACAAATTTTAAACAGCTTTATATGCTTTGTATGGACAACCAAAAATATGTGTTGAGATAGGACATAAAACTCTGACTCTAATGAGACAGTGGTGGCCCATTGCTGAGTTGTAATAACATGTTTATGTTACAGATACTTGGGCACAAGCTTGGAGGACAACATTGTCAGTATCTTCATGCAGTTTGTACCAGGCGGTTCCATAGCCAACATATTGGCACGCTTTGGAGTCCTGGAGGAGGAGGTGTTCTGCCACTACACAAAGCAGATCCTGGAGGGAGTGGAGTACTTGCACCAAAATGATGTCATTCACAGGTATGTACTAAAATGCGAAATGCTGGAGAGGTAAAAGGTGCAATAGGAATTTGTAAGGTACCAAAATTGAGAGGGACATATTTCATTCTGCATGCACACACGTATAAATCACTCCAGACTGTCATATATAGTTGTCTAGCCTAGACCTGTGTTGGATTCTCACACAGTTGCCTGCATGTATCATCATCTGAGAATTATTAACATTTTGCTGTGCTAGAATAATATTTTGTAAACTTCAACAATCAAGGAAAATAAGCTTTTTTACTTCACAGCTGCAAAACTGTTAGATTTGCAAGATTCTGTGGTTTCCATGAATAGTCTAATGGAAAAATGCTTTTATTTCCACAAGTCTTTTTCAGTATTCAATGACCTATAACAAACCTACATTTCTGTTTCAGGGATATCAAAGGGGGAAACATTATGCTTATGCCAAACAGTGTCATTAAACTAATTGACTTTGGTTGTGCAAAGCGCCTCTGCATCAATGTCAGTGTCAGCCAGAACCGTTTGCTGCGCTCCATGCGAGGTACCCCATACTGGATGGCCCCTGAAGTTGTTTCAGAGACTGGGCATGGAACCAAATCTGATATATGGTGAGTGTGGCAACAATGATTGCACTTCATTTGGCCTGATATATTTAAATTGTTGTTAGCAAAATCATTACAATTGTATTTAACTCTTAGTTGACAAATGCATGTAAGTATACAAATTATGATAATTGTGGTAGAACTGAACTGTAATGTTTTCGCATTCACAATTTTTTTGTTTTTAATTTCTGATTTTGTAAAACCTTCTTGGAAGGATTTGTTAAGAAAGTGTACTGGACTTTGAGTCTCATATTTTATACACTTATCATCTGTGTCAGTACATGCCAATTTTCATGTCTTCCCTTTCAGGAGCATAGGGTGCACAGTTTTTGAGATGGCAACAAGAAAACCACCATGGTAAGTTTCTTATGCCAGCTTTGCATCAATCAGAAATGAAAGAACAGCATCTTCTTGAAGATATTGCTGAGGATGAAAACAAGATGGAAATATTTGCCAGAAAATTATAGTAACATTTTGCAGAAATTTATGCTTTTACATTTCTGTTTAATTGTCAACAAAAAGATTCAGCTGAGAAGCAGTTTAAAGTAGCTTGATTGCCAAGTTGAGCAGCATGGTTTTGCATGTAGCAATTATCCATAAATTTGTAGCAAAAACTTGTGCCAGTTAAATTTATTTTAATGATCAAATCTTCATCATGTTTATTCTTACAGGGCTGACATGCCACCAATGGCTGCCATATTTGCCATTGGATCTGATAAACCAATCCCACAGTTGCCAGAAAAGTTTTCGTATGAAGCAAAGTCTTTCGTCAATGCATGCCTGATCCGAGACCAAACATTGAGACCATCAGCAACAGCTCTTCTGCAACATCCTTTTATTGCAAACAAAAGGAGGAGGTGACCAGGAAAATGACTTCTTTAGGATATACATGTATATTTATTTATTTTGTAAAGACTGTGATACGAACTTAGATGGTAATGCCAGAGCCACTGTTGGTCCACTGCCTTGTTACTGTGAAGAAATGGAACAAAATTCTGAATAAGTCAGTTTGAAATATGTAGTACAGTGAAACCTCATTACAATGACATCATCAGTTCTTGGCAAAATGTGTCAGATATCTGAAAATGTCAGACAAATTAGTTAAACAACAATTTGACTGTAAGTCCCACAAATTTGTTTATAAATTTGTGAATATGTCACATATATCTGAGTTTCTTTATGATGAGGATCCACTCTACCTAGTTCAACAAGCCAGTGAAAAGTAAAAAAAAAATACTAATAAGATGACACATTGGTTTCTGTGCAATGATATGTCAATGCATGAATGTGGATGGGATATGCTTGCTACCTGATACATATATAATGTGTAAGTATTGTGTGAACCAGAACAGATGTTCAAAGAAAATTTATCTCGGTGTGTCTAACTGAACAAAGCAATCCATACTCTTACTGAGTCACTTGATACAGGAGGCACAGTGATATTCTCCCATCAATACCAGTGGCTTGATACTTATTTTGTGACTAATGACATCACTCAAAACACATCAGTGACTTGTGTTTTTTAACATGCTTGAAGCAAGACCAGGAATGAGGCTACATGTAGATTTGAGGCATGTCATTCATTCACTTACAAGGTGAATATTCACTTATTTTACGCAAGTATTGTGTAAATCAACAATCTTGATCTGAACTTGGGGACACAGAATTTGCTGTTGCATTGGCACATTTAAGATGGAGTTAACCATATGGTTGAAACACTTATTTTGAATCCTGAATTTTCTCAATGATATACCTGAGATCTTGGAAATTGCCTGCATTTTGTTGCACAGATATGTGTCAATATTGTGGTGTACATATTAAGAAGTATTAAAAGAACAACATGTACATGTATGACGCCCATGTGAAACTGATCTCCAGGATTTAGAAGCACCATAAGATATGATTTTTTCCTCCTCTATTGCTTCACTATGGATTTGTCATGGTGGGCTCTTTGGCCACACTGAGAATTGAAGGATAATTAAAACTGCGCACATATCAAATACAAGTCAAGCATTAAGTTAAGATCATTCTCTTAGAGCACGTGCAAATGCACATCTGCACTGTTAAATATTGTCAAATTAAACTGGACATGTGATATCAAGGAGTACATGTATTATGGCATATCTGTAACAGAGAGACTGGCAGGGGTGTCTTCAAGGTAGGATGTTGGTAAAGACAGTGCCAGAAGAAAGAAATGTCATCAGTGGAAGTAAATAGGTTGAATCAAGTGGACAGACTTCTCATATAGTGCTGTACATGGCGCAGAATTAACAGGCTTGTATTTTGCACCAGCCAAGAAAGTATTTTTTGACACTGTACATGTATTCTTTTAATGTATATGCTCCAGAGACTGAGGAGAGTGCTGGGAGGTATTAAGTGTATGAGAACTGTGCCGTTGTCTCACTGGCATTACAGCTGAAAGTTGTACAAATCAGGACAGTGTTGATACTTGGGACTTTTTAATGAAATTTTTGATAAAACTTAAGATATTATATAATGATATACAGGTGTGTAAGGGTAATCAATTAACTGCCTGATGATGAATGACTATATATTCAGTCATGTATATTATTTAATATAATTTGTACATACCTTAAGTCAAACTGAGTGGATACCGGTATTGTATATGCTAATATACCATGCTTGTGAGGCTTGGTAATTATGTTGAATGGCATTAAAATGATAGTTAACAGACCATGTAATTCTGCAGTGCAGACAATTACATGCAGATGATAATGTAATGAGGTATTATTACTTGTGTCATTGGGTAAAACAAAGTGGGACTTCAAAGCGTAGGTGTCCTAATTGTGATACATTTTTAATATGTATGTTAAAATTGGATGCAATTAAATTGCAGTAAATAAATGAATTGGATCATACTGGTACATTTTTGAAAAATAACAAGTATCAGGCAACTAGCATACAAATTTGTCTATTTTAAGGAAATGTTCAGGAGGAAGATCATTTTTAACTTGCTTTCATTGATGAAATATATATTTTGGCACAATTCTCTTGCATTAAATGTAGCATCAAAAGTGAGAAGCAGAAATAAATGTTTGGATGTATTTTACCAAATACAGACAGATATTGTATTTTTTACTTGCTCTCTCTTCCTATGTTTCTCATAGTTTTTCATGCAATATGTTAACACATTTTCTTAATCATTAACTTTCACTTAAAAATTACCTGCTTCATGTTTCTTACAGAATTATCCCTGGATAACTTAGTTCAATCACAGATATAGGTCATGATCTCCTGGGATGATTAACCTCTAGATTCTTCAGCCAAGCTTGATTTGCTAGGAGCATTAAAGGCAAACTTGAGTATGTCGGGGATCAATGTTGACTCACTCATACTCACAATTGGAAAGGACTTATCATTGCAAAATTGATCCAACCATACTTTTTCATGTATACTGGAAAATATTTTCTTCTCTGTTTATTGTTTATAATTAATTAAAATACTTGAAGCCTGAGAGTGAAGATGCAGGGTTGTGTTATGGACAGCACATTTTTTTTGTGTTTGGACTTTTTTTTTTTTTTGTTTTTTTGTTTTTGTTTTGTTTGTTTTTTTGTTTTTTTTTTGTTTTTTGTTTTTGTTTTGTTTTTTGAACAGTGACAGTTTAACATGGAGTATAACTAAATAAAACAGTGTATGCCAGTATATATAACTCTCCCTGGTGGTAGTATTAAAGTAAAATAAACTTGTGATACACATGTATGTACTACTCTCACTGCTGCATTCTTGGTACACATATACTGCTGGTGTCATTACTATGTCCAAGCGAAAGTGACTCCGTCCATGGTTTTTATATGACTAATTTTATGTGTATGACTCTTGATGCAGCAAACTGGTATTCTTGTATCATAAATGTAACTGAAGCCAAATGTATTTGGGGTGGGGTGGGGGGTTGAGTCATCTTAGAGACAGGCCAACTACTAAATGTACAATCTTAAATGTCTATTTAACATTTCCAAGTTCAGAAACAGCTACATGTTTATTGATTTTGAAACTCTTTTTGTTTTATGTTGGTAAAGCTTACTTTGGTTTTATATCATGTGCCAACACTGAGAAAGTGATTTCATCATTTCCAAGCAACATCTGGAAAATATCCAAGACTTCTTTCAGCATGTTGATATAGAAATACAGATGGAATTAGTTCTGGCTTGAGGCATGTAACTTTATCCTGATACTTCATGTTTGATTATATCAAGTATGATTTAAGGTAATGTTTAGTTCCATGAAAAGTTTTTGTTTATTATGCCAACCACATAAATAGTTGCAAAAGCAAATCACATAAGGATGAACTAATCGGGAAGCACCTATAATTTACAAGCAATTATTATTATTTATGGTTACTTACATCTATGATAATAATATACTTTATTTCTTTCAAGATACTTTCATATGTTATGTACATTTTTGAAAGAGAAGAATAATTCACACAAACCATGCTACATTTCCTCATAGAAAGTACCATTATAAGTTTGCCAATGCAAGACAGATTTATCATCGTGTACAGTAGCATACATCATTTAATTCACTGAGAGGGACTTGTTCTTAGGTCAAATTTATGATTATGTACTGCCTGTGAAGAACTTGATCCAAAAATACATTTTTTCCTTTCGTGCTGCCTACTTGGAGGAGACTTGACAATGAACCAAAAATAAAGAAGAAATAAAAATATATGTTTTGCATAGTTTGTCCAAAGTGGGTCAAATTTCCATGGAAAAATTCAAAATTTAAAAAAAAAAAAAAAAAAAAAAAAAAAAAAAGTGGGATACATCATATCAACTGGGAGAGATGAGACAGGAATGTGTTCTGATACAAAAAATCTCAATCAGTTCGTACACCAGGAAATGGTTCTGGATGAAAAGACACAAATATTAATGTGGAGACCCATGATCTAACCAGTATCAAGGAGCTTGATACAACCTTAAATCCTGCATGGTAGGTTAACACATACTCAATTTTAGTTACAATTTTGGGATAATCCAGTGGACAAGTGAATGGATTTGTGTATATATTATGTATGTGTGATTGTAGCAGGATTATGCTTTAGCGTTTGAAAGAGAACTGCACAGATTAACAACAGATTGTATTGTAAATACATACATATTATTCTGTACATTCAGGGCAGACTGCTTAATGTCGGCTTCATAAGTTTGTATATTTTGTAATATAACTAGTTTGCTATGCTGAAAATGAGTATTTATGGTTATTGTATAATAAATATCACAGTGTGAAAATAGAAATGTGTCAGTGTATTGTTTTGCACACCCACATGCACATAATACATGGTATGTCTGCATGAAAGGAGCATGGAGTGAATGCTATATAGTGTTTGTGTTTTGTTTTTTTTTTTAACCAAAGGCAAAGAGCTTGGATGAAGGTTTCAATATGCATAAAGTGCACAAAATTTCAGGATAGTCAATAATATAAAGTTGCAGATCAGCTTTTGCAAAAAAAAAAAAAAAAAAAAAAGAAAAAAAAGCATATGATACAAATGCATCAAAATGGAGTAGTTTTCAGAGATAATTTATGCAAAATGCCCTCTGTAATATAAAGGAGAGAGAAAGAAACTGAAACAGAAAAAGGACTTGGAGTGAGATGTTCCATCCATGATCCTGTAAATTTGGTCAAAGTGATCATCGTGTACTGAGATTTGATTAGTTAGGACAGAAGAAAATAGTTGAAAAGAGGAAAAAATGCATCAAGTTATATCTGTCAATCATCCTGTTTTGACCAGAAGATGCCATAAGTTGTTAATATAATGGAATTTTGAGGCAAAGTTTCTATTTTTCATAAGAATCTTCCAGTCCACCTTTGGAGTTGGCTTTGTCTCTGAGCTGAATATGTGCACTGCAGCAGTATTAAATATTACAGCATCATCAAATACCTGTGTACGTACCAACTTATGGATACTGTTATGGAAATTTTTTATTTAGGGCGGGTATTTCCCAATAAATTGATTTGGAAGTCCGAAGTTAAACGGAAAGTTGCACAAGTAGAAAACCAAGAATGGAAGTCTGCAGTTGTAAATAGTACAAAATTAACAATTTTTCGAGAAGTAGTCTATGAGGTGAAACAGCATCCCTGGTGGCTTTTTGCTAGACAATACCCTATGTTTCTTAAATGTGTTAATACTATGATGAAATTGATATTTGGAGAACATTGTCTGAATGTTAACTCTGGTAGAATGGCAGGTATACCTAGAACCACGCATCTTTGTAATAGGCCTATACATGTACCGGTATGTCAAGATAGGCAAGTTGAAGATTTGGAACACTTTATACTGTGGTCTGATCAGTATACCCATATTAGACAAAATTTGATCTCGGAAATTAATGAAATTTTACCTTCTTTTTCAGGCTTAAACACCAAAGAACAATTATATATCATTTGCGGAGGTTTCGTAGATTTAGAATATTCGAAGTGCCAAAAAATAATGGAAATTAGTTGTGTGAAGGTTAATTACATGTACAAAGTTAGGCTTTCCTGTGAAATGTGTCCCTGAGTAATGTATTGGAATTTATTTATTTTTTTTTAATTTAACTCAATTTTTTTTTAAAGGGTCGAATATAAATGAGAGGCCGGTGTAGGCACATTCTCTTGTACATAAACCAGTTTTTCTTAACATATGTCAGTTATTTGATGTCTGTATGTGTTTCCTTTATTACCATGTATTGTACCGTTCCTTTTTTGACAAATTGTCATTGATTTTGTAATTTCATACATGTATTGAATCTCTCCAGAAAATGGAGGAAATAAAGAATATACATACATACATACTGAAAAGAACAGATATTTTACCAAATGCTCCTATAACGTCTGCACAATAGCCATAAGTAGCCTTTGGCTAGTGTTCTTTGTATTTTACCCCGGCGATAAATAAAGAGATATGCCCATGGCTGTCTTAAAAGTTAAAACCTATGGTTGGTTGTCTTAACTCTTGAGCTTGGACAAAGCCCATACCCAACTATCCCGGACTTCCATATTACCTCCAACGGAATTGACAAAATACTATCCCAGTTAAACCCCCATAAGGCAGCAGGACCAGATAACATACAAGCACAAGTCCTAAAAGACCTCCACAAAGAAATTGCCCCGATTCTTCAGATTATTTTTCAAAACTCCCTGGATCAAGGTATTGTACCAATTCATTGGAAAAATGCCAACATAGCTCCCATATTTAAGAAAGGTGAAAAATTTAAACCAAGTAATTATCGCCCTGTCTCACCAACATGTATATGCTCCAAAGTCATGGAGCATATAACAGTTAGCCAGATTATGAACCATTTAGAACATAACGATATACTCTTTGAATGGCAATACCTTTTTCGCGAGAAAAGATCTTGCGAAACCCAGCTACTTACATTTATTCATGAAATAACACGTAATATGAACGAGCAGGAACAAACGGATGTCATTATTATGGATTTTGAAAAAGCTTTCGACAAAGTTTCTCACCTCCACTTACTAGAAAAAATTAAATATTACGGCATCTCTGACAAAATCACATCCTGGATTAAAGACTTCCTACTCAATAGATCACAATCAGTCCTAGTAAATGGCGAATCCTCTTCCCATCTTCCGTAGAATCAGGTGTCCCCCAAGGTACAGTTCTTGGACCTATCCTCTTTCTTATATATATATAAACGACCTTCCTAACAACATAAAGTCTTCAGTCAGATTATTTGCCGACGACAGTCTCCTGTACAGGAAAATATCCTGTCAGGAAGACACAAACATTCTACAGCAGGACCTAAACAGACTATCTACTTGGGAAACAACTTGGTTGATGAAATTCCACCCCGCCAAATGTAACATCCTTAGAGTAACTAGAAAACATAAACCCTTCCTCCATAATTACACCCTACATAACCACACCCTGGAATCTGTTGACAGTGCAAAATACCTCGGAGTTACCATCACCTCAAAACTATCTTGGACCCCCTACATAGACAACATCACTTCTAAGTCATACAAAACCCTTGGCCTCCTACGAAGAAACCTAAAAAAAGCCCCAGTTGAAACCAAATCCTTAGCCTATAAATCCCTAATCAGACCCAACCTAGAATACTGCGCTAGCGTCTGGGACCCACACACTCAAAAAGACACACACAAAATAGAAATGGTACAGAGGAGGGCAGCACGGTTTGCAACAAATAGATATCATAACACAAGCAGTGTTGGCAACATGCTGTCCCTCCTACACTGGCCCACCCTACAGGAACGCAGACATAACATTCGTATGTGTATGGTTTACAAAAACATACACCACATCGTTGCTATCCCTCCCTCAAACTATCTCACCCCTAAACCTCGCCTGTCAAGTACCCAACACCCCCTTACCTTTCTAACCTACCAAACATCCAGAGATTGCTACAAATTGAGCTTTTTCCCGCGTAGCATTATAGAATGGAATAACCTCCCCCTAACAGTTGTGACAGCCCCAAGCCTGATGGGCTTCCAATCTCAATTGGCAACACCACCAGGCTCACTCCCTCTAAATTTGGCATCTGATTTTAACCGCCTTACTAACACCTAACACACTTTCTTTTGATCATACACTTGCCTTGTCCAATCACTAACTTTCTTACTAATATTTCTCTTTTTTCTAGCAGTCTACACGGCCATAATGCTCATGCCTGAGCGTCGGCTGAACTCATATGATGATGATGATGAACTCTAACCAATCAGCCCTGACGCCTGGCGACAATATCTGGAATTATAAATTCGTGTTGACTGACTGTGAAAATAAGATACGCCATGCTTGAAGTGCCCGTATGAGGTAAACTCGGAGGGAGTACATCACTTTGAGGTAAACTCGGAGGGAGTACAAAAAGTGATGAATAGTTTGCAGTAAATATTTCTCGCGAACACCTTCAGTTCTGCGAAAGGTATATATTTTTTTTGACCGGCAACGGTGTGCTTCCCGGTAAGTTTTGTCGAACTTTTGAGTCAAAGGAAAGCGACAAAATAAAAGTCGTAGGCAATTCTCCTCCAAAAGCTTACGTCATATACTTTGGTTTGTTCACCTCTGGGGATACTAGGCAGTGCCAGGCAAGGCTGAGAGAGTGTCCACCAACCATATCAATGATGTAGTCCTACCCGGCTTCTCAGTGTGGCCAGTCACTTGTTCACCTCCAAATCTGCTAAGCCTTTGGAGGTGAATTTTAGGCCTGCATTAACAACTCAGGCGTTGTGTGGGCCATTATTACATTAAACTTCATAAGTATAGTAATTTTATTGACAAAAAAATACAATACAATACAATGGGATTATGGATGCAGGCTTATTAAAGCCTCTATATCCATATCTGGGATTGAATTCCTGTCTGCTTACTGCTTGGTTAGTGTCATCATTCATAAGATTGATAGTTCCAACTTCCATTTCAAAGGATGCCCTTCAAAATGCTTGTCCAGTTTTGATTTAAAAGAGTTAAGTGACTGCCCACTCAACTTCCCGTGGTAAACTGTTCCAAATGTTTGCAACGCGGAGGGTAAAACTAAAAAAGTTCTGTCTGTAATAGTGTCCCAATCAAACGCCTAGAATCTGATCAAAAATAGGATAAATGTATGTATTGTATTTGTGTCTTTTTGCCCAGAACCACTTCCTAGTAGTCAATATCCTATTCCGCAGTTCGAACTCTTTACTCTCCATAAGCTAACCTGTCCCTGTCTAACCTGTATATATATGGAATTACTATTGTCTATATTGCACACGTTCCTCTGTAAAATTTTGACATAGGCTGTATCAGCCCAATTAAATTAAAGGGTCTTCAGCGGGTAACTACTCAACGTGTTTCGGAGCCTTTTACCCGTACACGTCTCTCTGAGTAGCGGATCCTTGCCTAAGCTAAATATTCAGCAAAGACAACCCACATAATATTGAATAAATATGAACGTGGCAATTGATGAATTAGCTAAATATGTGAAGTTTTGCTTGTAAATGCAGAGCTTCATATCAAAGAAGAATACCTGTCAAACAAACCATAATTACCAAATTTTCATAGTACAGGTTCAGATAAGAACAATTTGACTTACCCCTGAACCGAAATGTACCCTTTCTAGCTGGACAGCTTTTCCTAGTTAAACCATCCGCCAATGTTTAACTGAAGTGGAAACAAGCTGGGGCATTATATTCAGTCCCAGTGATTGTAAAATAAACAGTTGCAGCTTGACCACCTGTACAAACCAAGGAAAATCCTAACAAGGACTGCAACAATGTACATCCTGTACCAGAGATGTAAAACAAACTCCATGATGACACCTACTCCTCAAACAATTAAGCTCTATTTAACTGCCAACCCTGCGTCAATGTGTCAACTTAATGTGTCAGGTTTGTGACACTTGAGAAAATACTGTCAATTTTGAGTAATTTTTTAATAATGAGTAAATGTGCATTTAGGCATGTCAGAAAAGAATGGAAGTCATTAGCATTTATGCCAAAAACATGCTATCAAAACAATTTTTCTTAACAGGATTTTAAGTACAATTAGGCAAACATGCAACTGTCGTAGGCCGCTTCTTGCTACCTGTAGCCCCTGGGGGTTTACCTAACAGAAAACATGTAAGCCTAAAATGTCTGATAGTGAATATTAAAACAGAAAGATGCCAAAAGATAAAGTTAAGTAGCAAAACAGACAAGTCTAAAAACTGTAGATTATTGCAGCCAGACTTTCTAATAATCTTTGGATGTTAACAGTAGAATTATAGGGCAAGTCAGAAAAGAATGGAAGTCTTTTGTATTTATGTCAAAAGAATGCAATGAAAATATTAACCAGATATCAAGTACAATTAGGCAAGCTTGTAACTGTCGTAGGCCGCTTCTTGCTACCTGTAGCCCCTGGGGGTTTACCTAACAGAAAACAAGCTAGCCTAAAATGTCCGAAAGGTGAACGTTTAAACATAATGGTGTCAAAAGATGAAATTAAGTAGCAAAACAGGCAAGTCTAAAATCTCTAAAATTATTGAAGCCAAACTTTCTTACCATCTCGGGATATTTACAGCAAAATTTGTAGAAATATTTGATCAAAAGTACACCTTTGAATCCTCTTGACTCAAGTTTATTGTAAATAAATTTGGTTCTTGATGCAAAGTCCTGAAACTTAGAACAAATACAACCAAATCTCAACATTTGTGACAAAAATGTATTATATCCAATAGTATCGGAAATATTACTGTCCGGGAAAGGATAATTAACTACTTCAAAGTTAAACTCATCTATTTTGTGATAGACTTTAATACAAAACCTGTCATTAGTGACCTGAATATCCAAGTCCAAAAATACATCTCTGAAACCATCTGAATTGTTACCCTCCAAAGGGATATCTTTTGGGTAAATTTCTTTAGCAATTTCATTGAAATTTTGTACATTTACACAAGCAATGTCATCAATATATCTTGCGTTGTTTGATAATTTTGTAGCCATTTGAAAGTCCTTTTTCATCAATTTATTCATATACTTAAATTCAAGCCAGGTTAAATATAAATCTGCCAGTAAAGGGGAGCAGTTGCTACCCATTGGAATGCCTTTTATTTGTTGAAAAACCAGTGGTCCGCATTGAACAAAAGTATTATCCAAGAGAAATTTTATAGCATCTATCAAAGTTTCAACAGTGTAAGATTTAACGTTACTTTTTGAATATTTATTGTGTGACCAGTATGCTTTCTTTGTATATGAATTAATATTTATGTATGGTTTACCATTATGTTTAAACATTTTGCTAATTAATTCTGAAAGTGAACTTTTGACTTCATCTATGGGTAGATTTGTGTACAGTGTAGAAAAATCAAAACATTTGATATTTTTTGCCTTTACATCTTTGATTTTAGATACAAACTCGGAAGAATTGTTAATACTCCAAAAACAATTTATTTCACAGTTTCTAGAAATTGCATTACAGTATTTACGAAAATGATTCCTAATTGCAGTCAAACACAATGTTACTTCTTTTGATAATTGCTTTGTGGTACATTTTGAAGCACCAGCTATGAATCTAGATTTAAAAGGGTTTTTATGTAATTTGGGTATCCAGAACAAAAGTGGAATAGAGGAGTCCTCTTCAGAAATTTTGATATTAAAATTCCTTTTCATCTCATCTTTATGTGCATCAATCAAATTGTCAATGGATTGTTTGTGTAATTTATAAACGTCATTTCCTCTTATGTCTGAAATATTGTTTATACCAAGTTCCTTTTTCAAAACATCCAGATAATATTTTTTGCAGATGATCCCAAAATGTATACATGTACTCAGAGACAGATCTAAGCCTTCAAAAGTTGTAGCCAAATCATTAAACAAAACTGTAATCACTGCAGAATTTGACCAAAATTTTTAAAATAAATTAGCAATTTGGCTAATTGACTGAGGCTAATGGCACCAGCAGTCCCTGATATTGAGCAACGTTGCTGTAATAGCCCCGTCTAAACTTTGCATGATATATTAATGTGTCACATATTTATGTACATCATGAAGATAAATGAGTCAAATAGCATTGTCATTTCAATTTGAAGTCCCTGAAACCCTTGTGTTGTTAAAGGAACAAGGCAGATATCTGAGTGTTGTTACAGTGAGGTCTCTCTCTCTCTATATATATATATGTGTGTGTGTGTGTGTGTGTGTATATATATATTGTATTTGTGTCTTTTTGCCCAGAACCACTTCCTAGTAGTCAATATCCTATTCCGTAGTTCGAACTCTTTACTCTCCATAAGCTAACCTGTCCCTGTCTAACCTGTATACATATGGAATTACTATTGTCTATATTGCACACGTTCCTCTGTAAAATTTTGACATAGGCTGTATCAGCCCAAATAAATTAAAGGGTCTTCAGCGGGTAACTACTCAGCATGTTTCGGAGCCTTTTACCCGTACATGTCTCTCTGAGTAGTGGCTCCTTGTCTAAGCTAAATATTCAGCAAAGACAACCCACATAATAAAGAATAAATAAGAACGTGGCAAATGATGAATACGTGAAGTTTTGCTTATAAATGCAGAGCTTCGTTATGAAAGAAGAACCCCTGTCAAACAAACCATAATTACTAAATTTGTATAGTACAGGTTCAGATAAGAACAATTTGACTTACCCCTGAACCAATATGTACCCTTTCTGGCTGGACAGTTTATCCTAGTTAAACCACCCGCCAGTGTATAACTGAAGTGGAAACAAGCTGGGGCCTTATATTCAGTCCCAGTGATAGTAAAATAAACAGTTGCAACTAGACCACCTGTACAAACCAAGGGAAATCCCAACAAGGACTGTAACAATGGGCATCCTGCACCAGAAATGTAAAACAAACTCTGTGATGACACCTACCCCCCAAACAATTAAGCTCTATTTAACAATAGTTGGCCAAAAATTTACATGTTATATAAATATATATATATATATATATATATATATATATATATATATATATATATATATATATATATATATATGTATATATATATATATATAACATGTAAAATTTTGGCCAACTATTGTTCTTGTAGGAACCCCATCCTTAAATGTGGACATCTATCAATCTATCAGCATCCCTCCCACCTTGGCACTACTCCTCAGCGAGCATCAACTACCATAGCTGTTAACTCTCCAGTTTTAACTGGGAGATTCCCATTATAGAGAACCCAAAATTACTCAAAATGACCCCCATTTTCAGCTTAGATTTCCCAATTCTGTTTATAATTATGCAGATTTGACATGAATGTCCTAGTTACACAGCTTCAGTGGTTGACACCCTACATGTAAGTAATTTGGTACCTTTTTAGCTCAGATGACGTGAAGTCAGCACATCTTTTCTTACTGTCAGTCATCCATCATCTGGTGCCAACAACAGCTCTGGCCATTGTCCACAATTTACATGTTTGAATCCTTCTCCAAAACTGACTGGATCTTTAGCTCAGTGGGAATCTACCTTGGTTGCATTGGGTCTCTACCTTGGGTGGGTCTCTACCAATTTTGTTCAAATGGTCACACTTCATTGATTTTTAAATCATCCCATCCAGTCTATATTCTGTTGCCCTACTAACTCTGCACTTGTGGCACATCAGTATTGCATGATGACATTCAAATTTTACTGTGATTTTGGAACAAAACCACCTGATTGAAGGACTTCTCTAAGGCAAGGTGTTGGGCTCCCATGGCCTTTTTCTGGTCCCAAAATTAATAATGTGTTCAATATATAGCTCCTTGTTGACATGGTGTCTCCCAGACCCCTACAGACTTGTGTTCTGCAAACCCCTTAGCCCCAAACCTTACAATCCACTAGGCAGTAATAATGCACATGGTTCTTGGCATTAGGCTTTGAGTCAAACACCACAACACCTTCTCCAGAATCAATGTTATAACTTGCATCTCCAAATTAGGGATGTCTGCCATAATTTGCTGGCTGTCAATTATGCATCGAGCTCATTCAAATTTAGGAACTGCAAGTACAGCACAATGTTTATGTAAATTACACTGGTACTAGTGGTGGATAGACTATGTGGTAAAATTAAACTGATTTTAGATTCTCCTGTGTTGTTCTTTCAGCTGCTGTGAACAGAACCATGGTGAACACACCCATCCCTGCCAGTCTCAAGTCTGAAGCCAAGAAAGCTGCCAAAATCCTCAAAGAGTTCACCATTCCCAATGCAAAAGTGGGACCAGATAAAATTATACCTGGTAAATGCTGTCTGATTAGTTTATCCTGTTTTTGAGCATGAAGAATACTTTAAGTGCAGAATACATAATTTTATCATGTATATGATGCACGTGAGCGCCACCTCCAACCACCCAAACTGGTAGATATTTCTGATGGCAAAGAAGCCTCTTTTGCACCCGTACTCGTATGTCAGCTCTTGATATTCATATGCCTTAGAGTCAATTTTTTTTTTGTAGGTCAAGAAGATTCATCAGATTGGAAAGAATGTCCCTGGGCATGAGGTATCCATAATACTTGAAATCATGAAATTTTGATGAAACTTATTCCAGTTATGAGTAATTTACACGTCTTTATAAAAATAGGTCAATGATTTTAAAAAGCAGGTCAAGATCATTTATGAAATTTCTGGTGTTCAACTTAGAACAGGCTTACATGTACAATTGTGACCAAAGAATAATTGTAAAGGAATAAGCTTTCTCTGATACAATATAAGCCCCTGCAACATTTGGAGGATTGTACAATGAATGAATGTGAAATATGTACATGTACTGTATATGTTGTATTTGTGCCTTTTTATCCAGAACCATTTCTTTGTAGTCATTACCCTACATACATACATACATACATACATACATACATACATACATACATACATACATACATACATACATACATACATACATACATACATACATACGTACATACATACATACAGAGCAAACTTAGCATTTTGTCACTCATCATTCATTTAATGAAGCCACATGGATTTTCTTTGATTATATTGTTCCCTTAAATTGCCCATAAACTATTCATTTTAAAATGAGAGCAAAATCCCTGTGACACCAAGGATTGCCGTTATTGTCTGAGGCTTGATACCTCGGGCAAAGTCACAAGCCATGTGACAGGTCGTTCTTATGCAACACCTAGAGGGGGTTCGTGTAAGCACAACAACCTGGTATATTTGCTCACTTGTCATTGCTGCGGTCTGCAATATGTAGGACAGACAAAGCGCACGCTGATGAGGAGAACCAGCGAACATTTTTATTACATCACGCACAAAGATGTAAACCAACCCCTGGGCAGACACTTCTGTCTACCAAACCATACGGTGGCTAACCCTCCGCTAACCATCCAAATCCTTGAACACATCCGTATCCCACCTGGGCTGTCACGTACCACGACACTCAGACTCGAGAGAGAAACACGGGATTCACCAGTTATGCACTACTGAACCGTTGGGCCTCAATGTTATGGGTAGATAGACTTACTTGCCAAGTCTTATGCTAAAATTTTTGTTCTCAGTCTATCTACCACCACATAACCCAGTCAGCCTTGCCTTTAAGCTGACCTTAGGAACACCGTAAAGCTTCCCTGATGTTAAGCTATCGTTTTGATACTTGTTTCAACATTTTTCCTAGCCTACTAAGGAAGAGTCCTTTCCTTTCCTAGGACAGACTAGCATTAGTGTGTCTTGTGTTTTTGGTAACTAAGGACTAGTTACCCTTCTCGTGACGTCCTCACGTTTTTGACACGTTACATCAACCCGTCATGTCAGACGGTTGACTGGTAGTCTCAGTATGCGTCCTGACGTACGACCATTTTTGACGTTGAACTAACTGTTGTTAGCAACGTTACCCCTGCTTATATAAGCAGCGGTACACGGTGATCCTAGTGGCCACTGACGAGAATCTTTCGATTCGAAACCGGTCTGGCTTTTTCTCCGTCGGTTTACTCTCCATCACTGGTCTTGCCTGGTGTTTTTATTATTCATTTTAAAATGACTGTAGGCAGAAGGGACCTAATTTTGGCAGGTGGTCATTCTAAATATGGGAGCACATGCCAACCCAGCAGCAAGCCTTTTTTTTTTTTTCTTCTTCTTTTTTTTTTCTGGTTTGGTTTTAGTGAGTTTGGAGGCACCATAAGGTCCTTTTCATCCTGCTATGGGCATTTATATTTTCATATCTACAAGTATCACAATTTTTTTGTTTTGAGCAACTTGTTAAAACATTTTTGAAACCTGATAAAAGGAGTTTCAAAGGCACAGTTATCCCATATGTTGGCTGATGGTAGCCTTGCTCTTATTTGCCCATGCAGCATACTTATCTGGTTACAGCC